>BTPG01000001.1:196970646-197148146 GCA_036245525.1 Semisulcospira habei
ACCCACCAACCAACCAATGCAGTTTCAGTCTTGTTGTTAATATTTACGCCTGGTTTTCTGTTAACTTCTTGGTATTTTACGCGCTTTTTACCACTACGATTTGAGAACTAAAATATTCAATAACTCTGCGCTCTAAATGGTTAATTAAAACAAAATCATACTAACCATTTGCGTGTCGGTAGCTATTTGTGTCGCCGACACGCAAAAAGGGCTAAAATACAAAAATCAACATCTCAACAGCAATTAACCCTTATCATTCGGAATACACCAGTGTGTGAAATAAGTTTTACTAAACTAGTTCAAGGGTAGTGCCAAAATAGCTTGGCGCCTCTAGGCGTCAAGCTATTCTGGCACCACCCTTGAACTAAAGCCATTACTTTTTGTACTATAATGTAGCTTGCATATGGCAATGTGCAAATTTGAAGCTTTTAGCGTCAGTATGTTATGGGCTAAATACCGCGAAAGAGTCGAGGGAGATGCCGTAGTCCTCAATAGAAGCAGCAGTTGACGCTGGGAACTAAAGACTGCAGGTCTAAAGGTCACCTTTTTCACCTGTGTTGGTCACTGATTGTGACTAGGCTGAGTTCACCCATTACATCCTGAGGCTGATTTAGTAAAATTGACTTATTGTTCTATGAAGGCTACATTACAGATTGGGAGATAGATCAACTGTTTTAGTTCCAAGTGTGCCAAGCTATTCTGGCACCACCGTTGAACTATCAGTCAGATTCAGTATTTCAAGCTGTGGGTGTATCAGGATGAAAAGGGTTAATCAGTAGTCACGGACTTCAGATCTAAGTCAGTGTGATGCAAGACCAGTCAAGCCTGCTGGAACTGGTCAAGGAGGTACTATATATGGTATATTCATACACTGACCTTAGGCCGTCTGTGGCGGTTTTATCGTGATGATTCGTGCATGAAAGCATGCGTTTGAAGCTGTGTAAGGCGTCATAGACCCCGCATCAGCTATGGGAGACGGTCCGCCAATGGTAGTTCAAGGTTAGTGCCAGATTAGCTTGGCGCCAAGGGCGCCAAGCTAGTCTGGCACTACCCTTGAACTACCATTGACACTACCCTTGAACTGTCATAGCAACTAGATAATCTGACACTACGTTTAAACTATCCTGATTAGACTATCTCCCTTTGAGGGAGATAACACTGTCATGGCAAGAAGCTAAGCTGACACTACGTTTAAACTATCCTGATGAGACTATCTCCCGTTGAGGGAGATAACACTGTCATGGCAAGAAGCTAAGCTGACACTACGTTTAAACTATCCTGATTAGACTATCTCCCGTTGAGGGAGATAACACTGTCATGGCAAGAAGCTAAGCTGACACTACGTTTAAACTATCCTGATCGGACTGTCTCCCGTTGAGGGAGATAACACTGTCATGGCAAGAAGCTAAACTGACACTACGTTTAAACTATCCTGATGAGACTATCTCCCGTTGAGGGAGATAACACTGTCATGGCAAGAAGCTAAGCTGACACTACGTTTAAACTATCCTGATCGGACTGTCTCCCGTTGAGGGAGACAACACTGTCATGGCAAGAAGCTAAGCTGACACTACGTTTAAACTATCCTGATCGGACTGTCTCCCTTTGAGGGAGATAACACTGTCATGGCAAGAAGCTAAGCTGACACTACGTTTAAACTATCCTGATCGGACTGTCTCCCGTTGAGGGAGATAACACTGTCATGGCAAGAAGCTAAGCTGACACTACGTTTAAACTATCCTGATCGGACTGTCTCCCGTTGTGGGTGATAGCTCGGTCATGTCTGGCCGCTCTACCCATGAACTGTCCAGGGCAACAAGCTCACTGAATCTAAAACTACTCTTCAACTATGCTGATCGGACAATTTCTCGTAGCGGGAGATGATGGGGCGATTATGATGATAATCTGGCTCTACCCTAGAACTATCATGGCAACAAGCTTACCTAACACTACCCTCAAACGGCTATGCTGATCGGACTATCTCCCGGTGTAGTGTTACTATATTTCACTAATTTCCGCCGCCATTGCTTCCTGTCGCGAAGACCTGCCGTGAAATGGCTTTCTTTGCCTGCGTGGCGTTAAGCCCAGTTAACCCCTTTAGCCCCGAATCCCTACCGCAGGAGATTGCCTGACCAAGATAATTCAAGGGTAGTGCCAGATTAGCTTGGCGCCTTCAGGCGCCAAGATAATCTGGCACTACCCTTGAATTATCATGGTTAATTCATCTCCTGTAAAAGTTACATACTCGTTAGGCAACACTGACTGGCCTCAAAAATGTGAGAAATGGGACCTTGGGGCTAAAAGGGTTAACTCACTGAGGCTGTGACGGAAGACGGGAACATAGATGTAAAGTAGTTGTCTCTCAATGTACGCCTCTGAAATGAGGATCTGTTTTATCCTTACCAACCAACAGTCGACATGTGTATTCCTTTGCGTGGTTCACGAGAGCAGGTAAGCGAGCATGCCGCCGGAGACGCAGTAATTTCTTGTTGGTGACATAAAACTGGGAAGCGCGTAGTCCTTGCGCCCGACTGACGGACCAATCAGAACGCGCCTCGCAGTTGTTTAGTTGGTCATTCATTCGCTAGCCCTGCCCTTTCCAAATCGAAGTCGTGAACTTGGCTTATCATTCTCAGGGCCGCTGACTGGTCAGTGCACTTTAAAGCGGCTAAAGACTACACAGCCGGCAATATATAGCACAGTGCTGGATACAACAATTTGAGTACTGTACGTCAAAACATATCAAGTTATTGATTATTGTCAATGGCCTGTGGTAACAATTCATTCAGAAACTAAACCATTAATATCCAATTGCTCAGAAGTTGACGTTTTGTTGTTAGTTCGGATCATTCATATCCCGGCCTGACATTTTGAAATCGTTTACTGCTGCTTCTGGCAACAAATAAACCTTTACTGAAGGTTGGTTTGACGTCAGTGGCAACTGTGCATATACAGTTCATGCAGTGAAAGATATTATCATTAAGATAATTAAATCCACCGATACCATTTACACTGCCGCTTTGTCGATACATGCAATCGACCACTGACAACATATCCGACAACAACGGACGTACACTCACTGAGTTGCATGAGTGAGTTTAAATCCTGCGCCAGCAAGCTGCTCCGCTAAAGCTCGCTCATGCAGCTGGTCCCTGGTGATCCGGTGGAGACTAAGCAAGGACTTAGCATCACAGACGTATATTATCCCCTTTGCTTCCGCTGTGACGCTATTGTCACTGATATAGAACCTTTCAAGACCAATTTTACATATATCGAAACACCCCGCACCATAATTATATCCTAGTCGTACCGCTCGGGCCGAGAATCGCATTGCATACCTCTAGCTGAGGACTTTTAGTAATTCAAGCTGAAAAGTTAATATACCTTGCTATTTTTTTAGCGTTATATGTCACTGACTGTGGCCGAGGTTGGGTTGACGCCGAGGTTGGGACCAAACAGACTCCACTTATATGCCATCATCTTGTCACGTGGCACCATTGGCTAAAGAAGGCCAGTAATGACTAAGTGCTCCCACTATGCCAGTATGGTGTTGGGTGTGTGTGTGTGTGTGTGTGTGTGTGTGGGTGTGTGTGTGTGTGTGTGTGTGTGTGTGTGTGTTTTGTTTGTTTGTTTTTCGTCTTAGGTCATCATATAAGTGTGAAAAGCTGATTTATTGTGCAAAAAGACTGACAGTATGCATTTTAGGCCAAAGCCAAGGCCGACGATTGGCTGTCTCAATATGTACTATGTTATAACCGTACTCTAGAAAATGGCCGGTCAGTTTACACTACTAAACCGGCTGCGGGCAGTTGATGTCAAATATGTTGGTATGGACAACACGACAGGTAAAGCACACAGGCAAATGTTGCACACAGATACATCTTCACCTAGCGGGCAAGACTCCAGACCAGAATGGAGTATAATGCGTGTAATGGTGTACAATGTGTGTAAAATGCAGAGAAGAACACAACGAAGAAAGAAACACGCTTTAAAAAGACAAGTACTATACAATTTATTAATATTTCGGGAAAACAACCTTTTTTTTCTTCAAAACAAATAAAGAAACAAGTATACAATTTGCTACTTATCTTGTCAGTGTGAAGATGCTAAGCTTCTTCACACTGAAAAGAGAAGTAGCGAAGTGTATGCTTGTTTGCCGCGAAACAGCTTTTCACACCTACACGATAAGTAGTGAATTATATACATGCTTATTTGTCTATTTTGGAAAAAGTTAGCTTCTTCACACTCACACGATATGTAGCGAATTGTGTCCTTTCTTTTCTTTTCTTCTTTTTTTTTTTGGCGGGAAGGGGGGGTGGGTGGGGGGAGGGGGGTGGGGGCGGGGTGGTGGTGGTGGTGGTGGAAATGGAAATTTTTAATGAATTGTGTTGTAGCTGTCTTTTCTAAGCGTGTTTCTTCTTCGTTAGGTTATTCTCTACCAGGACTCGCTTAGGTAAAAAAAATAAAAATAATTTTTAAAAAAATGAAATGAAAAAGAAGAAACATACGTTATTCAGCATTCTAATGGCGGCGCACACGATACTTTTGTCAATAAGGTTCTGTGCATGTTCGGCCCGATTACCTCTGTGATGGGTACTCCACGGTTCTGACATAACAGTCACCAAGGGAGCAGCGCCGCCCGCGCCTTAGTCAAGCCCGTCAGTACTCTTGTGGTGCGGTGACTGTCCGGTACAAGGTCAGGCAAGGCAACACCGCTCGACCCTCGTTCCTGGCAAGCGGTCACGGCCGTGTCAACCACGCTGGCGTAACCGTAATACATAACCGCATACTTTACTACGGTGGCGTGGAAACGGTCACCCAAGGCACGGCAACTCGTCCGCTTAACTCATTCAGCCCTAATACACCACAGCAAGACGTGGATCGAGCATGATAGTTCAAGGGTGGTGGCAGAATAGCTTGGCGCCCATAGGCGCCAAGCTATTCTGGCACCACCCTTAAACTATCATGCTCGATGTGCCTCTAGAATTACAGAGGGCAGCTCAAATTTGGGGATTTTGGTCCTTTGGTAGAATGTGTTAAACTCACTCATACTGGGTGGAAATAGAGTTGATTTGCGTTGACAAGAGGCGTAGTTTCTCATGTGCCCCTGCTACTGCAGGGGCACATGAGAATCTATGCCTCTTAAGTTCGAAGGGTGCAAATCAATTGAACAAAAAAATCTACATTACTATATTTTTTTTTTGTTCTATTCTACGTTAACTTTCAATACCTGTAATATGTAAAATATGTTCATGTTTCACGTTGACTTAAACTTCCATTGTTTCTGTCTACCGTCCAAATATCACACGTGCTAGGAAGAAACATTGAAACGTCCGATCTATCTTACAGAAGAACTAAAATTTGTGTATGAAAACTCTAAAAATCTCTGCTTTTGCTAATTTCACTTATGCCGGATACAAACGACGTGACCACTGGTCAACTCATGTCAACATTGACCAGTGAACGCACACCGCACCAGGACTGAGGATATCATATCCTGAGTCTCGGAAATCCGATCAAGCATAGATTATGGCCGGTTTTTCTCATCAATATCGGTCCTGTCACGCCATGACAAGGTAAGGTTCGATCATGATAGTTCAAGGGTGGTGCCAGAATACCATGGCGCCGAAAGGCGCCAAGGTATTCTGGCACCACTCTTGAACTATCATGGTCGATATGTCTCAGCCTTAAAAAGCAATGCAGTCTGCAGAGGATGCCTTCCGGATTGGTGAGTTCTGACCGCAGAGCTCAGTGTTTATTGTGAGGCAGAGGTGTGATGCTGCATAATTCACTAAGGCGTTCGAGTCAGGCAATGTTGACTCCAGATCAGCATGCACTGATGGACACACCGCCTCGGGAAAAAAAAAAAAAAAAAGTCTCAATTACAGGCTGACTGACCAGGCTTGACGACCACAGCGTCAGACAACAACGGCAACGAAGCTGGTGGTTTTGCTGAGGGGAAAAACAACCCGACAAAATAAGAAACGTTGTTAGAAATATGTAGTACTTCAGATTGTACTCCATTGGCAATGGCTGCATGCCCCTGCCAGTGTATACATAACCCGCCCGTTAGGGCAGTGCCAGTAAACAAGGCTCCTCGGGCCCATTGCGGCCGGAGTGGGTCCGAAGACGTTTTGTTCCTGGGGACTCAGTATCAGTGACTCCGATGTCGTCGTGGACGTTAAACCCCGAACTAACCAACTAACCTGCGAGTTGGCTGTTGCAGCCTAAACGCGTTTTGCTTACTGAGATTTAGCAACAAAACCAAAAAAAAAAAAAAAAAAAAAAAAAACACCAACGCTTGCCGCTTAGGCTGATAACACAGCTTACTCAGCTTACTAATTGTCTGAGAAACACAGGTGAGTGACTCCTCCGTCTGCCGCCAGATAATCAGATGTGTAATGAGCTCCCGAAACCTGGCTGACGCCGGCGCACGCCGGATGACCTCTGGCCTTGTACTGACCTGCAAGGTGTTTACTAGTGGCGCTGGACAGCCTTCAATTCCGGCGGTGACCAGTCAACCACCCATAACAGCACTTTAAAGTACACAGCTGGACACTTACACCTGAAAACCTAGCCTCGCCCTCTGGGGGCTAGAACATAAATATAATTATGATGGCCATCTGACTGCCAGCAAGACAGGCATAGATTTTCGTGAGCCTCAGCAGCCTGCAGGGGCTGATGAAAATCCATGCCTCTTGCATGAAAACTAGATTAACCCATTAAATCCTCACGCTGGAATTGTTTCAATTTGGGCATTGTGAAAGCTGCGTTACAGAGTAGGTGAGAGATCGACCAATTGAGTTCAAGAGTGCTGCAAGAATAGCTTGGCACCTGTAGGTGCCAAGCTATTCTTGCACCACCCTTGAACGACAGTCTACTCCGCTTATAACAAAAGTCGGATATAACAGAAGTCAGATATAGCATCATTTTTTCAAAGGTCCCCACAGCAGTTTTTCAAACATAAATTACTTCGCTTATAACAAACATCGGCTATAACAACAAGGAAATGTGAGTCCCCTGGTGATTTGTTATATATCCGCGTGTACTGGATTATGTTCCAATTTATGCAATGACATATGGCGTCAGGGTGGAAAGGGTTAAAGGACTCGGTCATAGCCATGTAAACGCGCATAAAAATATCAGTAATTACTGGCTTCACAGAAAAACCGCTGACCACGGCCGCTTGCCCTCAGAGCAACATGCCAGAAACGCATGAAGATACAGTCGGCAGTACACTTTCTACAAATGCTCACTTGACAGTTGAACTTTTTAATAGTAATAATAATAATAATAATAATAATAATAATAATAATAATAATAATAATAATAATAATAATAATAATGTACATTTATATAGCGCTTAACCTCCAAAGGAATGATGCTCTAAGCGCTTTACAAGAGCAAAAATCACAGAACAAAAAGTACAAGAAGGTAAAAGCTACAATTAATATTACAAAAACTAAAGTGACACATATCCAAAGCTCGCACACACACATACACACACACCCCGATACAAGAACAGTTACTGCCAACGATTGCTAACACACTGAAAATACATCTAACTATACGCATAGCGTGGAAGAGGGCATGGCAAACGGCAACAGCAAGAAGGCTTATGAAACGCTAAGGACCCTCACCAAGACTCAAC
Organism: Semisulcospira habei; assembly: GCA_036245525.1. Lineage (NCBI taxonomy): Eukaryota > Metazoa > Mollusca > Gastropoda > Semisulcospiridae > Semisulcospira > Semisulcospira habei. The sequence goes on from BTPG01000001.1 coordinate 196,978,298, forward strand.
AGCGAACAGCCACAGTCATCGAAGACAGCAGCGGCCAACTCCTTACGGAAAACACTGCTGTACTAAACAGATGGACTGAGTACTGCCGAGACTTGTATAACTACAAGGCTGAGCCAGACACCAGCATCCTCCAAAACAACCAGGCTGGGGCCAGGAAGGCTGAAGACCTGCCAGTGTTAGCTGAAGAGGTGGAAGCAGCCGTACGCGGCCTGAAGGGAGGAAAGTCTCCAGGTGTAGACAACGTACCTGCTGAACTGTTGAAACATGGAGGAGAAGTAACAACGAAGGTCCTCACTACACTCTGTCAAAAGATCTGGGAGCAAAAGAAATGGCCAGTAGAATGGACACAGTCTCTAGTGATCCCGCTCCCCAAGAAAGGAAACCTGAAACAGTGCCAGAACTACAGAACTATCAGTCTGATAAGTCACCCTAGCAAAGTAATGCTTAGAATCATTCTCAACCGCCTCAAAACTTTCGCCGAGGAACTGCTGGCAGAAGAACAGGCTGGCTTCAGAGTTGGAAGAAGCACTGTAGAGCAGATTTTCAACTGCCGCGTCCTGATCGAGAAACATCTGCAGCATCAGCGCGAACTCTACCACAACTTCATTGATTTCAGGAAAGCATTTGATCGCGTCTGGCACGACGGACTCTGGCAAGTCATGAGATCGTTCAACATAGAGGAGGGACTGATCCAAATGATAGAAGCGCTTTACAAGAACGCCTGCAGCGCGGTTCTACTTAACAATCAGTCAGGCGAGTTCTTCAGGACGACGATCGGTGTCCGTCAAGGATGCCTGCTCTCTCCTGTCCTTTTCAACATATTCCTGGAGAAGATCATGCAGGAAACCCTCCACGACCACCATACTTCAATCTCTATTGGTGGCAGATCCCTGTGCAATCTTCGATTCGCAGACGACATTGACCTCATGGCAGGCAGCAATAGTGAGCTCCAAAACCTGACAGACAAACTTTCAAGTAGCGCAGGGTCTTATGGCATGGAGATCAGTACGGATAAAAGCAAAGTGATGATCAGCACCACAAGCGACAGCAGCAGCAACATTCACATGAACGGCCAGAAGCTAGAAGAGGTCAATAGCTTCAAGTACTTGGGAGCCACCCTGTCCAAAGACGGTAGTTGCATAGCAGAGATCCGTATCAGGATAGGTACAGCAACATCCGCAATGGCCAGGCTGGACAGGATATGGCGAAGTAACTCCATCAGCTTCACCACCAAGTACATGCTTTACAAGTCCCGCGTAGTGTCTATTCTACTCTACGGCTGTGAGACTTGGACACTGCTTGCAGACTCAGAAAAGAAAATCCAGGCCTTTGAGAACAAGTGCCTGAGGAAGTTGCTCCGCATCTCGTACCGCGAGCACAAGACCAACGAATATGTACGGAGCATCGTCACTTCCCTGGTGGGCCCACATGAACCCCTTCTGGCAACCGTGAAACGGCGCAAGCTTGCTTGGTTTGGCCACGTGACCCGACACAACACCTTGTCCAAGACTATCCTCCAAGGCACTCTCGAAGGAAGTCGTCGGCGAGGTCGTCAGAGAAAGAGTTGGGTCGCAAACATAAAAGAATGGACCGAACTCGAGATGCCAGACTTGCTTGCCACCGCCCAAAATAGAACTCAGTGGAGAGCACTGTCTGTTGCTGCTGCCTTTCAGTCCCCCCAACGCCCAGTTCGGGCAAGGGACTGATGATGATGATGATGATACGCATAAGAAAACAGATAGGTCTTGAGCAGTGATTTGAAAGCAAACAGAGTTGGAGCGCATGTCTGAGATGGGCTGGAAGGTCGTTCCAGGGGACTGGACCGAAATAAGAAACAGCACCTTCGCCCTGGTTAGACTTCTTTCGCCTAGGAACCCTGAAAATACGCGTATCTGATGCTGAACGGAGGGATCTTGAAGGCTTGTAAATATGAAGCAGGTCGGACAAATATGGGGGAGCAGAACCGGTAATAGCATTGTAACAAATAACATAAACCATAGCATAAGCCGTTCAGAGTAACATAGCATAAGCCGTTCAGAGTAAATTTGCAGAACGAAATGTACTATCTACTTCGCTTTTAACAAAGTCGGATATAAAGAAAGTCAGATGTGATAACACTTTATCAGAGGCCCCGACCACACTCTTTCTTCGCTTATTACAAACTTCGGATATCACAACAAGAAAAGTTGGTGTTTTGTTATGTCCAACGTTAACTCACTCATCCCCGACACACCACAGCAAAACACTGACCGAGCATGATAGTTCAAGGGTGGTGCCGGTATAGCTTGACGTCCGTAGGCGCCAAGCTATTCTGGCAGCACCCTTAAACTATCATGCTCGATATGTCTCTAGAATTGTAATACAGTCCTTCAGAGGGCAGTTTCAAAATTTGGGAATTTCGGTCCTGGGGTAGAATGTGTCAAAGTACATTGAAATGAAAAATAGTCTGTACAGAGTAGGATGATGTGAGGTAACATCTGGAACATCTGGAAATCCTGACTAAAAATGATTTGCTGAAAGTTAAGAAACACATCATTTTCTTGTCTGTATGTCCATTTTGAAAAGAAAAAAAAAATGTTGTTCATGTACTTGTCCTTTCAAAGCGTTTTTTCCCCCTTTTTTTTTTATGAAAATGCTGCATTTTTCTATTCGTTCTGATTTTTTTTTTACATTTTTTTTAAAATAATATTGAGGGCGTGGGGAAGCAGAGGAAGAATCTCGGCCCCATTTGTGTCCACCAGCCCTGCTTTAGAGCGTGACATGTACGTTCACAAATAGTCCCTGATTAACTCATTCTACCCCGGACACACCACAGCAAGATAAGTATCTACCATTAGATCAAGGGTGATGCCAGAATAGCTTGGCGCCTATGGGCGCCAAGCTATTCTGGCATCACCCTTGAACTATCATGGTCAATCTGTGTCCTGCATTGCAATGGAGTCTTCAGAGGACAACGGCAAAATTTGGGGATTTCGGTGTTGGGGTAGAATGAGTTAAAAGTGTAGTAAACTGTTTGCCGCAAGGGTTTCATGTGAAAGGAAAACAGAAAATAGAGGTTGAAAACCCTTTAAATTAGATGCATGGAACACGACGTTTCGGATCAAAGATCCTTCTTCTGGGTGATATGGAAACAACGTAGAACAGAAAAGAACACACGATAGAACTAAAAGAAAAGACGTCATCCTGTATAGAGAAAATTCAGAATGATGTAAAAAAAAAAAAAAATGACGCAAATACACACGCACAAAACACGTAGCACAAAACTTACGTCTATACACATTCACGTCACTGCATACATTCGCATTTACTCGTGCCTGCTGCCGCTCACGCACACACACACACACACACACACACACACACACACACACACACACACACACACACACACACACATACTAATCAGTGTGTAGAAGCTGGGAAGGCGTCAAAGCTATTCAGGCACCACCTGTGAGCTATGACTGTCATTCGAACACACACTGTTTGCAACAGCGGTATTTGTGGCCGACAGTGAACTGATCCAGTGTGGGCACGATCGAAGGTCAGTAAGCACTTTAAAAGCACTGGTGACAGTCTGCTCGCTGTCTGAACCCAACAATCCCTTCGCTGCCGAGAAATCGTGAACGTGATCCAACTGCAAGAAGCATAGATCCTCATGAGCTCAGACATTTGCTGGCACCACCTTGCATCCACGTTTCTTTGACCGTTTGGGATCTTTGATGTTGAATTTACAATGATTTCAGGTCAGCAGAGCCTGCGTCCGTCGGCAGGCAAGGGTTTTCATTAGCACATCCATTATGAGACAGATTGAGTCGGTCTTCCACGCTCGGCAAGAGGCATAGATCCTCACGCAACTCTGCAGCTGCAGGGTGCTCATGAGGATCTATGGGTCTGGCGAAAATCAGTTAGCACTGTGAGTTACGACCGATTTATTTCGTCGATCACGGTTATACCTGTACATGCCTATGTACCCAGTGCGCAAAAGGCCATCGGGTCGACGTCGGCCGCCCTTGGCCCGTACACGGACGACGTCGGCCCGATGGCCTTTTGCGCATTGGATACGCACTTTAAGTTGTCCACTCTGACTCATAGAGCGTATACAAATATGACTCGATAAAGCCGACTGCCAAACTGCCTTTGACTTGACCCGAAAGAGGAATGGATCTTCATGAGTCTTTGAAAAATTCAGGGGTTAATGAGAATCATTGCCTGCTGCAGACACGGTTTGAATCCGGTATTTTACTGAATAATTATATCTGTTCTGTAAGTGAGCACTTTCAAAACACGACTAAAACCTTCATTAGTCCGGCAGGCAAACGGCTGATTTTGTCGTCAACCCATTTAACCCAAAGGTTGCACATTTTTGGATGCGTCACCTAGCGGCTGTGTACCAGATGCAGGAGATGCTTCGACCATGATAATTCAAGGGTAGTGCCTAGCTAATCTGGCACTACCGTTGAATTTTCTTAGTCCCACGGACTCCTCCTCTCAGCTGTAAGAAGTATCAATCTCACAGAGCGCCTGCAAGCTGCAAACGTGTGTAACTTTTTTTAAAATAATCAAACTTTGGGACCGGTCAAACTGTGCCCGTGTGATCCAAATTCTCATACCAGGGCACGAATCATGGCGTGAGGATCTATATACGACTCTTCCTCAAAGTGTGCTGATCTGTGATTTTGAATCTTACTACTTAACCCCTTTCACTGCCAGGGGGAAAGATTGTCTTTAACTCATTCGCCGCCAGCCGCTAGAGCCGCGCATCCAGATAGGGGCTGGCCGCGAATGAGTTAAGAAGTCTCTCTTAAATTTCAATGGCAAGATCCCCAGCCTTCCAAGGAACACATATACAAATTGAGACAGGAAGAGGCATAGATCTCATGAGCACCCGCAACTCGCCGTAAATGAGTTAACCCCATCCCTGCCACTGTACTACTTACATTGTTGCGGAAATGGCGTTGTTCATTTCAACGACCAAAAAGCCAACACCGTCCATGAAACATAAATACAAATTGGTCTCAGCAAGAAGCATAGATCCTCATGAGCCCCCGCTGTCTCTTGCAGCTGGATCGTGTTAACGTTTTCTCGGCAATGAAGGGGTTAAAACCGTAGGGCCCAAACTGACAGATCAACAAACATCCTGGTTGAGGAAGAAGCGAACTCGTGATTGTCCTAAATCACAGACTACACATCACGAGGAGCGATGCCTTTCAGTTTTCCACTAACGATACAGCTTCGATATACAATGTACATATATGTGCTCCTTGGGCTCGAGAAATGTAAGGGTTTTAGCCTGCTACTACTCAGCCTTGCTGGACTGCCAGCAGAATGTATGATATTATTGAGTAACTTGTCAAGGTCGTAGGCGACATGAAATACTGAGGGAAAGAACGATTTTCGATTTGAATCACCAAAACAAGGTTGCGACAGACCTTGGGCGCTGTCATTCTATCCACTGATTGACGTCTCGTCACCATATTGTCAAAGTTATCACGTGCATGTTGATTCAAGGTTCAAGGCTAAGGCGCAATAATATAGCTTAAGCCCTTCGCTGCCTGTGGGTGGATTCAGATTTTATTTTTCTGCAGTCTTTGATGTGACAATTCAACGATAAATAGCCTCGCCGTCCAAAGTACCATAGTGGTGTTCACCAAGAGGCATAGATCCTCATGAGCCCCCGCTACTGCGGGGGCTCATGAGAATCTATGCCTCCTGCAGCGGATTGTGCTCAATGTTTCTTGGCAGTGAAGGGATTAACTCTTTTCTTCTGCCATTTTGAGGTGGCGTATCAATTAACGCTCTTGGGCGTGGCAGCCTCTGGTACTGTTTGAACAAGGGCTCATGAGGATCTATGTCTCGTGCATGTGGATTGTGATCAATCAATCTTTCTTGGCAGTAATGGGATTAATTTTTTACTAATGTCATTTTGAGTTGATGCATTAACCTTCTTGGGAGAGCAGTTTCTGGTGCTGTGTGCGGAAAGGGGTTAAAGATTCTTCTTCTTTTCATAAAAATGTCACTGATCAAGGCCGCGACAAGATGTCCAACGTCATGGTTTTGTTGTAATGAAGTCTAGTTAACTAGTTGCAGCACGTTTTCTGTCCTAGATTTCAAACAGTTTCAATACGTTATGATTTTTTGCAGTACAAAGATCCGGTTGAGGTTAAAGGCCCACTGCCGCCGTAACTGTTCAAATATGCACTTCTGTAGCAGATGGTTACGACACGCAACATAGAGGCTATCTATGGTTCATCAGTTTAGACACAGGACAATCCAGTTCAGCACACGTCGTCTTTATAATCAAGTAACCTGACAATGACTCCACTCCGTTCTAGAACTACAATTCTATCAGTGCGAGAAACAGCTAAATATAGACTGACACGCTAACGGCAGCGCAGAATAAATGAGTGCGATTATGTGTGTGCTTTTGCTGCGTATCCAAACTGCTGTAAAGTTCATTAGGTGTGTCGACAAGGCATAACAAACACAACTGGTGCGGAAATGTGTCTTCAGATTTAAGCGTACTGGTACTTTAATGTTTTTGTTGTTTTTAAATATTTACGTCCTGTCTTTTCTTCTTTATAAATGGAAGTATTCTACTGTTAACCCTTGACTGCCAGTGCACGCAGATTGTGGTCCTAAAATTTCCATGCGGGGGCTCGTGAGGATCTATGTATCTTGGATTTGGATCGTGAGATGGCCTTAGTCGCCTGCTCGGCGTTAAACACCAATAATCAATCAATCAATCGTTATCACCTTCTCCTAGTGCATTGAAAGGGTTACTCTGTTGTCAGTTTGATTCCATCCTTTCTGGTCTCACTAGTGCAAGTTAAAAGGACATGAAACTTCGATGACATTTTGTTACGAGAGCTGTATTATTATTACTATTATTATTATTATTATTATATTATTATTATTATTAGTAGTAGTAGTATTTATCATCATCATCTTATTATCATCATCATTACCATTATTATTACCTATTATAATTATTAATATTATAATCGTCGTCGTCGGCATCATCATCATCATCATCTTATTATTATTATTAATATTATCATCATCATCACCATCATCATCATCATTATTACCTATTACCATTATTAATATTATCATCGTCATCATCATCATCATCAGCTTATTATTATTATTATTATATCATCATCATCACTACCTATTACCATTATTAATATTGTCGTCGTCGTCATCATCATCGACGTCATCGTCATTATTATTACCTATTTTATCGTGTAGACATTACGACTGTCACGCCAAAAGCCAGAGAATGATAGTAGTCCTTCATAACTAAGGCGTAGTACCTGATTAGCAAGGTGCTGTTGAAAGGTGGCTGCTTTACGAAGAATATGCGTTGAACAGTCATGGTCAATCTGGTCAATCCCACTGCCAGTGTAGTCCAAAAGGATGCGTGTTGAGATTGAATTTGAAGACAGCATCAGTCGTCCGTATGTTATAGTGACATAAGAAAAGGTAGACTTTATGTATCTTAACCCATTCACTGTCTTGAAATATTAAAGACCACCAAACTGCAAGAGGTATTATCATCATGAGCTCCCGCGGTTCACCGCGGGAGCTCATGAGGATCTATACCTCTTGCTGAAACCATTTTGCATCCTCGTTCCTTTGACGGCTGGGGACCTTTGACGTTGAATTTACGAGGACGAACTTGCGTCCGGTTCCAGTGAACTTGTTAAAACAGCCTTCTATCAAGAGTAGGACAGGAAGCCAAAAACATTCCAATCGTAGCAAACTGACTAGGATGAAAGATTCCTTGCAGAATCAGCTCTGTAGTCTGAGTGTCGCAGCAAGCCGCTTTGGACATCCATATCGGGGCCATCTGCGTGGGGGGCAAGAAAGAACGCTACTATCTAACCAACCAGTCAACCAACCAACAAGAAACAGCTTGATCCGTATGCACATAATTTAGCGCTTCCCTAAAACCCGTCACTGCCACTGTTCGTACATTATGTGCCTGAAATCTGTGTCAATTCCAACGCTTAAGAGCTCCGGCCGTCCCATGAAGAATGGATACAAAGTGGTGTCAGGAAGAGGCATAGATCCTCATGAGCCCCCGCAAATGCGGAGGCTCATGAGGATCTATACCTCATGCAGTATAGAGTGGTGTCCATTTTTCTGGGCAGTAAAGGGCTTAAAAGACCATATTCAAAGATTCAAAGATGTGTGTTCATCGATGCCGATCTCCTTGCGTAACTCACAATTTGGTATGTAAGCATTTTCAGTAGCCGACTATCCTAAAATAGCCAAATTCGCTTGCGTGTGGGGTTTAAAGTTAAATTAGGACTACTAGATTACATATAAAGGCATGGTTTAACTCATATCATACTGTGGCGAAAAGCTTCAAATTTGTACGCTGCCATAATTATGCAAGCTATATTATAGTACTTACAGATAAGGATACAGACCAATGGCTTTAGTTCAAGGGTGGTGCCAGAATAGCTTGGCGCCTAGAGGCGCCAAGCTATTCTGGCACTACCCTTGAACTAAATAAGTCAAACTTATTTCACACACTGATGTATTCCGAATGATAAGGGTTAAGCTTCAGTAGAAGGACAGAATATTAGTTATAAGCCGCTCCACAAGTGTGGCTTGGAATTCACTCCTGCAACTTTTACAGTTATGATTGACGTCACACGCACGTCATCTGCGAAAATGGCGACTTACGCTTTGTAGCTATAGCAACAACAGTCCACCTTGACGTGACTGCATCCTACAGTACATGTGTCCGCTATGCATGACACTAATAAAGCTTAACCCACTTAATCCCACAGCCACATTTCCAAACTTTAGTGGAGGAGTCACCTAACGACTATGTACCACTGGAGATAGACTGACCATAATTCAAGAGTAGTGCCAGATTAGCTTGGCGCCTGAAGGCGCCAAGCAAATTTAGCATACCCTTGAAGTATCATGGTCGATCCATCTGCTCTAGAGCGTCGAGGATAAATGGGTTAACCCTTTTCCCGCCAGCGTCTAAAATGATGGTTTTTTTTTGACACCATCCTGTCGCAGATTCGCTGGCATCGCGCTTTCCTTCTCATCTACATTGTGATCCCTTCGCTGCAAAGACAACAGACGTGAGCACGGCCCCGCTGCAAGAGACATAGATCCTCATGCGTCCCCCGCAGTTGCGGGGGCTCATGAGGACCCTATGCCTCTTGCTGGCACCACTTTGTATCTCGTGCTACCTGGACGGCTTTAACTCTTTGGCGTTAACATAGATTTTTACACAATTTACGACCTCTGGGACTTATTGCCGGAAAGCAATCACTCCGTTCGTTGACAAGATCATGTTGCCTATAAGATCCTCAAATTCTCAGATGAATGCTGGCTTCTGATTTTGGACCTTAGGGCCGAAAGACGTACGGTCCGAAAGCACAGATCAGCAAACCCAGCGTATATTACTAACAAGACTCGGGGTGAGTTGTATGAGTGAGCTTAGTCATGCGCCAGCCAGAAAGCAAGGTGCTCAGCTATCGCGGAGCACCTTGCTTAGTGGCTTGCCCAGGTCTAACCTAACTCATGCAACTGACCGCCGGCCTTCGTTACGTGACTGACCAACGCTACTGTCTAACCGTTATCACCACCGCCATCGCTGCCACGCCCACACACTGACGTCAGCAAATTGTAGGGGTAGGTGCAGCCTCTTTACTTAACAACATCCGGTAGAAGCCAGCGTAAACCAGCCTAAACCACTCAAGACAGCTAATCTGCATGTCACGTTAGCTGGACTTTCGCGTCTATTTTCCCCTGCTCATCAGTAATGATGTTCATTGTGTAAGTCAACTGCAGTAGCGCGTAGGAACCGTGGAAAGGGGGGGTTGAAGAAGGAGGGGGCTAATACTGATCTAGCGGCAAAATCTTTTCAGTGACGGACAACGCCCTCTGAAGACACCATCGACAATAAAACCATGGGACACATTTTTAACTGTCACTGTCGATCCGTATTAAAGTTTTGCTGTAAATGTGTCATGGGTGACTAATGCTGAATTCAGTTCAGTATAGAGGAAGCAAGAGACAAGAAGACATTATTTATCTAGTCTAAGGTGAGTCATTTTAGCAGGTGAATCTGTGGTTGAAGTTTCTTTATTTCTTTCTGTATGTATTTATTTATGTATAGTCTACTCCGCTTATAACAAGGTCGGCTATAACAGTAGTCGGATATAGAAACATATTTTCAAAGGTCCCCACAGCAGTTTTTCAACGTAAATTACTTTGCTTATAACAAACATCGGATATAAGAACAGGAAAAATTGGGTGCCCTGGCAATTTGTTATATCGATTTTACCGTATTTATTATTTATTTATTTAGCTGTATTTATTTATTTGTTTATTTATTGCTTTTTTTCTGGCGGATTCTGTTCTAGATTTATCTTTAGGAATGTATCGCTGAAAAAAACAAAAAACAAAACAACACGACGGCAACCTTTGGACCCATGCGTTATGGTGTGCCATTTTGGATCTTACGGCGTACGGAGACAGGATCTCATACCACAGAACAAAAGAACACTGACGAACAACAAAGAGCAGTAGCTAAATAAATGACACGCAGTCAAGCATTTCATTATACCGGAGGAAAATGACAGTCACCACAGGACATAATGGCTACCGGAAGCTATACGCCCTTTCTGTGACCTTGACGTGTGTAAGTGTGCGCGCTATCATAAGCCGTCGAAAAAAAGAATGTCTCCCTCACAACCCCCCCCCCCCTTCTCTCTCTCTCTCTCTCTCTCACTACCCTTCCCTCCCACCTCTCCAATCCCATCTGCAAGAGGCCAAGATTCTCATGAAGAATCTGTGCCTCTTGTTTCGAGATTGGTCTAAACTACATCTATGGATACAGGAGGAGATCTGTCTGTCGACCGGAAGTTCTTCCTAGATGACCTTGGTTCAGTTTTCAGTCACGGCACCGGTGAGCGTTTGATTAGTTGCAATATTTATTGTCCACGTGATTATAGTATCTAGCAGAGTAACGCCAACATTGAACATATATAACATGTGTGTGTGTGTGGACGGTGTGTATGTGTGTGTGTGTGTGTGTGTATGTGCGTGTGCGTGTGTGTGAACGCGCACGCGCGCGCGCGCGCGCGCGCGCGTGTGCGTGTGTGTGTGTGTGTGTGTGTGTGTGTGTGTGTGTGTGTGTGTGTGTGTGTGTGTGTGTGAATTTTTCGAATTCGTTTCAACAGAAACATAACTGACATGTTATGTAAATCAGGTATATTTTACATAGGCTGCATAATTTGTGTGTATTGGCGTATACGCTCAGGTCCTTTTGTACGTACATGCACACTGACTTTGCCTTGACGTCGAACGCTGTTCAGCGGCACTTTTGTCACCATGGGAATGCCATGGCGATCGATACGGTGCTCATTTACAGGTGGACGGTCAGTAAATACGAGGACTAGTACAAAGACTTTGCGTTTAACTCATTTGAGATGTGCCGCCTCCGGATACGCGGCTTAAGCCGCGTATCCGAGGTGGCACGTCTCGAATGAGTTAATCAAAGAATATGAGACGCAAGGACTGTAGAAACAAATTGATGTTCTTTGTACAATCGCCGGCCCTTTTTATTTGGCACACGTAACAGACGTTAAATAGCGCCCCTCAGTCTCAGGTATCAAACAGGCGTATTTTCAGGGTTCCTAAGCGAAAGAAATCTAGCCAGGGCCAGCGTACTTAGTCTATTTCGGTCCAGTCAACTGAAACGACCGTCCAGCCCATTGTCACACATGCTTCATCTCTGTCTACTTTCAGATCACTGCTCAAGACCTATCTTTTTTCTTATGCGTATAGTCAAGATTCATTTTCAGTGCGTTAGCAATCTTTGGCAGTAACTGTTCTTGTAACGATGTGTGGGCATATGTGTGTGTGTGTGTGTGTGTGTGTGTGTGTGTGTGTGTGTGTGTGTGTGTGTGTGTGTGTGTGTGTGTGTGAGCTTTTGATATATGTCACTTTACTTTTTGTAACATTTATTGTAGCTTTTACTTTCTTGTACTTTTTGTTCTGTGATTTTTTTTAATGTAAAGCGCTTAGAGCATCATTCGTTTGGAGGTTAAGCGCTATATGTGTCCCGTCTTCCAACATTATTGTATAGTCCGTTTGACCAAAGCGAACTATTAACCCATTCTTGCCTGGAGCAGGTCACTCTAAGCACGTGTATATGTCTGTCAAATGTCTATTATATATATTCCCATGTCCTCCCAGTACCTCATTCATTACCCGATCGCAGTTTGAATGCCAGATACCCTGCCAGAAAAAAAAACAGATGTACAGTTTGGCTACATCACCAGACTGATGAGGCGTCTCGTAATTTGGATATATGTTTCTCCTTCACTTTTTTTTTTTTTTTTTTTTTTTTTTTCGCCGGAGGATAGTGCTGCCTGAAGGGAATGTACTTCGATGGAGTCCTTCGCCCACCACCCTACAAGTTCAGTGCAAGGTCAAAGGTCATCGGCGAGAGGCATAGATTCTCATGCGCCCCTGCGGCAGGGGGTCATGACAATCTATCCCTCTTGCTCTTTCAAGAACCGGCTTCATTCATTAATTTGCATCTCTGCTTCATGTTGCCAGAAGGAAAAGCTGACCTGGGTTAAATATGAATATTATGACATGAATTATAGCCCTGCGTCCACCGTGAACTTTCTACGGCCTAAGTTACCGCGAGCACCTTGGGGTCAATGTACAGTGGACAGTTCAAGGTTAGGGGATAGTGCGATGGGAGAGGCATCCCTAAGCAGAACGTCATGGGCTAACCCCGCATACCATACTGAGGCATAAAGCCGGCTTCAAATTTGAACTGACACTGCCGTATGCAAGCTACATTATAGTATACAGATAAGGATATAGACCAATGGCTTTAGTTCAAGGGTGGTGCCAGAATAGTTTGGCACCTAGAGGCGCCAAGCTATTCTGGCACTACCCTTGAACTATTTGAATCAAACTTATTTCACACACTGGTGTATTCCAAATGATAAGGGCTAGCAGACGTTAGCAAGGAGTTGCCGTCGACTAAAAGCCTTTTGACTAACAAGGTGGGAGACTATGATGATCCCATCATAAACCACCATTGAGCTGTCAATAATGGTGGACGGTTGTAGTTGTGTATTTATTATTTAACTCATTCTACCCCAGACACACCACAGCAAGATAGGGATCGACCATGATAGTTCAAGGGTGATGCCAGAATAGCTTGGCGCCTATGGGCGCCAAGCTATTCTGGCATCACCCTTGAACTATCATGGTCGATCTGTGTCCTGCACTGCTAATGCAGTCTTCAGAGGACAACGGCAAAATTTGGGGATTTCGGTGATGGGGTAGAATGAGTTAATTGATTGCTTGTTTGCTTGCTTTATGTTGTTTTTTGTTTTGTCGTCTAATATTGATTGATTGATTGATTGATTGATTGATTGATTGATTGACTGATTGATTGATTGATCGAGCCATTTGAGTCGACAATTGAAAAGAGTATGAACGCTTTGACGAAAAAAATAATAAAAAGCTTTTATGTATTTGCCAGTTCAAAAGGTTTAACGTGTGACTAAACCACACTAAAATAACATTTAGCCCCTTCAGTGCCGAGACAATCTGAACGCCACCCACCTGCAAGAGGATTAGTTCCTCATGAGCCCCCGCAATTGCGGTGGCCCATGAGGATCTATGCCTCTTGCCGACACCACTTTGAATCCATGTTCCTGGGATAGCTTGGGTTTTTGGGTGTTGAATTAATGAAGATTGCAGAAACGCAGTTTGCGTCAAGTGGCACCGAAAGAGTTAATTAAACAGGTAAACTTTGTATCATGATTGGGGTGAAAATTCAAACACTAATGATGCCGCCTGCATATCGCCAGTTTCAGTGTAGTGAGGATAGAGAACAGAACAGAGGTGAAAAACTGTTGCAACATCATTCAGTTTACTAATAGTCGTACAACAGTTTAGCAAATTAAACGACCAAGATTGTTCTAGGATTGTGCCAGAATAGCTTGGCGTCAGAAGGCGCCAAGCTATTCTGGCACCAAGCTTGAACTGTTTTGGTCGATCAGGCTTTTTTTTTTTTTTTTTTTTTGCAGTGTTTAAAGTAATAGTCAAACAACAGTTTTAGAAAACTAATCAACCAAGATAGTTCAAGTGTGGTGCCAGAATAGCTTGTCGTCAGAAGACACCAAGCTATTCTGGCACCACCCTTGAACTATCTTCGTCGATCAGGCTTTCATTGCAGCGCTTAAAAGTTCAACTGAGGACCCAATGCACATGTGGATGAATAAATGGCATGGCCGTCAAGTCAAGTCAACCGCAAACGACAGCCGCTAAAATAACATTTAGCCCGTTCAGTGCCGAGACAATCTGAATGCCACCCACCTCACATCGTTGGAATCCTTGGTGGCGATGGTCACGACTTGTCACGTTTAATGGACGTGCGACAGGTGGTTGTAAAGTGCAGTGGGTAGGTCCAGTGAACGTCATCCATCTGGAACAGACACAGGTGTTCATTGACAACCCAACTATACAGGCGTGGTATAGAGGATTTTACTCCCATCCCTGCCACTGTACGTACAATTTGTGATCCTGGAATCTCGGTTCATTCAACGGCCAAAAACCAAAACCGTCCAAGAAACATCATACTGGATACAAATTAGTCTCAGAAAAGAGGCATAGATCCTCATGAGCCCCAGAGGTCGCGGGGGCTCATGAGGTTCTTTGTCTCTTGCAGTTGGTTCGCGTTTACTTTTTTCTCGGCAGTGAAGGGGTTTGTGTGTATGTGTGTGTGTGTGTGTGTGTGTGTGTGTGTGTGTGTGTGTGTGTGTGTGTGTGTGTGCGCGTGTGTGTGTGTGTGTGTGTGTGTGTGTGTGTGTGTGTGTGTGTGTGTGTGTGTGTGCGCGCGCGCGCGTGCGTCTGTGTGTATGTGTGTGTGGGGGGAAATGCGCGGGTCCCCTGCGGCCCTCGTGAGCCCGAGGACCTTTGCTTACTGGGCCAGAGATAGGTATACAGTACCGATATATGTACTGTGATGGCAAACGACAATACGGCGATTATTTTCTAAAAAGCAAGATTTTCATGGTATTACAGGGCAGACGTCTTTAACACTTTTCATCCTGATACACCCATTGCTTGAAATAAATTTTGACTGATAGTTCAAGGGTGGTGCCAGAATGGCTTGGCGCCTAAGGCGCCAAGCTATTCTGGCACCACCCTTGAACTAAAACACTTGATTTATCTCCTAATCTGTAATGTAGCCTTCATAGGACAATAAGCAAATGCTACAAAATCAGCCTCCGCATGTAATTGGTTAAAAGCAAACTGCTGGCATGACTTGTCACGTAACTCTTATTTCCACGACACTTATTTTCAAGAGCAAAGTTCGTAGTGAAGGCAACCCTAACATGATCTAGATTTAACATACATCTTCATGAGTAAACTGTCCAAAAACTGTTTCTTGATCTTGTCATACGTTCTGTATCTCGCATCTAAGTAATCGAGAACAACGATACGCGATCTGTAAAAGTTGGCCAGATGTGACTCATACGACCTTGGCAAAAGTGCATTGTATTGTGAGTGATATTAGAAGCGAGAAAAGCTCGTACAATCTGGAAGTATCATTGACACGCGCTTTCCGGAAAGCGGCTCTTGTCAACGGGTAATCGAGAAGCACAGCGCGTGGTCACAACTAAATTCGCAGAATATGATTGATATGACCTCGACAAAAGTGTATTGTACTGCGAAGCATGCACGTTGCTTCCGGCTGATTCTGCCGTTGGATGTTAAACCTTTGCATGCTGATACTCTGTTGCTTGAAATAAATTTGACTATGATGTTAGTTCAAGGGTGGTGCCAGAATGATAGCTTGGCGCCTCAGGCGCCAAGCTGTTCTGGCAACATCCTTGAACTAAAATGGTTGATCTGTCCTGTAGTTTGTGGTTAGCGCCTTCACAGGACAACAAGCAATTTTTAAGAAAAATATCAGTCTCATGATGTAATGGGTTAAAAGTGAAGAAACCTCGCAGGATCTCTGATTTCGGTGACAAATCGCTTACGAAAACCCGAGTCAGCAATACTGCAAACCCTGCAAGTGTGTGTCTTGTTTGTTAATTTTCACGAATCAGTACATGACCGCTGGCAACTGCACTGTCTAGGTGTTGTTCTCTTTTTGTTTCACCTTTTTTTTCCCCCACTCTGTCATCAGTTTTCATTCATTCAGTTTTCATTTAAAAAAAATGTTTTCTGCTGAAATGACTCCCCATCTTCAGGTTTTCAAGAAAAATGAACGCAGTTTAAAAAGTGGTGTTATCCGCTTCTTAGAGTGTCTGGCCAAACAGGAGATGTGTGCTAAAACAACGCAGCACACAGAGAAAATGTCCGTCTTGCGATTTTTGATTTAGGGGGTAAGTAACTTTACCGGGTCATAACGTAAATACTACACAATGGACAAAAGTGCAGCTGAGCTTGCTGTAAAAAATACTAAAATACTTTACTGTGACGAAATCAGATTTTCAAAATGTTAAGCCGTTTGCAAAATATCGACCGGCAAGTCTTTGTCTTGTTTTCTTTTCTTTTTTTTAATGGCGCGCAGTGTAGTAAGTCTAAAGCTACGGTTCCAAAAGCACGAATCCGACACTAAACCATTGTGCCCGAGGTGCGAAATACCCACATTTTGGAGTTATCCTTTGAGGACTGCATTATAAATCAGGAGACAGATCGACCATGATAGTTCAAGAGTGGTGGCAGAATAGCTTGGCGCGATAGGCGCCAAGCGATTCTGCCACCACCCTTGAACTATCATGGTCGAGCCATATTTTGCTGCGGTGTGTCGCGAGCAGAATGAGCTAATATGATCCGAACCCGACGCGGTGATGCAATTTTTGTTCAAAGACGGATGCGAATTCGCTTCCGCGTCGAGTATATAGAAACACACAAACATGAAAATGACTTTCTGTTTCGGGCGCGCTTCGGATTCGTGTTTATGGAGGTGGCTGTGTGTGTGTGTGTGTGTGTGTGTGTGTGTGTGTGTGTGTGTGTGTGTGTGTGTGTGTGTGTGTGCGTGCGTGCGTGCGTGCGTGCGTGCGTGCGTGCGTGCGAGCGTGCGTGCGTGTGTGGGTCTGAAATAGAAAAAACTCGTGCAGGTCTTTTCACGTTTGTGTATTTCCATAATACGTCCGATGCGATAAACTAATTGGCATCCGGCTTCGAAAGAAAAGTGACGCAATTTTCAAACCAAAATTGCGTCATCGCATCGGGTTCAGATCGTATTCGTATCGGATTCGTGCTTATGGAAACGTAACTTTACCCTGGCCATCATCCGAATTAACACCTTCACTCATCTGTCAAAATAAATCGTATATCATGCACTACTTATCACTTAATAATGTTATAGCGGAGGCTGATGGTTATATATCAACTCATTCAGCCCGACGGCCGTATTTCCCAAATTTCGGAGGAGTCATCTAATGACTATGCACCAGTTGCAGGAGATGGATCGACTATGATAATTCAAGGGCAGTGCCAGATTAGCTTGGCGCCGACAGGCGCCAAGCTAATCTGGCACTACCCTTGAATTACCATGGTCGACCCATCTCCTGCTCTTGTGCGTCAGGGCTGAATGGGTTAAAAAAAACATTAAAACCAAGTGCAGCCATGATACATCACGCTGAATAGAAGATTGGTCGACCATATTAGTTCAAGGGTGGTGACAGAATAGCTTGGCGCCTACTACATGCTGCAAGCTATTCTGGCACCAAACTTGAACTAATATGACACTAACATCATATCCGTCCCCTAAGCATTATAGCGTATGCACTTTTCAGAGACTGTTCCCCGAACTGATTAGGAAATTTGACCGCAGGGCTAAATGTAATGAACTCAGTCGAAATACGTCGCATCCGGCTACGGTACGCAGCGGCCTAGAGCGAAGTATCCGATTGCAGTACGTCTCGAATGCGTTAACCCCCTTCAGTGCCGAGAAAAAAAAAATGAGCACCACGCTACAGCAAGAAGTATATATGGTCATAAGGATCTATGCCTCTTCAGTGCTGACACCACTTTCTATCCATTGTTCAAAAAATGAACACCACGCTACAGCAAGAAGTATATATGGTCATAAGGATCTATGGCTCTTGCTGACACCACTTTCTATCCATTGTTCAAAAAATGAACACCACGCTACAGCAAGAAGTATATATTATGGTCATACGGATCTATGGCTCGTCGCCTCAAGCACCGACGGCGCAGAGAGGACTGAATGAATGAATGATCTATGGCTCTTGCTGTACACCACTTTCTATCCATTGTTCAAAAAATGAACACCACGCTACAGCAAGAAGTATATATGGTCATAGGCATCAAAAATGAACACCACGCTACAGCAAGAAGTATATATGGTCATAAGGATCTATGGCTCTTGCTGACACCACTTTCTATCCATTGTTCAAAAAATGAACACCACGCTACAGCAAGAAGTATATATTATGGTCATAAGGATCTATGGCTCGTCGCCTCAAGCACCAGACGGCGCAGAGAGGACTGAATGAATGAATGATCTATGGCTCTTGCTGACACCACTTTCTATCCATTGTTCAAAAAATGAACACCACGCTACAGCAAGAAGTATATATGGTCATAAGGATCTATGGCTCTTGCTGAAACCACTTTCTATCCATTGTTCAAAAAATGAACACCACGCTACAGCAAGAAGTATATATGGTCATAAGGATCTATGGCTCTTGCTGAAACCACTTTCTATCCATTGTTCATGGGACGACTAGAGCGATGTTTGAGTTAGGGGGTAGTTAACTTTACCCGTCACAGCGTAAAGACTACACGATGGACAAAAATGCAGCTGAGAGTGCTTTAAAGAGTACTAAAAATACTTTACTGTAACGAAATCAGATTTTCAAAATGTTAAGCCGTTTGAAAAATATCGACCGGCAAATCGTTGTCTTGGTTTGTTGTTTTTTTTTTTTGGTCATGGCGCGCCGTGTAGTAAGTCTAAAGCTACGGTTCCAAAAGCGCGAATCCGATGCTAACTCGTTGTGCCCGAGGTGCGAAATACCCACATTTTGGAGTTATTCTCTGAGGACTACATTACAATTCAGGAGACAGATCGACCATGATAGTTCAAGGGTGGTGGCAGAATAGCTTGGCGCCTATAGGCGCCAAGCTACTCTGCCACCACCCTTGAACTGTCAGGGTCGAGCCATATTTTGCTGTGGTGTGTTGAATTTAACTGAGCAGATTTCAGACGTTCAATGTACGATCAGTGGCAGGAAATGGGTTGGACAGTGTACTTTTGACAAGCCACTGTACAAAAAATAAATGTGAGCCAGTTTGGCTCTGGAAGTGTAAATAATTATCATGGTCACTGACATTGGTGACGGACGTGTGACCTCTGGTCACGTGGGCGCTTACACCATAATGTAGCGGGGTGGGGGGGGGGGGTATGAGGGGGTGGGGAACCAGCCAGACGTTGCACCGATCATGTTGTGGTGGTCACCGCAAGGTGAAAACGAACACGCTACGGCTCAGTGCTGAATCATTCAGCCGTGACAATGACACCGCATAACAGGATATGGATTGGCCATGATAAGCCAAGGGCGGTGCCAGAAATTGCTGTTCTGGCACCACCCTTGAACTAACGCGATCGAGCTCCCGCGACAGTCCAGCGTTTACATTGAAATCTGCACCGCCTCATAGATCTAGATGTGATAAGTTAACCCATTAAACGCCAACGCCTTACAGCAGGAGATGCGTGGACCATGACAATTCAAGGGTAGTGCCGGATTAGCTAGGCGCCTAACTTGATTTGTCATGGTCCACCCCATCTCCAGCAGCTGGTAAAATGTCGTTAGATTACACCTTAAAAAATTTGGAAAAATGCGGCCGTGTGGTTAAATAAAATAAGTCATTCAATACTGGCCTCATCCGGATACGCGACCACTTGCCGCGTATCCGGATGTGCCCAGTATCATAAGTGTTAACTCATTCAGGCCCGACACACAACAACCAGCCATGGATCGAGCACCACCCTTGAACTATCATGCTGGCGAGATCTGTCTCTAGAATTGTAATACAGTCCTTCAGAGGGCAACTTCCAAAATTGGGGGATTTCCGTCCTGGCTGGGCACAATGTGTTAACTCATTCTACCCCAACACCGAAATCCCCAAATTTCGCCTTTGTCCTCTGAAGACTGCATTGCAGTGCAGGACACAGATCGACCATGATAGTTCAAGGGTGATGCCAGAATAGCTTGGCGCCCATAGGCGCCAAGCTATTCTGGCATCACCCTTGAACTATCATGGTCGGTCCTTATCTTGCTGTGGTTGTGTCTGGGGTACAATGAGTTAAAGCGGATTTGTGTGTGTGGAGGGGAATGACGGTGGGGGGGGGGGGGGCAGAAGGGGTAGTTGGACGGTAGGGGTGGGGGGATTTGGACGGGGGGGGGGGGGAGGGGGGTGGAGGGGGAGGGGGAGAAAGGGGGAGGGGGGCAGGTGCTAGTCATAACGGTTGTTCAATATATAGATAATGAATAACTGTATCCTCTTGATTCTGCTGTAAGGCGTTGGCGTTTAACTCGAGATGCCAGACTTGCTTGCCACCGCCCAAAATAGAACTCAGTGGAGAGCACTGTCTGTTGCTGCTGCCTTTCAGTCCCCCCAACGCCCAGTTCGGGCAAGGGACTGATGATGATGATGATGATGTATCCTCTTTAGAGAGTAGCATCCGGGTCAGTTTTGAATTAGATAATAATAAAGGGGTTATACTGTTCGCGAGCGCGCGCACATGCACGCGCTACATGCTCATACGCACGCACACACGCTTGTACAGATACACATTTAGCTGCATCCCCGAACACGCACATATAACTAACGTTTTATGAAACAGACACTGAGCAGCGGCCATAAAACGTATACTGAAATCTACAGGCTGTGGTAGAATTTCTTTTCTTCAAGATGTGTATCAGTGTACGGTATTTATATCTCCTGTTTACAGTGACTAAAAGAAATAAGCATTGTACTTTGATAAACGCTTTTCGGGCTCTACGCCAGCCTGAACCCAAGTGACTCCACGGTCACATTTCCAAAATTGTCCAGGTATCATCTAATCATTATAAGTACCCGTGCCACGAGATGGATCAACCATGATAATTCAAGGGTAGTGCCTGATGGCGCCAAGCTAATCAGCACTATCCTTGAATTATCATGGTCGATTCATCTCCTGCTGTAGGGCGTTGGCGCTAAGTGGGTTAACAGAAATAAGGTGTACTGTTTATTTGAAAGTATGCGTGTTTGTTTTCTTGTTAGTCTGCTGTAGTGTTAGTTTGTTCCCTTTGTCGTTTGTTTGTTTGTTTCTTCTTTCTTTCTTTGGCGTGTGTGTGTGTGTGTGTGTGTGTGTGTGTGTGCATGTGTGTGTGTGTGTGTGTGCCTGTGTGTTTGCTTGGTTGTTTGTTTGTTTATTTGTTTGTTTGTTTGTTTAAACTAGGACATTGTCCTCTAGCCGTTCCACCGCCGCGATACAAGTCAAGGTCGACCACGCCCTTACTGGCTCATGTCACGCCTCTCTCTCTCTCCTCTCTCCCTCCTCCACTCAGAGCAGATCGCACACAGCACGTACACACACACACACACACACACACACACACACACACACACACACAGGGTCACTGCCCCGTGGGTGAAATACCTTCGCACTCGTCACGCTTAGACAACTTCGCGATAATAGCATATACGGTGCGGTCCTCCAGACTTAGCAATCCTTCCTTCCACATGCAAGAGGCATAGGTTCTCACAATCCCTTCTTCTCTGCTCGTCGTCAGGATGGTGGCGCCTGTGCTTGGGGTTACTGACTTTAGTCTGCGACTGTCCGTACTAACAAGTTCCAAAACAAGCACGTGAAAGGTCCTCGGGCCAACGGTCGGTCCTTAGTTGGCCAGCGCGCGCGGGCCAACTAAGGGCTGATCGTCGGAGGACCTTTCTGTTCACTTCTATCGGACGCGGACGGACGGTTTCCGCAGTGAGGTATATAGTAATATTATAGTTGAATAAGCGGGTTGGAGTGACGTCTTTGTAACCGGGTTAAGGTTAGCCTGATGATAATCAGGTGGAGAAATGAGGGAGGCAACAACGTCGAAGACAGGGGTCGCTGTGACATGTCTTTATTGCGGTGTAGAAAACTGAAGAAACTGAAGAAACAGCGCAGAGCTAAGGGGGAGTCGACATTGTAGTTCTTCTTAGTTGTATCGTCGTAGCGGCGCAAGTGGTCTGTGGCAACCGGCTGAGTAGTACTGACCGCAAGTGCGCTACGGAAGGGGCTTTATATACAGCAGGCGCGGGTCGCAAAGAAAGCACCCGCACCACTCGCGTGCTTCCAGAATTCGGTGCTGTTGGGAGCGGAAATGCTAAAATTTGTGTTAGTTTGAGATTGGTTCTCTGACCATAGCTCCGATACTACTAAACCTAGAAACTTGCGGTTTGTTGCTAACGAAAGATCCGCAATTGTAGTTTCACTAGTATTGCACATTAATTCGATTAAAGATGGCTAGAATTAATTATGAATTTTTAAACGACTTTTCTTCGTCGACCTGGTCGGTGTAAAAGGTGCAAACTCCCAAAATAATATTTAACCCAAAATCGATTGGGCTAGAAATAGATTACAAAATGAAAGAGACTATCATGCTGGATCTTATGGATCTTGGTTTAAAACAATCGGTACAGGCATTGAGGAGATATTCAACTTAGAATGCCTCATTAGAAACACAAGCTATCATCGCCATTGTAGGCACCGGATGCTAGAACAGAAGCCACGAGGCGGCTGATGCGGTTGCGTCCCCTGAATAGACACTGAATACCTAGTGGTCTAGAAGTAAGCCGGAAGGGTTGGACTAACGCAGGCCTCAATGATAGCAATACCTTGCGAGACCTTACATTGAAGGGAAAAAAACCACTGAATAATAACACACACCACTTTTGCAAACAAGGTCGTGATGCAACCAACAAAATTACATCAGATGGGTTATGAGAGCCGGGTGTACCCGGTCACATCTCAGCCCACCGAAAAGTGCCAGCGTCCGCGCTGGCGAACAAAAAAACAGAAACATCAGGCCGTACGAACCCGAGGTTAATGAACAACACAAAATCCTTTACCCTCCTATGTCAACATATTATGATAGACAAATGGCTACTTCCAAAAATAATACATCTCTTCCATTGCCTTGCATTGCAAGAATCTGACAGGATTATTGCAGTTAAGACATATTAAACCTGACCAGACAAAACCCAATGGAGGAGACAGAAAAAGAAAAAAATGACCACAGGCAAACAGAGTCCATACTGGTGGGTTAACATCATCCATAATAATTCAGCTTGATATAAATTTGAACATAATCAGTCCGTGTCCACAGGTCCATTTCATGATTAGTCGGCTTCCACAGTTCATAGCTTAATTCTTGCTTCCACAGTTTATCATATGGAGATCAGGTCACTAACCAAACCAAAATTACATTCTTGAACTGAATATCAACCTCTAAGCTTCTCTACTATCTACTATAATGCACTACACAAATTATCATTTGTAACTGTACTACACACACTACATAGCATGGACAGTCCTAGGTAGTCCGGATGCTTTAATGAAAATTTCGGCACAAATTGGAAATCAGTGAGTGGCAGTAGCACACTTACTTTTCAAGTTTATATGTCTATATATATATATAAAATACACACCAAATCAGGGCACCCTAACTTGCTCTGGGCAACCATTCCCCAGTGTGATTTGTACCTAGGAATGGTGGCCGAAAGCAGGTTTCCGTGCACTAGCAGACCTGGTTCTAATACGAGTTTAGTGCCTGGGGAGCAGACTTGGATACATGTGAAGAAAAATACAAACAGCACAACATTATCATACATTAACTAATAATCCACAGCCAACGTTCACTTGACTATATCAGGGCTGACTCTTCCATTACCACAGACTTGTGGCACAAGCACAATACATAATCAGACAAAAAAATGATAACTACGCCTAACAAACCACGATGACATCAACAGTTTGAAAATATCAACATCAAAATCATCAACACATAAGTACAACATAATAATTTAACACACTCACACCTCACCATTCCTCAACAGACAGACCTAGAACTAATACTAACATAAACCGAACCAAACAAACAAACTTATCAAAGCCAAACGCAAACACCATACAATAATACACATCATGCAAACAAATGCAACCTACCCATCACAACACAAAACACAAATACCTATAATACTCAATTCGATCCGTCACCAGCACACAACACACTCTCACTCAATTAAGAAACTAAACACATGGGCGCAATTAATTCTAAATGACATCTAAGTGGTAGTGGTACTCTTGCTACACAAGTCCGACTGTTATAGTCAATGTCAAGACAAAACTTAGAACCTGGTCATGGATGGCACAAATGCCGCATGCACAGTCATCATAAGGTTCATAAAGATCAAAAACAAAAACTGAAACACCAGCATTTGGTGATACAGCAACAGTTGCCATTGGGCTGGCAGCCCCGTAGTTGGCATCATGAAGGGAAATTGTTGAAACTGTCCGTGTCCATGCATCCTGGGGCTGTACATAGGGCAGTTGACACGACGGTGCCCTGGCTGGTGACACCCGAAACACTTCGGCAACTGGTTGTGACGGGGACCAGGTTGGTGCTGTGCACTCTGAAATCTTTCCTTAGTAAACTGGGATTGTTGCTGCAGCTGTGCCTGCAGCTCCTCAGCTCGGGCTGTGTCCACTGCCAGTTGTCGTCGCAGGGCCTCCACTTCGGCTGTCTCCTGGGATGCAGTGATGAGGTCTACGTGGAGGGTGTTGTCATCCTCCCGCATCCACCGCAACGCCTCTTCTTTGGCCTCCAGAAAGGTGGCTGCAGGTTTTGCAGCAAAGTATCGCCTCAAGTCCCTGCTTATTTCTGGCAGGTATAGGCCGCTGGTGAATTGGTCGCGCAGAAGAAGATCATCTATGCTGCTTTCACGTAGTCTGTTTGCGCGCTGGGCCAGGGCGGAGAGAGCATGCGCATATTGATATATGCTTTCTCCCTCCCCCTGCATCCGTCCGTGAAACTGCCGGAGGACTGCAGCTCGGTCTCGCTTGTCGCCGAAGATACTCTGAACCAGAGTAAGGAGTGCCTCTGGGCTGTCACGGTCCGTATAAGGGCGGTCCAGCACCTCCCTCCTGGCACACCCATCCAACGAGTGTAGCACCCACTCGATGGCTGCACCTGGGGGCAGCTTGCAGTGTTGCAGTCTACGGCGCCCCTCCTCCACAAAGTTCTCGGCAGCGAAGCAGCCCTCCTCGCCGGTGAACCTTGGCAGTGTTTCTGGCTTGAAGCTGGCCACGATGACCGGCTGGAGCCTCTCCTCCCGCTGATCTGCCATGGTGATTTTGTCCTCTGCGCTGTTTCTTCAGTTTTTGTTCGACGTTCTCACTTCTTCAATCCTGTCGGCGACGCCACTTGTAACCGGGTTAGGTTAGGCTGATGATAATCAGGTCAAGAAATGAGGGAGGCAACAACGTCGAAGACAGGGGTCGCTGTGACATGTCTTTATTGCGGTGTAGAAAACTGAAGAAACTGAAGAAACAGCGCAGAGCTAAGGGGGAGTCGACATTGTAGTTCTTCTTAGTTGTATCGTCGTAGCGGCGCAAGTGGTCTGTGGCAACCGGCTGAGTAGTACTGACCGCAAGTGCGCTACGGAAGGGGCTTTATATACAGCAGGCGCGGGTCGCAAAGAAAGCACCCGCACCACTCGCGTGCTTCCAGAATTCGGTGCTGTTGGGAGCGGAAATGCTAAAATTTGTGTTAGTTTGAGATTGGTTCTCTGACCATAGCTCCGATACTACTAAACCTAGAAACTTGCGGTTTGTTGCTAACGAAAGATCCGCAATTGTAGTTTCACTAGTATTGCACATTAATTCGATTAAAGATGGCTAGAATTAATTATAAATTTTTAAACGACTTTTCTTCGTCGACCTGGTCGGTGTAAAAGGTGCAAACTCCCAAAATAATATTTAACCCAAAATCGATTGGGCTAGAAATAGATTACAAAATGAAAGAGACTATCATGCTGGATCTTATGGATCTTGGTTTAAAACAATCGGTACAGGCATTGAGGAGATATTCAACTTAGAATGCCTCATTAGAAACACAAGCTATCATCGCCATTGTAGGCACCGGATGCTAGAACAAAAGCCACGAGGCGGCTGATGCGGTTGCGTCTCCTGAATAGACACTGAATACCTAGTGGTCTAGAAGTAAGCCGGAAGGGTTGGACTAACGCAGGCCTCAATGATAGCAATACCTTGCGAGACCTTACATTGAAGGAAAAAACCACTGAATAATAACACACACCACTTTTGCAAACAAGGTCGTGATGCAACCAACAAAATTACATCAGATGGGTTATGAGAGCCGGGTGTACCCGGTCACATCTTGTTACCTAGTTCCACAGCAGGGAACTAACATAACCGCTTGACTGTACGGCGCTGACTTTCGTGCCCTAAGGTCGGAATTCCTAAACTGACCTGAGGGCTATGGCCGACTGAACCGCACATAATTTTTAATGGCCTGTCTAAGTCCGGCCGAATGACCCGGCGGCTTTGCCGGTTTGAGCTAGTTCTTTTAGTACCCCCCCTACCCCCCCCCCCACCCACACACACACCCCTCCCCACACCCCCACCCCCCTCCCACGTTCCACCCCAACCCCCCTCCCACGTCCCACCCCCACCCCCCACCCCCCACCCCCCCTGCGCAAAAATCTATTATGCAACGTGCAATGCAGAAGGACACTAATTGGTTTGGCAGTTACAAGAGCAGGCTTGGAAAACGTTTCCTGCAACTGGTGGTAGATGTCTTTCCGCAGGCCGCTTACTCAATCGACACACCACTGACTTCAGGAGATAGGTGACATATATAGATCTACCAGGGCAGTTGAAGGGTGGTAGCAGAATAGCTCGATTGCTGCCTGATGTTAGCGGTAGAGGCCAATAAAACCCTGAGAAGACTTCTGGTGGGTAGATTGGAGCGCGTATGGGCCTGTCCGAGCGCAGAGATCCCAGTCTTGAGCGAACGGAACAGAAAACTGTGTAGTACAGGCAGCGTAGCTAAAGCCCTATGACTGAACTTATCTAACTGAAACTGAAGTGTTAGTAGAGGCGCCATGCTATTTTGGCACCGAGTACTGACTGTGTCACTTCAGTTTGCATCATGGTCGATCCGTGTCCTAATGTAGAGTGTCAGCGGTGACTGAATGGGTTTACAGCAGGGAGCGGCACTGACACTGGTTGTCTCCCTCGATTTCGGCTGCGCTGAACAGCGCAGCGAATCAAGGGAAACAACCAGTGTACAGCCGGGAACTGATCGACCAGCAAGAAACATTCTCTTCAAAGACCCCTTGCATTTGTATCTTAGATTCTGATGAAAAACTATACGTCTTGACTGCTGGAAAGTTACTAATGAACTCACTCAAGGCACCCCGCATTAACAGCTGCGAAAGTGTCGTATAGCGCTGCCGACGACATTTCCGCAGCTGTTGATGAAGGGAGCTTTGGAGGAGCTAATTCTGTCATGCTTTGATTTATTTGATTAGAACACAAAGCACTCGGACACAGGGGCGACAGAAGGGCATCGCGCAGGCCACTGGTTGCCGGGTTGTGTAACTCCCAAGTGACTCATCAGATAGTTCCGATTGGTTGCTACGTCTATCTTAAGTCAGAGTCATTGACGTCAACTCAAGGTGCTCTTCTCTTCTCGGTCACACGATCAGTTGCGCTGCTTTTTTCTCCGCCTCGAAAATGATGTAGCTCAGACATGAAGGTTTGAAGAAACTTGAAGTCGTTCTCCAGAATGTTGATGTTTTGCCCCCTCTAAAAGTCAAAATGTCAGTCAAAGTAGGTCAGTAAAGGTCAAATTACCAAGCGAGGATCACAGCAGGATAGGGAAAAAATCAGTTGACTTCAAGGCACTTACTGTGTTCTAAAATTGTAATAAAAGACATAAATTGTCAGCTTTTACAATGGAGATCAGTCTCACTCTTTTTTTTTTTTTTTTTTGTTGTTCCACATGGCGACACTATACTACAGCAATAGATACGTGAAACCCGAATGGGCTTTTGAGGGATCATGCTCAACTTTTTGATGTGCAAACTGATCAACCACACGGAGCTACTAATTAACCTTTTAGGCCCCAGGACTGCATCACTTTCCCAGACTTTGGAGGTGTCACCTAACGACAATGTATCAGTTCCGGGGGATGGATCGACCATGATATTCAAGTGTAGTGCCAGATTAGCTTGGCGCCGTCAGGCCAAGGTAATCTGGCACTACCCTTGAATTATCATGGTCATCACTGAGGCGCTAGGTTAATCTGGCACTACCCTTGAATTATCATGGTCGATACGTCCCCTGACTTAGCGCGTCGGGACTGCTTGGTTGAACGTATTTTCAGGGTGGTTTAGTTGATAGGAGTCGTATATATGTCCAAAATCTATTAAAGAAATTAAACACTTTATATAACCTCCGCCTATCAGCGCTAAAGACGTAAAATCCTGACCAAGGACCACAAATTCTCATGACCCTGCGGAAGCAGGCACTCACGTGAATCAGTGCTTCTTGCAGATGGGCGGTGTTTGCTCCAAGGATTCTCCTGAGCAATATTCCAGCGATCAATCAACCGGCTCGAGCCAGATTCCCTGCTGTTTAGAGTACTACATAGTTCAGAGCTCTGTTGTACACGAGTACATTGGCCGCTTATAGTACATTGCCCCGCGAGCAGGCCTTGACCTATAGCTGTACAACTGGCAGCCTTAGAGCGACACTACGCCATTCACATTCCCGCCACAGTTCTGCCACGTGATTGCAAGAGAACATAGATTCTCATGTGCCTGTACTGAAGCAGCAGCTGCCTATGAGAATCAGTCTCAGTCTCTGCTCTAGCTCGCAGAGACTGACTAAAATCAATGTATGTCATGAAATTGAGGAGTTAATCAGGGTTATACTGTTGCATTTAATTCCCGTCAGTACCTTCAAGTCAACGCTGAGACATAGATCAGCATTTGATTTTCTGTAGCAGTAGGGACACTGAGTGGATCTGTGCCTTTTGCTGGCGAAAACTCAAGCGAGTTCTTTTTACATCGCCCAATCAGTGGAGGAATCACACAGGGTTTTACAATGCGCACCAAAGTCCCGTGACTTCAACACTGGGAATCAGTTGAACTGAATGAACGGCGCGATGCCGTCCGCAAGAGACGTGGATCCTCACGAGCCTTGCATAATAGATGCAAAAGGATTTAACATATATCATACTGAGGTTAAAAGCTTCACATTTGTACACTGCCATATGCAAGCTACATTATAATACTTACAGATAACGATATAACGGGGTGTAAGGGGCTCTGGATAGAGGTAGCACCTTTGCTGTTCGGCAGCTGCGTCCTACATAGGACGGACGGGCATCACTGGTCCTCATCCATCTCCTTAATCTCTCACGTGCTGGCTCCAAGCGCCACACCCTGGCAAACCACCTCAGCTGGTGGGCTAAACCACGTGACGGGGTGGTGTTCACATTGCACCACTAGGCGGATGAGCTGTTTCTGACAGCCAATGGCTAGAGGACGGAGGAGATCAGGATCCAACGGCCAAATGTGGGGGAGTAAACCCTTCAAATCAGGAGTGGAGCCCCGAAGGCAGACAGCTGCCTGTATTCACGCACTGTCCTGGCAGCTTCTGCAGCCAAACTGGTGCCAAACGTACTGCTTTGCATTCCTTTGGATACATCAGCGAGGCCGAGAGGGGGATCTTGACGACTGGGCACCCCAGGATCTCCATACACTTCGCCCAGGCTTGCGCCCAGGAGAGGTCACTCCAGTGACTGACCCAGCAAGCGCATATACTCCATTGTCTTCCGAGACAGGATGCCAAAAAAAAAAAAAAAAAATAACGGACCAGTGGCTTTAGTTCAAGAGTGGCGCAGAATAGCTTGGCGCCTACAGGCGCCAAGCTATTCTGGCGCTACCCTTGAACTATTTTAGTCAAACTTATTTCACACACTGGTGTATTCAGAATGATAAGGGTTAACTCAGAGCGCAAGCGCTGAAAGATGTTGTACTTGGCCACGCCGCCGGTTAATTAGAGCCCATTGATTTCTGCACGGGAAACGACATTGAAGGTGAATGACGTACACATATTGACGTCACGGCTTCGAAACTTGAGACTGCGTCTACCTGCACATTACTTAGGAGGATCGATCGATCGATCGATCGATTGATACCGTCCACGATAGTTCAGGGTGGTGCCAGAATGGCTCGGCGCGTAGAGATATGGGGAATAATCATGCAGAGTTACGTACACTTATATTGACGTCATGGCTTCCGAAGACTGCGTTGCGGCCTGCTATGACTTTAGAGGGGTCGATCGATCGATTGATACCGTCCACGATAGTTCAAGGGTGGTGCCAGAATAGCTTGGCGCCTAGAGGCGCCAAGCTATTCTGGCACCACCCTTGAACTATCATGGTCGCGGGCATTTATTGCAGCGCTTTAAGTTGAAGGACCCAATACGCATGTGAATGAATGATTTGACCGTCAAGTCAACAGCATAATTATGACAGCCGCTCAACTGCCACAGCGTGGGCGTCCTTGTGGAGGCAATGGTCACGACTGGTCACGTTAATAGACGTGTGGCAGGTGGCTGTAGAGGCACCAAGCCATTCCGTCACTACCGTTGAATGATCATAGGCACTCCATTTTTTTTTTTTTTTTTTTTTGGGGGGGGGGAGGGGTGGGGGGGGTGGGGAGGGGTGGGTGGGCTGGAGGCTGGTGTGTGTGTGTGTGTGTGTGTGTGTGTGTGTGTGTGTGTGTGTGTGTGTGTGTGTGTGTGTCGGGGGGGGGGGGGGGGGGGAGGGGGGGTGTAGGTGGTGGAGGTGAGTAATTGTTTCTTATGTTATGGCTGAGGGTTACGGTATATGCTAAGTTGATGTGGTCAGGCCTGAGATTCTCTCCAATGAATCACTGCAGTATGGAAAGTACTAAAGGTTTTTGACTTTGAAGAATTCCGATTATTCAATTACAAAAACTTCCAGGCTCTTCCAATAACAAGTACACCGCACTAACGGGAGTCCATCAGTCATTACATACCATCATTTGCGTGCCCTGGAGCCACCTAACGGATGTTTTTTTTTTTAACCCATTCCGGGCAGCCCCGACGCACTACAGCAGGAGATGGGTCGACCATGATAATTCAAGGGTAGTGCCAGATTAGCTTGGCGCCTGTCGGCGCCGGCCAAGCTAATCTGACACTGCCCTTGAATTATCATGGTCGACCCATCTCCTGCAACAAGATGGCCTTCGTTGCCTGCTTGGCGTTAAACCCAAATAACTAACTAACTAACCATCTCCTGCAACTGGTACATAGTCATTAGATGACACCTCCAAAATTTGGGAAATACGAACGTCGGGCTGAAGGAGTTAATGACAGGCCGTGACGTTTGAAATGTTTTGTCTTCAGAGACTTCGTGTCTTTTAACCAGCATGTTCATTGCCAGGTTTCTGCTGTCTTCGGTCATTCAATACCAGAAAACCCTAGCCGCAGTCCAAAGAACATAGATTCAAAGTTGTGTCAGTAAGACGCATAGATTCTCATGAGCCCCCGCAACTGCTCACGCATGCAACTGACTCCTAGCTCCGATTTTTGGTATGTCAGTGGTTCGGCCTTAGTAGGGATTGTCCAGAGAGATGGCCGACACTATGAGGTTGACTGACGGAGAAATACTGACGTGGCGATAATTACTCAGTGACGTTGCTACGATCCGAACCAATCACCAGGGGATGGATGTACTTGATGCACTTTACCTGGAAAAGTGCTCACAGCGGCTAACCCGCAGCCCGGATGTACATGGCGTGTCGCGACTGGAACACATAGATTGTCTACGTGATTCTGTTAGATCGTAATGTCTGTACGATCCACTATTAGTGTATGTTCCTCTTGAAGGTCCGCAAGGTCCCCATCCGTGTTGTTCGGCAGTATCCCAGTAAACCAAAAGGTCCACGAGCCCACGACGGCCGTAGCGGTGGGCCCAAAGACGTTTTGCTACTGGGAATGTTGGTAAGTTGGGACAAGCCTAGTGAAAGGATGAGCCAGAGGAGAGAGAGAGAGAGGCGCATGCACTGGCTCACGCTCGCACAAGCGCACACACACACAAACACACACGCGCGCACACATACACACGCACACACAAAGAGACAATGACACGCACACTCACACATTCACACGCACACACATACACACACGCACGCACGCACGCACACACACACACACACACACACACACACACACACACACACACACACACACACACACACACACACACACATGTTTTTCCTTTGGCCCATGACTGAACATGCGTTCAAGTTTTCTGCTCGGCAGACGCAGGCTAAACCCCACTCTTGAGGCGAAGATTTGTGAGGAAAATTAGATCGACTTGCATTCATGCGAATCCTTGATCCTCAGGAACCTATGCTGCTGTAAAGGCTTATGAGACTCTGTGCTTGAGCCTGGCTTGCCTCATGAGAATCACTGACTTTAGACGTTTCCAGATAAGCGGATTGACGCGAGGGTCTGCATGTATATATAATTATTAGTCTCAATTTTTCTCCTACACAGCCTTGTACAGTACTTTTCTTCCGCCTTCAGTTCATTTGTCCGTGTGACCTTGGCAGACAGAGAGGGCAGGCCCATAATCGCTGCCATAATCAAGGGGTGACCACTCCTGACGCAACAAGTTAGGCAACTCTTGACAGGCCAGGATGAATGACATGACCTGTATGCGAATGGGTCCCACTGCGTCACGTACACTGTACTCTTTAGCTTGTTACCGCCGTGAGATGGCCTTAGTCGCCTGCTCGGCGTTAAACCCAAATAACTAACTAACTAACTTTAGCTTGTTGACGACAACATCTGCCCCGAGGTAATGTTCATTAAATTCCTCAACCATCCAGTTTTCGTTTCCAAGAGGCATGGATCCGCATGAGCCCCTGCGACTCCAGCTAGCAACGCTTGACACACTTCTGTGATTCTGAGACGGAGAAAGTGAATAGAATCTATCTTGTGACAAGATTTGCAAATATAAACAGCAGAGGTAAAAGAAAGACTAGGGGTGAGGTTAGTCCTACGCTAGCCACTAAGCAGGCATGACTAACCTCACTTATGTGGCTCTTGGCACCTCCACAGTCAAAGGCATACCCCTCAATGTCTTCAACTAGACAGATATACATAAGAACTATTCGTCAGTACCAGCGAAAACTATACGGACATTCTCATGAGGCCCTAAGCCGGGTGTGTAGAGATGTGTTTCACGATGATGATAATGACGATAGGGATGATGATACTGACAAGGAGGAGGAGAAAGAGGAAGCGATGGTGTTAACAATTTAAGAGCAATTTAACATAGTGATTGTCGAATGCGCATCAGTGGTGTCGGCTTGGGCGGTGTTGGGAGTGCGCTTGGAGTCTGACAATAAAGTGCCTCTGTCTGTTCTGGTTTGTGTTTTGGGACGTTAACTCCTGAAGCCAAAGTTCTAAAATAACAGGGGGACACGCCTTGTGACATGCTCAAGCGGCGCCATTGTTGCTATTTTCTCACGTGACCGGTCGCTCGGACCGGTCCTGTGCACCAGATCAGTTTAGAGCTTGTGTGCTCTCTGCATTTGTAATGAGCAATCTCGGAGAAAGAATCACGTGACGTTTGATTGCTGCAAGACAAATAAAGAATTGCTTTCCCATATGCAATCCGACAATAATCCGGCAATCCTTATGCTAGCACCACGAAACATTACATGATTTGGCAGATTTGAAAAAAAAGCTTTTTTCCTCAATGGTGGTGATTCTGCGACATCTGCGTCGCTTTGCGACAGAAAGCACCATCGTAGTACAAGTGCACTACAATGGACTTGATTCAGGACTGAATGCGCAAGTTCTGACGAGAATGAACTACCCCCGGAGACCGCCTATCTTTTGCCAGCAAGTACGTACGCACCCGAACATTTTATGCTCAAGGGTGAAAGGGGGGGGGGGGTAACGCTAAAATCGGAAACGAACCGTTTTTTTCGACTGCGATCACAATCTTCCGCAGGAACATACAAGATCACACCAAGTGCAGAAGCCTACCTGCGCGAGCAGTTCTGGTGCATAGGACCAGTCCGAGCGACCGGACAGATGCGAAAATCGCAGTAATGGCGCCACTGGTGCGTTTAACCTAGGTAAAGGGCGAGGTAACTCAGCCGAAGTAAATGATCCGATTAACCGCACTGATTAGTAGGATATAGTCATCTATGTCAACATGAGGCACGGATTCTCATGAGCCCCAGCAACTGCTGGGGCTCATGGGAATCTGTGCATCTTGCAGATGGCAGGCTGTGTGTGGGGGGGCTGCACTAAATGGAATATTCCTTCCTCGATTAGTCAGAAAATCTTGCGTAAAGTGACGACAAAGCCGAGTGCACGTGGGTGTTTGCGTCATATTGCTCAGTTTGGACATAATAATTAGTCTTAGACGGAAAACTTACCATCTCCTCCAAGTCCGAAAGTGAAATGCAGTAGTCGTAGCGATATCAGCTTGGAACTGTGCATGATGAGTCAAGCGCTAGCGATCGAGGAAGAAGAAGAAGAAGTCAAACGCTTTTTAAAACTCTTATGTACTGGTGGATTTTTGTAACTCTTCACTGCCGAGAGAGAGATGGGGGGGGGGGAGAGAGAGAGAGAGAGAGAGAGAGAGAGAGAGAGAGAGAGAGAGAGAGAGAGAGAGAGAGAGAGAGAGAGAGAGAGAGAGAGAGAGAGAGAAACAATAAACAATGAACTTTTATTTTACAACGATAAAAGCATTTGGTTACAACCAATTTTCAAACTTGCCGTTAAGAGGTAGAGAGAGAGAGAGACAGAGACAGAGAGAGAGAGACAGAGAGAATCACACACACAAAAGCTTAACCGCAACACTCAACTGCAAGAGGTATAGATCCTCATGAGCCCCCGCAACTGCGGGGGCTCATGAGGATCTATACCTCTTGCTAATGCCACTTTGCATCCCTGTTCCTGTGATGGCTGTGAAGTTTCAACGTTGAAATTCCTACAATGATTTCAAAAACACGATCTGTATCCACTGACAGTCAAGGGGGTAGCGGACTGAAATACAGAATAGGTGGTGACTTTTAGCGCTGTTGAATAAACTGTGTTGTACTTGTCTTTTCTGAGCGTACTTCTTTCTTTCTTTTGGAAGTTTCTTTGCACTTTTTAAGCGCTTGGCACTGAGCTACGTTTCTGGTGTGGATTTCGCTAGGACTCTTTATGAAAAGGTAAAGGAAAGAGGGAGATGAAGTGTTTAGTTCAGGTATTTCAGATTCTCACGTACCGAAACACTACCCTCTGTGACATCTTCCTTCACGTGACAGATGACTGCACGCGACGATTGCACACGTGACCACGTGACCGTGAAACCCATCACGCGCGCGGTCCATAGAAAGCAATGTAATCAGTATTTTCTCAGATTACAGCCCAGTTATTTATGTCAAACGCTCCCCCCCACCCCCACCCCCCACCTTTTTTTTTTTTTTTTTTTTTTTTTTTTTTTTTTTGCAGCGAGCGGTTCTCAAACTATACTAGTTTCAAAAGTTTTAAACTTTTTCAGTAGTGGGCGACCGCGGTCTATTTTGCGAACGCCTATATGTTATTTCAAGTTCGTAGGTAAAATAAATTACCGTTAGACGTATGACAAAAATACTTGGATGGATGGATGGATGGATGGATGGATGGATCCATCCATCCATCCATCCATCAATCAATCACCAATTCAAACTGTCACGGATTGCTGGTCTATGATTTGGGGGAGGAGGGAGAATGGAACAAGATGAGGATTTCATCCCAAAGTCTACCGTATTGTTTGGAGTTTAGATGCGTTTATCTTATAGGAACATTCTGAGTTGTTCTTACTTTTAGGCTTATAATGCTGATCCATTTTTGCCAAAGCACAAAAAGATCGGAAAGAAATGGGTGCTAAGCACGTCGTACTGGCAGCAGTGAAAAGCACTGAAAGCCGAGACACGCCCCTCCCCCCACCCCTCCCCTTGTCTAAGAAAGTCCGAAAGAACATTCACTGGATTTCCAGCCGGCCCTTGATGCATGACCATTCAGATATAGGTCCCCTTTAGTGGAGGTCCAGATTGTATTTGTGACCAAACTAGATAATTATTATGATCATTGTCGTGTAAAATTTGCTTATTGTCCTATGAAGGCTACATTACAGATTAGGAGACGGATCAACTGTTTTAGTTCAAGGGTGGTGCTAGAATAGCTTGGCGCCTCAGGCGCCAAGCTATTCTGGCACCACCCTTGAACTATCAGTCAAAATTAATGTATTTCAAGCAATGGGGTATCAGCATCAAAAGGATTAACCCGTTCAGTGTCAGCTGACGCCGCATACTGTTAGTACAATCTTCGTTGATTCAACACAGAAAAAATAGTCGACGCTGTCCCAGGAACATGGCTTCAAAGTGGTATCAGCAAGAGGTAAAGATCTTCATGAGCCCCCGCAACTGCGGGGGCTCATGAGGATCTTTGCTCTTGCAGTTGTTTGATGTTCAAATGCTCTCGGCGGTGAACGGGGTAACTGAATCCACTGGTTTCGTCGACACGCCTGCACTTTCGACCTGCGTGTACTTCATTTCAACTCGTCTATTTCAGTCCAAGTGCGCAGCAGACTATTTAAAAAAAAAAAAAAATAAAATGTGAGTCAATTTGGTGCTTGAACGTGAAAACAGCCATAAACAGATTGTATTCTAAATCCCTATCACCAGCTGGAATTTTCAGTGTCAACAGTATAGGCCGGTCAATTAAAAACTGATAATGGCGTCTCTCGGATCTATTGACGTCACGAATGTCACTTGTAATTTCCGCATAGTTGCCATGCGTTACAGACAATGCTAAAGATACATTCTGAAAATTATTTCAAAATATTTAAGTAATTCTTTCTGAAATGTTTAAAATAATGAAGTTACATCCTTTCTGAAATTGTATTACAACAACAACAACAACGAAAAACAAACAAGCAAAAAAAAAAAAAAAAAAAAAAAAAAACACAAATACCAACCGATTCCTGTGTACTGTGGGGTGATATGAAACTATACAAGTTTCTGCATCTGAATCTGAACTCCATAAGCAATGATTCTGTTATGCACACTGTTTGATCTACGGGTCTCTGGGGCGGATCCAGATGGCATCTACACGGGGGAAGTACCCGCATCTAGACGGGGGAAGTACCCGACCAGCCAAGGCTTCCGAATAAAACTGGCCATTTTTAGGAAACAAAACTAAATGCACATACAAATGTGCTAGCTCGCTCATGTGTATGTATTTGGGTACGTGCACCTGCGAGGCCCCGCGCAAACATTGGGCACACTTTTCCCGTCGTATGTGTATGTGCAGCTTATGTTATGAGTGTTAATCGCAATACAAATAGTGATTGAGTCATTACATTCTGAGGATGAAATTATCAACTTTTTTTTAAGGTATCCTTTGAGGCATACTTCACAGTTCTGGAGACAGATCGACCATGATAGTTCAAGGGTGGCGTCAGAATAGCTTGGCGCCTACAGGCGCCATGCTATTCTGACAACACCCTTGAATTATCATGGTCAATCCACAGTCTATTGTAGCATATCAGGGCTTTGTGGGTTTAA
Source organism: Semisulcospira habei (assembly GCA_036245525.1). Classification (NCBI taxonomy): domain Eukaryota; kingdom Metazoa; phylum Mollusca; class Gastropoda; family Semisulcospiridae; genus Semisulcospira; species Semisulcospira habei. The sequence goes on from BTPG01000001.1 coordinate 197,016,071, forward strand.
AAAAAGTCTGTGTGTGTGTGTGTGTGTGTGTGTTGTTTCGTCTGGTTCCTCAGAAACATATATATTTACAAACATGTCCCTGCAGGAAAAAAAAAAAATGCTGATACGCCACACATGAATGCGTCATCCCGGTTTAAGCCGGTGAATCAGGTTAAACATTCATGTGCAGCGGCTATGTCAGCACCGTATATTTTCTCCTACATATCGTAATGCTTCCTGTTTTAAAATAAAATGTTTATTTGCGACAGATGTTGTTTATTTCCAACACACGTTAACTCTCTTACATTGGCACAAATATTCACACACACACACACACACACACACACACACACACACACCACGTAACACAAACACACACCGTGACACAAACAAACACTGACATTTCCACACACACACACACACACACACACACACACACACACACACACACACACACACACAGAGACACGCACGCCCTCTTCATTTTCGACTGAAATCAGCATCAAGAAGTATGTTTCACATTCAAAATAATTTATTTTCAATAAGTTATTCCTACGGAGAGGACTACAAAAAACACCATGTATTTTCACCATACGTATTCAGACTTGGCAATACAATATCAACACTCGGCACATACACGTGGACAGGGTACTGGGAAGGTTCGGGGAGGTCAATTCAACGTTACACACACCCGGTCGCAAGAGGCATAGATCCTCATGAGCCCCCGCCAGCTGAGGGGGCTCACAAGGATCTATGACTCTTGAACTGAGACGGGCGTGCGTGTTTACACACTTGAGGTTTTCACAATCTCACACAGCGTCAAGTATTCGTAACAGGCAAACAGGTATTCTTCTTTCTTCTCCATCATGTACAGTAACCTTAGCTGGTGGTCTACGGTTTATGCTTCTTTCATTGGAGATTTCTGTAAAATTCAGTTTAAACCAGAACAAGTGTGTACGATTGAGATTTTTCCCAGTCAACAAACACCACACTTTCCTTGCAATTGTTCAAAAACCAATCAATACAAAGCGTTTTCGTATGAGGCGTTCGTTATCACACTGTCGTTTTTGTTTCAGCCAATGAAAACGAAGCATTTTCATATCTACCGCCAATACCAGCCAAAGCATATAAAAGTATCGTTTATATTCATCCACTCTACATCACGCTCACTCACATAACTTAGAAATCTGAGTCTTTCTTTTGCGATAAGTTAGAACCATAGTGTTGTTTGTGTGCATATCATGGATCCAATCAAAAAAACGTTTTGATGCATAACAATTTTGCCTGATGATAAAATCACAATTCGCTTAACACAAAACATGAACTCTGTTGACATGATGTGGAACTGACTGGGAAGTGTCTTGTCTGCGAACAAATGATCTCCGGGGCATACGACGTCCGCCGTACGCCCGCGAACGAATGTTCGCGGGCTGACGGCGGACGACGTAGCCCTGTAGGCAATTTGCTCACCAGGCTGACATCAAGCATTCTTTCATATTCTTAACAACAGCAGCAAATGAGCATGAACTACTGCTACACAATTACTGGTGACCTATACCCTTTAAATCTCGATCGAACTGTATCCACACAAAAAGAAGGCGGTTCAAAAACAGTAACTATGGTAATATTCTGTCGGTTTAAAGTAACGTCATAAAACCACAATATGATTTAGAGAAAATGAAAAAAAAAACAGAAACCACAAACTGAACCATCATTTCAATCTAAAACAACACCAAAATAAACAGCTCAACAGCGTGTGCAAGATAGCATTAATAATAATTAACTCCAAAGAGGCAGATAGAGACTTTGAGATAGCCATACAGAGATGTGATCAGAATTAATAATTCTCCATGAAGTAGTTCTGGCCTAACCAACAGAAAAAAAATGTCATGTTGATTACACGATTAAAATTTAAATATATATAATATGAGAAAGAATCACACTATTTTAATGGGTGCGGATCTGTGGTCTTGGAACTTAAAGCTTTAACTTATTCGAGACGTGACTCCTCCGGATACGCGGCATAAGCGGCGTATCCGGAGGCGGCACGTCTCGAATGAGTCAAAGTTCAAAATGAGAGCCAGCAGACATGATGAATATGGTCACCAGACATGGTCAAACACACTTAACATTTCTCAAACACAACCGAAGCAAATGCAGGTCGGCAATCTGCCGCTCTGGCAGGAGAAACCAATAAATAAATAATAAATAAATAACTTTGATGTGACACTGAAATGAGTCTGGCGATCCACAAAATGGTACAAGACAGCTTCCCATAACGAATAGACATAATGTTTCTGAGTGTGTGGTATTTTAGCATCGCTCCACATCATGAACGTATTATTACTATTAAACACAGGACTGAACTGAACGCAACAAAACAATGATATAAGATATAAATGTGGGCACTGACGCAAGACGCATTCCGGGGCACAGGAGAGTCTACGCCCCTTGCAGATGAGTGAAGTTCACTGCATTAATGTCAGGAAACACTGACCAAAACATGAGTTTGTCCGTGAGTCTGGGATCAGTTGCAAGAGTGGGCTTAGCCCTGCGCCAACCACGAAGCAGGGTGCTCCGCTATTGCGGAGCACCTTGCTTCGTGGCTGGCGCAGGACTAAGCTCACGCATGCTTCCGGCCGTAGGGTCCCAAATTACACGGCAGCTCACATACCGTTGCACCAAGTTCAGTGACTGACTGCCAACATTGCACACAGCGTGTTGTTTCATGAATTAGCAGACGCGAGGCACACGGCCTCATAAGTTAGCAGACGTACAATATTTTACAATTACTGGACAAAGTTCAAAAGGACAAACACACAAACAGTATCGTCAGGAACACGTAAGACAAGTTTGTTTGCTGACCAGACACGGTACACATAGCACGGAGTACACCAGGCGTACATGACAAAGAGTACACAAAACAGCCTTCCATAATATTATAATGTCAGTCATGTGACCAGCGTGTCTGAGATCTGGGAATGTTGGAACAAAACCTGGACTGGACATTGTGTTTGGAGCCAAGTGCATAATGATAATTGTCCCAGTGCACAAAAGGCTCTCAGGCCAATGCTGGCGTGAGGACCGTTTGTGCACTGGGACATGCTCAACAAAACAACTTTTCCTTGAAATATTTGAGAATTTCAAAGTCACAGAATTTATTGAAAATGAGCATGTTGTTGAGATGTGCAAGTTAGTATGGTGTGCCCCTTGCCTATATGTTAACCCTTCAACCGTCGGTAGTGCTTTTTGTCACGATGATTCCTGTCAGAATCATCACGACAAAAAAGCGCTACCGACAATCAAATGGTTAACACTCTTGTACGTGCCGCCATTCGTACTGTAAACATCATTTGAGGGTACAGGTACAAGAGGGTTAATGCCCAGGTGATTTGATATCAATATTATGTCTTTGGTCATATGGAAGGTGCTGGAAATAGTTGTGAATATCATCAGGCCATGCTTGGCAGTTTTCGATAGACAAGTGTCGAAATTGATTCTCGTCAATGTGGCAAGTTTCAGCGCATAATAGAGATTCATTGTCCATCCTCCTCACTTTGCATATTGAGATGAACGTGGGTACTCAGTGAGCAAAAGTGTTCGGGCCGACGTCGTCGGTCCTACAACCTTTTACTCGCTGGGTGGAGCACTACTGTTTTCACAATAACTCATCTCTCTCCAATATGCAACGACTTACAGTCATGTGTGTTGAAGAATGAAACGATTGTGTAGAGGGAAATGTTCGGTTTGTCCAAATGGACAAAACATTCGTGTCTTGGACGGCGTGGCCTCAATCTATCTGGATGAGTGAAGCCAATGTCATTCATTCACTTTATGCATCCCAGCTGCAGACGTGTTTGTATCGGAACAAATTCTCATCCAACTTATTTCAAGCAAACCTTCAGTACTCAAGACTCATGCAGTCGCAAACTGAGTTACATCTTCTCCTCTGCTCAAGCGTCTTTATAAGGTAACGGCATTCAACTCCCATCCAATAGCAAACAGGTTTATATCTTTGCCACTGCTGAGCCATCCAATAAGGTTGTAGCATTCAAGTCTCATCCAGCTGCAAACAGGTTAACACAATGGTCTCTGCTGAGCCATCCAATACAGTTACAGGTTTTGCAAGAGCTCCTTCAGGAGGACCTCCATGTCTGTGTTGCTGTTGATGTGTTTGCAAAAGAGACGCTCCACCATCTTGGCACTGATGCCGTACAGCGAGGGCAGGCACATCAGCAGACGCGAGTAATGCATGACGTCATCAGGCCTGGCCACTCGCACGTGCTGTTGCAGCAACTGTTGAACAACGGAGTTGAGGCTGTCAACCACATCGGGGCGACTGAGTCCAACGTAACCTGAAACACATCAATCAATGGACACATGAGTCATGAACGATATTAAGCTACTAAGCTATGGTAAAAATCGCCAAAAAAAAAAAGCAGCACAATTCAATTTTAAAATTTAAAAAAACTGCAGTTACAGTTATGGTAGGTAGGTACAACGTTAACCATTTCCGTGCCACTGTAGGTACATTTTGTTTCTGAAATCTTTGTACTTTCAACCCAAATCCACAACCCTCCAAGGAATAAGGACACAAACAGCAAAATACATAGGTCCTAATGAGCCTTCAAGACAGCGGGGGCTTATGAGGATCTATGTCTCTTGCAGTTGGATCGCGTTCACTTTCTCTCGGCAGCGATGGTGTTAAAATGAAAAAGATACATGAATCACAAAGCGCGAGTCAATGTGTTTTGTTATTTTTCTTCATGCGCTCAGCCGGTCACTAAAAAGGACGGATGCCCTCATTCTAACGGCAGCCCACAAATCAACACAGAATTAAAAATAGCCTCCAATGTCCCCGGAAAGGCCCTTCGCAAACAAGAACGCGGAAACTGCCCGGTGTTTACAGTTTCACCTCGACCAGACGACACACGGAAAAGTTACGGCCCTTTGGCAGCCATTCAAGAACTGAGAAAAGCATGTTCCGCATTTGTCCAGGAAAAATGATACCAAGGCCCCCAAAATAACTCGGCAAGTCTCAAAGAACAAATATCCCTTTGCGGGCAATTACCATATAGGACAGTGAACTTCCGGTCCCAAAGAGACCTCACTTCCGTGAGCCAGATCCCGTTGTGTTTGCTGACACAACATGGCCGTACCTGGCGCCCATCTTGAGCAAAGATCACACCGATCGTTTGAAAAATGCCTCCTTCAGCCTCCTTGCCTGCAAGTATCGCGGCGAATCCTCACAAGCCCCTGCGAACGCAGTGGCTCGTGAGGATCCGCGCTACTTGCTTCAAAAATAGTTACTGCTAAAAAACATTTTCCCGCTACAACTCGGGAAGTCTTTAGGGCAAGGATTATTGAGACAGGTTCAGCGCTTTGCCGAGGTGGTCTGTCCACACACACAACAAAAAAAAACCCGACCCAACCAATTTCAATAAGACCGTTTCGGAAGAAAAAAAAGTAAGCTGGTCTTTGATATTGGCCCTTGCGGCTCTACAACAGCGAAAGGAAGGCGGCGGAAGAGGGCTGTCGTCTTTTTGGGTGGGTGGCGTGGGGTGGGGTGAGGGGGGAGAGGAGGGATTTTTTATTTATTTATACCTGGCAATGCTAAATACAAATGCAGAAACTAAGCTGCAACGACCTCGCTCGACACAGGACTTTGTACCATGGCCGCAGCTGTCCTTCACTTATTTAGGCTACTGCTAGCCGGTAGGCGAAGCTCTATAATGTCCATGTTCGAAGCGGTCACTCAACCCCTGGCGCTGGCTCTCTGCTAGGCTGAAGGACGAACGGACAGGGTGCGTGTGTGTGTGCGCGCGCGCTGGTGGCGACTGATCAACTCGGCTCGGTCAGTGACCTCTTCATCGGCCAAGCAAGAAACAGAATTAGCGAGGCGTTGCGAGGGCGCAATCGCTGCAAAAACAACGGGCTCTCCACCAACTAAAAACCAACGATGACTTCTTAAGCTGAGCCACAGGAACCCAATCCACTCATAGCATGAGGCATAGATTCTCATGAACCCCTGCGACTGCAGGGGCTCATGAGAATCTATGCCTCTTACAGATGGTAACCGTAAGTGACCGCTGGCAACTTCCCGAGACTGCCCGAGATCTAGCAATCATAACTGCATGCAAGCAGCTAGAATAGAATATTTATCGTCACTGGCAGTGTCAACGACCCAGCTGTGTAATTCTCGGTACTTTTCTCTCTCCCCCCCCCCCCCCCCACTCCCCCGCTTTATTTTTCTTTAGTCTATTTTTCGGTTCGAAACAGCTATCAAGTACAAGCAGTCAAAACTAATTCGCTTTAAAAAAAAAATTCACGTCAATCACAAATCATCAACAACATCCTCATCTCCGCCACCTACTAACCCCACACCCCTCCTACATTCTTCCTATGCTAGAAAAACAATTCTTTGGCGCATTAAACATGTGTTCGTCTTTTTTCTTGTTCTTTATTCTTTAATAAAATTGCTGGAGTTATGATGTTTTCCTTATCTTCTAAAAATAATGTATGAAAGAAACAGATATTTTCAGATTCAGACTGTTTTCCTTTAAAGTCTTTGAATAATGTAGGCCTGAGTTCCGTGAAGAAGCACAAGAAAAGAAAAACTGGCCCGGACTGGAAACCGGGGTAGTAAACAAGCGTCTCCAAGCTACAGTCACTCCCACTCGTATACAAAAACAGCCGGACCTTGATCACAGCCAAGGTTGCAGCAACATTCTTACAGATCTACAAACGGCACAGATCCTCGTGAGCCCCCGCAAATTTCGAGGGCTCACGAGGATCTATACCTCTTGTGGGTCCTCCTTACATCGATGCCTGCTAGACTGACGAAATGAACGGAGCAAAAATGTGCGACGGATTAGCCGCCGAAACTGCGATCGGCAAAATCTGCAATAGATCATGACTAGAATGAATAAAAAGAACAGAGAGTCGCATGAGCACGGTGAGCAATTGACGTCCAACTCTCAACAACATCTGTTTTACTTCGAGGACAAAAGCTATATTAAGTACCAGCAGAACTTCACAACCGGCTAAAACGTCTAGTATTATTCTGAGGGTAGGCCGAAGGGTGAAATGAGGTGACCGAGATACAACTGTACTGCGGTGCAGCCCTGACACACTTTAAGGCGGAGTCTTTCCCTATACCCCGGTAAAAGACCCCGTCATACAATATTGAGTCATTATCAAGCTTCTGAAAAATCCTCGGAAACTTATAATCTGAAACCCGAAACGACTTCATCTGAGGAAAAAAAAAATATCTAAAGACGTGACGATCGATTTACGAAAGGAGTGAATGACTGAGCCCCCTCTCCCCCTCCCCCCTCACCCCTTGCAGCTGCATGTCGGTAAATAACATATGCATAGGCGTGCATGCTAGCCATAGCCAAGTTCAACAAGCAGTCAGGGCCACTGCGCAACTGTCACCTGCACCGACATTTACGAGGTTCGTAGAAAGTTCGAGATTCGTAAATCAGCTATAAACTGACGATACTCTCGTGGTTGAGACAAGTACGCAAAGGTTATACTTCGCATTTTGCCTTCCACGCACAAACTGATGACGAGACCTGTTTGTCTCGTGCTTTTCCGTTGCGTCTGACAATAACTAGCGAAAAATCAATTACGATTTAGTACTTCAAACCGTTTACGTCAAAGTGTCAGCTCAAGCTTCTTTTGTCGACAAAATAAGCGTGATCAGGCGCTTGATTGCTGGCTAGACAGAAGAACTGCTCCGAGTATTGTGAATACTGACTAAAAAAAATGGTTACGTGTCTGCGATTATATACGTCTGCACACAGCCAAGGCAACGCGGGTCATTTAACTGGCTTGATGCCAGTTTATTTCATGTCAGCAGGATTTGCTTCTAAATGAGGATGAATCCAGTTTAACCAGGAAAAGACTTGTCATGCCGTTTGTGGCTGGACTAAGCTGATGTTGTGTCGTGACCAAGCCCCCTAAATTGTAGCCTGCGCGAGTGAATGTCCCAAACTGCGGACTAGGAAGTTGACATAAGTCGATAAGCATGGCCAATGCTTTTCACTGAAGTTTTAGATTTTCCCATCATTTTTTTCTTTCTCAGTTCAGGGAACTGTACAAGGACGACTCTAACGTCCATGAAAAAGAACAGCAGCAAAAAAAAAAAAAAAAAAAAAAAAAAAAAAGAAAGACGCAGATGATTAAAAAAAAAAAATCAAACTCAGCATATAGCTTTTATCTGGATTTTGTGTCAGTGATGCAGTGCTGATCCTACTTAGAAAAAAAAAGTTTTTGGATGACAAATCAGTCCTTCGTCTAAATTTCTTCACAAGAACACTTTGTTTAAAAGAAAAAGTGATCTGTTACAGATAACAAGTATATATTTTTGTGTCCTCAAAACATGTAACGAACATTTATTCGCACTCCACGACCTTACCAATGAGTATCAACTAGCTTTGTGAAACCAAGGGACGGACCCTCAGTGAGCGAAATGTCCTCCGGCAGACGTCGGCCCAAAGACCGTGCGCACACCGGGTCACCGATGCGGGGCAAAGATGAATCATGGAGGACACGGCGACAGCGGAGCTTAGACACCCAACGACAGAGGGTATTACTCTCGGGCCACGCTCAACAAAAGCCTGCTGCTCCTCTCGCTCCACCGACACTAGAAATTTTCATTTTTCAAGGTTCGCAAGCGGTCGTTGACTCGGCGAGGCCAAGGCCCTCTGGATCCCTCTCCCCCCTCCCCTCCCTCCATTCCTTTCTAGTCCCCAGTATCTGACAATGGTCTTCTGACCTCTCACTATTTTATCCCTTTGTCTTGAAGGCAGCGGCTGCAGTCCTGGAAAACAAGAGACTCACAAATACAGCCATAGTCTCAGTCACACCGCTGAAGCTCCAACGAAGTTCTCGAGCCAGATTGGAAGGCGACGCAAATGAGATCCGATCCGCCTTTCAGGAGGCACAGATTCTCATGAGCTCCTGCAGTTGCAGGAGCTCATGAGAATCCGTGCCTCTTGCAGATGAAATATGATCCGCGAGTAGGCGGCGTTTCTTTCAATTACTGCCCTGGGACCCCCCCCCCCCCCCCGGGTCCCTTTGCATGCAGATGCACCCGTCAGCTGAAAGGACTCGCCACATAAAGCAGCAAAGCAGAAGGGTCAACGCCGGACACGCCGGTTCGTGGTCATTTATCAGAGAGAGAGAGAGAGAGAACGTCCATGTCGTGCGAATACGTGTAGTAAACGTAGCAGACGCGTTAAATTCAAGTAAGGTGAACAGTTCAAACAATGTAAATAAAACGTTGCATCACAGATGAATATTTTTATCAATATTTGCCACGACCTTTTCGTCAAAGGAAGCGAGGACAGTCTGACCCGGCGGACACCTATCGCTAGCCACTTAATCACCATAATACTGTTCCGTCTCAAGGTTTCCGAGGAACAAGGACTCTCCTTTGCCCCGAATTTGACTCGGGCGGCTCACCTTAAACTCACCTGAAATGACCGACCGCCACCCCACCCCCACCGCCCTCCGTCTTCCCCTAGCTTGCGCCCTCTTCAGCCCTCCATTCTTCCTTCTTTTATTATCCGCTGACCATCTGCGGGGAACCTCTTCTGCAGTCTGGAGTTTTTCTTGGCCCATCGCCAGTCAAACTCCTTTACACCCAACGCGCTTGACGGACACGGATACAAAACGCGACCAGGAAGAGGCGTTAATCCTCATGAGCCCACGCATTGCGCGTGCTCATGAGGATCATCGCCTCTAGTTGCAGACGAGCGTGGTGACTGAAATTGGACCGTGAACGTGATTCCAACGCGCCTCTCTCTGACCGTTTGCTGTTCGCCTTGACCACTCGCACCTGACCTCTCACCTTTTGCCCCGACTGACCCCAGCCCGCGGTCAAACTGCCGTGAAGGTTGATTGATTGATTGTACATTGCTTAACGTCCCGACAGCAACAAGGCTTTCTCAGGACGTGCCTGCACTGCTTGTGAAAAAAAAAACTAAACAGAAAATTGAATGTATGTCGCCAGCCGGTCAAATACATTAAATAAACCTACAACATGGGGCATAAATAAAGCTAAGACCATTTAGCAACACGCATCCAATATCAAGAGCTACAGGCAGTGCAGACAGTAGGGAGAGTTTTAAAAAGGCAAATACAGATGAATGGACCTCGGGTAGACAGAAACACATGCCCCAGAATAGAGAGAAAAACCCACCCTGTGGGGCTGACCAGGGTGACCCTGGGAACTAAAAAATACCTAACCCCACCCAAGTCCCCCAGGGCAGACCCGGTGCCGTGAAGGACAGGCTGACTGACGTTCGAACCCCCCACCCCCATCTACTACGTGCTATTATGAGAGAGAGAGAGAGACAGAGACAGAGACAGAGTACTCCGGTGATAGAACTCGCATTATAGAATAAACGAGACTCAAATGTCCAGGGTACGGTTTCATTGCTATACCACTGACCAATTTCGGACCAGATTAAATACTCTTACAGATTACACTTCTACAGAGCTAAGAGTGCGAATTGTATAACTGCCAACAGAACCACAGAAACGACAGAAAATCTATGGCGCTACGCTTACGGTGTCTGCGCTGTTCCACATGCACTTTTGTCATTCCACTGCAATCGATTTATAAAATGTATGCTTGCTCGACGTGGTATGCATTTCCGCGGTTCTTTTGCGCTCTCTCTCTCTCTCTCTCTCTCTCTCTCTCTCTCTCTCAATTTTTCTCTCGCTAAACACGCACACACACACCATGACTGGCGCGATTTGTCTACTGTGCCAGTAGGTCGATATATGCTATGCGGGCTGTCTCCATCTGTCAAGGCCCAGAGATAGCCGAGGGTGGATAAAGCTGTTAGGAAACTATACAGATCTGCAAGAGGCATAGATTCTTATCGGCCCCTTCTCATGGGCCCCTGCTCATAAGAATCTACGCCTCTTGCTGGAAGTGACCGTCCACATCTCTTCCTCAGATAAGGACGGTTGTCAGGAGTTTTTGTCTAGGGTGCGGCAAGGACAAACATCAGCTACACATACAGACCCAATGGAATGCCGGATAAATTCGATGCGTCTAGCCGGCTAACCAAACAAAGAACCACTCATCGCAAAAAGTCAGAGAGAGAGAGAGAGAGAGAGAGAGAGAGAGAGAGAGAGAGAGAGAGAGAGAGAGAGAGAGAGAGAGAGTAACGAAACATGAACTCACCAGAGTTGAATAGAACGAGCATCCTGAGGAAGGCATATTCCTTGCCCTCAACCCCCATGTGCTGGCATTTCCTGATGAAGGTCTGTACACCCTCTACCGACTTCATGGTTGGCTCGTCCGGTGACGGCCCCTCTTGATCTGTCGGCTGGGGTTCCGAGTGGACTGGCGTGACCACGAACTGGAAGTTCGCCTCGGCCATGTGGAGGAGCAGGAGGCGGGACCAGGAGTTCAGGATGAGCGTCACCTTGTCGTTGTGGTCCAGCGCCATGAATTCCGGGATGGATTTGGCAAACTGCACCACTTTGACCAGCCAGTCCGACACCCGGGCCGACACTGGGTACATGTTCTTCTTGGCCAGCGTCACACGGGTGGAGCCGCAGAGTACTCTGGCGGGGGACGAGCCCGAGTCAGAACATGGGGAGTCGCAGCTCCTTTCAGAGGCGGACGGCGACGCGAATGCTGATGAGGATGAGGATGAGGCGGCCTTGCCCACGCTAAGCAGGTTCCGGAGCAGGGAGAACTCGCTCTGCTGCCCGTGGTGGTCGGGCTCGGCGGGGCTGGGAGGGAAGGTGTGGTGGAAGGAGGGCGAGGGGGAAGAGGCGGACAAGTCCGAGTGGGCCGAGGACGGACGTTTGACGGACAGGTCTATAGGCTCTGTCTGCATGTCCTCGGGTGGGGGCGACAACACCGTGGTGGGACCCCGCATGTACATCGACGACGACTCCACCTCTACGAAGGGCGACCCCCGGGCCGGCTTGTCCACGGGGCTATGTGCGTGGCGGGGTGGACTGTGGCTCTGTGCGGACAGCAGGTGAGAGTAAGCGGCTGGAATTTCTCCCCTTAGGACGGACTGTAACGTAGTGCCCTGAGGGCTACTCATGTCCGGGGACTGGGCGGGAGAGTGATGGGGCGGGGTGGGGGAGCGGGACGGGGTGGATGGCGATCTGGAGCTGGAGTCACTGAAGGAGTAGCACGTGTAGGCGTCGGACGGGGTGGCGAACATGCGGGTGAGGGTAGGGGGGTACATGGCAGCCGGCTGAGCTCCGAACACTTGCTGATTGCGGCACAGTACCTCCATGGACTTCAAGCGCCCTGTGGGGATCTGCAAAAAAAAAAGCAAACTCTTATTTTCTAAACCTCAAAGATAACATCAGCTAACATAAAATGTTACATTAAATATGAACAAAAAACACGGTTAGTTTGAAAACAAAATCATATATATATATATAATATATATATATATAATATATATATATATATATATATATATATATATATATATATATATATATATATATATATATATATATATATATATAATAAATTTTGAACAAAAACTTCATCATGAAATTTTTTTGTGTCGGTAGCGGTTTAACTTTTAGTCGCGATGGTTCCTGTCGGAATCATCACGACTAAAACCGCTACCGACACGCAAAGGCTGAGAAGTCTTTTCGCTGTCGACAACTCCAAAGAACGAAAAAAGTTTGTAAATTACCTCGACGTCCAATAAAAATCTTTCAGGGTATATAAATCCTGTGCAGTCTGAAGTTTAATCCACAAGTCGTGCAAATGTAGCAGTGCGCACGAGAAACACAAAGTCACAAGAAATGTCAGTAAACACGTGAGGTAGATAGTTCTAGTGTGGAAATAAACAACTTCGTCACAGTGAGAAGGTTCTCAGTATGGATAAGAACGTCCTCTCTCTCCGAGCTCTCGCCAGTGAATAAGGGAAGTCCAGTGACCTGGCAGTTATATTTGCGTCAGCAAGCACGCGGCGCGCGCTATAAATAATCCCAGTTCACAGAGCCGCGCAAGGCCTTCCCAACCTGTACAGTGTTCTAGTCCTAATAGTGCAAACTCGGTCGGTACACGCTCGGCAGTTTCCGACTTCGCTCGGCTTCACTCGGCTCGCGAACATGGCGAGGTGATTGGCTGCGCTTGCCAGTCAGGCTCAAGTTGACCCCGCGCGCGCGAGTGCAGTCTTTGCTTACGTCAAGCGCGCGATGCCCGATCGAGTTTGCTCTTGTTTGACCGACCCAGTTTTTCGCCACACCTATTTACAGTCAGTACTATCCGCAGCCTGTTTAGGGGCTCATGAGAATCTATGCCGCGTTCTGAACGAGATTGCCCCAGGTCGTTCCTCAGATTGCGGGTACTGTCGGGTAGTATGCAAGATACTGCGTATATGAAATAGCTCGCGCGGCGCGGACAAGGAACGCGCAGCGCGCTTTACTGTGTGTACGGCAGACCTACTTCTCGGAAGGACAAAACCTGACATATTTCGCAGGGCGATGGCCTATTTTCCGCATGACCTCTCACGACCTTAAAACTTCGCACGTTGCATTTTTAGATTAGGTGGTCTTATACTCCCTCAATCGGCGGTAAACATGATCGATATTTTTTAAAACAACAGGCGTTGATGTTCTAATGAGCCCTGCATCAACAAGGGACTATTAGCGTCTATGCCGCTCACACTGAGACGGAATGCTCACGTCGCATTTCAGTGGCCAAGGGTCAACTACCGGCATACTTATTTAACTCCTTCACGGCGGTGTGGATGCAAGACTGTGTTTGTGAAATCATGGTTAATTCAACGCCACAGATTCGCCCAAACCGTCAAATGATCTTCGATACAAAGTGGCTTCAACAAAAGGCACAAATTCTCATGAGCCCCCGCAATTGCGGGGGCTCATGAGGATCTGTGCCTCTTGCAGTTGGATTGTTTTCACCTTACTCGGCAGCTAAGGGGTTAAAGAAGGTTTTTTTTTTTTTTTTTTTTTTTTTGGGGGGGGGGGGGGGGGGGGGGGTTTGTGCATATTCTCCACAGTAGCACAGTCAGTAATAATCAGGCTACGCTGCTCACTCTCAGTCAGTAGGCCCCTACTCACAGGTTATTGACCGCGCCGAATACATGCCGCGTGGGGGTCTATGACTTTGGAGCATACAGCTTCGAGCCGTTAAGTCCAAAATTAAAGACCAGCTTACGTGTGGTCAAGGCCGGTCACTCATTTCGGTCAGAGCAGAAATGTCAATGGTTTCACGAACATCCAGAGAGCAAAACGCGAACAGGATTTTTTTAAAAAAGTAAGTCAAAAGTAAATCCACATGCATGTATGAGCTATTTTCGAAAAAAAGACAAACAGTCCCTGCCCTAGAGGACAGCACTGGAGGAAAGGTCGGCCACGGCAACAAAAAACAAACAAACAAACAAACTAAAATCGTCATGAACTCATTTTCGAAGACAAACGAGCAAGCAGAGGCTTAAAGGGGAGGAACCGAAACAGAATATGTTCCTGAACCTCACCCTGCTGCAAAATTTTGAAGCACTTAACTTTCGCTGTGCTTTTATGTTTACTCAACGTGTATGTTATGAGCATGTTATGTTATGTATGTGTATGTTATGAGCAGTGATAATATGAGGGGAGGTTATATAAAAATTACAAAAAAAGATACTGTGAAGAATATTTAAAACTAAACAGGATGCCCAGGGTAACTCGACTGGCAGTTAACTCTTTGCGTTTCAGTAGTGGTTTTAGTCGAGATGATTTCTGTAGGAATCATCGCGACTAAAACCGCTACCGACACGCAAAGGGTTCAGGGCGTTAGGATCCACAAACCATGAAGATCTAGACTAACATGACTGCGATGACCTGTTCATCAATTATTCCAGACTTATTCCTCTGAGAACAAATTTCAACTCCTTTTGCTGTGAACTTTCTTTCCAATCAGTCTTCTTCTAAATTGCTCTACCCGCCGTGATATGGCCTTAGTCGCCTGCTCGGCGTTAAACCCCAATAACCAATCTAAATTTCTCTAACAATTTCCAGCACAAAAACAAATCATCTTCTTTCTCCTGCCAGTTGCATGAGCGAGCTTAGTCCTGCACCAGCCACTAAGCAAGGTGCGCCCCTATATAGCGGCGCACCTTGCTTAGTGGCTGGTGCAGGTTGTATAACCATAGATATCGTAACCTTTTCTGTTGTTATGTTCGCATTAAATATTGAGTCCGAGCCGGAAAGACACCGAGAACCAGACTCAGAAAAACAAAGATACGCACCAACAGAAATACAATAATACAAGCTAGAAAGCACTCAAAGTACGCAAAGTTGTGAGATAAACTTATACAAAATGACGAAAACTCGAAAATACGCCCCAAAAATATTCAACAAAGAAAGCTACACGCTTACAAAGAACAAGTACAACACAGCGTAAACTTTGCTGAATGTGTTACTTCTGTGGATGATATTTCTTTGCATTTTCACGCTGGGCAGACACCTTTTTGAGTGGATTTTTTTTATCTAAAAAATCATGAAAAAAAAAAGGTTGGTGAGACTCGGCCGAGGTCCCTGCAAAACATCCGAGCCATTCAGACCGAGCTCGCTAGACATTCTCTCACGTAATTTCACCATGAGTCATTCACCTAAGGTGTGTCAGAAAGTCGCTCAATACTGACGACTGATCGAGTAAACACTCCCCATTGGTCAGACTTGAACGTTCATTTGACACAGTTATTGTGCAAGCACGAGTACTATTGGTCAGGCAAAGTTGCATATTTCATAGTTACACCGCATTATTGCACGTTATCAACTTGTGACATTTCGGTTGTTATCTCAACGCTCGTGAGATCAGACACAACGACTACTGACAAAGCCTACTCAAGGTCTCGTCAGCTCGTTCGCAAAACAAACATCTATTTTAAGGATTGTACCTAACAAAAATACCAAACTGTCATCGCGATTCAGCCAGTAAGGGATCAACAGTCATATAGACCTATATTTTAACCCGGATGACTGGCTGACCACCTGACTTTGAGGATGTAAATGGGGATGGGCGCTATTTACAAGAGGCATAGATTCTCACGAGCCCCTGCAACTGCAGGGTCTCATGAGAATCAATGCCTCTTGGTGATGGTAGGTACTGAATAATGGTCTGTCGGGTTTTATGATTAAGTAGAAACAAACCCGGCGCCAGCGGACAAGCCAGATGTGGAAAATGCCTGTTCCGTTATTAACTTTTATTTTTGGACGTAGGTTATTTACCTCGATGTACATACTTGACGTGCGCATATATTGAGGTAAACAAAGGATTTAGACAACAACAAGAACAAGTTAACTATGTCAAATCAACAGTAGCCAGCAAGGCACAATTTGTTCGTTGCCTTAAAAATCTCCAAGTCTCCTTTTGAGTCAAAAACCAACCATGAAACAGATTTAAATTAGTGAACAATGCCTGTATATAACTAACCAAGTCTTATTCGATCCTGGTGTTAAACAGACCTAGACCTTCAGGTCTATGAATTGAAAAATATCTAAGCCTTCTAAGAAATAAAAACAAAATCTGGGTCTTCTAAGAAGCACACAGGAATGAAAAATGAAATTGAAACTAACTATGAAGTCAGCGATACTCAGCAAGGACAATCAGTGTCTGCTTACCGCACCCCTCATTTTTTATTTTATTTTTTAGAACAAGCAAAGAATGACTGAATGCAGAAAACAACGAAGTACATCAAGCCAGCAAGAAGCATAGAGCCTCATTCCCCCCCCCCCCCTCCCACACACACACACCACCCCTCGCGAATGCTGGGGGTCATGAGGCTCTGTGCCTCTTGCATATGGAAGGGTTTGAAGCTACGATTGGGGCGAACCCAGGCATAAGGACAAAGGTACTAAATTAATAGAACATCATTGGTATGAATGGCACGGAACGGGACTGCGGTACCACTGCGCCATTGAGGATCACAAGCAATTTCCATTCAATCGCCAGCGACCCCGCGACCTGAGACGTGTCTGATAAATCTGACACTATAAGTATAACAATTTGTCATCAATAAAATGTAGAGGAAAAACAGTATTTACCCTCCTCTTAAATAATATAGTTTACCCTGGCTGCATCTCGCTAAGCTCAAACAAGAATAAAGCAAAAGGTTTATGCGACGAGCGTAGACGCTGACCCAGATCAGGATCTGTGGTACCCCTGAGCCACCGAGACTTCATTTGCCCTTGGTACTCTTTTATCTGCTTTTGTTCCCAGAAATTGTGATCGTTCTAAACGGTAGTGTAGCAGCACCAGCCAATGGAAATAGTTAAAATAAATAAATACATTTAGTCATGCAAAAATTCCCCAAGTCGACAAATATGAATGTCTCGTCATCGTCTGAGTTTTCATTTCAGGTTTAAATTTGACTTGGATCAAGTATCATCAACTTTGTGGATTTACAGTTTTGTTTAACTTAATTATGTGATGCTGATATAATTTTTGTTCAGAAGCTGGGCCACACATCACTTGTACACGGGCTGAAGAAATGTCTAACTTCCCACAACCATAAATAAAGTGATTCTTTGAGCCTAGTTTCACACCAGTAAAGTCTGCAAATGATATCAATTGACACACTAATCACAAAATATAGCCAATAAAACCCCTAAATTTATGAACCGACACTAAACCAATGTACATAAACACACACGTACAACAAGATCCCTAGATTACTTAGGTAACATCAACAATATTCTAAACGAACATTGCAACGACCAATATAATAAAATCACATTTCCATCCAGTTTTATTTCAGTGGAAGCGAACTACCGGACTAGCCCTTTGGGTGTCGGTAGCGGTTTTAGTCGCGATGATTCCTGCAGGAATCATCGAGACTAAAACCGCTACCGACACGCAAAGGGCTAACATTCTGCGCATTGAGTTATATTATAAATATGAGAAATGAGCCATATATATACCATATATATAATTACGCAACCCTTAGTAACATTCGACCACACCAAAAGTCAGAAAGAAACAACCGAACGTTCTCGAGGGCCAGAAGAGGAACAGACACGGATGACTAGGTACTCACCGCAAGACCCGTTTAGCCAAAAATGCCCCTTTACCGGAAAAAAATAAGTTGCTGTTATCAGCGCAGGGAAGATATAGGGCACTAGCGCAGTAGGTTAGGCCACAAAGGCAAAACGGTTAGGCTATAGCCCACCGCCAGTGCAGTACAGGGGTCCATTTGTCCATTAACAAACACGAAATTAAAACCTACCTTAGCTCGAAGGCGACCATATTATGTGAAGACTGAGTTGACGTGTAGATTTTCAGGAACTGATGATAATTAAACAAATTGAAACGTCGGTGTATAATTATTAATTATTTCGTAGTTGACGTGTGAACTGGTGTCAGCACAAACTGAGACTGAAGCGGCCGACACACCGGCAAAGTCAAACAAAATCAACCCTCCCATTCCGTCAGCCCGGGCTTTTCAGCTGCAAGAGGCATAGATCCTCATAACCCGATAGGTCGCAGGGGCTCATAAGAATCTATGCCTCTTGTGTGCAAGGTATTGCAGTGTATATTTCTTTCACAGTCAGTGTAAGGAAATTATTCGGGGATAGACTTGTGAGTGTTTTCCCGACTACGCGGCAAGCCCGGCAGCTCTAGCGGCTAGTCCCTTCCATTTAGCAGACGACATAGATATATATAAGCCTGTGGAGAGTAGCTAGGCGTGTGAATATTAACATCTGAACAAAGTAAACCCTATTTGTATTCCTTGGAATAAATTGAGGAGATGTGAGGGTGAGGGGTTTTTTGCCTGCGACTGTATTATGCAAATCGACCGGCTCGTGCCCCTGTCACTCACTCACTCGGCACGCGGAGTCTGGCCTTGACTGGCTTTCGCATACTGTGAATGAACTCTTCCCGGCGCGCTTACGACACAGCCGATCAACCAGAATACGCAAAGAAAAGCGTCTCCATGCCTTCAATACATCAATACTTACTTCTATACTCACATGATCTGCACAGATGCGCCATTTTTTGTCATAACCTTTGGTTTTTGGCTAAGTCGAAATGTAGGTCACAGTAAAGCGGCGAAGGTTTCGGGGCGGAGCTTACTACTTTTAGCCTCTGACGTCACGACCTTGGGACTTCAAACAAAGGCACGTGCGAGCGACCTAGTTTCCGCAGACGTTCTCAAATCGGCACGTTTTCCCTGTGAAGGAAATACGTAAGGGCAAAACTACTTTAAATATGTATGTAATTGCTCGAAATGAAAGACATACACACATTTCTGCAGAATTCGTTCAGTTTTATCTCAAAACATTTGCCCCAAGTAGGACCGCCGTATCGGTCATGAAAATGGGCGGAGTAAAAAAAACATTTGCCACTACTTTTCATGAACCGTGCAATATGTGGCGAGACCCCGAACTAGCCAATCGCAGTGCAGACACACTGAGCCATAACTGGGGCGATGACCTCGGCGTATTTCAAAGAGAAATCCCGGCCCGTGCTCTTGGTGCAAGGGAACAAACTCTTGTTTAGCACGATTTCTGATATTGTGATGCTCTTTCCCATCAGAAGTACAAAGTCACTCAGTAAAACGATATACCACTTTGATATTTTTAAATTCTCAAAATACAAGAACGTGTACCTAAATCGGTACTTGCAATTTTATGTTGGAAGAGATCAATTTCGCACGCCGTAAAAATATAGTAATTCAGTTTCCTCAGAAGCCGGGCCGTGACCATGACCGCTGCTATGTGAGAGCTAAACCCCATTGCGCAAAAGGCCATCGGAAAAACGTCGGCCGCCGTTGGCCCGGGCCGATGTCGGCCCGTTGGCCTTTGCGCATTGGCCGGGACAGTAAGTCATTTGCATTATATCACAGCGAGTGTACCTCTTCAAGCTTTGCTTTGAATAAGCGCCAGTGTTTCATGCCTTAGTTGAAGTCCTGTAATCCACATTGTCTTGATTGAATGTTAAATGTAACATTTTATGTATGCATTGTTGCTTAGTTCGTTGTAAAAGTGGTATGTTCATATATTGTGTTTTGCTTGTTATGTGCAAATGTCATTGTATTTTTATTGTCTTGTACAGATTGTCACAGTAAAGCGCGTAGAGCTTTGGGTTATCTATCTATCTATCTATCCAACTATATCCCGTAGTCTTGCTGATGACTTGGCAACCAGCTCCCGCCATTCCTCTATGTTCTCTGCCATTCTTAGCGTATCACCCAAGATTAAGCGCTATATAAATAACCGTTAATAATAATAATAATAATAATAATAATAATAATAATAATAATAATAATAATAATAATAATAATAATAATATTAACGAAACTTCGCTTTCACAAAATGAACTCACTGTCTTTTGCGGCACCACGCAGAGTTTTTCTTTCCTTTGAGTTCTCACTCAGTATTTCGCGATGGAGTGCAACCTAACATCTGGACTCTAATCTAAGGGAAACAAGCGAGTGAATAATCAGTGCAAGAGTGCGTTACAGCGAAGAAGTTATTCCCCTTGAAGACAGTAAAATCGAATATAAAACTAAGGGAAGCAACTCCGTAAAAATGACGACAGAATTGTCATCGCGACAAGACGAGTTGTGTACCTTATAACGGAAACCTTTAACCCAGCGTAGAAAACTTGCCAGTGTCAGACAAACGCGGATGGCCGTTTAGCCTCTTCACTGCAGGGGAATCGTCAACACGATCCATCTGCAAGAGACATAGATCCTCATGAGCCCCCGCAGTCGCGGGGGCTCATGAGGATCTATGTCTCTTGCTGAGACCAACCGCTCATGTACGTTTGTGGCTTCTGGGTTTTGAATGAACAAAGATTTCAGAAACAAAATATGCGTCCAGTGGCAGGAAAAGGGTTAATGGGTGGTGTCCATGGTGAGCTGTTACAAGAGCATGAAGACGATCCTTTCTGAAAGGTCACTCACAAACCAGATGGGGCAGGTCAGCCCTGGTAGAACAGTACGCTCCATACCATACTCAGCGCTGGACAGATGGCAAAAGGTTAAGGGCTGTCTTATCTGGGCGAGACAAACCCGAACCTCGTCATGCGATTCTCCCGAGACAGTCTCGGCGAGACCCCCGAATCACCCCTTGCCCTTAATTAGGTTCGGCGAACCCTCAGAGACAAGATCGGCGAGACCCCCGAGACGTGTCTCTGCGTAGTGTCTCGGACCAAAAGGTCTCTTGTCTTGCTGATCACGCGCAGCAAACCTGCCCGAGACACTCTGAAAACGTGAACGCTCTTTTCTGCTGGAGGAAAGATTTTCAGTCAACATGGCAAATCATCAAGAATCCGTTGTCGGCATCATTTGATTATCTGAAGAAGATTGCTTAGTCTTTGTTGAAATTTGGGAGACATTTCCCATTTTGTGGGATCCGAGGAACTCCCGGTTCAAAAACAAACTAGCCAAGGCTCGAGGAGTTCGTCGATAGATTCGGGCATGGTTGGACTAGGGGTACGTTTTCATTCCTTTTTCTCCTCTGCAATGCCCACTTTCTTTTTCTGCTGCCCCTTCCTTCTCGCCTAGGACATACAGCGCTAGAACAACGCTAAAATCTTCTCTTCTGCATCTTCTAATTCACGAGCGGACGCCATTGTTGCTGATGAACTTCCGTCTGGTTCGGCGCAACTAAAAATAGACTCGGTTAAGAAACGAAAAGAGTTCGCCGTGACCGCCCGATCTTCTGTCTCGTCTCGGCTGGTCTCGGGGAGACCCAATTCAGAAAGAAACCGCATTTTGA
The DNA here is from genome assembly GCA_036245525.1 of Semisulcospira habei. Classification (NCBI taxonomy): domain Eukaryota; kingdom Metazoa; phylum Mollusca; class Gastropoda; family Semisulcospiridae; genus Semisulcospira; species Semisulcospira habei. Next base: position 197,037,791 of record BTPG01000001.1, read on the forward strand.
CCGAACGACGAACCTCGGTTCGCCGAGACATCGTCACGCTCAGTTAAGACAACCCTTTAGACCCCCTTCCCACTCCTATCAGGCACCCAATCGCCAGCCCACACAAAAATACACAGGTAAATGACAAGACGATCATATACAGCTTTGACGAGGTAAACGCAGCCTCTAGAGCCCCTCAAAGAGCAGACGTTTTACACCGTGGTTTAAGTTTTTCATGTTATGGTCTGTTACGTTTGTGGTTGTGTTATTCTTTTTAGGGCATGTGTGTGTGTTAATCATAGGAAAGATTCGATGTTTAGTTGAGTTATTTTAAATCAGAATCACTTACCAGTCGTTTTCTTTTGCATGGAGAATTGTTATCGACTTTTGTTGTGTAGCTGGAACTTGTGTTGCAGATTTTGCTACATTGTTGCGAAGTCCGACCTAGATTGAGCCAGGAAGTTCTGGAAAGGGCGCGATTATTCTAGTGACCTCACGTATGGCATCAAAGGTTTTTAGTACAGGTGTTGGCTACATTTCACAACATTTACGGAATGCGCCTAGATGTTAGTGGAAGATTTAGACAGATCTAGAGTGTTCTTTTTCATGAACATGAATGAGTTTTGGTTACGTTTTTTTTTTCTGATTGGTTGAGTTGTGTAATTTGCTGGATTGTTTATGGAAAGCTGTAATAGTATAAAAGACGGTGTTAGGAAATATGTGTGTGCATTGTATGGGAGACACAGTGTATCAAAACTGCGGATGTATTGTACGAGACAGTGTATCAACGTGTCGATGCATTTGTGGACGCATTGTGCTGAGACATCGTGAGAATAAAGTACTGTTGGAACTATTACTCCAGTGTGTTCTGCAACCTTGTGCCACATGTGACGAGTTGAGCTGAGTGAGGTTTCTTTACAAGACCCCTACGTGAGTGCGTCTGGTGTGATTGCGTCATACTACGACTATGACAACCGCGTAACATGGTCTGGAGTGAAAGATTGACTATAGGTTATCTAACCCATCCCTATCCCCCTCACCCATCCCCCCCTCCCCCCAAAACACACACAGTGCTTGAAATTATAAGTTGCAAGGGCGGATCAGTCATCTCCCGAGGCCCGGTAGATGGGGGTGGGGGAAGGGGGGGATGGGGGGGGGGGGAGGGATTCTACTTTTTATTAAGATATTCAACCTTCAGTTGTTCACATTTGCTCTGTTTTCGGTTGCCGTGATTCGTGACTGCATTTTATTGTCCTCATGATCCTTGAAAGGAGGGGCCGGAGACGTCGTGAAACGTGGAAGCCAGAATAAGGTTTTCTTGATCCATGAAAACGTCCTGGTTATTTCGTGAACTGTGAAAAACTGCACATTTTATTATTAATCCATTACATTCTGTGGTCATCAAAGCCCCCGTGTCTCCGGGGAAGGTTTTTGAGCCAGAGACTAGGACAAGGACAGTCTGATATAAAACCTACGACCCGAGGACCTCGATGCCACCGTCCCAGCTTGCTAGGCCATGGCAGACGAACCGAGGGTTTAAAGGGTGGGGCCAGTACTGCGCACACTATACTCCACCATAAAGCTCCACCGCGCAGGCTTTAGGAAACGCCCACGGACCATGACAGCCACTGCGGTCGAACCTGCCTGTCCCGGATTGGCCTCCGCAGCCACGAGCATGCCTGCAGACGTCGTGGGCAACCCCTATAGAATCTTCGTTCGCGAAGTCAAGCCAAGCCAAGCCAGCCACTTCAAGGATGGTGCCAGAACAGCTTGGCGCCCCAGGCGCTAAGCTATTTTGGCATTACCATTGAATTGTCAGTCAAATTTATTTCAAGCAGTGGGTTTATCAGGTTGAAAAGGGTTAAACGACATTAACCCCCTTTTATTGTCCCTTGTTAGAGTTTTTACCAGCTGAAATATATGAAAACGATACCTTCTCTTTTCACAGTAATGGTCGAGAATTTGTAATGGGATCCTCCCTCTACCCCATCACCCCCCCCCCCCGCCCCCTCCCGTCCCCCCCCCCCTCCAGCCCATCGTCCCCTCGGCGCTACACATTACTTGCCTTCGAGTTTCAGTGACTGCATGGATGAGAAAGAATCTTCAGTACTACACCAGGTCACTCTCTTCAGCGGCCGGTCACTGCAAGTACTCCGACTTAAAATGAGATAGGGGGGCATGATTTGTCCAACTGCCATTAGTCAGTCTTAAACTTTAACCCGTTCAGTGCCGAGAAAACGTGAACACAACCCAACTGCCAGAGGCATAGATCCTCATAAGCCCCCGCATTCGTGGGGGCTCATGAGGATCTATGCCTCTTGCTGACAGCACTTTGAATCCATGTCCCTGGGACATCTAGTGTTTTGTGTTGAATTAAAGAAGATTGCAGAAACACATTCAGCCTCAACTGGCACTGAACGGGTTAAACTCAACCCCGGACTGCGTTGACATGAGGATGCGATTGATCCCAAATTTCGCTAGCAAGAGGAATACATTCTCATGAGCCCCTGCGAGAGCAGGGGCTCATGAGATCTATGCCTCTTGCAGTTGTCTGGAGTCCTGATGACTGATGATCTGTCTGAGGATGTACATGAAACCCATGATTACTATTGGGCTCGGGAAGCTGACCTCAGTCACGGTCATCACCCATAGTCATGGCGGCCATCTTGAGAGGATACGCGACTCATGTGCTCATCGGGAAGTCGCTGTCAGGACAATGTCAGGAAAGTCCTGACGTAATAATAGACAATAACTGCAAGTCTTGCCATCACGGTAAGAAACGGCTAACTAGAATCTGTTTTTGTTTGTGCTCAAAGAGGAAGAAACATGAAGAAAAACGTGTTGAAACACTACTTCGCTACTACTACTGATCTGAAGTCTATCGCCAGGCTAGCGTGTCCTCTCAAGATGGCGGCGCGGCAGCCGACGCTCATAGCGGCAACGCGGGGAACTTCCCGAGCCCTGTAGCAAGAGGCACAATGAGATTATCATGAGCCCCTGCTGGCGCAGGGGCTCATGATAATCTATTCAATTCAATTCAATTCAGTTCAATTCAATTCAAATAACTCTATTTATCCCTTGAAGGGCAATTACATTTGTGTGGACGGGGGGAACAAATCAAATAAAGTCATTCAAAAAACATTAATTAATATCAGGACATTCTGATATCTCATTTGTACCGGATATTAATATACTAAATTTGTAATACTTATAATGCTAATTTTTTTAAGACATATTAAAACTCTAAACTAATACAATTACTAAAACATTATTTAAAACTTAAAGAGCATTATTAACGACATTATCAGCGAACACATTAATGTCTTACTTTCCACTTACACCCTCTACAACTGTCCATCCAGGCCAGCGATACCCACGCGATGAAACAGCTGTATAAACGCACACACAAACACACACACACACACACACACACACACACACACACACACACACACACACACACAAGTACGCACACACACTTTTACCAGTTGTGTAGATTTACAAAATATTTAAGAGTCGGACGGCAACAGGGATGAAAGACAGTTTCCTGCGGTTGGTTTTACATGATGGTTGTCTGTATCGGCGACCAGACGGGAGCAATTCAAAGAGGTATTTCATCACGTGAATATCACTAGCCAGGATGGAAGTAGCTTTTCTTACATTCTGACGATCGCAGAACATGGCTAAACTTCTTTGTTCTTCCCCAAAAATCTTTGAGCTGAGATGAACAATTCTCTGAAGACTGTTTTTGTTTTTAACACTAAGATTTGGGAACCAGCTAATGAACGAAAAAGTCAGGACGCTTTCTAAGAAAGATTTGTAAAACAAAGGTAAAATGGTCCTGTCAACAGAGAAAGAGTTCAGCTTTCTCAGAAAATACAATCTCTGTTGGCCTTTCTTCACAGCAGTTTCAGTATTGTCATCCCAATTCAGTTTATCATCGAAGATGGTGCCTAAGTATTTATACTTCTGGACAATGACAACTTCCTTATCATGTATAATAGTCTTACTGTGATCCTGCTTGTTCATCCTAATTAATCAACAGTAAGGTCACATGTCTTACCCACGTTAAGCTCTAAAAACGAGTCATCGCACCATTGAACAAAGTCAGTCAAAGAGGGTCCATGTTCATCAGATGACCCTTGCTGAAGGTAAAGTAAGGCGCTGTTCTGAAAACTTGACAATGTAACTGTCAGCATGACAACTCCTACAGTCGTCAGTGTAGAGGGTGTAAAGGAGTGGAGACAAGCAGCACCCCTGAGGGGACCCGGTGCAAGTGACAGCAGTACTAGAGAAGTGACCATTAACCAAACCAAAATCTGTAATCCACAAAACAAGCTGTGGTTGAAGGTTGAAATTAGACAGTAATCTCTGGGCTAGCAGGTGTGGCTGCATGGTATTAAAGGCAGAGGAGAAGTCAGCAAATAAGATCCTGGCATGTGCACCGGGTCTCTCCACATGAGTGTACAGTTTGTCTAGAATGAACAGCTTGGCATCTTCAACACCCTTTCCAGCCCGGTAAGCAAAGTGCAATAGATCCATTTTACTTTCAGTTGCAGACAAAACAAAAGCTCGGACAATCTTCTCCAACGTTTTCATGACAAGGGAGGTTAATGCAACTGGTCGGAAGTCGTTCAGTTGTTTTGGGTTATCTTTCTTGGGAAGTCAAATGACTGTTGAGGTTTTCCATGCGGAGGGAATAGAGCAGGTATCTAGGGAGAGCTGGAAAAGGTGTTGAAAAACACCACTAAGCTGTACCGGCGACAGTAAAGAACTTCAACGTCCTGCCACAGATCCCATCAGGACCGGCACTCTTGTTCACAAGTTAATCATGCCTCTTGCAGATGGAAAGCCAGTGAGCCCACCTTGGCTACCTTTCGGGCCCAGTCCGAGACATACAGCAAGCCGAACATACTATGAATTTCACCAGAGAAAACTGAACTCTATTAATATGAACCCAACCCTCTATATTCCGAGGGGAGAAAACTCATCATTGCGAATGTAGTTGCCGCGATAGCTCGTGTTTATATGCGGCCGGTTAGAGCAGACTGAGTCCGTTGAAAGTTGACGTAACAGTTTTTTTTATAATTTTTTTTTTGTTATTTTTTTAATTTCATAGTAGGTTTGTGGCGCTTAAACACCAGTGGTGCTTCTATCTGAGGAACGTAAACGAAGCCAACACATTTTGCGAGCAAGAGCCTCGGATTACCAAGGACCCCCCCCCCCCCCTCCCCCCTGCGCAAGCAGGCGATATGGAACTCTGTTCCTGTTGTAGGTGCAACGGGGTAGACGGAAACACTAGCTGTACACGATAGGTTAATTTGGCTTAAGTCAACAACGAAGAGTTATAGAAGCAAACCGCAGACAGCGGAGATGCCCTCCTTGATTAGCGAAGGCGAGTACTCAGATCATGTTTCTCTCTTGCACTCTTCTTTCAACAGTCTGCTTTTCCCCACACGCAAGAGGCACAGATTCTCATGAGGCCCTCTTTCGCAGGGCCTCATGAGAATCCGTGCCTCTTGCTGACCGATGCTGACTCCATTTACATCTTCAATCTGAAAAGATGCAGTGCTTTGCGTTTACGATTGTATACTGTAGCGAGGGCGAAATGGCGTAGTGTTATAACATGGAGTAAACTGATGACACAAATAGTAAGTAAGTACTACAGACTCCTTAGCAACCCGATCACCTGTACAAATAAAAAACACGTACAGCTTTTCACCTCTCCCCCACGAAGCAGATAGGTAGTAGGCCTACAAGTAAGGCCGCAGACTCAGTGATGAACAAAGAGGAACGAATTCAGGTACCGGCACGAACAAGCCGATGTAATAATGTTTAGTTGGGGGTTTAACGTCCACGGCACCGAAGTGATAATAGACGGCCCTGACGGGCGGGCTATGGGGGACAGGGAAATCTATTGCCTATGGAGTACGACCTGAACACTGATCAATTCAGGCGCACTGCAACTGTGCCACTTTGATTTACCAGGACCTTTCAAAGGACATGTTATGGGACAAGCCCGTCTTTTTTTTCCTCTGGATTGCGAGTCTGGCTACCGGGGCCGGAACGGGGACTCGAACCCACGACCCGTCGATTCCCTTCGCTCTCTTGCTCCGACGCCCAACCGCCTGAGCCGGCTATTTCGGACTCTGAGGTAATAATGAAACAAAGAAAGACGTATTATCCTATTTGCTGCCAGTGATGGATTTAGTGTTTGAAACCACTGCGCACTGGCCGACATTCGCGTGAAAAACACAAATGAAATGGGACCAGAAATTGGATGAAAGTAAACAGCAACAATAACACCACAGGACTAACAAGAGACATAAACCCCCATGAGCCCCCGCGACTGAGTCGCGGGGGCTCATGGGGGTTTATGTCTCTTGCAGCTTGCGTAGCTTTCGCCTGACCCCGGCGGGTAAGGGGTTAAAAGCAAACAATCGAGCAAAAAGTTAAAACAAACGATCAAATAAACAAACGGAAGGAAAGACAATATCAAAAACACTGAGGAAGTATGCAGCCCTCTAACCTCTTCTCTGCCTAGATGGAAATTTAGCTCTAGGTGGAGGCATGGAATGTATGCCCCTGCAGACACCACAGTAAAATGTGGCTGTCCTTGCAGGTAGGCAAAAGTATGCCGAATGGCGTACTGACGAGGTCACCAAGACCGAAACCAGCTAAACAATCTGGAGCCCCCCCCCCCCCCCCCCCCCCCGCCTTTGGGGGACCTAGATCTAAATTTCCATGGATCAAGCGGCTGGAAATCTAGTGAATACGGGATATGCCCCCCTTCGGGGTTGATAGGGGGGGGTGGGTGGGGGAAAGGGAGAGGGTGGGGGGGGGGGAGGAGGGGCTTCCATATTCACTACTTTCAGTCACTTACATAGCGCACCCTTTTTTCCTATCTGTGTGTGTGTGTGTGTGTGTGTGTGTGTGTGTGTGTGTGTGTGTGTGTGTGTGTGTGTGTGTGTGTGTGTGTGTGTGTGTGTGTGTGTGTGTGCTTCGATTAAACTTGTTCTATGATCATTGTTTGATAATGCACAATTCACACCTGACAGTGCTTTTACCTACTTTACTTTGTAGTCTTCCTAAAATATTAGCACTGGCAGTCTCCCCTTTTCTTTTCATTTTTTAGACTGTCATTTAATTTGGACACACACCCCTCCACCCCCCCCCCCTCCCCACTCCCCACCCCCATCCTCACCCGACCTAAAAAACACAACAAAAAACAAACAAACAACAACAACAACAAAAAAGAACAACACTGCGTCACTACGGCATTACGCACGGCATGAATTCATAAGTGTTTGAAGTTGATTCACACGCGGGTAGAGTCAAACCGGGAACAATCCACATTTTTACAGTCGATCCGTAAGTCGAAATACCTAAAATTCAAGTGGTAGTTATGCTCTCAAGACTGCTGTACAATTTGGTGGACAGATCGACCATGATAGTTCAAGGGTGGTGCCAGAATAGCTTGTCGCCTAAAGGCGCCAAGCTATTCCGGCACCACCCTTGAACTATCATGGTCGATTCATCTCTTGCTGTAGTGCGACAATGGGATGGGTTCCACAGGGAAATGGAACGAGCCCACAGAGACGAAAAGTAAATTGGATACTTCACACTGGATAATTATGTAGGTTAATAGTGCTCAGATAGTTGAGGATGGATTGATATATGATGAGAACGCGAAAGTCATTGACCTATTATCCTTGATCTAGGACATCATGTCAGACAGTCAAGCGATGTAAAATAAAGTAATCCTTGTGGTTTTAACACCTCGTTAGCACAGTTTCTGAACTAAATTTCTTTATTACAAGGGCTAAATCTCGACAGTGTCCTTTTAATCGGTTGATTGGTTGCTTGCTGGATTAATTGGTTAGTTAGTTAGTTAGTTAGTTAGTTAGTTAGTTAGTTAGTTAGTTCGTTCGTTGGTTAGTTAGTTCGTTGGTTAGTTAGTTATTGCGTTTGCTGATTATTAGTTGGTTAGTAAGTTAGTTAATTTGTTAGTTAGATGAGTAGTTGCTTAGTAAATTAGTTAGTTAGTTAGCTAGTTGGTTAGTTAAGTATTTGGATAGTTAGTTAGTTAGTTAATTAGTTTGTTGGTTATTAATTGGTTAGATGCTGAGTAAGTTAGTTGATTAGTAAGTTAGGCAGTTGGTTAGTATGCTGGTTGGTTGGTTGGTTAGTTAGTTAGTTAGTTAGTTGATTGTTTGGATAGTCAGTTGTTTAATAGCTTTTTATTTAATTATTGGTTTTTTGGTTTCTAAGTTGCTTATTTGGTTAGTAATTTAGTTACTTGGTCGGCCGGTCGGTCCGTCAGTCAGTTTGTCAATGAGCTAGTTAGTTAGTTAGTTAAGACCCTCTTCCCATCCACCTGACCCTCCACTCCCTACCCAATGAGCAAAAGGCTATCGGGCCTACGTCGGCCGCCGTTGGCCCGCGCACGGCAGTGCGCGGGCCAACGGCGGTCGATGTCGGCCCGATGGCCTTTTGCACATTGTATACCCACACCGACACACGGCACTTTTAAACAACGCCCCGCTCGGCACGACTCTGCGTGTTGTCAGTGCTGCCTCGATCACCAATGGTGATGATTACCGTCTACATCACCGATGCCTCATCAAGCGGCTGACGAGAACAAGAACGTAACGTGCTTTGCCTCATGAGGACGGCATGAAGTTGTTTAGGCACCCAAACACCGGCAGATACTTTTAGAATTTGTACCGACAACCTATCACGTGGGCCTTCGTAATCCGCGGCCCTTCCTTTTTATCTCCCCTCGATGTCGCGCCGCTACTTGTTGATGCCTGGCCTAGCCTCCTAGGCCGAGAGGACACGCTAACTGATACACATTATTTTGGATTTAAACAAATTGACATGCCGTGTACACTGTATTTTCTACCCTCCCAGTACGCTAAGGGTCATCGGACCGATGTCGGCCAGACGGAAAGTTTGATTTAAACTACCATGTGACGCTCATATTATGTGCTGGTGAGCGATTTCTAGGGACAATCCAACATAATTATAGACTCAATGGGGACGATGGTGTCAGAAGAACAAAACAGCAAGAAAGCGGCAAGAAACTCTTCCTTTCTAATGCAGTTGTTGCACGCTTTGACGACACCCCCCCCTTCCCCCCCCCCCCAAAAAAAAAAAAAAAAAAAGCTAAAGGAATGTGCCTTGATATTTTTAACATTTTCTTCTTGACATGTTTTACCGTTGTCCTTTATAATTACGTGACCACCTGTTCAGTTGGAGAAAACATACTTTTGATTCCCTCCAATCCCAAGCCTCAACCCCATTCCCCAACCCAAAGTCGTTTACACACCTGAAGTATCCATCCCCCACCACCACCCCACCCGAAGTGGAGGTGTGGGGCTAGGCTGCAGGATGGACCCGAGGGCAATGGTCCGGTGGGGGGGGGTCGTCATCAACTTCTTGCACGCCTATAGCCAGTTGATGATGGAAGGATCGACCATGACAGCTCAGTAAGAGTGGTAAGTGGTAGATGAACCCCGGCGCCACTTAATCCTTGGCCGTTATTATAGGATGGTTCAAGAGTTGGTTCGAGAGCGATATGGTTCAGGAGTTGTTATTGTATAGTTCGCTACCAGACTCCTGTATCGCCCAATATCATGTAAGGGCAGCGCTTGATTGGCACAACGAGTCTTCTTGCCGGATGAACCATGATTGCTCAAGGGCAGTGCCTGATTAGCTTGGCGCCTAATCAGGCGCCAAGCTAATCAGGCACTGCCCGTGAGCGGTAATATTGAACCATGTTTTGTGACATCTGATTCCGGAGATGCGTCAAGCTGAAAAGGTGATGCTGTTGTTTTTTTTTTGTGGTTAGTCATGATCAAGCCAAGTCCACTGACTCCTAAGTGTTAATTTAATCGGGTACTGTCTTTAATCCCTTGACTGCCGAGGAAAATTGAACACGATCCAACTGCAAGAAACATAGATCCTCATGGGCCCTCGCATATGCGGGGGCTTATGAGGATCGATGCCTCTTCCTGACATCCCTTTGGATCCATGTTCCCGTGACGGCTGGTCAGTGTTCTTCGGCGTTGAATTAACGAAGGTTTCAGAAATCACAATCTGCATCACTGGCAGGGTAGGGGTTAACCCACGTAGTCTTAAAGCAGGAGGTAGATCGACAAAGCTAATTCAAGTACCAAGCTAATCTGGCACTGCCCTTGAATTATCATTGTAGATGTACCGCAACTGGTACATAGTCGTCATGTCACTGTGACACTACCACAGTTTAGGAAATGCGATCTTGGGGTTAAATGGGTTAAGTTACCACCACAGTGCTTAGCAGACGATTTCAAGTGCAGGTGACTTGGATATGGTAACTTGAATGAAATGACCATGATGACCAGAAACTAATCGTGCCAGCTAACGGGGCCTACACAAGACCCGGCCGCGTACAGATGATAGCGCCAGGCATCCCCATCAGCAGACTTCTTCCGCATCTGTCAGCGGCAGAGAGCCTCATGAGCGCTTGTATCAAGGGGGGATATATTGTCATGAATCCCTGCAGTAATCTAACAAAGAATAAAACGTGCTTTGGAATAGGAAGGACAAAATATTTTACAAAATTTCCGGATACAAGAGGACAAACAGTCAAGACAGGTACAACCCAGTGCGCAAAGGTCATCGGGCCGACGTCGGCCACCGTTGGCCCGCGCACCGTAGTGCGCGGGACAACGGCGGCCGCCGTCGGCCCAATGGCCTTTTGCGCATTGGGTATTTTCTTGGGGAGGGCAGCGTGACTTTTAGTATGTACACTTATTTCTTATCTGGTTATTTAGAAGAGTGTTCTTTCTTAGTTGAGTGTTTTCTTGCTCTCTTCCCGCTTAGCAGTCACTGTTTTACTCTATACTGTTTAGAAATATTATATAAAGTCTCTGGTTTCCGTCATCTGCAACTGGATATTTGTAGCCATGGTGAAGAGGTATCGGGGAACCCATGAAATTTAGACCAAAAATGGCCGTCAAGCGTGAAAAATGCAGGGAAATAACCAAGGAAAAAAAGAATACGCACGTTAAACTGTCGGGGGTTTTCTCCGGGTACTCCGGCTCTTCCTCCCCCACGAATTTGGTATCAATTTCAGCCCACTTAATCATATTTCAAATATAGAGTTTGAATTTCCAAAACTTTAAGTAGCTCGCTTGAGCTTGCCTTTAACACAACGTGATGTTCTGTGTTTATGTACAGTGTGTGAGTGAATGCGCTGATTCATGTGAGCGTGCTTGTTGGGTTCAGTTCGCGGCGGCGCTTTGAGCCGATTTTCAATTGGGATAAAGCGCATATTTAATGCGCTGATTTATTTATTTATTTATTAAGGACAAAACTGTTTCTAAATATGCTCTGTGTTTCTGGAAATGGGATGGCCAAGGAACGAGTGTCTGAAAGTCCTACGCCAAAGCTTTTATACTTAATTTAGAATGACTAAGAGTTATTTTAAGCCATGATACACTGCAACAGAAGACGGATAATATTAATAATAATAATAATAATAATAATAATAATAATAATAATAATAATGATAATAATAATAATAATAATAATAATAATTTCTATGGCGCCTAACCTCAGGTAGAGCTCTAGGCGCCTTACAAAATTTTAATTTAAAAAATACAATTACAAAAACTGTACACAATATTACACGCGCACGCACGCACACACACACATACACACACACACACACACACACACACACACACACACACACACACACACACACACACACACACACACACACACACACACACACACACACATTCCAGGCACCACAGCAAAACTACAACAGAATCCTCAGCAATCAATGATTAATCAGTGGGGTAATGGAGTTGGAAAAGGTGTGTTTTTAGCGCAGATTTAAAAACGTCTTTTGAAGCAGTGTGGCGGACATGGGAGGGGAGTTCGTTCCAGTACCGCGGCCCAAGATATGGAAAAGACCGCTGGACAAAAGTCTTGGTACGAACAAAAGATACAGGCGAAATACGGCTGTCAGCAGAGGATCTGAGTTGTCTTGAGGGAGACCACATCACCATTGGCGAGTCTGAACTAAAGTCAGTGCACCAGTTTACTTACCTTGGCTGCATTATCACGTCGGACGCCAAGCTGGACAAGGAGCTTGACAGCAGGCTGGCAAAAGCGAACAGCGCTTTCGGGCGACTTTTCAAGCGGGTGTGGCACAAGCAACAGCTGTATTACGTAAACGTTGCTAAATATAGCCAACATGTACTACACAACTTTGACATTATAATTATTTAATAATAATAATAATAATAATAATAATAATAATAATAATAATAATAATAATAATAATAATACCGGTTATTGTATAGGCGCTTTTCCCAATTCTGCGAATCGGCTCAAAGCGCCGCGAACTAAACCCAACACGCACGCTCACGTGACATACACACACTGAAGACAAACACAGTACGAGATAAACACAGGACATTCACGTGGTGCGAAGGGTCAGCTCACTAGAACGGCCGCGACCCTTCCCGAACCTTTCAGTCTAATGTTGGTCAGACTTTACAACAATTTAGAGAAAATACGCGTCACAAAAAAAAAATCGATCGCAATTCTCCGTGCAAAAGAAAAAGTATATACTAATAAGGTACGTAATTCTTATCCAAAGTAACTCAAATGAATATCGGATTTTTCCTATGATTAACACGCACATGCTATCAAAAGAATAACACAACCACAAACGTAACAAGTACTGTCGTATATTTTGAGACGTTTAAAAACTGAATTTTATCATGAGTGTATTATTGCTATAAAAAGTGAAATAAAAGGCTGAAATTCAGCTTTCTGGTATTCTGGAAAAGTTGAATCAGCTTCCAGGAGTGAAAACTGTTCAAATTTTCATTTCAATTCAATAAACTTTTATTCATCCCGCTAGGGGCAATTAAAGTAGTCCAACAGGCTCAGTGACTCAAATATACAGACAAAATTACATTAAAATATACACACAATAATGATAAAACCAATTAAGGTAAAATCTAATATAAGTATTACAAAATACTTGTTAAAAAAATATGTGCACTTATCAGCTCATATCACTACGCCACGCAATGCACAGCAGTAAAAACGGTAACACGGTGAAAAGGTAATTAATTTAAGAAAAATATAATAATACAATTATTTTTAAATTAAACAATGAAAATACTAATAATAAAATAAAATAAAATAATATATGAATGATTAAAAAATAAAAACTGATAAATAGAAATTTAACCCATATCATACTGAGGCTAAAAGCTTCAAATTTGTACACTGCCATATGCAAGCTACATTACAGTACTTACAGATAAGGTTATAGACCACTGGCTTTAGCTAAAGGCGCCAAGCTATTCTGGCACTACCCTTGAACTATTTTAGTCAAACTTATTTCACACACTGGTGTACTCCGAATGATAAGGGTTAAAAATTTAAGAAAGGTTACTGGCACCCATGTATTATTATCTGAAAGAAGGGTGACGACCCTGAAAACTCTCTACAATTTCCTTTTCTTTATGGTAACTAATAGAGTCTATCTGTGTCGCCTGTTGTTGTTGTTGTCGCTTGCTTAGCGCTACAGTTCTCATCGTTTGCACTATTTTCGAATTTCGAATACTGCTTTCAAAAAGCGAGAAATTTTTACCCACTATTTTTCAACCAACTTACACCCCATCCAGTTTAACCCCTTCATTGCTAAGAAAAACCACCCAACTGCAAGAGGTATAGATCCTCATGAGCCCCCGCATTTGCGGGGGCTCATGAGGTTCTATACCACTTGCTGAGACCACTTTGTGTCTATGTCCAATGGGCGGTTTTGGCTTTCGGTCGTTGCACGAACAACGATTTCACAAACAAAACATTCGTCCATCGACAATGTAAGGGTTACAATAACAAAATGTCATTTTCCTTTCTTACAAAATGACTAACACTGTCTAATTATTTTGTGATTTATATTTTATTTATTTATTTATTTATTTATCTAAATAAGTTCCATTTCATTTACTTTTTCTTAGTTGGCCAAGCACGAGAATGTCGCTTCTTCTTCTGCTCTCTCTGGCCCCTCTCTGTGTGACGCCAAGACCCGCTTCATCAAATTACGTCAGCATCATCAGTGACGTCACTGTCTAGATCTGCGTCAAGGGACATTAGATCGTCATCAACATACGCACCTTCGGTGAAAGCAGCAACACGTTCAAGTCAAGAAGCGGTGACTTTCGGGTTTCGAAGAACCTCTCGCCCATCGATGAAAAAAACCCATTCCGATTTAGATTTTGAAAGGAGGAAAAGTTCTTCGGAGTCAATTGTTCCCGTAATCCCTCAAAATGAAAAAGGTATTGGGAAAGAGGAACCTAAACTTGGGATGGAAACGAAAGAGTTGGAAGGCGTGAAGAAACGTGTTTCATTTCTGAGTCGTGCAAGACAAACCGAAAAGGAACTACCCAATGCGCAAAAGGCCATCGGGCCGTCGTCGGCAGCCGATGGCGGCCCGATGGCCTTTGCGCACTGGATAAGAGAGACTGCAGCTCCACAGGCGCGCTCTACAGCCCCAAATGGTGCCCTACAAAGGCAATCCAGACACACAGAACACAGCAACGTTTGATAGAATGACGACAACATCTGAAAGCGAAAGTGACGAAGGCGATGACGGCTCTAATACAGAATGGTGGGAGGTGGCCCCTGCACAAGCGTCGTCCTCATCATCGTTATCATCGTCAAACACTTCATCATCAACGTAGGCGTCGATGCTGGGGTTATTCGACACTGACGTCTGGAAGAACGTCGTGTCCAGCAGTGGCGGGATGGGAGGCGGTGGGTTCGGCACGTTCAGCGCCCCAGCCAGCACAAACTCCACTGGCAGCTCAAGCGCCACATCTTTCGGCGGCTTTGATCAGAACGTGTGGAACTACGGTTCTGCGTCTTCAAACATGGGCCGCAACTTCGGCTCTTTCGGCTCTTTCGGCTCCAGTGGGATGAATATGGGCGCATTTGGCTTTTCGGGTACTGATGGAAGTGGGTCCGGAGCCGCGGGAAGTTCCGGTTCTGGGGACTCTGGGATGGGAATGTTCTCGTGGGGAGGAAGTCCGACTATGGTCAGCAGCTCGGCCGGCCAGGGACAGTCAGGGGGACAAACAGGTGGACAGACAGCCCAACAGACACAGAAATCAGAGGCGCAGTCAGCTAACAGCCAGTCGCAACAGGTCACACAACAGCAACAACAAGGTCAGCAACAAGGTCAGAAACAAGGTCAGCAACAAGTGCAGCAGCAAGCGTCCTCATCCAGTGGCTTTTTGAACATGTTTTCTTTCGCCATACCGACTGGGGACGGCGGTCAGGGAATGGGCTCTGGGATGGCGGGATTCTCTAACGGACAGGGCATGGCGGAATTCGGCACCGGAAGTGGACAGTTCGAGTCCACCAGCACGTTCAATCTGTTTGGCGGGGCCGGGCCAGGCTTCGGCGGTTCTCAGGGAGGCGTGGGGGACGGACGGGATGGGCGGCGCCGGCAACATGTTCTTCCAGTACGAGCAGAACCTCAACTCTGGTATGGGCAGCGGTGAAGCAGGATTAGGCAGTCCACAGGGCGGAGGTGGTTCAGGATTTGGCAGTCCGCAAGGTGGGAGTACAGGGTTCGGCAGTCCGCAAGGCGGCAATACAGGATTCGGCAGGCGACAAGGTGCAGGTTTCGGCAGTCCACAGGGAGGTAGTAGCGGAATGTCCACATCCACAGCGCAAGGGCCAGGGACGTCACCCCCAGCCGACACTGACGGCCAGAAGTCTACACAGGACGCACCCGCCAATCAAGCGTCTGGCAGCTCAGGGTATTGGGGCACCTCACAGGACGGATCAAGCCAAGCTGCAACAGGTGAAGGCACTGGGAGCTCTTTCGGTGCAGCTGGCATGAGTGGCCTGACCCAGCAGACCGCAGGGAATTTTTACCAGTTCAGCGGCATGACCAATCCCGACTTCTCGTTTGGAGGTGGAGGCGGCAGTGGCGGGGAACAAGGCATGAACCCTTTCAGGCGGCGGCAGTAGCCGAGTTTCGGGGGCGCGCAGGGCTCTGGGGGCTCCTACAACGCGGGTGGATCTGGTAACAACTTCTATCCCACCAACACCGGCAACTCGCAAGGACCGTCTGCTGGCTTTGGAGGCGCACAAGGCGGTGGATCACAGGCATTTAGCTATAACGGGGCCCAGGGTGCTGGGACAGCTCAGGGAACTAACGGCGCGGCCACCCAGGGTGGTGGCTCTTGTGGGGCCGGGTACGGGGGAGCCCTGGGCACCTGATCAGCTAACGGTGCCAACACCAGTGGGTTCTCCTTCGGGGGCGGTAACAGCATGATGTCCTCTGGTAACCCCTTCATGATGACCGGCGGCGAGGGCATGAGTGGCGGGATGTCAGGCGTGGTGTCTGGAGTGGTCAGCGCGGCGGGCGGGGCCTCACAAGGTGGGTCCAGCATGTTCACTGGCGGGATGGGCTCCCAGAACTTTGGCGCGGCCTCACCCTTCGCGTTAGCGGGAACCCTGAGCAGCTCCAGCGGCTACCAGGGCACCCCATTCAGTTCCAGCTCTATCAACGCGTTTTCTCAAAGCCCCTTTACCAATGCTGCCGGATCCGGCTTTGCGGCAGCTGGCGTTAACTTCGGCATGAATTTCGGCACGGATTCCAAGTCCAGCGCTAACTACGGGCCTCTATTTTAGTTCATGAACCAGAAACTCCCGCAACAACAGCAACAACAGAGGGTTGCGACTTCAGCCAGAGTTCAGGGAGGGCCCGGAACGTCAAACGCTTACTTAACTTCCGTTAATTCATACCCTCTTGATGACACCCCTCTGCATGAGTTTGGCGTAGTTAACCCTCCTCTCGTCAACGTCTCTGTCTCGCCTGACCACGAAGTGGGCAGGCGAGACATAGGCGTTGACAACGACGGTGTCATTGATATCACCCACACGGTCCGAGGTCCTGGAAACTACGACACTGATGTTAAGGCACAGGTCAGTTACACCGAGGTCGGGATGAGGGACATGCTGGTCACTCTGTGTCTTGGGTTCAACGAAGTCACCTTCGTGCAGCGTTCACAGAGAGTCCAGTACAACTACCCTATCACGCTTCTGGATCTGACGAATCTGTGTCGATCTCCCGTTGGCTTCGCTCGCCTGCTTTCTAACTGACGATGATAGATAGCCGATCAAAGGAAAATAACAAAAATCTCTGTCTTTTTTGGACTGACTGAAAACTGTAATATGCATTTTTTTTTTACCCCTTCACTGATTTGAAACATTGAACACGAACCAACTGCAGGAGATAGATCTTCGTGAGCCCCCGGAATTGTGATGGCTCATGAGGATCTATACCTCTTGTTGACGCCACTTTGTATCCATGTTCTTCGGACGAGTTGCGCTCTTTGGCGTTTAGTTATCCCGTTCAGTGCCGAGAAAACTTGAGTACTACACAGCTGCAAGAGGTATAGATCCTCATGAGCCCCCGCGGTTGCGGGGGCTCATGAGGATCTATGCCTCTTTCTGCCACCACTTTGAATCTATGTTCCTAGGACAACTAGATTTTTTTTTTTTAACGAAGATTCAGTGCAGAAACACAGTCTGCGTCAGTTGACACTAAAGGGGTTAACCAAGATGCCAGAAACACCACGGGCGTCCACTCTAAGTTAAGGGGTTAAAATGTCACCCCACCATTCAAAATTATTGTTCACACGACCAGTGCCATTTTTTTTAACCCACCCAGTTCATTGTCATTTGTAAAAACATTCACGCGGTAAACCTTCCTACATATTGCGTACTGAACCGCCTGATATCCATTAGCCATGCATCCAAACATAGCTGTCTGACCGCCAAGTAGCGCATGAGCTAACGACACAAGCAGTTTCATATCAGACCGGCAAGGAGCATATAGTCTTAACCCTTTGGCTGTCGGTAGCGGGTTTTGTCGCGATGGTTCCTGTCGGAATCACCGCGACAAAAACCGCTACCGACAGCCAAAGGGTTAAAGGCTCCTAGCGCCTGTTAGGGGTTCGTGAGGGTTTATGCTTTGTGTCTTTGGTGGTGTTTTCTTTGTACCAGTAATAATGGGGTTAAACATTCCGTCTGTCAGATCTATAAATATGTGATTACATTGTGATTATCATAATTAATAATCCTCTTCTGATAAACGGAAGTTGTGTGTACCTTCTGTCCAAACTAAAACATTTGGTAAGCGCACTTTTGTTTATCAAGTGAGTCTGTCTCTGACTTTAAGAGGTCGTTGAAAACTCACCTCTTCAAGTTTTACTTTGAATAACTGCCAGTGTTTGATGCCGTAGTTGTAGTTCTGTAATCCTCCTTGTTTTAGACTGAATGTTAATTAGAACATATTATGTATGGCATTGTTGTTTAGTTCATTGTAAAAGTGGTGTGTTCGGGTATTGTGTTTTGTTTGTCATGTGCATATATCATTGTATTTTTATTTTTGTGTACAGATTGTAAAGCGCTTAGAGCTTTTGATTAAGATTAAGCGCTATATAAATACTCATTATTATTATTATTATTATTATTATTATTATTATTATTATTATTATTATTATTATTATTATTATTATTATTATTATTATTATTATTATTATTATTATTATTAAGTCCNCTTTTATTTATAGAAGGGACTTTTTAGGATTGGTCGCGGTGGGGCGAATTTAATAGCATGTCCATGATGTCAAAGGAGGGGAGGCTAAACCTCTAACAATTGAAGTAACAAGATAAAAATTACGTCCTGTCTAGTTACGCTAACATTGCTGCTGAACGTACGTGGCCCGAAGTGCCGTATGTGCTTATGTATATGTGTGTGTATGTATGTAAACAAGAGAATCTCCGATATTTCTGTACAGGATCAGGATCAGGATTTTATTTAATGTCTTTTCACACATTGATGATATTAGACAACAACAACAACAAATCAACAACCACTGAAATACACAACTTGTAATACCAAAGAATAGCAATAATTAACATCCAACCACACACACACACAAATTACTTATTATAACAGTTTACCCACCGGACTATTAATTATGATATTAACTATTGGAATTGCAATATTTCTATGTAAGATGTCATACATATTTTCTGCCAAGCGATCAACTGTTATGCTATTTTTTGTCAACAGATTCATTGTAATAGGACACTCAAAGATTATATGTTTAACAGAGATGGGGCTTAAGCACTCGCATTTGATGTCTTTTGCAAATTTTGTTTTCCAAGAATTTAGTTTTAACTTGTATATCAATGAAGCTGGTTTTCTCGAACAAGGTGGAACATGATAAGTATATTTCATATCATCTTTTTGAAGAAAAAAAAAGCTGTTTAGCACAGAGTACAGTTCATGTAGAGATAATTGCATATTATTACAAACTGCTGAGTTTTCTCTATTTATAGCTCCCTTTTAGCTTGTCTATCACAAATTTCATTCCAATAAATTCCGCAGTGTGAGGGTATCCAATGAAAATCGATCCCTATTCATCTGGACATAATACTGCTCATAATATTTTATTTCATAATACTAAGTCTTTTCTAGTGTTACAATCCCAGCTTTTTAGACTATACAGGACAGATTTAGAATCGACACAAATCAAAATGTTAAATATATCATAAGGTCAGAGTCCGAAATAGCTCAGGCGGTTAAACGTCGGAGCAGGAGAGCGAAGGGAATCGCCGGGTCGTGGGTTCGAATCCCGTCCCGGCCCCGATAGCTGGACTCACAATCCAGGGGGAAAACGGATTTGTTCAATAGCATGTCCGTTGAAAGGTCCTGGTAAATCAAAGTGGCACAGTTGGACTGCGCCTGAGTTGATCAGTGTTCAGGTCGTATTCCATAGGCAATAGATTTCCCTGTCCCCCATAACCCGCCCGTCAGGGCCGTCCATGATCACCTCGGAGCTGTGGACGTTAAACCCGAACTAACCAATCATAAGGTATAAGTTGAATTATATTTAGTGCAATGAGAATCGCTTACAGTTCAGACGTAAATATAGAACCGAGATAAAAAGATTTCTTCACTTTGAGTTTTTGGAATAACAAAGCCTGCACCATAGTCTGAAGAATCTAAGACAGATCCATCTGTGAAAATTTTCAAATGTTTAAAATATGTTTTCTGTAATTTTTCTTTCACTAAATTTGCTAAAATATTTATGTACACACAAGCTTGAAATTTGGCGAAATGCTTTCTTAAGTGGGTGTCTAAGAGAGCCCCCGAGCATTGTAATTGAATGGGTAGCGTTTGTCTCATTGAAGACATAAACAATCGTTTATAGGAAGTCGGTTGACCCAGGTTAGAGTCCGTAATTTTTGTCATATTTACTAGAACTTTTGCATGTAGCTAGTTTGGAGAAAGACATTGGACGAGTTCGTTAGCCAGCTTTGTATCCTTTCAACTTCTTTAGTAAAAATTATATCTTTTCAGAAAATAATTAAAACACTAAAAACCTTTACTTCTAGAGAAAGTCAGACAGTGGCTGTGACGTAAAAGAGGCAACTCCGTCACCACGCAGACACTGACATAATACTCTAAATATGACGTTATTCTCTCTTGCTCGCGCGGCTCTCACCGCTCTCTCTCTCTCTCTCACACAAACATGCTCGCATCTCCAGGAGGAACAGAACCTCATGAGCCCTCCAGGCGCATGAGGATCTATGCCTCTTGGAGATGTTTGGAGTGCGCGCGCACGCACGCACACACACATCGAAGCGCTTTCAGAAGAGCATGCAGGTGACCCGTGTACTTAGTATATCATGTAGCTAGGTAAAGTCAACCTGCATTATATAAATTATAGCAAGACTGAAATTGTACCTTGAAGTTCTAGTTTTTTCACCATTTTCTCAAGCCTATGAAGCGAAAGTGAAACTCATATCACGTAAAATTTACAATTAAGTAAAAACTAAAACTTACGTCATGACAAATGACGTTTGACAAATAAATGACGCGTATGTCCTGCGCCCCTTATAGAACTCACTGACGCATTGGCAGATCTGCGAGACTTTTTCAATAGGAGATAATTCAACATCAGAATCAGGTCAAAGACAAAAGGTAGAGACCTTTGACAGCGAGGACAGCTCTCATATAGTAGGGACTTTTTGGGTTATGTTCATCCAATCTTGTTATTATTATTATTATTATTATTATTATTATTATTATTATTATTATTATTATTATTATTATTATTATTATTATTATTATTATTATAGTTTTATTTTGTTTATTTTTGTGCAGCACGTCGCCAGTAGCAGGGGTCCAGAAAAAGTTTGTTTGTCTCGTTGTTTCTTTGCTTCTTTGTTTTCCTGCTTCTTTCTTTCTTTTTTTCTTTCTTTATTCGTTTCTACGCACGGCATTTTCTGCCACCCCCCCCCCCCACCCCCCACCCCCCCCCGCCCCCTCCCGCCCCCCCCCCCCCCAAATAAAAAAATAAATAAAATAAAATAAAATAAATAAATAACATTAAAAAATAATAATAATACTATAATAATGATTAAAAATAAATAAATAATAATTAAGTACATAAATTAATTAATTAATTAATTAAAAAATAAAAATTAGCACTGAACACTTCGGCCTTGTCTAAAGATAAAAATTCTAGCTTATTGGATATTGCAGTGGTATGTAGATCTTAACCCCTTCGCTTTCAGAAGAACACAGTTCTTAATTGGAAAAACAATAGGCACAGAGAGCACAGAACAAACAAGATACATAAACCCTCATAAACCCTCATGAGCCCCCGCGACTTGGGGGGGGGGGGGGAGGCTCTTGAGGGTTTATGTCTCTTGCAGCTGGGTAGCGTTTGCCTTGCCTCGGCGGTTAAAGGGTTAATGAATTAGCAGCCAGATTTCTCTTCATGCGTGCACAAATCAACAGAACTACCTCACTTGGTCCAAAACTTGAAACGGTTACGGTGGCGGATCGGGGAGGGGGTAATCCCCCATTTCACCACTCCCACCCCTGCCTCCGCCCCACGCTCTCGCCAACCCAAACATTCTTTAAAATGATATATGTTTCTCTCTCTCAACACCCCCCCCCCCCCCCCCCCCCCACCCCTCGTACCCTTTTCTTTATTTCGGCGGATGGTGAAGTCTCAAACCACAAGTTGGAACGCCCTGCCCCCCCCCCCCCAACCCACCCACCCATCCCCCCGCCCCCAACCCCGACCACAATGTAGCTGATCCGCCCCTTGGGTTGTAAAACTGCAAATTTTAGTCCATGCAGCTCTATGACACTGTTAAAAGATATGGATAGACCTTGATAGTTCAATGGTGGTGCCAGAATAGCTTCGTGCCTAAAGGTGACTAAAGGCGCGAAACTGTTGTGGCACCACCTATGGTCGATCTGTTTTCTGAACTGTAATGAAGCCTTCAGAGGACGATATCGAAAGGTGGGGTTTGAACCTCAGAGTTCAGTGTGTTAACTGTATTTAAACCTTTCACTGCGTAAAATAATCCAACTGCAAGAGACATCATTATCATGCTTATTTATCGTGGATTTTAGTTGTTTGTTTGTTTGTTCGTTCGTTCGTTTTGTTGTTGTTTTTTTGTGTTGCTTTTACATACTTTCTAGGCTTCCAATATGAACTTGACTACTTTTAAGAATTGTTATATTTTAAAGCTTTTTAAAATATATTTTGTACGGCAAAATTGTAACAAATATTTTATTCCAGATGTAGACAATTTGGTTCTTTATTTTTAGTTGGTACTTTTGTTTAGGTATCAAATATTTATAAACAACCGACATGCTTTGGTGAAAGTCATATCATTTTCATGAGCCGTCAAAAGTATCAATGTACATTGTACGTTTGAAGACATTTTTTTTTAAACCTGTGTCCAGACAGCAGGGCCCTGCATTCTACTCTTGTTGTATTTTCGTGCAGTTGATAAGCAAAAACCATTTGTCGGATTGGAAACTCATCATTGCATGTTTTGTTCTTTTTGTTTTTGCTGGAAGCATTATGTCACCGTGAGTTGGGCTTTTAACACTTTCTTGTCCTTGTCCGTTTAACCCCCTTTTAATCTTGAGTATAATCAAACAAAGACAGAAACACACTTAGAAAAGACAGCTTCACCACAATAAAGAGAGAGATTGTGTCTTTACTAAACTGTGTTGTAACTACGCGCTACTTTCTTCGTTGGATTATTCTCTGCATTTTATACGCTTGGCATTCACTTTTTGTCAGGACTTCTTTTAACATGGCACATTACACCCGAATATTGATCGACCATGACAGTCCAAGGATGGTGCAAAAATAACTTGGCGCCTATAGGCGCCAAACTATTCTGGCACCACCCTTGAACTTTCATGCTCGATCTATCACTGTAAATGGAATGTAGAGGAGGAAGAAAACCAAATTTTGCAATTTCGAAATCAAGGCCTAGCGTGTTAAAGGCGAAGCTGACGTATAGGTTATACCCTTTCCCAGGGCAGCGTTTGAATCAGGTTCGCTAATATGAAAGCATATAACGCTGCCTGTATGCGCAGCGTTTGAACGTAACGATGTACCGTCCGATGTTGAGCATATAAATTTCCACATTTGGTGAGGATATTTTGACAATTGTCTGCAGAACACTTGGTACAAATCTTAGTGAATGTGTGGGGGACTTGATTCTAAGGATTCAATGCAACAAACGCATGCAGGAAATATGATTAATTTAATATTACTAATGAAGGAATTTACGACATGTGTTTGCAAGAGTTAGTTAGTTAGTTAGTTAGTTAGTTAGTTAGTTAGTTAGTTAGTTAGTTAGTTAGTTAGTTAGTTGATTAGTTGGGTTTAACGATAGGTGTAAAATAACAAAATGTGTAGATTCTCACTGGCAACACACATGATAGAGAAATCCGTATGCTCTTTGCTAACAATACAGAGACGGGTCTTGTGGCTCAACAGAAGTTATACCTAAATCAGAAATAGGTCAAATATTGCACGGACTTCAAACAGTCCATGGATTCATCCATGCCGCTTCATCTGGTAGAGGCGTATATTCTCATAAGCCTCTGCAGCCGCAGGGGCTCATGAGAATATAGGCCACTTGCTCGCAAGAAGTTGCCTCATTGACATGCACAATTTGAGGTACTTATCCGGTATTAACAGTACGACTGCTACAATGGCGCATACCGCAGTAATCGGGGAGACCCAGCGAAGCGGTCCGTTTAGTCCTCACTTTAAAGGAGCACAATCTATTGCCTTTCCTTACTGTGAAGGGGCTGAGCCTACTGTCTTTGACTTGGTTCTGACATGGGAATAACTCCTATTTCGTTTATCATTCGCCATCCAAAGGCCGAAACATAAATTATGTTGTCTCAGAGTCGTAATGGCAAATGAGTCCCATTTGATGACCAAATTGCTTGTGTTTCAAACACGGTGTGAGGATGTTAACTGTACAGCTAGCTTTATTAACCCCTTCTCTGCCGAGAAAAAAGGGAACACGATCCAACTGCAAGAGGCATAGATCCTCATGAGCCCCCGCGACTGCGGGGGCTCGTGAGGATCTATGCCTCTTGCCGAGACCAAGTTGTGTCCATGCGTCTTGGACGGTTTTGGCTTTTTGGTCGTTGAATGGACAGACTTCACCGAGAAACAAAAATGTACGTACAGTTTGGGAAGGGGTTAAGAGGTACGTGGCGCCAGCAAGAGGCATAGATCTTCATAAGCCCCTGCATTCTTGCAAATGGAGGTGGCGGTGGGGGGGGGGGATGGGGTGTGTGGGGGGGGGGTGTATGGGTAGGGTGTGTTCACTGTCTCTATTCCCCCGAGTCGCTCCACTTTTGGGGGCGCACAGAGACTTGAGGACTATCAGGATTTGGGACGGTGAAGAAACACCAACAACTATACAGTCGAGCGTGTGCTGGTTTGTGATTTTGGACCTCATTTCCTACAGCCGTAAGGTCCATACTCAAACAGACCACCACTCACTGATATAAAACAAAACGATGCTAGAATGGCGACATTTTCAAACGGTGTTTCTTCTTTAGTTTTATTTTATTTTTATTTTATTTTATTTTTAATTATTTTATTTTATTTTATTTTATAATTAATTTTATTGTGTTTACGTTTGCTTTGTTTTCTTTCTTTTTTTCTTTTACTTTTTTAATAAATAATGTCTCTTTTTTTTTCCTTCCAAGCGTCTACCCTCTACCCTTGTTTGCCAATGCAAAGTGTACAGATACTGTCATGCATTTTTTTCTCCACTGACTCTAATGATTGCTTTTAACTTTTCACTGCCGAGAAATAGTAAACATGATCCAACTTCAAGCAGGAGACAGATCCTCATGAGCAGCTGTCGGTAGCGCTCTTTGTAGTGATGATTTCTAAAGCGCTACCGAGATCCACAGGGTTAACTCACTCGAGACCTGCCGTATTCGGATGTACGCGGCATAAAGACGAGTATCTGCATGCAGCATCCTTTCAAATGTGTTAATTCCAGCTAATGTTTGAAGCATGTCTTTGCGTGTGACATGTCTTTTGTTAGATACTTGGTATATGGTTGAAAATGCAATGAAATGAAAATTCAAAACTGTTTCATATGTTTGTTCTTAAAAGGGTTGTTCTCATATGTTCCCGTTGTATTTTCCAAGTAAACATAAATATTCACGGTATTCACCAAAGGATCTGACTGTATGCATTGTGCTTTTTTATTCTTTTTTTTTTTAAGAAATGGTTATAACATCTATACAATCTGTACAATTTGGTATTATGTCGTGTTACGATAAATGCTGGACGTTGCGAAGCGGAGCTGTTTTTAAAAAAAAGAGTTCGAAGTGTTTGCGTGTGTGTGCGTGCGTACGTGTGTGCGCGTAGACTGTGTCCACAGGCTCACAAGGGAGACAAGTCTCTCATCTGCTTTACAAAGCAAGTCATATAGAACACTCAGCACCGATGTCTTCACGCTGTGACCTTTGCTATAGGCGGACTGATACATTTCCAACAGACCATTCACCTCTAAGTGTTCCAGGAGCTGTTGTAAGAGCTGTTTTTAATTAGACGAACTATTGATCGGCAAACCTAGATCGGAGAAGATCCAGTCTCAGTATTACTCGCTCCTAGTACTACAGAAGTATGGGGGATGCCCGGTGAGCAAAAGGTCCTCTGGCCGACGTCAGCCTTAGCTGGTCCGCGCACGGCACTGAGGGCCAGTTAATGCTGACGTCGGCCAGAGGGTCTTTTTGTACCAAGTGGGTTTTCTTCAAATGGCAAAAGAATTATAAAATAATAATAAGAATATAATAATAATAATAATAATAATAATAATAATAATAATAATAATAATAATAATAATAATAATAATAATAATAATAAAGAAATGATAAATACGTCGGCCCCAGGCCTTATTTTATCAAGTGTTTCTTCAAAAGGCAAACTCCTCCTCCTACTACTACTACTACTATTACCAAAAAATAAAAATAAAAAACAAAGCCTTTCAATGAAGTTATCGCGAATAACGCGATCTGACGGCGCTATACTGAGGCTGACCTGGCTGAATAATAAATGCAAATGATTCAGCGTCGATCATATATGTCACAGAACATTTTTCAAAGCATGTCACTACAAACAAACATTTAAAATATTATTTTAAACAACAACAATACGACAAAACAAAACAAGACAAGGCAAGACAAAAAAAAAAATATAAAGTAAATTAAACTAAACAAAACTAAACTAAACTAGAAACAATCAAGAAGATAACATGTTAAAGGCGTTGAATATTTTATTTATTTGCACGATATGATTGCTAGTTCTGTCCAATCACACTGCACTTCTGGTCAACTGGAAACACTTCCTCCCCAAAATTAACACAAGCACGTAAAGCTTTCAACGGGATTAAACATACTATTACCAATAACGTGACCTGGTATGTGATTCTGGACCTCATGGTTTGAGACAACAAGATCGAAATACACAGACCAGCACACATTATTATTATAAGTAAAATATCACGAAAGTGAGCTTTTGGAGAAAGCTGCGGACGATAGAAATTTTAAAACCAAAACCGGAAATTGACACGGCAAGCACTGTGGACAAAATATAGGGCAAATAGACGTTGTTCGGAAATCATAAATAGGTTAAAAAAAATTGCACATGTTTCGACGAAAAAAAAAGTGGATTAAAAGCCCGGACAAACACGCGATATCGTGTGTTTGTCCGGGCTTTTAATCCACTTTTATTTTTCGTCGCGGAAACACATGCAATTTTGATCTACCTCTGATTTCTGGAAATCGTCCATTGAGTGGCTTGCGGAATTTGTGACTGTAACATAGCAAGTGTCTCAGTGGACAGGTGTGTTTCATGTGAACGTGCGTGAGTGTCGGCTGGGGGTTGCAGGAATTTACAGGTAATTCAAAATAGAACAAAACACTGATAAATATTACACGTTATCAAATTAAATGTGAGAGGAAGAATGCGTTTATTCTGAGAGCGTGAATTTCAAGACGATTTAGAACTTGAAATTGAAGAGGAATAGACGAGATTAGAAGTGAATCAAAATTGCATGTGTTTCGTCAAAACAGCGGATTAAAAGCCCCGACAAACATGCGATCTCACATGTTTGTCCGTGCTTTTATTGCGCTATTTTCGTCTATTTCAAGACCACTGCCACTGTTTAACGTGAAAAAATGTTGCTCTAAGTACACTGTCATTGTGTTTGTGTGTGCTTTGTTTTGTATTGTACCGTGCAAAAGCAGTGTTTTCAAAACCAACATAAGCATTTCTCAGGAGTTACCGGCCTTGGTCGAGACGATACACAGCTTGTTTTGTGGTGCTCTTTTTTGCTTATTTTTTTTCTAGTTTAATAGGACTGTACTGACTCAAAAAGTTAGGAGAGTCACTGTAGCCACAAGAAGAAGTTCCTGTCAATATTTCTCTCTTGTGCTAGCTCCTGTTGGAGCAGAGGACGGACGGAGGATTTCGAGTGCTGTGGTGTGTGGACCGGCCGGTCGGTGCAATATGGCGACCTCAGCTATGCACGTTGAGCCCGTGTTTGCAAAGGCGAGCGACATGCCGGGAGACGCCAGTGTACTGGAGGTGTGTTTGGCGGCCGAAAGTGTCTCTGGCAGAGAAACAATTGCTGGAGCTCAACGTATCCGCGGGCTATGGCGAATATATCCACTGAATAGAGAGGCCAGGACAACTTTATTGGTAAATGGAATGGAGATAGGTGGGCGATCTCTCTGTCTACACGACAAGAACCCTTACATTCTGCGGGAATCTCGCTCAGAAACACCGACTACACGGCTTTACATACAGGACATACCCATCAGCGTAGCAGACGAAGAGGTTATTACCCTCTTCGACAGACTCGGATGTGTCAGGCGCTCTTCTATTACATATGAGCGTGCCCGTAACACTGATGGTAAGCTGACCCGTTTCCTGACCGGACGTCGGTTTGTTTACATTGAGATCCCGACGGTTCCATTGGAGCGTAGTTTTCAGATGGGCCCCTTCAGAATTTCTCTATTTTACAAGGAAATGAAGAAAACGCGCGAGCAAAAGTGTTCCAACTGCTTGCAGACAGGACACTACACTCATGAATGCGTTAATCAGGTGGTGTGTCGTGGGTGCAGACAGGGTGGACACAGAGAAAAAGAGGGCAAGTGTGTTCAACTGACAACCGAGGAAAACACCATGACGGCTGACCCAGTAACTGACACGGACATTGCCGACGTTATTGTGACATTCCCTGCCGTGACACCAACAGACTCTGACCCCAAAACCGATCCCGTGCCGCCCGCGGCTTTGTTTGCCTCTGGTGACAGCGCGGATGTGGGTCAGCGTGTACAGAAAGGTCGCCAGCTGTTGGAAAGAGGTCGCCACGAGAAGAAAGGAAAACAAACGAAGCTTACCAGTCTTGTCCAGCGTAGACACCGATCGGATACACCTAACAAAAGACTGAGGTCGGAATCTAATTCCCCTCTTCATTCCCCAGGTAAAAACGCACGCACTCTACTGCCAACAAAGGACGGTTGGGAGACTGGAACCACTGAAACCTCAGAGTCCGACTCCGTGCCACAGGGCCTGACCTAACAAAGTTGGTCGAATATGTGGCTCTTTTTCGGTCCTGACCTCGCATCCATCCCTGGACTATGAGACCGTTATGCGACTCAAAGTATTATCACTATTGAGATTAATAAATAAACACTGTTAGGCCCTTTATGGATGCTATATCAAATATTAATGTTGTAACGCTCAACGTAAGAGGAATTAGAAATAAGCGAAAACGAAATGTAGTGTTTCGATTTCTTAGACAGAAAAAAGTGGATATTGCATGTTTACAAGAAACGTATATTACTGACGACGTGAAGGAGGAGTGGCGGAATGAATGGGGTGGTCAACTGTTCTGTTGTTGTGTTAGCAGTCATTCAATGGGTCAGGTTATCTTAGTGCGAAGAGATTTTATATACGATACAAACCTCGTACATCACTCAGACAGAATACTGTCTATGGAGGTGTCTATTGATGACAACATACTCATGATACACAACGTATATGCCCCGGCTTCAGGAAAAAAGGCTCCTTTCCTTGAGCAGCTGGTACAACATTTAAATTATTACCCTTCGTCTGTCTTGGTGTGTGGAGACTTTAACTGTGTTCTAGACAACAATAAAGACGTAATTAGTGGAGACAAGCACTCAGTGAAGAACGTTTCCTCTTTTAATGACTTTCTGATTAACAGTGATTTGAACGACACATGGAGATTACTGAACCCACAGCAGACGGAGTTTACATGGTCTAGAAATAACCCCACTCAGGCTAGACGGTTAGACTATGCGCTTTCTTCCGATGAAGTGTTTGACAGAATTCTCTCCTGTGAGCATGAGTCGGTGTCTTTCTCTGACCATAGATGTGTCACTTTAAAGTACTGTATATCTAATGTTACTAGAGGCCCAGGCTACTGGAAATACAATAACAGCCTTCTCAAAGATGAGCAGTACGTCAAAATGATGAATGCATTAATCTCTAATTTTAAGGCTACGACGGATGAAACAGATAGTCAGATAAAATGGGAGTTATTAAAAATTCAAATACGTGAACTCAGTATAAACTTTTGCAAAATTAAAAAACGAAAGGAAAGCAAAAGGTTAGAGGATTTACAAAGAAGACTGAATACTTTTGATATAGCACTTGCCAACAATCCCAGTAACATTGATATTCAGCAACTACGTCAGAAAACAAAGATTGAACTTGAAATCTTTGAACAGCACGCTGCAAATAGCGCTCGAGTCCGTGCTCGAGTAAAGTGGATAGAAGAAGGCGAAAAAAATACGAAGTATTTTTTGAATTTAGAAAAAGCTCGCGCGAATTCCAAAATAATGGATAAATTAACTCTGGAAGATGGGTCAGTAGTTACAGATCAAAACAAGATACTGGAGGAACAGATGAAACACTTTACATCACTGTATGCATCTCGCACAGACCAGTCCCCCATGAGTCGCTTGGCGGATGATTTCATAAGTGACACTGCAATTCCAAAACTTTCATCCCTTGATAGTGAGTCATGTGAAGGTTTAATAACAGTAGATGAAGCTTCCATTGGTTTGAAACATTTAAATAACGGGTCAGCCCCCGGCTGTGATGGTATTACAGTAGAATTCATGAAAATGTTTTGGGCCCATCTGAAGGATCTTGTGGTGGACTCCATGAACAAGGCCTTTGAAAATGGCGCTTTGTCTCCTTCACAGACCAAAGCAGTCATTACTCTAATACATAAAGGGAAAAATCTAAGTCGAGATATTTTGAGAAACTGGCGTCCCATCTCCCTAACAAATACAGACTATAAAATTTTGGCAAAGTGTCTTGCTCTTAGACTGGCCAACGTGGTCGGAGATATTGTCCACGAAGATCAAAAAGGTTTTATCAGAGGTCGCAAAATCTCTACAGCTATAAGGTTAATTGATGATACCGTTGAGTACATGAACCAAATAAACTCCCCAGGATTACTGCTGGCGCTCGATTACGAATCTGCCTATGATAGTATATCAAAGGAATTTATTTTATATTCTTTAGAAAAATTTGGGTTTGGTCGTGAATTTGTTCGGTGGGTATCTGTTATTATGTCAGACGCTAAGAGTTGTGTTAATTACTGTGGCTGGTTGTCAGGGTTCTTCCCAGCAGCACGTGGAATCCGTCAAGGTTGTCCGTTCTCACCATTAGCTTTTGTCGTTGCGATGGAACTCTTTGCAATTAAAATTCGACAATGCAAAGAAATAAAGGGACTTGTAATGCCGTATGATGGATCCGACGAACTGAAGTTATTAAAGATTCTTCTCTACGCTGATGATGTAACCATGTTCTTGAGAGACGAACATGACCTAAGAAACGCTCTTGCCATAGTTGCTCATTTCTCAAAATTTTCGGGCCTACAGCTTAATAAGAATAAATCAGAAGCCATGTGGCTAGGCTCGAAAAAGAACTGTGATGAACAATATGGAGTACTCCGGTGGAGCAAAAAGGTTAAAATTCTTGGAATCTACTTTAAAAATGACCAGCCAGCGTCACAGGTTGAGGAAAACTGGACCGGTAGAATTCAAAACATGAGAAGTATAATATCGAAATGGAAAAAGCGGAAATTAAGCATTCGGGGGAAAGCTTGCGTTGTTAAAACATTTATTATCTCACAGATGGTATATGCAATGCAAGCGCTCAGTATCCCCTCAGACGTACTAGATGAAATAAACACTTTGCTTTTCAGATATTTATGGAAGAACAAAAATTTGAATAAGAAGGCCTTTGAGAAGGTAAAACGTTCAGTTATGTGCAGTGATTATTGTGAGGGTGGAATTAAAATGATTAACATGAGGGATATGCAAGCCTCCTTTCTCTGTGAGTGGGCAGCGAGGCTGCGTACAGCCATAAAACCCACGAGAGATACTGTCTTGCCCAAACATGCGCTAGGTGTATTTGGTCATGACTTGATATGCTTTGAATTTAATATCAATTCCAAAAAATGTAAAGGGCTTGAAAATATTAAGTCGACCTTCTGGAGAGACGTCATAATGTCATGGTTGGATACTGTAAAAAACAAACCCACTACGGTCCTGTGGAATAGCAAGGTATTAATGTACAAGTCTAACGTTCTGTTTTTTAAAGACTGGGTCCGCGCAGGCGTCTATCGAGTGGAGGATGTGAAGAAAGATGGCGAGATTATGTCGTTTGAAAATGTCTGTCGCATTGTTGGAGATTCCCCTGGGAGGTTGCTGGAATACAACGTTGTGAGAAGTGTCCTTACCTCGTACATGCGATGCCTTAATAACAACGCTGACTCCATGTCAGAGAGTATAACGCCAACTTCAGCAAAGGAGTTTAGGATAACAATTGTGCAGCAGAAATACAGTCCCCCTTATGCCCTTCATTTCTGGGCGATGAAGTTTGATGTCCAGTTAGGTGAATGGCATTGGGGTATTGTGAATAGAGCAACAAAGGAAGTGAGGTTGCGAGAACTGCAGTGGAAAATTCTACACAATATTTACCCAACCAATATTTTATTGTCTAAAATGGGCGTCGTTAATAATAGATACTGCAGGTTTTGTCCTCATGAAGTTGACTTTATTGAGCATTTTTTCTACTTCTGTGATTCAATATCTCGAATCTGGAAAAGAGTTGAACAACTTTGTTCAGGAAAATGCAATGTTCAGATACGTATAACCCCTGCCCAAGCCTTATTGGGATACCGTGATAACGTGTTAGGAGCAGCAGAAATTGCATTTATTAACCACGTCTCCTTAGTAGCTAAGCTGTGTATTAGCAAGTACAAATATGGTACACCAATAGATATCATATTTTTGTTTGAATCTGAACTTAGAATAAGAAAGTTTCTGTGGTAGAGACAATATTGTTTCCCGGAGATTCACGTAATAGTTGCACGCGACTCACATCTCGAATTACAGTAACTGTGAAACTAATTGTAATCTCTCTCTCTCTCTTTCTCTCTCTCTTTCTCTCTCTCTCTCTCTCTCTCTCTCTCTCTCTCTCTCTCTCTCTCTCTCTCTCTCTCTCTCTCTCTCTCTCCCTCTCTCTCTCTCTCTCTCTTTCTCTCTCTCGCACACACATACATACACACATACACGCTCACGAACTCACAGGCATACAAGAGCGCCCTCTCAGTCTGCGCTTCTGTACGTGTAGATGTGATGTACATGCTTATACATTGCCACATACATGATCTATGTTAACAACTTGTGGCTGTACTTTGTACTATACCGATTTTGTGAATGAAATGTGTCCATTATAACGAACTAAAACAAACTGTCCATCAAATCACCTTTTGAGAGTACAACGTAAACTGTTGTCATATCTAGTGTGATAATTGCTCCACTGTAATATAGTTGAGTAAATAAAATCTATCCTTGAAATAAAATAAAAATAAGGGAAATATGATGTCAGAAGGAAGCAAATAAACACAAAAAAAAAAAAAAAAAAAAAAAAAAAAGAAAGAAAGAAAGAAAGAAAGATTGGACACCTTCTAACTGGGGCATTTGTCGCCCATCTTGACTGATTTCCCAAATAAAAAAAAAAAAAAAAAAAAAAAAAAAAAAAAAAAAAAAAAAAAAGCATTTCTCTATACTTCGTCAATTATACGCTTCACAGAAGACGGGGATGGACACAAAACACAAAACCATTTATCACAGGAATGGCTGATTTTCAGTCTGGCTCGACCAATCAGCTGACAGTAAAAACGTCAATGTGAAATCACGGGGCGAGTGTCGACCAATCACTGCTGTTCTCGAGGATGAAGAACTTCCGGTTGGCGCGCGCATGCCATCTGAGGACCTCAGTTCTGCAGGAGCCCATTCAGCTTTTGGATGACGTTTTCACTGGCCTCTGTGGCTTTCTGGCAGATGAAAAAGAAAAAAGAAATGTTCGGTACTTCTTCGTGGATTGGTTCGTCGTGTTCTGTGCTGGTCTGTAATTCTGGACCTTACGACGTTACGCCGTAAGGTCCAAAATTACAGACCAGCACACATCTATTCAAAGGCAGATGGAATGACAGAATATGATTAAAAACAGGTCTACGAAGACAGATTGTGCCAACAGTTACTGGCAGGCACGCCCCATCCCCAAAACGATAAAATGTTAAACGTTTAACTCACTCAAGGCGCCCCGGATCAATAGCTGCGGAGGTGTATAGCGTTGCCGCCGGCACGGCAACGCTATAGAACGCTTTTGCAGCTATTGGTGCTGGGTTCTTTGAATGAGTTAAAGATTAACGTTTCGACAAAATGCGCTACCTACAGCCAAAGAGTTAAAGACAAACTAGGTACATGTCAGCCTATAAAACACGTCGAAAATGTCAAGCCTTCTCAACCTCTTTTTCGTTCGTCTTTATCACTCTTACTTCCGGAGTTGAGTGTACCCGCGGGGTCTTCATTAAGTTAATTTATTTCGATTATCTTATGAGGCCAACTGTCGCTTCCCTTTTTCAGCCCTCTAGTTACGACCCATACCACAGTGTATGTGATTGTGCGCTGGTCTCTGAATTTGGCCTTCCAAGCAGTAGTGTTCGAAATCACAGGCCGGTACCCCAGGGCCGAAATCCCAAAATTTTAAAGTTGCCCTCTGAAGGGTATTACAGTTCTAGAGACAGATCGAGCATGATAGTTCAAGGGTGGTGCCAGAATAGCTTGGCGCCTATGGCGCCAAGCTATTCTGGCACCACCCTTGAACTATCATGCTCGATCCATGTCTTGCTGTGGTGTGTCGGGGCTGAATGAGTTAAGTCCTTTCATTGCCGGTAGACGCAGACATCGTTTTTGAAATCATTGTAAATTCCAAAAGGCATGGGATGATCATTGCGTAGTTGGCCACTTCGTAACACAGGAAAAAGTGAATAGCATCTTTACTACTACTGGTGTTAAGATGTGAAACCCCCCCCCCCCCCACCATCACCACCGCCACCACCACCAAAAAAAAAAAAAGCATACAAACAGCATGATCGCCGTAAACGTTTCCATGTATTTCAACATGTATAGCAGTATCAAAACAAATATTTCACTTCAAAAGTTGTTTGTCAATGATGGCGGTAAAAGAATCACTAGATTGTTCCGGCACATTTATACTGGAACTGCTTTTTCAGGGTAGCTATTTGGCAGGCTGCCAGAATTGTGCGGCCGGAGTTGCAAGACAGATTTTTTTTTTTTTAAAGGGGTCCCCGGACACAATGTCAGGCTGTCAGAACTGCTTGCGGTAATGCTGGTTCATCCCATACCTGTTATAAATTCAGTGCTAAAGATGCCCAGGAGCTTGGGCACAAAGGTGTTTCTGCAAGAGGTGCAGACTGCGGGGGCTCATGAGGATCTACACCTCTTGCACTCGGCGGGTTGTGTTCCATTGTTCTCGGCAGTGATAAGACCGCAACGCCATGCCGGCGCTGAAGATACTGCCTTCCAAACCCACCTCATCAACGGAAAAAGAGGAGGGAATACACTGCGAGTAGAACGCGCCGTCCGGCTTCTGGTCCAGCACCACCTGCAGCCCTTCGCAGCAAGTGGCTTCAGCTGGGCACACGTTGTGCACTTCCGTCTTCCCGTCCTCCTCCAGCGTCTTCAGTCATAGAGGGCAGCATGTTTCCTGGCGGTCACTTCCGGTTTGAGAGCGGCGGTCCAATCGCGGTAAGGCGAGGTATGCATTTTTTCCCATTCTGGGGAAAGCGATGTATTCCTTTTGAGAGAGAAAATAGAAATAAGTAAACAGAGAAAATAGTTCAGAATACACACACTGGGATTATATAGATGTCGCGAATCTCTTTATTAAACCATATTCACTGCCAGAAGTCGCTGACTGTGTTTCGGAAATGTTGGTTAATTCAACGTCAGAGAGCCCAGCAGAGTTCATGAAACACAGATACAACGTGGGGCTTTCGCAACAGGCATAGATCCTCATGAGCCCCCGCAACTGCGGGGGTTCATGAGGAACTTTGCCTATTGTAGTTGGATCGCCTTCACTTTTTGGCATTTTAAAGGGTTAATTGTTCAGAAAAAAAAACAGGGATAAACAATTTGTTGCCCAGTGACGTGAGTTTGTTAGATAATGCCAATCAATTTAGCCGCAGTAGCATTTACGGTGCAAGTATAGTCCTCCATTGGTCGCAAACACTCGTCGGTCTGTCTGTCGCTGCATGTGTGTGTGTGTGTGTGTGTGTGTGTGTGTGTGTGTGTGTGTGTGTGTGTGTGTGTGTGTGTGTGTGTGTGTTTCTGTCTGTCTGTCTGTCTCTCTCTCTCTCTCTCTCTCTGAAAGAACAAAATAACAGTGACAGACAGACAAACAGACAGAGAGAGAACGAACGATGTTTATTGCTCAGGCCGACGGCCCATTGCAATGGTGGAACAGTGGGCCGATGGGAGGGGAAAAAATCGAAAATTTTCGACGCAAAATGAAAACGCCGAAATGATGTTTCATCCAACAAGTTAAATGTCCATGTTAGGAATCTGTTATTCTATTAACTAAAAGTCAACAACAATGCGACAGTCGTCATCAGTCAGGCTAGTCTTAAAATCAAGCACCGAGTCAGAATGTCAACACAGGAGAGAGAGAGAGAGAGAGAGAGAGAGAGAGAGAGAGAGAGAGAGAGAGAGAGAGAGAGAGAGAGGAGAGAGAGAGAGAGAGAGAGAGAGAGAGAGAGAGAGAGAGAGAGAGAGAGAGAGAGAGAGAGAGAGAGGAGAGAGAGAGAGAGAGAGAGAGAGAGAGAGAGAGAGAGAGAGAGAGAGAGAGAGAGAGAGAGAGAGAGAGACGTATGGTGCCTTAATTATTTGATGGTAAATGGGGATTAAGGGGAGGGGGTGTGGCGGAGGGGGGGGGGGGTATGGATGGAAACTACATTGGTCCAGACACAAAAATGAAACATATAAATAACAATCTGTGTTTTTTTTCTCTCTCAAAATATACTGGGGATGGTCTGACTATCCCATTTTATTTTCTTTATAACCCATTCAGCCTTGATGCACTACAGCAGGAGATGGGTAGACCATGATTGGCGCCTGTCGGCGCCAAGATAATCTGGCACTATTCTTGAATTATCATGGTCGATCCATCTCCTGCAACAGGTGCATAGTCGTTAGATG
The DNA here is from genome assembly GCA_036245525.1 of Semisulcospira habei. NCBI lineage: Eukaryota > Metazoa > Mollusca > Gastropoda > Semisulcospiridae > Semisulcospira > Semisulcospira habei. The sequence continues at coordinate 197,074,860 of BTPG01000001.1, forward strand.
ACGCCTCCAAAATTTGGGAATTAGGTGGGTCGGGCTGAATGAGTTAAAGAGGCTTGATTTCTTCACCTCTATGTATAATATGCAATCAGATGCAATCTTCATTCCGTGTGACTTAGTGTGGTGTTCGAGCAATTTTTGTTGTTGTTGTTGTCAGGACGTTCACAAACACACAACATTTAACCCACTCAACCCTGACGCACTACAGCAGGGGATGCGTCGACCATGATAATTCAAGGGTAGTGCCAGATTAGCTTGGCGCCTTTCGGCGCCAAGCTAATCTGGCACTGCCCTTGAATTATCATGGTCGATCCATCTCCAGTAACTGGTGCATAGTCGTTAAATGACGCCTCCAAAATTTGGGAAATACGTGTGTCGGGCTGAATGAGTTAATGTGTTATAGGCTCTCAGAACAAGAAAGATACTTACACATTACAAAACTCATTTTGTACCGACACTTACAGACATATCCTACAACTATTTTCTAGATAAAAGTATCATGTACACCTAACGCAATTGTCTGTCTTGTGGTCTGCATGGTACTATCCACTTGTTCACAGACAAGCTTTGAATCGTGCCCCCCAGGATATGCTCAGGACATATATATTGAAAGCATTTCGTCAGACACTTTCATTCTAATTACTGAACCATAGTTTGCATAATAAATAAATGAATAAACTCATAACAAGTATACTATATATTACAATATGTGCAAGGAATAGACATAAAAGTGCTAACAAATAACACCTCTTAGATGCAGAAGACCATCTTTAAGAAAACTGAAAACACACTTTGTTGGAAATATATTACACAAGCCCAAGAAAGAAAAAGAAAAATCCAACTAGGAACAGTCCACGCACGTCCCACAGGACAGACCCGGGTAGGGGATGTGTGTATACATGTGGGTGTGTGTGCGCACGCTTAACTCATTCAGCCCTGACGCACTACAGCAGGAGATGGGTCGACCATGATAATTCAAAAGCAGTGCCAGATTAGCTTGGCGCCGACAGCACTACCCTTAAATTATCATGGTCGATCCATCTCCTTCAACAGGTGCATAGTCGTTAGATGACGCCTCCAAAATTTGGTAAATACGTGTGCTAAGCTGAATGAGTTAAATAAAAGAGGTCGCCCCAAAAAACAAATTAAAATTCAGCAGGACTGGAGGTGGAGGGGGATTTGTTAACTCATTATCCACGTCCATATAATTATAACCCGACCCCTCCTCACATTCCCCATGCTCCACCACCACCACCACCACCACCAAATGACAGGTTGGGAGGGTGGGGAACCCGGCAGAACCCCCCCCCCCACCTCCACCACCAAAAAAAGAAGGCATATATCTAAAACCCGATTATACATAGAAGAAGAAAATTTTTCTTAGAAAGCTCTTGGTCACCGCTGACATCAGTCACTTTTGACTGGAACAAATTGCTTACGTAGAAACCCGTTGCTCTTTCACTTGAGTGATTTAACCCATTCAGTCCTGACGCACTACAGCAGGAGATGGGTCCACCATGATAATTCAAGGGCAGTGCCAGATTAGCTTGGCGCCTGTCGGCGCCAAGCTAATCTGGCAATGCCCTTGAATTATCATGGTCGATCCATCTCCTGCAACAAATGCATAGTTGTTAGATGACGCCTCCAAAATTTGGGAAATACCTGCGCCGGGCTGAATGATTTAATTTGTTTCCGGCTGTGAACCATGAGCTCAGCAATGTATGCATATCTTGCCACTGAAAATTGACATTTCTTTCGCTTACACATGACTGGATGTGCCATGATCGCAAGTGTCGTCTGCTACCGAACCTCTGACACAGGAAACGCTCCGAGAACACTGGGCAATCGGGAATTTCCCAGTGTACACGCGATTTGCTGTACGTGTTCGATGTTACGTCACCAACTAGTAGCCAAAGTTATACGGGGTTTAGCTAAGCGCGGTTACGATTTGTACGCGTTTATATATATATATATATATATATATATATATATATATATATATATATATATATATATATATATATATATATATATATATATATATATATATATATATATATATATACACGCAACAATGTAATCAGAACAAAAGAATGTTTTAATATTTATTTGTATTTATAGTAATAATATAAATAATTGAAAGGGGTGGAAGGGTGGGGTAGGTAAGGGGTACGGTTAAATAAATTGCATGGTGTCAAAACGGTCCCATGTAAGTCCAATTTGGTTGAAAAAGACCATTTCTACACCATTTCTAGACGGTCGCATAAAGGTGTCAAAACGGTCCCATATAGATCGCATTTCGCTTGAAAAAGACCTAAAAATGACTATTCCTACACCATTTCTGGACCGTCGCAGGAAGTTGTATTTTTGGTCCTTTATTGCATACAATTTGGTAGCACACACCGTCCTGCGACGGTATTTACACGTTTCATTTAGACCAAATTCACACCAAAGTTTGCGACCCTCGGAGGACCACACTTACACCAACGGCATTACGAAAATGTTTGTCCCCCTGAAACAGAAGAAAATGTCCTATTATAACTGTTCCCAAGAAAATTCCAGAACAGAAATACAACTGGCAAGCATTAAAATGCAAGAAAATAACCAACAAAAAAATAAACACTCTTGACCCCTTCCCTGCTGAAGAAAGAACCTCATGTGTCCCTGCAGTTGCCGGGGCTCATGACGCTCTTTGCCTCTTGATGAGCCTATTCATAGCAGTGTTCCTTGGATTGCTGGATTATTCGGCGTTGAGTCTGCCTTGCTTTTGAGGACATAAGTATGCGTCCACTTGTCAGTGAAGAGGTTCACAAAGACTGAGACAAAACTCGAAAATGTTTTGTCTTAGTTTTGACTACGAGTGTTTCTTTCTTTGCTGATTATTTTCTTGTCCCCAGGATGTTGTTTTTTCTCATCATCATTTGTTGTAGCTGCAGAGATCAGTACACATGATGTAATAAGTTGATCAATAATACACAGAAATGTTGTAATGGACGTTTTTAACCAGCCGATTTTGTCTGGTTTGTAAATTACCATTGGTTCAAGTGCTCGGTGACCAAAAGGACAACGGGCTGACCTATGTGGACGTCAGCTACTTTTCGCTCGCCGACCGATAGCAGACTCTACTCCCAATAGTCGTCCCTGCCCAAACGTCCCGGGTGAGTTGCGTGAGAGAGTTTAGTCCTGCGCCAGTCGCTAAGCAAGGTGCTCCGCTATAGCGGATCACCTTGCTTAGCGACCGGTGCAGGATGAACGAGCTTAGTCCTGCGCCAGTCACTTAGCGGAGCATCTTGCTTACTGGTTGGCGCAGGACTAAGTTCACTGCCGCAACTTGCTCCCGATCCACTTTCACTGTCAAGCCCTTCGAAAGTATAACATCAGATGTGTTGGCTAAGGGCAACAGACAATATTTTTTATGTCATCGCGTCACATTGCTAACTGTCAGAATAGCGTCTGTTCTATTTTTGAGATAATACCAAGTTTCAGACCGCCAATGAAATGACGTATTTTCTGACACTCCTTCCAAAAGAATGGCCGACATGGATGACCTCATGAGTTGGCGTTCCTGGAACTGAGCAATGCACACAGTGGCCTTTTAGGTGGGTCACTCCTACGCTTTCAGACATCGATAGACAACATCGATCATCTCGCAATGCACTGTTGTGCTGTCTGAAAGTGAATCAGGACCTTAAAAAACGCACATGTAACACAGAAGAAAATATCTAGTCAAACTCAACAAAAATTATGATCTTGCTGCCAAAATTTTGAAAATATCTTAAATGTCCAGCAAATGAAAAGACCCTCAAAAACACGCTGAATTTATAGAATGCTCACCGTGCACTGATCGCACATCCGAACTGCGACACGTCTCGATAGTCAAGATAAAAATAAAATGAGTGTCATATTTAACCCATCGGATGTCGGTAGCGGTTATGCCGTGATGATTCCTGTAGGAATCGTCGCGACATAAACCGCTACCGACATCCAAAGGATTAATGTCAAATGACACTTTTTAAATTGAAAAAAAAAATCACAAACATGAAAAAGTTTTGAAACTGGGGTCAGGACTACATAAAATATACGGCGGCAAAATGCTGTGATAGAAAGGAAAGGATAAAGATAGATTACATATAGAAAATAGGAATGATGTAATAAGTTGATCAATAATACACAGAAATGTTCTAATGGGCGTTTTTACCAGCCGATTTTGTCTGGTTTGTAAATTACCATTGGTTCAAGTGCTCGGTGATCAAAAGGACAACGGGCCGACCTATGTGGACTTCAGCTACTTTTCGGTCGCCGACCGATAGCAGACTCTACTCCCAATAGTCGTCCCTGCCCAAACGTCCCGGGGCCAGTTGCGTGAGAGAGCTTAGTCCTGCGCCAGTCAGAACAATGCAGCCCGTAAGACAGAGCATGTCACACCCATCTTGACGTCCTTTCACTGGCTACCTGTGTCCTCGCGTATTCTGTGCAAACCTATGTCAACCTTTGGGTGTTGGTAGCGTTTTTTGTCGCGATGATTCCCTCCGCTACCGACACTAAAAGGATTAAATGCCTTTCAGGCACCAGCCCAGAATACTTGTCCTGCTTGCTGCTCGTTTAGACACCTGTAGTGGGCTTCACTCTTCTTCTAAAAAACAAAGGTTGCCTGTTCCTTCTGTCCAAACTAAAAGTTATGGTCAGCGCGCTTTGGATATCAAGTCCCAGTGCTTTGGTTGGTTATTTCGGGTTTAACGTCCACAGCACCGAGGTGATCATGGACGGCCCTGACGGGCGGGTTATGGGGGACAGGGAAATCTATTGCCTATGGAGTACGACCTAAACACTGATCAACTCAGGCGCACTCCAACTGTGCCACTTTGATTTACCAGGAACTTTCAACGGACATGCTATTAAACAAGTCCGTTTTTCCCCTGGATTGTGAGTCCAGCTACCGGGGCCGGGACGGGATTCGAACCCACGACCCGGCGATTCCCTTCTCTCCTGCTCCGACGTTTAACCGCCTGAGCTATTTCGGACTATAATCCCAGTGCTGTGGAATACACTTCCTCTTGAGGTCAGAAACACATAGTCTGTCTCTGGTTTCAAGAAGTCGTTAAAAACATACGTCTTTACGCTTTGTTATGAATAACCGCCATTGTTTGATTGCTTTATCCCTGTATTTCCCTGCGGTTAGTTTGAATGTTAAATTTGACATGTGTATGCATCGTTTGTTGAGTTTGGTATAGAGGTGATATGACTGTGTATTTGTATTTTTGTTTGTGCAATTGAAAATGTGATTACATTTTTTTTTTTTTTTTTTTTGCTAATGTTTTGTACAGCTTTTAAAGAGATTAGACCTTTAGATTAAGATTAAGCATTATATAAAGACCCGTTATTATTATTATTATTATTAGTAGTAGTAGTAGTAGTAGTAGTAGTAGTAGTAGTAGTAGTAGTAGTAGTAGTAGTAGTAGTAGTAGTAGTGCTATTGTAATTATTTCAAGATCATAATATAAATATGAACAAGCTATTCTGGCACCACGTGTGAACTATCTTGGTCGATTCGTATCTTTTCTTTTTAAGATTAACTCATTCAGCTCGACGCACGTATTTCCCAAATTTTGAAGGCGTCATCTAACGACTATGCACCTGTTGCAGAAGATGGATCGACCATGATAATTCAAGGGTAGTGCCAGATTAGCTTTGCGCCGACAGGCATCAAGCTAATCTGGCACTACCCTTGAATTATCTCGGTCGATCAATCTCCTGCTTTAGTGCGTCAGGGCTGAATGGGTTAAAGACACAAGACGTTTATTTCGTCCACTGCTCTTAGGGAATGGAAGAAATAGACATGAAATAAACTGCAAAAATAAACTAAAGAATCAAATAATCAACAGGAAACACAAACAAGGGGGCGCGACGCGGACTGTTCATGACATTGGCTGTCTATTATGTATAATTACGAAGAAAGAAAATAGACCCAGGGATAAGTTCTTTATAGTGCTTATATCTAATTGAGGTGGGTTTTTTTTACGTAATCAGTTATGATATTCACTTTTTAGCGTACAGTGTACGCATGTAATCCAGGTATCCGGCGTCATGGAAAATGTACCGACGCTTCGAGCGAAATCAATACAGACTGCAGCGTACTCCTACACAGTGCGAAGGTTGTGCCGCCAAAGCGTCGCGTCGGAAACATGTCAAACATGTTGGGCGTTGAAATAGTTTTCGTGTTTCTAATTCAAACAGCCGAGTCAGTCTTCGCTCTTTCGGAGGTTAAATTTAGAAGGAAAGAAGGAGAGGGGACAGGAAGGGCGGAGGGAGGGAGGGATAAGGGGTGGGGGGAGGAGGGGGGGGGGGAAGAGGGGGTGGCCGGCTAAATCACTATGAACTCTTTTCATCCTGATACACTGTTGCGTGAAATAAAATTAACTATGGCAATTCAAGGGTGTTGCCAGAATAGCTTGGCGCCTCAGGCGCCAAGCTAGTCTGTCACCACCCGTGAACTAAAATGGTTGAGTTATCTCCAAAATAAATCTGTACTGTAAATGTCATAGGACAATAAGAACATTTTAAAGAAAAAAAGTCAGCCTCAGGTTCGTAATTGGTTAATACGCCACAGCGGCAGATGGACAAATCGTGCCTCGTTTTAGGGAACTGTCAAATTGAAAACTTCAATGGCACTTTTTGTAGACGCAGATAGTGCTTTTGAAATCTTTCTTAATTAAATGCCAAAGATCCCCAGCTGTCCCAAGAACGTGGTTACGAATTGGTGGATCATCGTGAGCCCCCGGGCAGTCAACCCTTCGGCTGTCGGTAGCGGTTTTTGTCGCGATGATTCCTGTCGGAATCGTCGCGACAAAAACCGCTGCCGACAACCGAAAGGTTCGAAAAGGCTTCAAGTCAATCTGGAAAAAATTTCCAACACCTCATTCCTTTCTTGTTGTTGTTGGGAAGAGGGGGGATCGGGGGGGGGGGGGGGCGGCGAGGGGGAGACCGAGGGGGGGGGGGAGAGCGGGGGCGGCGTTAGAGGGGAGATAAATAGTTCCAGAACCCAGGAACGTCCTTCCTCCAGGTCCAGCCGTGTATATTTTAAGAGCATATTCATGTACCTTGCGCATAGGTGCTTGGGAGGAGAAGAAGAAAAAAAAGAAAGCAGACTACAGATTATGTCGCACTTTTGTTTCCTTCTATGTTTTTATAACACCGTGTTTTATGTGCTATTACTATCATGTGTTTTTTATACTGTCTTCCCATTTAAGCCGCCGTGAGATGGCCTAAGTCGCCTGCTCGGCGAAAAACCCAAATAACTAACTAACCTCCCATTCAGTTTAAACAAGAGACTTTTGATTGCTGCCGTGTAATAAAAGTATAAGCATAACGGCCTTTAAATAAACCTATCAAACTTTATCAGGTACGCAAAACGTTATCGGGCCGAAGAAGGCCTCAGTGGGTCCGCGCACAGTCGTGCGCGGGGACATTGCGGCCGACTTCAGCCCGATAGCAATTTGCGTACTTGATAGGCCGCTACATAATACAAAGTATGATTAGTCTGCGGCCGAATAGAATTGAATTAACTTTTACGATCAACTAAACGATGTGATGTCTGCAGATGTTCAATTCAATTCAATTCAAATAACTTTATTTATCCCTTAAAGGGCAATTATATTTGTGTGAACGGGGGGAACAATCAAATAAAAGTCATTCAATAAACATTAATTAATATCAGGACATTCTAATATCCCATATGTACCTGATATTAATATTCTAAATCTGTGAGACTTATAATACTAATATTAAGATATATTAAAATTCTAAACTAACACAATTACTTAAACAGCGAACACATTAACGTCTTACTTTCCACCTACACCCTCTACAACTGTCCATCCAGGCCAGCGATACCCACGCGATGAAACAGCTGCATGAACACACACACACACACACACACACACACACACACACACACACACACACACACACACACACACACACACACACATATCACATCACACACACGCACACACACTTTTAACAGCTGTGTAGATTTACAAAATATTTAACAGTCGGACGGCAACAGGGATGAAAGACAGTTTCCTGTGGTTGGTTTTACATGATGGTTGTCTGTTTCGGCGGCCAGACGGGAGCAATTCAAAGAGGTCTTTCATCACGTGAGCATCACTAGCCAGGATGGAAGTAGCTTTTCTTACAATTTGACGATCGCAGAACACGGCTAAACTTCTCTGTTCTTCCGCAATGATCTTGGAGCTGAGATGAATAATTCTCGGAAGACTGTTTTTGTTTTTAACACTAAGATTTGGGAACCACAAATGAACGAAAAAGTCAGGACGCTTTCTAAGAAAGATTTGTAAAACAAAGTTAAAATGGTCCTGTCAACAGAGAAAGAGTTCAGCTTTCTCAGAAAATACAATCTCTCTTGGCTTTTGATGTGTGACGATCTTTAATTTTGGACCTTACGGCTCTAAGCTGACTGGTCCAGAATCACAGACCAGCACACGTTTAATCCCCTCATTGCCGGGGCCAAGACGTACCTACTTAGCTGTAACAGAGAGAAACCCTGAAGAGCCCCCTCGACTTTCGTTTTTTTTTATTTTTAATTTCTTGTCAACTCTATGTTCTGTACAACTATTTTGGTCTCATAGTAACCCTCTTAACCCCTCGGCCGCATTTCCAAAATTTTGGAGGCTTTCTCTAACGACTATGTACCAGTTGTAGGAGATGGATTGATCATGAGAATTCAAGGGTCGTGCCAGATGAGCTTGGCGCCGGAAGCTGCAGGGTCCCGGGGGTAAAAGGGCTAATGTGCGTCCTTCACGCGAATGTCGGTCGTCGTGCGGTGGTTTCAGATGCGCACTTCCTGATACAGGTAGCGAAAGGGTTAATGCATCTAGAAAACGAACGCCAAGCGTGCGGACGGAACGACGTCCTTATCACCCAACGGCGAGAATATTTGTTTTTAACTCATTCAGCCTGACGGACGTATTTCCCAAATTTTTGGAGGCGTCATCTAATGATTATGCACAAGTTGCAGGAGATGAATCGACCACGATAATTCAAGGGCAGTGCAAGGTTAGCTTGGCGCCGACAAGCGCCAAGCTAATCTGGCACTGCCCTTGAATTATCATGGTCAACCCATCTCCTGCTGTAGTGCGTCAGGGCTCAATGGGTTAAGTGCGCTTCTCATAAGCGTGGTGACCGTCTCGGTTATGGTTATGCTAAATAAAGCAGGCGATTTCCGAAAATTACAAACAGTTCAAAACAATGCACGAAATGACACAATCGTTGGCTTAAAAGGACGGACAAACATGCGATATATTAAATGTTTGTCCACTGTTTTAATTCGATAACTGTGTCGAGATCGTGTTAAAACAGTTTCTCCTTTGATTGAATATCCTTCAGGATTTTGACTTAATTTTTGTTAAATTTCTCACGCAGTTTATCAGTTTATCAGTTAAGAGTTTAGGGCTGAGGGATTAAGGTTCAAACTCGCAGAACACAACGTTTCTGCTGGGAAATGAAAAGCAGCGTTGTTTTTTACGGATGTATAGCCGAGTTTGAGAAAGTTGTTGGGGTTTCTTTTTCCTTATTTTCATGAAATTTAATAAATTGTTTCGTGGTTGTTGTTTCGAAACATTATTCCTCACTTTCTTTGGCGTATATATTACAGCAACAGAAATGTGACATTTTTGGAATCATCGGAAACATAATAATATCAGTGTTTCCGACGATTCCCATAAATATTGCATTTCCTTTGCAACGTCAGTATAGTTATATGATAACTGATTATAACCGCACAGGCGATGATGAAAAAGGGTGAACGGTTGTGATGACGATGGTGACGACTTGATTAATGGGACAGGAATTCTTAACGAACGTTATGGGCGATGTGCGGTCCTGGACAACTTAAGGACTTATGTTTAACTCCATCACTGGAGAGAAAAATTGAACACCAGCCAAATGCAAGAGGTATAGATCTATGCCTCTTGCTGAAATCACTTTGAATCCACGTTCTTTTGACGGCTGGGGATCTTTGAGGTTGAATTTACCATGATCCCCACACGCAATCTGCGTCCACTGACAGTCAAAGGGTAAATTAACACAACGTTTATTTTCAATAGGAAAAGAATTAACCGTTTACAGTCTACTCCGCTTATAACGAAGTTGGATATAACAAAAGAGTCGGATATAGCAACACTTTTTCAAAGGTCCCCACAGATGACGTTTAACGTCAATGACTTCGCTTATAACAAACATTGGATATAACAATAAGAAAAATTGGGTCCCCTGGCGATGTTGTTATATCCGGAGTTTACTGTATTTCAATAATATAAAGCCGAAGACCTTCTGCGTACTGGCAAAATTTGTACTTACCATCGCCTCTGTGACGGTGACTGTAGCGACCAGCAGGAGAAGGACGACACGGCAGCAGGTTGTTTCCATGGCGAGTTGTGTGGAAAGTCTTTGAGCTCGAACACTCGTGAGGATCGTTGTGCGAGAAAACTGCAGAGGAAGCGAACCTCAAGCCTTTTAGGACAAATCTCTGTTTCTCCTTCTGTCGGTTTTCCTTGTCGTGGGCTGTGTCAGTCTGTCTGTCTGTCCCCTGAGCAGTCTACGCCTGTTTGAAAGTTCACGCTGCCAAAAGACCGAGACGGGAGCCCAGCCGGCACGGGTTTATATTCACGTGCGCGCGTGGGTTGCGAGCGGCGCGTGCAATTCGGATCGCGCGTGCCATGGGATGACAATACATACCTGGTGTACGTCCTCCCCTCTCCGTTCTTGACGCCTCCCACTCTTGCTTTTTTCCATTCCCCTCATCGTTCTTGACGCCTCCCACTCTTGCTTTTTTCCATTCCAACGCAAGCCATGAGAGTTAGACTGCGGAGGCTAAGTGGTTAACCCTTTACGTGTCGGTAACGGTTTTTGTCGCGATGATTCCGACAGGAATCATTGTGACAAAAACCGCTACCGACACGAAAAGGGTTAAAAATGCATCCGCTGCGATAGCAACTGGCAGCGGCTTGACCGATTGATGCCTGGGCATTTGACTCTGAAAGTTAAAGGTTTATGCTACATATTCAGTTAACAGGGTTGATAGTCATTACTTTTTTTCTTTAATGAAATAACTTTTCTTTACTTCTGGTAAAAGGTTAAAGAAATAAATTTTCTTTACTTTTTTTAAAATTAAAGAAATAAATTTTCTTTAATTTTTTCTTTTTAATGAAATAAATTTGCGTTAATACATGAATGATCATTTATTGCTCAGCTCAGACAACAACAAAAAAGTGGCATGCAGTTGAAAAGTGACACGCCACCAGATTTCCTTCTCTACGCACTATCTAAAACACTATCTGGTTGGTTGGTTAGTTCGGGTTTAACGTCCACAGCACCGAGGTGATCATGGACGGCCCTGACGGGCGGGTTATGGGTAACAGGGAAATCTATTGCCTATGGAGTACGACCTGAACACTGATCAACTCAGGCGCACTCCAACTGTGCTACTTTGATTTACCAGGACCTTTCAACGGACATGCTATCGAACAAATCCGTTTTTTGGAACACTATCTGGCCAGATACATGCAGTAGTTATGAGAAGATGGAAGAAAGAAAGAAAAAAACCTCGGAAAACTGCACAGCGCAAGAAAATGTCACGCGGCTAAAAATGGAACAATTCAGGCTTGTTTGATCTTATTTCGCGCTGCTGACAAATCCACTCATCTGCAAGAGCCATAGATCCTCAAGAACCCCAGCAGTCTTGGGTGGGGGTGGGGGGTGGGGGGGGGGGGGGGCGGGAGGTTGGTGGGTTAATGACGATCTATGCCTACTACTATTAAAAATGTATGCATGCACCCGTTCAGGTTTTCCCCTGTGCTGTCCAATCGTTGCTGTACCATCTGCCTTCCCACTCCTGAAACGAAACCCACCCAACTGCAAGAGGCATAGATCCTCATGAGCCCCCGCAACTGCGGGGGCTCATGAGGATCTATGCCTCTTGCTGGGATAATCTGCGCTCTTGTTTCGCTCAAGCAAAGTGGATCCCTTAAGTTTTTCACCTGTCCAATCGTTGCTGTACCATCTGCTTTTTTACTCCTGAAACGAAAACCACCCAACTGAAAGAGGCATAGATCCTCATGAGCCCCCGCAACTGCAGGGGGCTCGTTAGGATCTATGCCTCTTCCTGGGATAATCTACGCTAGTGATTTTCTCAAGCAAAGGGGATCCGTTAAGTTTTTCACCTGTCCAATCTTTGCTCTACGAGTGTCATCTGCCTTATCACTCCTGAAACGAAAACCACCCAACTGAAAGAGGCATAGATCCTCGTGAGCCCCCGCAACTGCAGGGGGGCTCGTTAGGATCTATGCCTCTTCCTGGGATAATCTACGCTCGTGATCTTCTCAAGCAAAGGGGATACGTTAAGTTTTTCACCCAGATGCATAGATCCTCCAAACCGCCTCAAACCGGCTGCAACTGGGTCAAACCGGCTTTGCGCATAGGCACCTGTTGTTCGTGGCGGAAAAACGAACTGAAGTAACGAAATTTTTAACGAAAGAAATCGATAATCGTTACTTTTATTTTTTAATTCGTTGAATTTTCTTTAACTTTTTAAAAACATTTACGCGTTAAATTTTCTTTAACCAAAAATTTAATTGGTTAAATCGTTAAATCGTTATATCGTTAAATCTTCCAACCATGCATATTAACCCCTTAACTGCTACTGACGGGAAAGGGGGGGGGGGGACATTGGGGGAGTGGGAGCATAAAATCGTAATTCGTGATTGCCGTTTTCCGGTTCTCTTGATCCGTGATTGTTTAACCCTCTTGAGCCGCCATAAACGTATTCGTTGTGATAGCCAAAATAAGATCTTCGTGATTCGTGGAAACGTTCTTCAGGTTATTTCGTGAAACGTGAAAAGCATATTGCCACACTATTGGTTGATAATTTTACTCTTTGTCCCTCTTCCTTCTCCATCTGATTTACCGGCCAGTTGGAGGATGCTTTGAAAGCTTTCCACCATTACACGAAAATTAAACCACCACCCGGTAGCCCCCCCCCCCCCCCGCCACCCTCCCCCTCCCCTCCTCCTCCTCCCAAACTACCCCCTCCCCCAACCTCCCGCATCAGCCGTTGTTTGAGTTTTGGCCAGTGAAAAGATGCTATGAAAGCAGTACCGTCTCTCCATTCTCTTTTTCCATCGTGGAACGTGAATACTATAATTTTAAATTCGTGATTCGCAAAATACATCTTCGTAAATCCGTTATGTTATCCTCCTTCACCTTCTTTTTCCTCCTCGTCCCCTCCTCCCCCTTTCTCCTCCTCTTCACCCTCCCCCTCGATCTTCCTCATCTTTTCCTACTCTCCTTCCTCCTCCTTTCCCCTCCCCCCCCCCTCACCCTCCTCTCGCATCCTCTTTCTTGCCCGGTTCTCCTTCCCCGTCTTTTCCTCCTCCCCTCTCCCCCCCCCCTCCTTCATCTTCCCCCCCTCCTTCCTCTTTTCCCCCTCCCCACCCTCCTCCTCCTTTGTTATCTTCTTCGTCCGTTTCTTCTTCCTCTTCCTCTTCTGTCTCATCCAACCTAAAACTGTGTCTGTTCAATGCACAGTCTGTCTGCAAAGATGGAAAAGCCGACGTAATTTCAGATTTCATTTTAGACAATGACCTAGATGTTGTCGTGATCACCGAAACGTGGCTCCGCCCAGCTGGCGATGAACCCATCATCGCCAGCGTCACTCCGAGTGGCTACCGCCTGGCCTCCTTCCCGCGCGCTTCCAGAGGGGGTGGCATTGCCATCATCTACAGGGACTGTCTCTCCGCTCACCTCTCCTTCTCTCAGTCTCTACCTTTTGCTCATCCCTCCTTTGAATCTGTCGAGGCCGTAGCAACACTCCCTGGCCAGTCCCTCATCTTCTCATGTATCTATCGCCCCCTCCAAGCTCTCAAAACAAACTCACAAACTCCATGTTCCTCACCGAGTTCTACCTCCTCCTCGACCACTACAGCACACGACCCGGAAAACACATCCTTCTTGGCGACTTTAACTTCCACTTCGACAAACCCGACCACCCTGACACAAAACGCCTTTGCACATCACTTTCTAACCACAATCTTACACAACACATCACCAAACCCACCCACCGACTCGGCCACACCCTCGACTGGATCATCACCCGCACCTCCGATCAACTCTTTCTCGACTCTGACACCTCCTCTGTGCTTCCCTCTGACCAACTCGCTATTCTCGTCTCCCTCAACCTACCTCCCCTCTTTCGTCGCAAACTAAAATCTGTCAACCGAGCGAGCTGACCTTCTCCTGGATCCCGCCTCCTCTCCTGATCTTGCATCCCATTTCGACTCCTCCCTTCGAAAACTTCTAGACACTCATGCACCTGTCACCACCTGCTCCATACCCAACCGATCCCCCTCCCCCTGGCTCACTGACGACATAGCTGAGGCCAAGCGCGAGCGCCGACAAGCGGAACGCCGCTGGCGCTCATCTGACCTCACCGTTCACAGACGGATCTTCCAAACAACTAGATCCAAAGTCTGCAGAATGATCTCCGACTCCAAACGTAAACACCTTCAAAACAAAATCCTGGAATCCACTTCTTCCCAAACCCTCTACGCTACCATGAACTCACTCCTAGGCATTTCTAAAGACTCTCCTCTCCCCAACACAAACAGCAGAGAAGAAGAACCCCTTTTCCGGCACCCCCCTCTCGTCCTTCCAGCCCGTCTCTCAGGATGAAGTCCTCAAGACCATAAAGTCCATGCCTCTCAAAACCTGCGAACTAGACCCTCTCCCAGCTTCTCTCTACCGGGACGGCCTTCCAAAACTTCTGCCATTCATTACCGACATCATCAACACATCTCTAGAGAATGTCTCCCTCCCCGATATCTTCAAGTCCGCCATCGTCCGTCCTCTCCTCAAAAAACACAACCTCGACCCAAACGAACTCAAAAAATATCGCCCAGTCTCCAATCTATTTTTCCTGTCCAAGCGTCTTGAGAAGGTCGTTCTCAACCAGCTCAACCTCCACCTCGCCGACAACAACCTCCTCAGTCTCTTCCAGTCTGCCTATCGCAAACATCACAGCACTGAAACAGCCCTTCTACATATCTTAAACGACCTGCTTCTCTAAACCGACTCGGGCAACATCTCCCTTCTTACGCTACTCGATCTCTCTGCCGCCTTCGACACTATAGACCACTCTATCCTCCTCCACCGCCTTCACCATTCCTTTGGCTTTACTGACTCTGCTCACTCCTGGTTTCTCTCCTACCTCTCCGACAGACAGCAGTCCGTCAGCATCGACGGCGTCTCCTCCAACCCTGTCACGCTCTCCTGCGGAGTTTCACAGGGGTCTGTCCTGGGCCCGGTCCTTTTCACACTCTACACGTCTCCCGTGTCCAACATCATCCAGTCTCACCACATACACCACCACCTCTACGCTGACGACTCACAACTACTAGACAAAGACAAACTCGACAACACTCAGTCACTACTGACTCGCACGGCTGACTGCTACGAAGACGTCAAAAACTGGATGACAGCAAACAAGCTTAAACGGAATGACGACAAAACGGAAGCCATGCTGGTAGGCACTCGCCAGAAACTTTCCCAGCTCCCTTCCTCCCTCCACCTTCAAACTCGACAGTAACCCCATCTCCCTCTCTGACTCGGCTAAAAACCTCGGCGTTATCCTCGATTCCCCTCTTTCCATGACCAGCTTTGTTTCCGCCACGGCCCAGGCATGCTACTTCCACCTCCCCCGCATCGGTCAGATCAGAAAATACCTCACTACCAAAGCTGCCACCAAACTTACTGTCTCTCTCATCCTATCTCGCATCGACTACTGCAATTCTCTCCTTTCCGGCCTCCCTCACTCCACCACTTTCACTCTCCAGCCGTCCAGAACAATGCTGCCCGCCTCGTCCTCAGAAAGAAAAAATCCGACCACATCACTCCCCTGCTCAAACTCCTTCACTGGCTTCCCATCCCCCAACGCATCCAATACAAGATTCTGTCTCTCTGCTACAAATCCCTGAACAACTACGCTCCTACCTATCTCTCCAACTTACTTCACCCCTACACTCCTCCCCGCTCCCTCCGCTCCGCCTCCGACCCTCTCCGCCTCCACATCCCCCGCACCAAACTCAGCACTTTCGGCCCCCGCTCCTTCTCAGTGTACGGTCCATCCATCTGGAACACTCTCCCACTCTCTCTCCGTCAGAAACACTCTCTCTCCTCCTTCCAGTCCGCCCTCAAAACTCACCTCTTTCAACAGTTCTAGCACTATACCACCACACTCCCCACCCTAAGCAGACTGTCGTAATGTATTTCACTATTTGTAGTTCGTGATTCGTTGTCTAAAGCGTGCGCATGCGTGCGCGAGTTGTGAGTGCCCGCTTAGAGTTATAATTATTATAAGATAAGCGCATTATAAATACCGTAATTATTATTTTATTATTATTCTGCATGTTTGTTGGACAGACCCATCCCTTCTCCTCTTTCGTCTTCTTTCCCTCCACCACAACCTTTACTCCGTTCAACAGCTCCCCCCCCCCCTCCCCTTTTCTGTCTCCACCCACACGCATCATCATCACTATGCTCAGTCCCTCATCTATGTGTTTCTGCCATAAATGCAAACATCATTACTTAAACGATGACGTCTTTACAACAAAGTTGCCCTCCACCCCATCACCCCCGGCCCCCCACCCACCCACCCACACACACACACACACACACACACACACACACACACACACACACACACACACACACACACACACACACACACACACACACACACACACCACCCCCACACATCTCCCCTCGCCCCTCCTCCACCCCTTAGCCACATACCATATTCAAAACCCAGCCAACGCCATGGCCACACGCAATAAAAATGGTCAAAACAAACACACACGCACGACGCACGCACACACGCACGACGTACGCACTCACTCACTCACACGAACGCACACACTCTCTCTCTCTCTCTCTCTCTCTCTCTCTCTCTCTCTCTCTCTCTCTCTCTCTCTCTCTCTCTCTCTCTCTCTCTCTCTCTCTCCAACTGACGAAAAATTAAAATCTCTCAAGTTACTAACATTGAATAAACAGTTTGTATTTAATCGCTGTGTTCTACTGCACAAGATCATGCGCGGAAAAGCCCCACCCTATATAAAAACTCTATTTTCCGACATTAATAGGAAAAACACGAGAAATAGTTCGATCCACCTTCCAAAAATTAGATTAGACATATGTAAAACCAGCCTGTCCTTTTCAGGCGCTAAAGCGTGGAATATTTTACCCCCACACCTGAAGTCAATTTGTACGATTAGCGTCTTTAAAGATCGCCTCCATAAATATTTACTTCAGAAGTAATAGTATGTTCGTCTCCCATATACTACTATTCGTAAAGTTAGTGACAAGTTTCCTATAACCTTATAATCTTCTATTGTTGCTGCAGATTATTGCAGATTATGTAATACTTCGACTGTCTGCATTAACATGTCAGGTTTATACCTGTATATATATATATATATATATATATATATATATATATATATATATATATATATATATATATTTCAATTCTGAAAATGCTGTGCTAATGCCATGGAATTCCAGGCTGGTATGCTTGCATTGTGTCATCAGGACATCAGCTGCCCTTCTCTCTCTCTCTCTCTCTCTCTCTCTCTCTCTCTCTCTCTCTCTCTCTCTCTCTCTCTCTCTCTCTCTCTCTCTCTCTCTCTCTCTCTCTCTCTCTCTCTCTCTCTCTCTCTCTCTCTCTCTCTCTCTCTCTCTCCTTATCCTTTCAGACCCTAACTCAACAACGGATAATAAACTGAAAACCTCAGAAATTCTCCCACTTAAAAATCATTTATAATACAATAAGGGAATAACGATGTTCAAAGTATTGAATAGCAAACTCTTTGAATTGCTCCCGTCTGGCCGCCGATACAGACAACCATCATGTAAAACCAACCGCAGGAAACTGTCTTTCATCCCTGTTGCCGTCCGACCGCTGTTAAATATTTTGTAAATCTACACAGCTGTTAAAAGTGTGTGTGCGTGTGTGTGATGTGTGTGTGTGTGTGTGTGTGTGTGTGTGTGTGTGTGTGTGTGTGTGTGTGTTGTGTGTGTGTGTGTGTGTGTGTGTGTGTGTGTGTGTGTGTGTGTGTGTGTGTGTGTGTTTGTGCAGCTGTTTCATCGTGTGGGTATCGCTGGCCTGGATGGACAGTTGTAGAGGGTGTAATTGGAAAGTAAGACGTTAATGTGTCGTTAATAATTCTCTTTAAGTTTTAAATAATGTTTTAGTAATTGTGTTAATTTAGAATTTTAATATCTTTTAATATTAGTATTATAAGTCTCACAGGTTTAGAATATTAATATCAGGTACATATGGGATATTAGAATGTCCTGATATTGATTAATGTTTATTTTATGACTTTTATTTGATTGTTCCCCCCGTTCAAACAAATGTAATTGCCCTTTAAGGGATAAATAAAGTTATTTGAATTGAATTGAATTTAAATTGAAACTCCCCGATTATATTAAGAAAATGTTTTCCCTCCCGGCATCAACATAAGTCAAGTCAAGATCAAGGCAGTCACTTACTGTACCACGACTTAGAATCGATCTCTACAAGACAAGTTTAGCGTTCTCGGGTGCTAGCATATGGAACACTTTGCCCAAAAATGTCACATCAACAACGCTTTCTTTTTTTAATACCCGTCTCTTCAAGTACCTCACCTCCTCATCATAAGATTTTCACAGCAGCCTGCACTTGCACTGTACGATTTACCCTTTCTAACTCTTCATTTCAGCTATATCTTCAGTTAATACAAGATGCTAATACTGCAAGTATTGTGTGTGTGTGTGTGTGGGGGGGGGGGGTGTCTCTGTGTGTGTGTGTGTGTGTGTGTGTGTGTGTGTGTGTGTGTGTGTGTGTGTGTGTGTGTTTGTGCTTGTGTTTATGAATGTGTATATGGATATGTACACTTTGTGTGAGATTTTCCGGGTGTGCGAACGCCTGGACGCGTGTTTCTATGTTTATTTCCACTTTTTTAAAGTTTATATTTCATTATTTTGTTCGTTTTATTTTTATTTTCTCCCCAATTTAAAGATAGTACTTTGTGATTTGTGCAGTATATGTAAAGTAGATTAGCAACGACAAGTTCTAAAAATGGTTTCACCAAAACTTTCACCGTTGTAAAATAAAGAACCATTGTCATGGTCATTGTCATTGTCATTGTCATTCTCTCTCTCTCTCTCTCTCTCTCTCTCTCTCTCTCTCTCTCTCTCTCTCTCTCTCTCTCTCTATCTCTCTCTCTCTCCTCTGAAAAAAGACAGGGCCTCAGTCTATTCTGGCACCATTCTTGTACTATCATGGCTTCTATATGTGCATATCTTGTTGAATTGTGTCATGACGAAATCGGTCGTTCCAGTTTGCAGCTTGCTTCAGTGCTAACACCAGTAACATGCCTACCTGCGCAGTCATGTACTTCTGCTGAAATCCGCTACTTCCACACATAACGTGCTCACATAAAAAAAAAAACTTCTTCAGTCTCCCTAACAAAAGCGTTCGACACTATGAGCAGGCAAGGCATGTGGCAGATCCTGGAGCGACTTGGCTGTCCCACAAAGTTCCTCAGCATGATCGTCCAGCTACACTAGGACCAGCAAGGCCAGGTCAGACTCAACAATGACCTCTCAGAATCATTTCCCATTCTCAACGGTGTGAAGCAGGGCTGTGTGCTGGCACCGACCCTCTTCACCATCTTTTTTAGCATGATGTTCAAGCAGGCCACAGTGGACCTCGACGATGATGATGCTGTGTACATCAGGTATCGTCTCGATGGCAGCCTGTTCAACCTCAGACGACTGCAGGCCCACACCAAAACCCTAGACCAACTGATTCGTGAGCTGCTCTTTGCTGACGACGCTGCCCTCGTTGCACACACACAGAGAGAGCCCTGCAGCGCATCACATACTGCTTTGCAGACGCTGCCCAGCTCTTTGGACTCGAGGTCAGTCTGAAAAAGACAGAGGTTCTCCATCAGCCGGCACCCAAGGTAGAGCATCGCCCTCCCCACATCACCATCGGCGAGTCTGAACTGAAGTCAGTGCACCAGTTTACCTACCTTGGCTGCATCATCACGTCAGACGCCAAGCTGGACAAGGAGCTGGATAGCAGGCTGGCAAAAGCAAACAGCGCTTTCGGGCGTCTATACAAGCGGGTGTGACACAATCAACAGCTGAAAACAGGCACCAAGATCAGCGTGTACAGAGCTGTCGTCCTCACCACCCTGCTGTATGGTTCCGAGTCCTGGGCCCTCTACCGCAGCCAACTACGACTCCTCGAACGCTTCCACCAGCGCTGCCTGCGTACAATCCTTGGCATTCACTGGAGTGACTACGTCACAAACGTCGAGGTCCTTGAACAGGCAGAAACTGTGAGCATCGAGGCTTTGCTGCTGCGGACACAGCTCCGCTGGGCTGGGCACGTCTCCAGGATGGAGGATCATCGCCTACCCAAGATCACCCTGTTCGGCGAGCTCGCTACTGGACACAGAGACAGAGGGACACCAAAGAAGAGATACAAAGACTGTCTCAAGAAGTCACTTAGTGCCTGCCAAATCGACCACCGCCAGTGGTCTTCACTTGCTGCGGACCGTGACACCTGGCGCTCCACCATTTACAAGACAGCTGTCTCCTTTGAGGACTCTCGCAGAGCTGGCCTTAAAGACAAGCGGCTCAGAAGAAAAAACAGAGATGCCGCAACTCAAAACCCTGGCCAGACCTCCCTCTGCAGCCACTGCGGTCGAACCTGCCTGTCCCGGATTGGCTTCCGCAGTCACAAGCATGCCTGCAGACGTCGTGGACAACCCCTATAGAATCTTCGTTCGCGAAGTCAAGCCAAGAGAGAAAGGCCCCGCCACACATGCCGGTTATGCTTCGATTTTGAAGCCGATTCCGACCCGATTGCGATCGGATGACGTCATATATCCGATCCGATCGCAATCGGCTGGGAATCGGGTGTCTAGAACCTGCTCTATTTTTCCGATCCGAATCGGCCCCGATTGTAAGCTTCAACCTATCAGAGCGCGTCTCGCAAAGCACGTCGTTTCAGTTTGAAAATGGCGGAAGATCAGTACCACCTTCGTTGCCGACGTCTCGCCCGCCTCCTCCCGAATATGATGCAAAACTGCTGATAATGCAAGCACATCATCATCACTGTCAAAACTAGCAGCCATTTTGCAGAAATAGGTACGACTTTGATCCTCGGTTCAAACCGGTCGGCTAAAAGTCGGGAAATGTGTGGCAGTGCACACGTTTTTATAGTCCGGCCCGATCACCTACCGATTCGAAACTGCCCAGGAATCGGCCTCAACATCGGGCATGTGTGGCGGGGCCTTAAGCCAACATCTGATCAACTTACTCGTCGGCGCACACAAATAAAGACGGACACACGGAGCTTTCCGCCATTAGTACGCTCTGTGGGCAGGTGTAGCGACAGGAATCCATCTACTACCTTCTGATCCACACACACTGGCACACATAAATAAAGACGAGCACACGGCGATTCCCGCCATTTGTAAGCTCTGTGGTCTGGCGTAGCGTAGATATTCTGAAGGAAAATTATAGCACGAGCAGCGAAATGACGTCACTTCAAGCTTTACTTCATGGCATCATTACCCCCACGACGACGTGTTCATAGTGACGACTCGATGTTATACGTAATCATCGCAGTACTAACATTTGACATATCAAAGGATCAACTTTGCAATTTTCCTGCTGATTTTCACGTCATGAGCTTGCAGGTCACAATTTGACCCAATCCTACTCCAGGGCCGGGACAAATAGCAGGCTTATGCAAACACTGTTTATGAAAATCATGCGGGTATTAATGAGAAGATAGCTTTTTTCGTAAAAGAAAAATTAAAGTTATGTTAGCTGATTTAAAAATGACTCCGAAAAAGTGGCGAAGAAAACTGTCTGATTTTCACACCTAGGGCATACAGGTCATAACTGACCTAATCGTACCCGATAGCCGAGACAAACTGCAGGCTTATGTAAATACCGTATACGAAAAATCATGCGATTATTTTTTGAGAAGATTGTTTTTTTCGTAAAAACAAGATTCAATTGTTTTAAGATTAACCCATATAATTCGTGAAATTAATCCCCAAAAGGTGAAAATATATTTTTTCAAAAAAATATTTAATTATCACTCAAAACGTTCAAGAGGTACAATGCTGGTTAACGAACTCATTCAGTATGTCCCTTTTATCTAGCTCTACGCAAACTATTAGTAAAAATAAGAAAAATTACGGACTCCAGTGTGGATCAACCGGTTTTTGTGAAACGGCCATTTTCTCGCCAATGAGCATCTTAATCAAAATATTTTTAAAAAGGTCCCGAGATAATTCTTTTAGGGATGATATCCTAAAATGTCAAGCTTGTCCGTCTTCAAGCGCGGGCTCTAGCTGTCACATACACACACACACACACACACACACACACACACACACACACACGCACACGCACACACACACACACACACACACACACACACACACACACACACACACACACACGCGCGCGCGCGCGGCGTTTGGCGCCAAAAAGACGTTCTCTAGCAAGGTTTGCGTAGCTAGATGTGACGTCATTTTTATCATGTTACTTCTTTGCCAGAATTTCTGCGCCGCACGCCCAAAACGTCATGTGCATGCTCCTGAATGCGCTCCGACCGAGCCCCATTTCAAAGTCTATTGTATTTTTTAAATACGGTAGACAAAAAGACTGAGGAAAGGAACGGAAAGCAAACACACCACACCACACCACAGAACAACAAAAGCAAAAACAACCAACAAAAAAAAACACCACAAAACAAAACAAATAAGCAAACACAGAGAAATATTCAGTTTGACTTTACGACAATGGTAATTGATAGTCATAAATGTTTTCAATACCGTTTATTTCAAAGCCTTTGTTGCCGGCAAGAATACCTGCTTTTTGTAAACTGCTGTGTATGTTATGAGAAGTGCCGTGTATAATATGAGGGGGTTCATATACAAATTACAAAAACGATGCTGTGAAGAATATTTAAAACTAAACAGGATGTCCCCGGGGTAACTCAACTGGCAGTTAACCCTTTGCGTTTCAGTAGCGGTTTTAGTCGCGATGATTTCTGTAGGAATCATCGCGACTAAAACCGCTACCGACACGCAAAGGGTTCTGGGCGTTAGGACCCACAAACCATGAAGATCTAGAACATGACTGCGATGACCTGTTCATCAATTATTCGAGACTTATTCCTCTGAGAAAGAATTTCAACTCCTTTTGTTGTGAACTTTCTTTCCAATCAGTCTTTTTCTAAATTGCTCTACCCGCCGGTAGATGGCCTTAGTCGCCTCGGCGTTAAACCCCGATAACCAATCTAAATTGCTCTAACAATTTCCAGCACGAAAACAAATCATCTCCCTTCTCCTGGGGCCAGTTGCATGAGCGAGCTTGCTCCTGCACCAACCACTAAGCAAGGTGCGCCGCTATATAGCGGCGCACCTTGCTTAGTGGCTGGAGCAGGTAAGCTCGCTCATGCAACTGGCCCCCTGGACTTTAAAAACCAGGTGCATGCGCGCGCGCGTGATCACCATATATGTAACTTCGACATAAATGCGTAACTGTCCGCAGTGCGTATTTCAACAGGTTCAAAGGGATATGAGATTAAGAAACGCCGATCCCGACACACGTTTGTATAACCATAGATATCGTAACCTTTTCTGAATACTAAGTCCGAGCCGGAAAGACACCTAGAACCAGACTCAGAAAAACAAAGATATGCACCAACAGAATAGCTATACAATAATACAAGCTAGAAAGCACTCACAGTAGGCAAAGTTGTGAGATAAACTTATACAAAAAGAATCGGAGAACATGAAATATGATGGCGGAAAAGATGACGAAAACTCGAAAATACGCCCCAAAAATATTCAACAAAAAAAGATACACGCTTACAAAGAACAAGTACAACACAGCGTAAACTTTGCTGAATGTGTTACTTCTGTGGATGATATTTCTTTGCATTTGCACGTTGGGCAGTCACCTTATTGACTGGATTTTTTTTTCTTTTATAAAACGTCATGAAAAACAAAGGTTGGTGAGACTCGGCCGAGGTCCCTGCAAAACATACGAGCCATTCAGACCGAGCTCACTAGACATTCTCTCACGTAATTTCACCATGAGTCATTCACCTACGGTGTGTCAGAAAGTCGCTCAATACTGACGACCGATCGAGTAAACACTCCTCCCATTGGTCAGACTTGAACGTTCATTACACAGTTATTGTGCAAGCACGAGTGCTATTGGTCAGGCAAAGTTGCATATTTCATGCATTCACCGCATTATAGCACGTTATCAACTTGTGACATTTCGCTTGTGATCTCAACGCTCGTGAGATCAGACACAACGACTACTGACAAAGCCAGGAAAGCCTACTCAAGGTCTCGTCAGCTCGTTCGCAAAACAAACATCTATTTTAAGGACTGTACCTAACAAAAATACCAAACTGTCATGGCGATTCAGACAGTAAGGGATCAACAGTCATCTAGACCTGTATTTTAACCCGGATGACTGGCTGACCACCTGATTTTGAGGATGTAAATGGGGATGGCCGCTATTAACAAGAGGCGTAGATTCTCATGAGCCCCTGCAGTTGCAGGGGCTCATGAGAATCTATGCCTCTTGGTGCCGATGGTCATCATCATCATCATCATCATCAGTCCCTTGCCCGAACTGGGCGTTGGGGGGACTGAAAGGCAGCAGCAACAGACAGTGCTCTCCACTGAGTTCTATTTTGGGCGGTGGCAAGCAAGTCTGACATCTCGAGTTCGGTCCATTCTTTTATGTTTGCGACCCAACTCTTTCTCTGACGACCTCGCCGACGACTTCCTTCGAGAGTGCCTTGGAGGATAGTCTTGGACAATGTGTTGTGTCGGGTCACGTGGCCAAACCAAGCAAGCTTGCGCCGTTTCACGGTTGCCAGAAGGGGTTCATGTGGGCCCACCAGGGAAGTGACGATGCTCCGTACATATTCGTTGGTCTGCCACCAATAGAGATTGAAGTATGGTGGTCGTGGAGGGTTTCCTGCATGATCTTCTCCAGGAATATGTTGAAAAGGACAGGAGAGAGCAGGCATCCTTGACGGACACCGATCGTCGTCCTGAAGAACTCGCCTGACTGAATTCACATTCAACATTCACATGAATGGCCAAAAGCTAGAAGAGGTCAATAGCTTCAAGTACTTGGGAGCCACCCTGTCCAAAGACGGTAGTTGCATAGCAGAGATCCGTATCAGGATAGGTACAGCAACATCCGCAATGGCCAGGCTGGACAGGATATGGCGAAGTAACTCCATCAGCTTCACCATCAAGTACAGGCTTTACAAGTCCCTCATAGTGTCTATTCTACTCTACGGCTGTGAGACTTGGACACTGCTTGCAGACTCAGAAAAGAAAATCCAGGCCTTTGAGAACAAGTGCCTGAGGAAGTTGCTCCGCATCTCGTACCGTGCCGATGGTAGGTACTGAATAATGGTCTGTCCGGTTTTATGACTAAGTATCGGCATCCTGTCTCGGAAGACAATGGAGTATGCGCTTGCTGGGTCAGTCACTGGAGTGACCTCTCCAGTGCGCAAGCCTGGGCGAAGTGTATGGAGATCCTGGGATGCCCAGTCGTCAAGATCCCCCTCTCGGCCTCGCTGGTGTATCCAAAGGAATGCAAAGCAGTACGTTTGGCATCAGTTTGGCTGCAGGAGCTGCCAGAACAGTGCGTGAATACAGGCAGCTGTCTGCCTTCGGGGCTCCACTCCTGATTTGATGGGTTTACTCCCCCACATTTGGCCGTTGGATCCAACCTGATCTCCGCCGTCCTCTAGCCGTTGGCTGTCAGAAACAGCTCATCCGCCTAGTGGTGCAATGTGAACACCATGTGACTAAGTACAAACAAACAAACCCCGGAGCCAGCGGACAAGCCAGATGTGGAAAATGCCTGTTCCGTTATTAACGTTTATTTTGGGACGTAGGTTAATTACCTCGATGTACATACCTGACGTGCGCATATTAGTATTCAGGTAAACAAAGGATTTAGACAACAACAAGAACAAGTTAACTATGTCAAATCTACAAAACAGTAGCTAGCAAGGCACAGTTTGTTCGTTGTCTTAAAAATCTCCAAATTTCCTTTTCAGTCAAAAACCAACCAAGAATCAGATTTAAATTAATGAACAATGCCTGTATATAACTAATCAAGTCTTATTCGATCCTGATGTTAAACAGACCTATATCTTCAGGTCTATGAATTGAAAAATATCTAAGCCTTCTAAGAAATAAAAACAAAATCTGGGTCTTCTAAGAAGTACACATGAATGAAAAATGAAATTGAAACTAACTATGAAGTCAGCGATAATCAGCAAGGACAATCAATGTCTGCTTACCGCACCCCTCATTTTTTATATTATTTTTTAGAACAAGCAAAAAATGACTGAATGCAAAAAACAACGAAGTGCATCAAGCCAGCAAGAAGCATAGAGCCTCATTCCCCCCCCCCTCCCCCCCGACACACACACACACACCACACACACACACACACACACACACACACACACACACACACACACACACACACACACACACACCACCCCTCGCGAATGTGCGGGTCATGAGGCTCTATGCCTCTTGCATATGGATGGGTTTGAAGGTACGATTGGGGCGAACCCAGGCATAAGGACAAAGGTACTAAATTAATAGAACGTCATTGGATGAATGGCACGGAACTGACTACGGTACCACTGCTCCATTGAGGATCACAAGCAATTTCCATTCAATCGCCAGCGACCCCGCGACCTGAGACGTGTCTGATAAATCTGACACTATAAGTATAACAACTCATCAATAAAATGTAGAGAAAAACAATAGCTACCCTACTCCTCTTAAATAATATATTTTACCCTGGCTGCATCTCGCTAAGCTCAAACAAGAATAAAGCAAAAGGTTTATGCGATTAGCATAGAAATAAAGGTGCTGAGCGGTATACCTCAAGGAAGCATCCTAGGACCTATATTATTTACGATATTTATAAATGACTTGCCAGACTGTGTTAATAGCATGTGCAAAATATTGGCATACGATACTAAAATCTATAATGAATCGAGTAATAAAGACGTGTTGCAGTATGATTTGGATCACTTGCAAGAGTGGTCAGACACATGGGACTTGCATTTTAATGTAGAGAAATGCAAGGTCTTGCATGCTGGAAGGAACAATCCTGAACATGATTACTTGATGAAAGTTAACAGCGACATTAGAAAGGTGGTATCTTGTGAGGAGGAAAGAGACTTAGGTGTTGTTTTTGATAAAGCTCTATCCTTTGACCCCCATATTCAGAACTGTATCAATAAATCCAACAAAATGGTTGGAGTAATTAAGAGAGCCTTTAATTATTTGGATAAGGATATTTTTAGTAAACTGTATAAATCACTAGTCAGACCACATTTAGAATACGCAAACACTGTATGGTACCCAGGTTTAAAGAGACAATCAGTTGCACTCGAAAGGGTACAGAGACGAGCAACAAAGCTGGTTAAAGAATGTAGAAATATGACTTACTTAGACAGACTCAAATACTTTGGACTACACTCCTTACGTGGACGTAGAATACGTGGTGATTTAATACAAGTTTTTAAAATTTATAATGGCATCGACGACCTAAATTGGAATGACTTTTTTGCAGCACCAGTTTGTGACAGAACCCGAAACTCTGAAGGTAAAATCTTTGTAGGCACTGCAACACTAACCTGCGGAAGTTCTGTTTTTCTAACAGAGTTGCCATTGTTTGGAATGAGTTACCAGTTTCATTAAAAAAAAGCACCTAACATAAATTCTTTTAAAAACCAGCTGGACGAATTACCAAAATTTAAAGAGATTTTCTATTCCTATGATGAATGATTTATAGGAAAATTGCATGAATAGCAGACCCATAAAGAAAATAAAGAAAGAAAGGACATTTACAAAGGCCTCACAGCCTATTTTGTCCTCACACTACTACTACTACTACTAGAAGCTGACCCAGATCAGGATCTGTGGTACCCCTGAGCCACCGATACTTCATTTGCCCTTGGTACTCTTTATCTTCTATTGTTCCCAGAAATTGTGATCGTTCTAAACGGCAGTGTAGCTGCACCAGCCAATGGAAATAGTTAAAAATAAATAAATAAATACATTTAGTCATGCAAAAATTCCCCAAGTCGACAAATATGAATGTCTCGTCATCGTCTGAGTTTTCATTTCAGGTTTAAATTTCACTTGGATCAAGTATCATCAACTTGGTGGATTCACAAATTTTTTAACTTAATTCTGTGAAGCTGATATAATTTGTTTAGAAGCTGGGTCACACATCCCTTGTACACGGGCTGAAGAAATGTCTAACTTCCCACAACCATAATAAAGTGATTCTTTGAGCCTAGTTTCATACTAGTAAAGTCAGCAAATGATATTAATTGACGCACTAATCACAAAATATAGCAATATAACCCCTCAATTTATGAACCGACACTAAACCAATGTGCATAAACACACACGTACAACAAGATCACTAGATTACTTAGGAAACATCAACAATATTCTAAACGAACATTACAACGACCAATATAATAAAATCACATTTCCATCCAGTTTTATTTCAGTGGAAGCGAACTACCGGACTAACCCTTTGGGTGTCAGTAGCGGTTTTAGTCCTGTAGGAATCAGCGCGACTAAAACCGCTACCGACACCCAAAGGGCTAATTACGCAACCCTTAGTAACATTCGACCACACCAAAAGTCAGAAAGAAACAACTGAACGTTCTCGAGGGCCAGAAGAGGAACAAGGATGAGTAGGTACTCACCGCAAGACCCATTTAGCCAAAATGCCCCTTTACTGGAAAAAAATAAGTTACTGTTATCAGCGCAGGGAAGATATAGGGCACTAGCGCAGTAGGTTAGAGAGAGAACAATAGAGATTTGAAAAGCTTTGAAATCGATAATGCCGCATCGATTGATAAATCACGCCATTATCAATAATAAACTCATTGACCCCCATCAACTCCCCACCATCACCAAATCGCAATGTTGATTTTTTAAAAAATCGCGAACATGATCAGTGTGGCATTATCGATTGCAATGCTCTTCAAATCTCTATTGTTCTCTCTCTCTAATTATTGTCTCTGGTAACACCTAAACATGCACTGTTGATTAAAAAAAAAAGAAAAAAAAAAGACCATGACCAATACACTTTGTTGCGACCATGACCAGTGCAGCAACGTGACTCATAGCTGCTAAAAAAAAACTCAGCACACGACCCGCCTATTGAATTAAAATATGGAAAACATAAAAGGATATGTACCCCTCAACACAATATGCACAAAAACTTTTGAGCGCCAGCGATATGTATAAGTACCCTGTTTTTTATTATCAAAAGCAATCCCTTGTAGCCCAACGTTTGGTTGAACAGGTTCTGTTGTGTGGGGGTTTGACTATATCTTTTTTTGCTCTATGGCATATGGCATTACCGTGTGTGGTCTTGCCGCACACGCCGCACATGCCGCGTATGGTGCAGCACATGCCGCGTATGGTGTGGCACATGCCGCGTATGGTGCGGCACATGCCGCGTATGGCATTGCAACCTGTATGTAACGTATGATGTTCCACTTGACCAGAGCGCTGAGTGAGTTAATCGGCAGTGCTGTGTCAGGTATGTTTGCTTTAAGGGACAGGGTTACTGCACATGACACAGCAATTGATTCGTAAGACATTTCAAGTCTACTGTCAAGTGAGTGCCAACCGTCAATTGGCAATAAACAACATATGTTATGTTTTGACTGAAACTGTATTTATAATATCGAAATGGTGACCCCGTGGTGTGCTAATAGGTTTTAAACAGGGGATTAAATAAAAGTGAACGACAACACGCGACACATTTAATTGTTTTATGTTACTCTTGTCTCAGCAAGTTATAGTTGCAGGGTTGTCTCTTAATCTGTTAAGCATGCCATTCATAAACCCACCATTTAATAGCCCAGCAGGAATACAGCAGGAATACAGCTGGAATACAGCAGGAAAAAGCAGAATTTTGGCACCTGCTGTTTTCCTGCTGCACCCCACTGTAACCAAGCATTAAACCTACTGAGGCAAGACCGTCCTTGGGGTAAACTTAAAAAGTTACTGACTATATAGCTGAGTGATGGTAAATGTATGAAGTTACTTTTCATGTAACTTTCTAGAAAAATGTGATTTTGCTTGATAACAAATTTCAAAGTTACCTACAATTTTGTTTTTTGTTTTACTTTTTAAAATTATGTTATAAAATGAATCCGGACGAACTTCTTTTGTTGAATGATATCAGCACTGTAGAAAACAAAGACTTAGACTCTAAAAAACAGCGGCTTCTGTCTGTAGTTGTTTCAGGCAAATCCAAAGCTTATCTTGGAAAATGTTATTGCACAGAAGATATAGAATCTCTTACAGCCGACGAGCTAATTAAATTACATGCAAAGTATGACAATCACATAGCTTCACTAATGACCCGTGATTTGAGTCGATCTATCGTCTGCTTATATTCAAAAGTAGTGAGCCACTTTCTTCCGGTCAAAAAATAAAGTCTAATAAACGACTTAAATTCAAATTATATTGTTTCAAGTTCAATTGGTAAATTAGCTTGCCTCTTATATTATAAGTTACATCGCGCCTGTGGTAACTTTGCTTGTTACTGGGAGTCATATTGATTTACAAAATTAAATTTGTTTGGGAAATAAAATGATGGACGACTCACAGACGACCACACAGACGACCCCCGACCCCCACCCTGTCTTGACTCAGATTCAAACTGTGACCAAACCTAAAAGCCCAGGCAGAATTCAGGCTGGAAAAAGAGTAGCCGAATGGAACAAGCAAAAAAGTTACAGCTACAGGCGCAAACCACAGAAAAAGATCGTGTAAGTGACCCGCCATCAACATCGTTAAGACCAGTGTCACTACCATCAGGACCCTCTTCCCCGCCACACACACATCAAAGTGAGAGACTATCAACCCAGTCTAACCCCCGAACCCGAAACAACA
This sequence comes from Semisulcospira habei, assembly GCA_036245525.1. NCBI lineage: Eukaryota > Metazoa > Mollusca > Gastropoda > Semisulcospiridae > Semisulcospira > Semisulcospira habei. Next base: position 197,106,014 of record BTPG01000001.1, read on the forward strand.
AAATATATAGTTGCTGGATTTGTTGTCGGATTTGGTTACGTAGGTTACAAATTATATAAAAAATACAAACCACAGACTCGTACAGTGTCCCAAAAATCAGACACTCCAAAAACAAAACCAGAAGTTGCCACATTACCAGCAGCGTGAAAACCTTTTGATCCATTTCAATGCTGTGAATAAATTTTTTATTTTAATTTTTATTACCTAAGAAAATGAGCGACTCAAAGAGTTTAAAGAACCTGTCTATCACTCTGCTGTGATAAGCAGACTAGCAGTAGCTTACTCTATGCTGGGAAAATGTCTACTCAAAATGAAATTGACAGACCTGAGTAGATTAGACTTCAAAGACAGTGCTAAACTAGTACCTGTTGTAACAGCGTCAATTGCTACAAAAGACTTTCTCATCAAGCAGGGAATTATTCCAGAAAATGTTTGTATGTAAATAAAAAAATATGGCAACTATAGCTATTATGATTGGTGGTGCAGTTGTTAATGCATTGGCATTTAGCGGATCAAACTATCTCTTTTCAAAAGTGGGTAGAGAGGAATCTGCAGAAGAAATGAAGCATCACAATGACTCGTCTGAAAAACTTGCACTAGCGCAGCAGGAGTACAAAAAGCAAAGAATAGAGAAACTTGATTTTATCAATGAAAAACTCAGACTAGAAGGTCACGCACAACATACATTTTCTAATGTTGATGATGCAATTAAGGAATATTTTCTTGTTACAGGCGATGACATGACCATCCCAAAGCCGAAACTTAGCAACTATTATCAATCAAGCACAGAACAAAGAAACGGGGAGATAATCTTTGTTCTAGTGGGAATGACATTCGTTTATTTTACTGGACTTTATATTGCTAGAAAAAAATGAAAGACAACGAAATCGGAGCTAAACTATCAAAAATATATTATTCTCCAATTGGGTACTGGAAAGGACAAACCGCAATTCAGAAATTACACACGGCCATGGGCGGTGATGTAACACTCAATCAAATAAAACAATAGTTACAGAGACAGGCAATTTGGCAGGTTTATCTCCCTGCGCCAAGAAAAAAATATCAAGACCTCATTTTCTGAACACTACCCCAAATGACACACATCAAATCGATCTATTCATCTAACCACATGATACAATAAGAAAGAAACGATACAAGTACACATTAACTGTCGTTGATATTGCTTCAAGGTATAAAGACGCCGAACCCATCACTGACAAAAACGCTATCACGGTTGCGACAGCGTTATCAAGTATCTATAAAAGAGGCCCTTTAAAATTTCCCAGACTTGTTCAAGTCGATGACGGGAGTGAATTCAAGGGAGCAGTTAATCAATTATTTGCAAAGCATGGTGTACTGGTTAAACGAGGCATTCCAGGAGTACAGAGATCACTGGCACTTGTTGAGAACTTTAACAAACAGTTATCAGAAAGACTTTTCAGTTACCAGTATTCTAAGGAACTCATGCATGACGCACGTAACACTGAGTGGGTAAAAAGATTACCAGCTGTGATAAAAACAATGAATAATGAAGGCCAGCCAAAGCCTGCTGATGCTATTAAATTGAAAACAATGACAGAGCCAAAAACAGGACCGTCGCCACCACCCGACACAAGTCTGTTTACAAAACAGGTAAGATATCTATATCAGCCTGGTGAGTCAGAAAAAGACGTCAGGCGCAGAGCAACCGACCCCATTTGGTCTACGTCCATACACAATATATAAAAAATAGTTCCCGGCCCTTATGCATCGATTTATTATCTATATGAGCCTGCGCCACAGAGGGCATTTGTCAGAGAAGAATTACAGATTATCCCCACAGACACTGTTACTCATTTCAACAACTAATTCATCGATTAGTTCATCAACTAATTCATCAGCTAATTGTTCAGATAACTTAAGCCTGTAATGCCCAGGTGCATACGCTTTTTCTTTACTATGAAATACACGTTTTGTGTCCCCTACTGCAAGTGACTTCTTATGTGTTTGGATCATTTCAAGATTATGTTTGTTTGATCTCAGTAACTTGTTTGGATAATCAGGCATCAGTTCACCATCTAACACTTGCTTGTATTGTTCATGATGAATGTCTTTATTTTTTATCGCTGTTTTTTTAAAAATTCCTTTTGCTTTCGACTGACTACCCTTCTGGTGCAGTATAGAATACATTTTTGATCTCAGTCCAATGTACTCGACTATTGGCACTCCATTCAGTTCATCCTTAAACTTACCAGGCACTTTCTTGTTTTGTGTGCTAAACAGCGGATGATCCTTAAGGTAGTCAGACCTGTCATATATGTGTAGCTCTGTTTTCATGTCTTTATAAAAGTCTTCAGTAGGCACATCTATGATCATAGAGTCAGTGTCAGTGTATAACAGACAACACTCAGGATACTTTGGTTTGAAGTAATCATAATAGAATTCAAGCATTAACAGTTTTGACAACTCAAGTATTGCCATACCAATGAATACTGGCTTGTCCAGTTTAACAATCTTTTATTGAGTGACACTGCATACAATGATGAATGAAACTCTTTATACCCTGTGTACTGTGGTTTACCTGTAACTTTTATTGCCCCTGATTCAGTTGTTACGAGTCTCACATCTTTGCGGTGATGAAGATTTTCTATCGTCTTGCCAATTCAGGCATTGTTCATAAGCTTAAAGAAGTCTTTGTCAAATGCAGTGTTGCCGTCTCTTGCACGCAATGTTGTGTTTTTCATTATGTAATCTTTCATAAAAGCACTCTGATCAAATTGAATACCTCTGTGAACTTTCTTTAGAACTAACCCGTGTCTGATGTAAAACTTTCGTAAGTGATAGTGACATACGTAATTGAATTTGTCATTCAAATTTGGCACAAGTTTGGTGTCTTCTTTTTTCCCAGTCAAAGACATTTTCTCAACAGCCAATGGATAATTATAGTGGTAATCATGTAGATGGTGTGGGTACTATAGGTCGATTTCAAAGATCCAACCCTTTGCGTTGTTTCGGTCAAGATTTATAATATAGTTTGTTAACCCTGACTGTGTTATGTCATACTGTGACAAATCATACAGACAAAAGTTTTTCAAGGGCAATAACTCACACATCGCCCAGCCATACAAATTGTTAGCGTCTACATGTGTAATGAATGACCTTGACCTTAAGGGTCAAAACCCTGGTCAAGGTCGTCCAGATATTTGTTGTTGGCTTTGGCGTAATTGATGGCGGCTATACTAATGCCTCCTCTCAATCTATGTTCCACCATTTCACCCATCGTACGATCAGACAGCAGGTCTATATATATCTTACTGGATTTCAAAAATGCATCCCATGTCATGCCAGGACTAGTTATGTAGCAAGCTGGGTCAAGACTGTAATGCAACAAACCCTTTTCATGGTAACTTTCAAATACGTCTGCTAGTAAACACACGTCAGCTTTTAAGTATTGATCATGATAGTCACCAATCATTTCACACCCTAAATTACCCCATGCATCGAGAGCATGCTGGTAATCAGAGTCAGAAATACCTTTACCATTAAGTGTAGAATAAAATTTCTCTTTTCGTGGCAGTCGCCTTTCCTCAAACACAACCCAGTCATTTATGTACTCGTATGGATACACACCTTTTTTGATCAATTCTGGCTCAAAATATTTACTCATTATTGGATACTCATTTAGACCTTCTGCCAGACTAGCAAGACCTAAAGACAAATGTTGCATTGAGTCATAAAATGCTAATTTGTTGTCCAATCTAAAAGTCAAGTACTTTTCAGTTGTCTGCGCAATACAACTAATGTTTTTGTAAGACTTATCTACAGCACACATGATAATGTGTGAATCATACCCTTTGAGATTGTGAAAAAAAGATTGGTAGTTTGTATGTCTTAGGATCTATTTTTAATAACAGGTTACAATTGCTGTGTGCAGCACCTCTGTACCACCCAGTTATGTGATCATGGTCACGAACTTTATCACCGCTAAGGGCCAGGGTTTGTTCACAAATCCAACACGTCACAGCTGTATCAAAATTTAGTTTGTCTTCTTCTGTCATCACCAAAGGCATCTGACACGTTCTGAGATAATGTACTACCTGACTATACAGTTGTCTCATTTCTGTTAAAAACAGATATGCTGCATTTTTACCTCTGTAGATATGCACACCGTCTGACCTAACAAGAATGTACCCGAAAGAACACACCACTTGGTCACTTAGTTTTATAGTCTTTGGTAATGATTCTGGAACAGGACCATCATATGGTACAACCAGTGATTCAAAATCAGCATACACTACAAATGACAGCTTTTGCTGATTCCCATAGTTCTTGAAATATACCTGACTACCAGGATCTGGATACTTAAGTACAGTTTGGATGTCATCAGCTGAACTACAGTGCTGTACATGTTTATGTGCCACCTTTATAGAGGAGAACCTTTGTAAATATGTTTTACACATGTCCTGTTTGCCATTGTGTTTTGATACATGATTATGAATTAGACGTGACATACTCCTGATAATTGTGTAGTGAAAGTTATCATTATCACCTATTAATAACATGTCTACATGCTTTTCTTCTGGCTGTCTGTAGGTTGGAGCAAGTGGTGATACTCTAATGGGTTGTAACTTGTCAACAGACCCGTTATCCCATACATACACATTCACAGTTATACCAGGATTTAGTTTTTCAAACAAGTCTATGTCCTCTACATTAACAGGGAAATCTATGCCACTGAAATCGAGTTCGTTTACAAATTTGGTGTAGTTAGATACGCGATCAGGACTTGTTTTTACAAAGTGTAGTTTCGCAAGCACACACCACATAAAACAAAAATTATCATTTTTCTGAATATTAACGACAGCCTTTTTGTTCGCAAACCTCTGTTGGCAGTGGTATCCATGATTTGCCTAATATAGGATGATACCTTGACTGCTTTAATTGCAGTTCATGCACATGACCTTCATGCCAACCAGACCCCTTCATTCTTGCTTTGTCAATTGCTTCTAGAAAGTCAGGCAACAGTCTTTCTCTGAACACATTCTCTAATTCTCTTTTTGAATTAACTGTGTGTTGTCTAGTCGAGATATACGCTATACAATCACTTCACCTTCTACTCTTTTAAATTCTATTTTCGCAACAACCTGAATCTTTACACTGCCTGGAAGAAGATTGTCTTGTATGAGAGAAAAAGAGTTTTCTATTGATTCATAGACATTGTTACTATTAGATATAGGCAAGTCTGTTGTGTGAAACACATTTCTTAAGCCTGATGGGCCTGATGAGCTTTGAGCATTGTCAGTCATTTTTATTTGTCCAACAAAATAATAAATGGAAAAAAAATTACACCTTATGTAATACTGCTTTATTAGCTACAGCTGCAATAAACAAATTTAGTTTAGTCACCAAAACAAATCAACCACTTCCCTGGCATGTGTCTTAAGGTCTTGTGCTCGTGCTGCAGGTGTAATATCACTTTATTGAATGTAACACTTTCAATATAATAATGTAGTTTTTTTAGTTGATAAAATATGTGTTTACACAGTGCCTCAAACCAGTCACAGTTAGCATCATAAACTTAAAAAGTATATGTCTTAAGAACAACAGTCTCGTAATCATAACATGGTGGGCCATCAGAATATTCCAAAGTTACATTATATGTCATATATATCTTCGCTGGCATTGAGAGTTTTAAGCTGGGTTCAAACACATGTGTTTTTAAGTCAGTAAAGCGCTCAACATCTTTGAAACAGTCTGTGACATCGACCGTTTGTATAGTTTGTCCGTCTGTCATTTTTATTGGACAAAACAAAAGTATAAATTAATTTACTAACCCATACCCAGTGAGCTGATCTGTCTTTAAAATAAGCTTTAGATGCTTAGTTGATTTCAGTTTATTTTTTACACAGTCTCGTTCATGCTTATTTGGTATTACATCGCTCTCTCTGAGGCAGTCTTAAAAGCTGTCACGATCCTTACAGTAAAACAAACAGATAAACTTTAACTGTTCACGAAAATCTTTCAGTACAGCATTATATTTTTGAGTGAGAATCCATACAATGACATTTGCATGTCTGCCACTAAAAGCAAGTTCTGCTAAAGTGTTTCTCTTTTTGACAATGTCTCTCTCTGCTGAGCAGTCATCAACTATAAACAAAGTTGGCGGCCCTTCAAATTGTTTGTAAAAGTACTGCAGGTAGTCATTCAGTTTTTTCTCAGGGTCGACTAAGTAAATGTTGCTGTCAGTCCAAATGAATAAACGGTTGTGATAAGCTTTGTTGTGTTTGATCGTAGGACAGAATTATCACAATGTTTTCAAAATGATAGATGTATCTTGTTTGTAAGAGATTAAGTACAAATTCAGTTTTCCCACATCTTGTGGCACCACAAAATAAGCCACAGTGTGGGTCGAGTGTCATCAAGTTCATTTTAATACACAAAATAATTTTGAGGCGGAGCGGAGGGAGCGGGGAGGTGTGTAGGGGTGAAGTAAGTTCGAGAGATAGGCAGGAGCGTAGTTGTTCAGGGATTTGTAGCAGAGAGACAGATTGATTGATTGATTGTACATTGCTTAACGTCCCGACAGCAACAAGGCTTTCTCAGGACGTGCCTGCACTGCTTGTGAAAAAAAAAAACTAAACAGAAAATTGAATGTATGTCGCCAGCCGGTCAAATACGTTAAATAAACCTACAACATGGGGCCTAAATAAAGCTAAGACCATTTAGCAACACACATCCAATATCAAGAGCTACAGGCAGTGCAGACAGTAGGGAGAGTTTTAAAAAGGCAAATACAGGTGAATGGACAAAGGGTAGACAGAAACACATGCCCCAGAATAGAGAGAAAAAACCCACCCTGTGGGGCTGACCAGGGTGACCCTGGGAACTAAAAAATACCTAACCCCACCCAAGTCCCCCAAGGCAGACCCGGGTGGGGCAGCAGAGAGACAGAATCTTAACACCAAGAGGCTCACGTAGTTTTCTATATGGGTCTAACTTTCATTCGTAGGACTGTGTCATTTTATTATGCAAAAATCAAATAAAATTAATTAATAAAACAATGGAAACAGGAGGATTTAATCATGAAGATTTTGAAATGGATGTCATGGATGCATATGATACCAGTATCACAGATATGACTGGAATGGTAACTAGTAGTATGTATCACGAATTGTTAAAAGATAAAATAAACTCATTTTATGATAGTGTTGGTGCGTGCCCAGATGTAATAGATCCTAATCAGTTTGAATATGATAAAGGACACTTATTTGTAAATACAAACAGAGGAAAAGTACATCTAACCCATAAAACTAACAATGCTAAGTTTAGAGCTTTAAGTACAATTAAAGGTGAAGTCGGTGGTAACTCCAGCGTAGCAAGGTATCTTGGAACAGGGGGGTCTCCCGGTCCTACCGGTCCGCTTGCACCACGACTTGTTACTGCGCTTCACGACACGCAAACAAGGTTGCCAACGGGACAAGAAATTGAAATGACTGAAGTAACAAGACTGCCAGAAATAGCAAACAATGTAGAACAAGAAACCTCATTTACTGGTGAAGTAATGAAAACAATAGAAGACTCTCCTGCAGGATTTAATGGGGTAAAATAAATCACTGCAGACAATAAGAAGTGAGATGGTAAATAATGTAGCCAAACTGGGTGAGCTTGATAAACACATAGAACGAGAAAAGGAAAAACTAGCTACACCAGACGAGGAGAATCTTGACACAGAAATAAAAGAAAGAATACAACACAGATTAAATGATTTGCAGATCTATAGAAAGATCAGGAAGGTTAGAAGCGATTAGTATTGGAAGAGAAAAACAAAAAAACACAGGTCAACAGGATTAGAAAAACTATTCAAAAAATGCTTCACAAAGACACAACATTGGCTGAGAGATTGAAAACACTTTTCAGAGAACAGGGGATCACTATTGCAAGTTTAATTACTGCTCTTGGATTTATTATCAGTACTGTAGTATTAGCTGTCTCTGGGGGACCCGGGGTTGGTGGTACTCCACCTCCACCTCCAACCCCACCAGCCCCAACTGACCCAAAAGATTTACAGTCATGGGTAAAAAAACCCAGTTGTCTCATATATCAGACTTGCTTCAGAAATTGGCTGTGAAAGCAATGGATACGTTGCCAGGCATAATTAGAAGTGTAGTCAGTTGGCTTATCAGTACAGCAGCAAAGGTAGTAGGATTTATGGCAGAGTATGTGTGGATCTTTTTGGTTACAGTAGGGGGGTTAATAACTGGGGATTTAATGAAACAGGTAAAGCAGTAATACCCCTAATGCAGTAAGGCCTATTACCAATGCAGTTCTCTCTGACTCGTGTGTGTCTGGTTATGGGGCTGGTGTCGGTGGTACTGGCTGTATGGGGGCCTGGGCCGGTGTTGTTACTGTCTGTACAGGCATTATTAATGGTTTTAATAACTGTTGACGCAAGCAGTGTGTGGTTGTTGCCCCCAAGTTTACTGATTGATTGAGTCCTAATTTCTAACCAACACCTGCAACAATTATTTCGTTATTATAATTTGTTATTGTCCCCATTTGGAGTTGAAGGTCAGATGGCAACATGTATAACCCGATGCCAACTACAAAGTCAACTTTTGATCTGGCATATCTGAGAATGTATTGATAACGTTGTATGCTTGATGGGAGATCAACAACTGAATTTACTGAGTCTTCCAGGTTTGTGAGAAACTGTTTTTGTGCTTTGAATTTACCACTCCTGTTCAAAATGTTTGATTTTGTTAGTGATTGTGCTCCTAGCACACACCACACATATGTTCTGATAGACTCATTTACGCGCTCGACTCCTGCTTGAGTAAATCCGTCACTCCTGTCTAAGACAAATGTGGTCCATGCATTAGACTATTTCTGTTCTATTGATCCTAACCACACTTCAGATTTTGATGAGAATGAAGTGTAACCAGGGTAATAATCTTGAGGATATTGTCTGTGACTCATGGTGTACCCATACGTGGTTATCATCAAGTTTTTGTGCAAAGTCATACTTTGTGCCGATGTTAAATTCACTACAAATCCGTTCACATGCTTTCATACCCATGGGGTTGTTATACCTGTTGAAACTGGATTCAGTCAGTAGTGGGGTATGCAGTTCTGACAGAATACATCTAAGCTGGTAGTACATGTGAAAACGATATACAGAGCTGATCAGTTTGTTTGAGTGATTCAAGTGGTCTGTAAATGAAACACCGCAACCTGTAGTTGAACACAGAATAGCAACGTTAAGTTGGTTTTGAAACATTTGTAGTGGATTTGATGACCACTTTCTTGCAGTTGAATCGTCTGTTATTGGAGGGTTTAGGTAATGGTCAAAAGGGTTGGGCACTTTCACTTGGAATAGATCTTGTTCGGACACAGCTATATCGAGCTGATTTAGTTGAATTAATTTCTGGTCATATGTTGGCGCAACATTGTACTTGGCATCCACATTAAATTGAAATGTGTTTGTAGTGGTAATGGTTGGTGATTTAAATTCCATCATTCTTTTTTATGAGATAATAAAAATGTTTATAACTTTAACAAATCTTGATACAAGCAAACCAGTGTGGTTAACTAATGGGATTGATAATCATGATGGTAACAAGGCTGTATCTATCCATGAAATGTTTTACACTGTAAAGTGGTTTAATGTAACAAATGACCGTGAATATTCTGTAAAAGGAACTATAAGTGGCATAGGTATTCCCTCTGTTCATTTACAGCCTGGGTATTATGACTTTTGTACTTTAGCTGAATGGTTACAAATTAGATATAAAATTAAAGCAACTTTAAATCCGGCTAACTTACTTGTTACCTTGGAATTTCCAAAAGATAGTGAGCTTGTATTATCAAAGAAACTTATGATTCTACTTGGTTTATTAAGCCAATATGACATAGACGTTTTATTTGCATCAGAGGATGATGATGATTGGTCATTAAATAAAAGATATTTAAAGCCCAAAAAACAAAAAAATGATGGAAGATACCCTGTTCATTTGGGAGTGCACACAGTACTAAATGTTCACTTAAAACAACTAAACACGACTGAAAATGTACACAATGGAAAGCCTTCAACTTTGTTGAGATGCTTGCCGACTGGAACTGCCCCTTATTGTGAAAGTGTAGTTGTTAGATTTCCTAATTTGCAGTTTAAAAAATTAGGTTCTAGTTTCTTTGAGTCACTGTGTATATCTGTAACTAATCAAGATGGTAAACCAGTTCTGATGCACAATTTTTGTGTTGTGTTAGAAGTTAAATAATTTTATTTTTGTTTATAAAAATGAGTGGTGGTCCAAAGCCGAGAATTATACCAGTTGCGTGTCCGGTAACAGAGTTGAAAGATGTGGCTGACGTACAAGATTTTGAAAAGGAGGAAGAAGTTGGAGAGGTGTATGGTTTTGAACTTGATTCTTTTGGCATGTACAAGAGGAAAGTAATCGATGACATAAAAGATGGCGAAAGACAGATTCCTAACTTAGTCAGCTTTGTGATGTCACTGTGCCTACTCTGGTAAATAATGTGCCCCCCCTACAACTTAAAACATGTGGGTAATAAGTGGGTAGTTTCGCTTGTGCCTACGCCTGCACCAACAATTGACTGAGACATAAAGTTTGAATTTATTAGTCCTTATGTATATACTGATGATCAAGGCACCTTAGTGTTTAGGAACATTGTTAACTCTGGGCCGCTGATTGTAAGCCTTGTTCCAAGTTTTGCCCCAGTCAACAGTAGCAGAGAAAAACTAAAGGTGCAAGAGTATGAGAAACGATGGTATCTTCTTACAACCAGAAAGGGTAGAACGGGTACAGAAGTTGTGTTTGTACCAGCAAACTTTACCATAGCTAGAGAAGTGACAATAGTATTTGAAATTATCTTGAGGTCTGTTGCTTCTGTAAAAGAGGCTGAAATTGCACAGGGAATCAAATTTAGGTGGGATGACTCAGTGTCAGAGTCATCAAAGGTCTTTATTGCTATTAAAAAAGGTATTAATATAGAGGTTTTGAGCAGTATTCCCGCTGTCAAGGTGGTTATTGACAAACATTTTTTGTTCTTCTAAACTACATAAAACTAGAACACATAGATCTTGTTTCATTTTATTACGCTAGCAAACTGTATACTTTTGATGAGCTGCAAAATGTAATCACTGATTAAATTTAAAAAAATATTTGTCAATAAAAACTGGTGAAATTCTATTCGATACTACCGATGCTTGAGCCGACTGAATCAATTGTGATGACTGAGACACTTGTGCCTGTGCTGCCAATTGCATCTGATAAAACATTACAGGCAGACAGCATGAGCAACAGCACAAGAAACAGCACAAGCAGTTCATTTCGATTAACAAATATTACAGACGCATTGAAATATTTGGAAGGAGAAGAAGCAAAATACTCCAGATGTAAAAAATGATATAAGACAGTTTTCAATTCTGTACAAAACACATCTATGGCTGTTGGTGCAGTTTCAGCTGGATTATCTGTAGGGGGTATTGTTTTGATATCAACTGGAATCGGCAGTTTAATTGGAATTGGTCTTGAAGGAGCTAGCATTGCCACAGGACTGGCATGCTTTGATTTGGAAGGCCTTAACAAAAGATTTCATACAAAGTTACAGAAGCATGAAGCATTGAGTATGCTGGCGGGTGCAAAACTTAGTAGTCTAAAACTGATTATAAGTAAATCGTTGGAAGATAATTTTTTTAACGACGAAGAATTTAAGAGAGTGCAGGATGATTTGAACAATTACAAACAACAAAAGTCTGAAATACAGAATAAGATGCGTAGTCAATCTCCCGTGAATGTTGAAGAACTAAAGGCCAGTTTTTTAGTGGAAGGAAAAAGATCGGTGTTCAAGAAACCACAGAAAAATTACACAATCTTTTAAACAAATGAAATCAGATTTGGTAATCAATCAATATTTTTGTCATATGCTTCGCAGAGAGATGACACGTCATTTACACCACTTGTGCCTGATTATTTAGCCCCATCTGCTCCACTGCCAGAGTACTACTGAGAAAAAAAAGTTTTTTTATTGTCCATGTATCTTGGAAAAATTCTCCGAGTATCTTAAGGACTTGTAAGAACTTATAAGAACTTAGGGTAAGTAATTAATAAGTTCTTATGGTAAGTAATTAATAAGTTCTTATGGCAACTTACTTAAAGGTTATCTCTGCAGGTTCCTATGAGTTGCAACTTGTTAGTAACCTATAAAGTTTTACTTGGCACCACTTGGTCAGGTAGATGTTTAGGTGTTACCAGAGACAATAGTTAGAGAGAGAGAACAATAGAGATTTTGAAGAGCATTGCAATCGATAATGCCGCACTGATCATGGTCGCGATTTTTTTTTTAATCAACAGGGCGATTTGGTGATGGTGGGGAGTTGATGGGGGGTCAATGAGTTTACTATCGATAATGGCGTGATTTATCAATCGATGCAGCATTATCGATTTCAAAGCTTTTCAAATCTCTATTGTTCTCTCTCTAGGTTAGGCCACAAAGGCAAAACGGTTAGGCTATAGCCCACCGCCAGTGCAGTACAGGGGTGTTCATTAACAAACACGAAATTAAAACCTACCTTATCTCGAAGGCGACCATATTATGTGAAGACTGAGTTGATGCATAGATTTTCAGGAACTGATGATAATTAAACAAATCACACTTGAAACGTCGGTGTATGATTATTAATTATTTCGTAGTTGACGTGTGAACTGTTTACTGGTGTCAGCACAAACTGAGACTGAAGCGGCCGACACACCGGCAAAGTCAAACAAAATCAACCCTCCCATTCCATCAGCCCGGGCTTTTCAGCTGCAAGAGGCATAGATCCTCATGAGCCCCTAGGTCGCAGGGGCTCATGAGAATCTATGCCTCTTGTGTGCAAGGTATTGCAGTATAGATTTCTTTCACAGTCAGTGTAAAGAAATTATTCGGGGATAGACTTGTGAGTGTTTTCCCGACCACGCGGCAAGCCCGGCAGCTCTAGCGGCGAGTCCCTTCCATTTAGCAGACGACATAGATGTATATAAGCCTGTGGATAGTAGCTAGGCGTGTGAATATTGCAGAGTCCGAAATAGCTCAGGCGGTTAAACGTCGGAGCAGGAGAGCGAAGGGAATCGCCGGGTCGTGGGTTCAGTCGAATCCCGTCCCGGCCCCGGTAGCTGGACTCACAATCCAGGGGGAAAAAACGGATTTGTTCAATAGCATGTCCGTTGAAAGGTCCTGGTAAATCAAAGTGGCACAGTTGGAGTGCGCCTGAGTTGATCAGTGTTCAGGTCGTACTCCATAGGCAATAGATTTCCCTGTCCCACATAACCCGCCCGTCAGGGCCGTCCATGATCACCTCGGTGTTGTGGACGTTAAACCCGAACCCGCGCACGGCAATATAAATACCCGTTAATTATTATTATTATTATTATTATTAACGAAACTTCGCTTACACAATATGAACTCACTGTCTTTTGCGGCAACATGCAGTTTTATTTTCCTTTTGAGTTCTAACTCAGTATTTGGCGATGGAGTGCAACCTAACATCAAGACTGTAATCTAAGGGAAACAAGCGAGTAAATAATCGGTGCAAAAGTACGCTACAGCGAAAACGTTATTCCCCTTGAAGACAGTAAAAATCGAATATAAAACTAAGGGAAGCAACTCCTTAAAAATGCCCACAGAATTGTCATCGCGACAAGACGAGTTGTGTACCTTATAACGGAAACCTTAACCCAGCGTAGAAAACTTGCCAGTGTCAGACAAACGCGGATGGCCGCTTAGCCCCTTCACTGCAGGGGAATCGTGAACACGATCCATCTGCAAGAGACATAGATCCTCATGAGCCCCCGCAGTCGCGGGGGCTCATGAGGATCTATGTCTCTTGCTGAGACCAACCGCTCAGTCGTATCCATGTACGTTTGTGGCTTCTGGGTTTTGCGGAATGATCAAAGATTTCAGAAACAAAATATGCGTCCAGTGGCAGGAAAAGGGTTAATGGGTGGTGTCCATGGTGAGCTGTTACAAGAGCATGAAGACGATCCTTTCTGAAAGGTCACTCACAAACTAGATGGGTCAGGCCAGCCCTGGTAGAACAGTACGCTCCATACCATACTCAGCGCTGGACAGATGGCAAACGGTTAAGGGCTGTCTTATCTGGGCGAGACAAACCCGAACCTCGTCATGCGATCCTCCGAAACAGTCTGGTCGAGACCCCCGAACCACCCCTTGCCCTTAATTAGGTTCGGCGAACTCTCCGAGACAAGATCGGCGAGACCCCCAAGACGTGTCTCTGCGTGTCTCGGGCCGGCCTTTTGTCTTGCCGATCACGCGCAGCAAACCTGCCAGAGACAGTCTGAAAAAGTGAACGCTCTTTTCTGCCGAAGGGAAGATTTTCAGTCAACATGGCGAACCAGCAAGAATCCGTTGTCGGCACTGATTATCTGAAGAAGATTGCTTAGTCTTTGTTGAAATTTGGGAGACATTTCCCATGTTGTGGGATCCGAGGAACTCCCAGTTCAAAAACAATCGAGCCAAGGCTTGAGGAGTTCGTCGATAGATTCGGGCATGGTTGGACTACGGGCACGTTTTCATTCCTTTTTCTCCTCTGCAATGACCGCTTTTGTTGTCTTTCTGCTGCCCCTTACTTCTCGCCTAGGACACACAGCGCTAGAACAACGCTAAAATCTTCTGCATCTTCTTCTTATTCACGAGCGGACGCCATTGTTGCTGATCAGCTTCCGTCTGGTTCGGCGCAGCTAAAAATAGACTCGGTTAAGAAACGAATATAGTTCGCCGTGACCGCCCGATCTTCTGTCTCGTCTCGGCTGGTCTCGGGGAGACCCAACTCAGAAAGAAACCGCATTTTGACCGAACTGACGACGAACCTCGGCATGGTTCGCCGAGACATCGTCACGCTCATTTAAGACAGACCTTTAGATCCCCTGCCCACTCCTATCAGGCACCCAATCGCCAGCCCACACAAAAATAAATAACAAGACGATCATATACATCTTTGACGAGGTAAACGCAGCCTCTAGAGCCCCTCAAAGAGCAGACGTTTTACACCGTGGTTTAAGTTATTCATGTTATGGTCTGTTACGTTTGTGGTTGTGTTATTCTTTTTAGGGCATGTGTGTGTGTGTTAATCATAGGAAAGATTCGATGTTTAGTTGAGTTATTTTAAATCAGAATCACGTACCAGTCATTTTCTTTTGCATGGAGAATTGTTATCGACTTTTGTTGTGTAGCTGGACCTTGTGTTGCACATTTCGCTACATTGTTGCGAAGTCCGACCTAGATTGAGCCAGGAGGTTCTGGAAAGGGCGCGATTATTCTAGTGACCTCACGTATGACATCAAAGGTTTTTAGTAAACGTGTTGGCTACATTTCGCAACATTTACGGAATGCGCCTAGATGTTAGTGGAAGATTTAGACAGATCTAGAGTGTTCTTTTTCATGAACATTAATGAGTTTTGGTTACGTTTTTTTTCTGATTGGTTGAGTTGTGTAATTCGCCGGATTGTTATAGAAATCTGTAATAGTATAAAAGACGGTGTTAGGAAATAATTTTATGTGTGTGCATTGTATGGGAGGCACAGTGTATCAAAAACTGCGGATACATTGCCCGTACGAGACAGTGTATCAACGTGTCGATGCATTTGTGGACGCATTGGGCTGAGAGTGCATCGTGAGACTAAAGTATATTTTTATTTTACATATTACATGGTATTTATATGGCGCATTTCTCATATTTATAATATAATTCAATGCGCAGAATGTAGCCGCGAACTGAACCCAACAAGCACGCTCACGTGAATCACGCGCACGTGAATCAAAGTACTGTTGGAACTATTACTCCAGTGTGTTCTGCAACCTTGTGCCACATGTTCCACATGTGACGAGTTGAGCTGAGTGAGGTTTCTTTACAAGAACCCTACGTGAGTGCGTCTGGTTTGATTGCGTCATACTACGACTATGACAACGCGTAACATGGTCTGGAGTGAAAGATTGACTATAGGTTATTTACCACATCCCTACCCCCTCACCCCTCCCCCCCCCAACACACACACAGTGCTTGAAATTATAGGTTGCAAGGGCGGATCAGTCATCTCCCGAGGCCCGGTAGATGGGGGTGGGGGTAGGGGGGGGGGAGGGGGGGAGGGATTCTACATTTTATTAAGATCTTCAGGTCACGGTATACATTTAAATTGGGAAGTTCAGGCAGTAAGAGGCCCCGTGTTTTTAAAAATAATTTTTGCCTTTTTGAAAATTTGCAGTTGGGCTGAATGTGGGAATTTGCTGGAAATTTGTGGTTAGCTGAGAGGAGACATGTTTGGTGCTTCGATTCATACTATCCTGAGCTTTTCCAGTGGACAATTGTGGGCCTATGTTGTGTTGCCATTGACGTAGTGATTTGAGGGGCACGCTGATTTCAGCTGTGCTTGCGTGTGGGGTTGGTAAGGAACCAGTTTCATAGCCAAGAAATGAGACGGGTCATGTGCTGTTTTTTTTTTTTGGTATTTTGTGCATGGCAAATGTGCAGCTGGTGGGCGGTAGTGTTTTTTTAGGGAATTGAACAATTAGGGGATGACTGGGACTGACTAAGGCTAAGAGACTGGACAGTACGGAAACACCACTGTGGTCCGTGGCCTGTCAGGTGCACCACATGCCATATGTGACATAGACTGGAAACTGGTTTAGTGTAACCAGATCATTGAGTTTGGATGGTTGCAGTTGGAAAAGTAAGAAAATCATGAAAAATTTGAAATATTGCCAAAAAAATCGCTGTGCATGCAGTTTTATAGGCGTTTTGGCATGTTTTGCGTGGCAACACCCTGTTTACCTGCACTGTGAGCTAGGTTTAGTGTGTTTGCTCATTTATTTTTTGTCTTACAGGTAGTCATGAGTCTTTCCTTCGACCATGAGCTTTGACCTTGACCTTGAAAGGGGTGGGGTTTGGGGTGTTCAGTTTGATAAATGCGTTAAAAAAAATTCACTCTTTCAGTTATTGAAGTTGTGTGGGGTGGGTGTAGGGTGGGGTGGGTAGGGGTTTGGGTTGGAGGTGGGGGGCGGGGGGGGGGGGAGGGGGGGTGGGGGCTTAAGGTCAAAGGTTAAGATAAAAACTACAATGAAACAGTGTTAGCATGTGCATTTCATCAGACAGCTGACCTCAGAGTGAAATAAGCAGCCAAAATAATGTAACATGCAGAAGTGTTATTTTGCATGGTACTGCTACACTGGTTGCATCTGAGGTGTCATTCTGCTGTAATTGTCATGAGGGATGTCTCTGGTGTCTATTCTAAACCAAACACAAGCACTTGTACACTGAGTAAAGCTCATTTGAGTGCATTGTTATGGGACCAGCAGTTACAGGCACCAGTAGAGGGTTTTACAGGAGTGTTCACAAGTTTGGCACACACATGACTACTGCATCTGCACGATGAGCTGAGGTGTTTTGAGACTCTGACAAGTGTGTGTAGTTGATAATGTTGATGTATTTGGGTGGTTTGTCTGTGTCGTCCATTATAGATGACTATAATGGACGACACAGACAAACCACCCAAATACATCAACAAAAAGGTCCTATTACATCAGGAACATCAGATCCAAACGCCAACACATTCACATAACATCAACATTCACATAACATCAACTCAACAAAGCCACTGGAACATCACAAATACGCATCAGCAACATACTAGCTAAAAAATCAACATAACATGTAAATCACAGACGATACAAAACATACATGTTATGACTATGCCGCTCTCGGACAACTCCCCATAGTGTTTAGCACTAAACCTGAAAGTAAATCAGCATAGAAACAACTGAATATACCAACAGCTCCGCACCGACACCATGGTGACTTTTAGGAACACACAATGGCGGAAGAGGGAGCGGGGGTTGGGGGGGGGGGTGTAGACAAAGACAATAGACAATGCGCACAGGGCCAACACAATATCAAAATCAACTATGCACGCATGAACTAAAAAATAAGGGGTCTCTTTCAACCGTAAGTGGATCTATTTCAATCCAGAAGTGTACCTACCAAAGAAAAGAGAACTTATCAAAACCGAAGCAAAAACCCAAAAATCAAACAAATAAAACACATGATCTCAAACGCAGCATGCACATCATAACGCAAAATTCAGATGCATAATTATAACACTCAAGCATAACATTCATTTCAGTCTCATCACTGAGACACTCACGCAGTTAAACACATACGCACTCGCAAACAGCTAGTTCAAGTTCGTCCTGAGGCTGTCAAAACCGTTTCAACAACGGGGCATGAAGCCAGAACGAGCTGCTCTCAAAAGGTTCATAACCGTAAAACACACCATGCGGATGCACCACTGAAACAGTACCATGTGGCAAAACATAAACATGGGCAAGAGCACTGTCAGTCCCATGGCAGCTGATGGTGGCACAAAACAGTCACGCTGGTAGAACTGTCCTTGTCGGTGCCCCGAGGTGGGGGCACGGCGGTGGCCCTGCTGACCACATTCCCAACACACAAGTGGAGGTCTTGACTGAGTTCTAGGCTCAGATTCGCTCAGAGGCTCAGTCTGCACCTCAGCGTCTCGCCATTCAGGGGCAGATGACACTGAGTGGCAGGGTGAACGCCAGACAGTAGGCGTGCTGCTAACACCTGTCTCAAAAGCAGTCACTTGGACTGGGGGTGGAAGAGCGCCTCCTGGAGACTGCAGGCACTGTCGTGGTGGCCGTGGCAGAGATCCTGGAGACTCGAGCCACTGACAGGGATGCCTCTCCACTCGTTGCTTGACCTCGGTCTGCTCCTCCGCTGACGACGACCCACACTGCGAGTCACCATAGGTACAGGTGATCGAGTCCAGCAGGGCATGGGGACAGTAGAGACCCGAGTCCACGTAGTCGTCGAAGTGGTCGTCGGCTTCCCCGTCAAATGCGATGATCATCCACTCAACGAAGATTGTTGGCGTGAATTCAAAGCAAGTGGTGGGGACGTTCAGTGTCCATAGAAGCTATGACTCGGTGAACCTGTTGCGCGAAGACCTCTACAGGACAGCGATCAGGCCCATTGCCAGCAAAAATAATAATAATAATACCGGTTATTATATAGGCGCATTTCCCAATTCTGCGAATCGGCTCAAAGCGCCGCGAACTGAACCCAACACGCACGCTCACGTGACACACACACATACACACTGAAGACAAACACAGTACAAGACAAATACAGGACATTCACGTGGTGCGAAGGGTCAGCTCAGCTACTGAAGTTTCGGAAATTTCGCCCATCGCTTGTATTTGAAATTTTATAAAGTGGCCTAAAACCGGTACCATAGGGATGAGGGAGAAAGAGCCGGAGTACCCGGAGAAAGAACCCCCGACGATCCGCCCGAATTAACGGTGACACTTACTAGAGAAGAAAAGTCCGACGCCGTGACCCGTAATCGAACCTCGCACCTTTAGCATTGGTGGCAGGCACCTTAAGCACTGCGCCACGGACCGCCCATGATGGGGAGGGATGGCATGTTCAATATGATCAGCCGCCCCTCAAGGTCTTCCATAAAGCAGAGTTCGCTCTGTGGGTACTCGCTCGTAGTCCTCGCCATGGTGGTTGTCTCGCAGTGATGTCGCCGCCCTCTACAACTGACACGTTTTCTGTCCAGTGTATTGCTTTTGTTGTGACTCCTTTCCCCCCACATCCTGCTCGCAGCGCCAGTTGTAGCCGTGCGGCTGAGAGGTGTGCAAAATGTGGGGGAATTAAAAGAGAGTCAGGATGGTAGTCATGGTGTTTTGTATTTATTACTACCACAACATTAAAAAAAAAAACAGTACAGGACAGAAACGTAAGTCAGTTGTAAAAAAACAGAATGTAGTTGAATGCTGAACGACCAAGCCGCACAGAATGTAGTTGGATGCTGGACGACCAAGCCTCACAGAATGTAGTTGAATGCTGGACGACCAAGCCGCACAGAATGTAGTTGGATGCTGGACGACCAAGCCGCACAGAATGTAGTTGAATGCTGGACGACCAAGCCGCACAGAATGTAGTTGAATGCTGGACGACCAAGCCGCACAGAATGTAGTTGGATGCTGGACGACCAAGCCGCACAGAATGTAGTTGAATGCTGGACGACCAAGCCGCACAGAATGTAGTTGCTGGACGACCAAGCCGCACAGAATGTAGTTGGATGCTGGACGACCAAGCCGCACAGAATGTAGTTGAATGCTGGACGACCAAGCCGCACAGGCGGGTTGCCGGAACTTCAACTGCCCAGAATCAAAGAGACTGGAATGCGCTTAGTCAGTACTATCAAGGATGGTAAAAAGTATGTACGTGTCGCTGGTCACGTAGGCCATCTACAGAAACGCGCGTGTTTAAGAAAAGAGTACTGCACGCGCGCAGGCGATAAGGTACTAGTACTATAATGGTGTTCTCACAACTAACGGCTGAATGCAGGTGAAAATTCAAGGTCAGGGGAAAAAATTGCTATGTGCGGGTGCTGATAGTTAGCAAGCCAAAACCCGCTCTGTTACAACAACTTCGCTACTACTACTGATCTGAAGTCTATCGCCAGGCTCAGTAGCGTGTCCTCTCAAGATGGCGGCGAGGCAGCCGACGCTCCTAGGCGGCAACGCGGGGAACTTCCCGAGCCCTGTAGCAAGAGGCACACTGAGATTATCATGAGCCCCTGCTGGCGCAGGGGCTCATGATAATCTATGCCTCTTGCAGATGGAAAGCCAGTGAGCCCACCTTGGCTACCTTTCCCAGTCCGAGACATACAGCAAGCCGAACATACTATGAATTTCACCAGGGAAAACTGAACTCCATTAATATGAACCCAACCCTCTATTTTCCGAGGGGAGAAAACTCATCACTGCGAATGTAGTTGCCGCGATAGCTCGTGTTATATGCGGCCGGTTATAGCAGACTGAGTCCGCTGAAAGCTATTTTTTATTTCATAGTAGGTTTGAGGCGCTATAAACACCAGTGATGCTTCTATCTGAGGAACCCAAACGAAGCCAACACATTTTGCGAGCAAGAGCCTCGGATTACCAAGGGTCCCCTCTTCGACAGCAGGCGATATGAAACTGTGACTATGTTCCTGTTGTAGGTGCAACGGGGTAGACGGAAACACTAGCTGTACACGATAGGTTAATTTGGCTTAAGTCAACAACGAAGAGCTATAGAAGCAAACAGATAGCGGCGATGCCCTTCTTGATTAACGAAGGCGAGTACTCAGATCATGTTTCTCTCTTGCACTCTTCTTTCAACAGTCTTCTTTCATGAGTCTGCTTTTCCCCACACGCAAGAGGCACAGATTCTCATGAGGCCCTGCTTTCGCAGGGCCTCATGAGAATCCGTGCCTCTTGCTGACCGATGCTGACTCCATTTACATCTTCAATCTGAAAAGATGCAGTGCTTTGCGTTTACGACTGTATACTGTAGCGAGGGCGAAATGGCCGCGTGAAGTGTTATAACATGGAGTAAACTAATGACACAAATAGTAAGTAAGTACTACAGACTCCTTAGCAACCCGATCACCTGTACAAATAAAAACACGTACAGCTTTTCACCTCTCCCCCACGACAGATAGGCCGGTACTGAGTAGGCCTACAAGTAAGGCAGACTGATCAACAAAGAGGAACGAATTCAGGTACCGGCACGAACAAGCCGATGTAATAATGTTTAGTTGGGGGTTTAACGTCCACGGCACCGAAGTGATAATGGACGGCTCTGACGGGCGGGCTATGGGGGACAGGGAAATCTATTGCCTATGGAGTACGACCTGAACACTGATCAATTCAGGCGCACTGCAACTGTGCCACTTTGATTTACCAGGACCTTCAGTCAAAGGGCATGCTATGGAACAAGCCGTCTTTTTTTCTCTGGATTGCGAGTCCAGCTACCGGGGCCAGAACGGGGACTGACTCGAACCCACGAACCGGCGATTCCCTTCGCTCTCTTGCTCCGACGTCCAACCGCCTGAGCTATTTCGGACTCTGAGGTAATAATGAAACAAAGAAAGATGTATTATCCTATTTGCTGCCAGTGATGGATTTCGTGTTTGAACTGAAACCACTGCACACTGGCCGCGACATTCGCGTGAAGAACACAAATGAAACTATGGGACCAGAAATTGGCTGAAAATAAACAACTACAACAACAACAACACAGGACTAACAAGAGACATAAACCCTCATGATCCCCCGCGACTGGGTCGCGGGGGATCATGAGGGCTTATGTCTCTTGCGGCTTGGGTAGCTTTCGCCTGACCCCGGCGGGTAAGGGGCCGGGGTAAAAAGCAAACAATACTCGAGCAAAAACTAAAACAAACGATCAAATAAACAAACCAAAGGAAAGACAATATCAAAAACACTAAGGAAGTATGCAGCCCGCTAACCCCTTCTCAGTCTAGATGGAAATTTAGCTCTAGGTGGAGGCACTGATGGAATGTATGCCCCTGCAGACACAACAGTTAAATGTGGCTGTCTTTGAAGGTAGGCAAAAGTTCCTGCCTTCCACCAATATCCCGAATGGTGTGATGACGAGGTCGACAAGACCGAAACTGGCTAAAGAATCTGGACCCCCCTTGGGGGACCTAGATCCAAATTTCCATGCATCAAGGGGCTGGAAATCTAGTGAATATGGGGTGTGTGTGTGTGGGGGGGGGGGGTGGGCTTGGCTTCCAAATTCACTACTTCCGGCAGTCACTTACTTGGCGCACCCTTCTTTCCTATCTTTGTGTGTGTGTGTGTGTGTGTGTGTGTGTGTGTGTGTGTGTGTGTGTGTGTGTGTGTGTGTGTGTGTGTGTGTGTGTGCGTGTGTCTGTGTGTGTGTGTGTGTGCTTCGATCAAACTTGATCTATGATCATTTTTCGATAATGCACATTTATCTCCCCTGACAGTACTTTTACCTAATTTACTTTGTAATCTTCCTAAAATATTAGCACTGACAGTCTCCCCTTTTCTTTTCATTTTTTAGACTGTCATTTAATTTTGACACACACCCCTCCACCCCAAACCCACCCACCCACCCCCCTCCCCCTCCTAAAAAAACCAAAAACCAAAAACAAACAAACAACAACAACCTCCCCCCCCCCCCCTAAAAACAAAACCAAAAAAAAAAAAACACAAAAAAACACAAAAAAACACTGCATTCCTAAGGCATTACGCAGGGCATGAATTCATAAGTGTGTGAAGTTGATTCACACGCGGGTAGAGTCAAACCGGGAACAATCCACATGATAGTTCAATGGTGGTGCCAGAATAGCTTGGCGCTAAGCTATTCCGGCACCACCCTTGAACTATCATGGTCGATTCATCTCTTGCTGTAGTGCGACAATGGGATGGGTTCCACAGTGAAATGGAACGAGCCCACAGAGACGATAAGTGAATTGGATACATCACACTGGATAATTATGTAGGTTAATAGTGCTCAGATAGTTGAGGATGGATTGATATATGATGAGAACGCGAAAGCCATTGACCTATTATCCTTGATCTAGGACATCATGTCAGACAGTCAAGCGATGTAAAATAAAGTAATCCTTGTGGCTTTAACACATCGTTAGCACAGTTTCTGAACTAAATTTCTTTACTACAAGGGCTAAATCTCGACAGTGTCCTTTTAATCGGCTGATTGGTTGCTTGCTGGATTAGTTGGTTAGTTAGTTAGTTAGTTCGTTGGATAGTTAGTTGGCTAGTTAGTTGGTTAGTTTGTTTGTTAGTTAGTTATTGCGTTTGCTGATTATTTAGTTGGTCATTATTTAGTTGGTTATTAAGATAGTTAGTTGGTTAGTCAGATGAGTAGTTGGTTAGTAAATTAGTTAGCTAGTTGGTTAGTTAAGTATTGGGATAGTTAGTTAGTTAGTTAATTAGTTTGTTGGTTATTAATTGGTTAGATGCTGAGTAAGTTAGTTGATTAATAAGTTAGGCAGTTGGTTAGTATGCTGGTTGGATGTTTAGTTAGTTAGTTACTTAGTTAGTTACTTACTTAGTTAGTTAGTTAGTTGGAGTTAGTTAGTTAGTTAGTTGTTTGGATAGTCAGTTGGTTAGTTAGCTTTTTAGTTGATTAGTTGGTTTGTTGGTTTCTTAGTTGCTTAGTTGGTTAGTAAGTTAGTTGGTTAGTAAGTTAGTTAGTAAGTTAGTTAGTAAGTTACTTGGTTGGTTGGTTGGTTGGTTGGTTGGTTGGTTGGTTGGTTGGTTGGTTGGCCGGTCAGTCAGTTTGTCAATGAGCTAGTTAGTAGTTAAGACCCTCTTCCCATCGTCCACCTGAGCCTCCACTCCCGACCCAATGCGCAAAAGGCTTTCGGGCCGATCTCGACCGCTGTTGGGGCCCGCGCACGGGCAGTGCGCTGGCTAACGGCGGTCGAGGTCGACCCGATTGGCCTTTTGCGCATTGGATACCCACACCGACACAGGGCACGCTCAAACACCGCCCCGCCGCTCACACACCACTCTAACTGCTTGTCACTGTGCTGCCTCGATCACCAATGGTGATGATTACCGTCTACATCACCGATGTCTCATCAACCTGACGAGAACAAGAACGTAACGCGCTTCGCCTCATGAGGACGGCATGAAGTTGTTAGGCACCCAAACACCGGCAGATAATTTTCAGAATTTGTACCGACAACCTTTCACGTGGGCCGCGTTGGGCAAAACACCTTTGTAATCCCGCCCTTCCTCTACACGCGATTATCTCCCCTCGATGTTGCGCAGCGACCGGTTGCTGCCTGGCCTAGCCTCCTAGGCCGAGAGGACACGCTGACTGATGCACATTATTTAAGAAATTAAAAAAGGTTACTGGCACCCATGCATTATTATCCGAAGAAGAGTGACGACCCTGTGAACTCTCTACAATTTGCTTCTTTTTATGGTAGCTAATAATAGTCTATCTGTGTCGCCTGTTTTTGTTGTTGTCGATTGCTTACAAAGTGAGACTCGGAAATGTTTACCCACTATTTTTCAACCAACTGACATCCCATCCAGTTTAACCCCTTCATTGCTAAGAAAAACCACCTAACTGCAAGAGGAATAGATCCTCATGAGCCCCCGCATTTGCGGGGGCTCATGATGTTTTATGCCACTTGCTGAGACCACTTTGTATCTATGCCCAATGGGCAGTTTTGGCTTTCGGTCGTTGCATGAACAACGATTTCACAAACAAAACATGCGTCCATCGACAATGTAAGGGTTACAATAACAAAATGTCATTTTCCTTTCTTACAAAATGATAATGATGTCTAATTATTTTGTGAGTGCTGTATTATTTATTTATTTATTTATTTATTTATTTATATTATCTAAATAAGTCCCATTTTATTTACTTTTTCTCAGTTGGCCAATCTCGAGAATGTCGCTTCTTCTTCTGCTCTCTCTGGCCCCTCTATGTGTGACTCCAAGACCCTCTTCACCAATTACGTCAGCATCATCAGTGACGTCACTGTCAAGATCTGCGTCAAGGGACATTAGATCGTCATCAACATACGCACCTTAGGTGAAAGCAGCAACACGTTCAAGTAAAGAAGCTGTGACTTTCGGTTTTCGAAAAACCTCTCACCCATCGATGAAAAAAACACATTCCGATTTAGATTTTGAAAGGAGGAAAGGTTCTTTTGAGTCAATTGTTCCCGTAATCCCTCAAAATGAAAAGAACAAGTATTGGGAAAGAGGAACCTAAACTTGGGATGGAAACGAAAGAGTTGGAAGGCGTGAAGAAACGTGTTTCATTTCTGAGTCGTGCAAGACAAACCGAAAAGGAACTACCCAATGCGCAAAAGGCCATCGGACCGTCGTCGGCAGCCGATGGCCCGCGCACGGTCGTGCGCGGGCCAAAGGCAGCCGATGTCGGCCCGATGGCCTTTGCGCACTGGATAAGAGAGACTGCAGCTCTACAGGCGCGCTCTACAGCCCCAAATGGTGCCCTACAAAGGCAATCCAGACACACAGAACACAGCAACGTTTGATAGAATGACGACAACATCTGAAAGCGAAAGTGACGAAGGCGATGACGGCTCTAATACAGAATGGTGGGCGGTGGCCCCTGCACAAGCGTCGTCCTCATCATCGTTATCATCGTCAAACACTTCATCATCAACGCAGGCGTCGATGCTGGGGTTATTCGACACTGACGTCTGGAAGAACGTCGTGTCCAGCAGTGGCGGGATGGGAGGCGGTGGGTTCGGCACGTTCAGCGCCCCAGCCAGCACAAACTCCACTGGCAGCTCAAGCGCCACATCTTTCGGCGGCTTTGATCAGAACGTGTGGAACTACGGTTCTGCGTCTTCAAACATGGGCCGCAACTTCGGCTCTTTCGGCTCCAGTGGGATGAATATGGGCGCCTTTGGCTTTTCGGGTACTGATGGAAGTGGTTCCGGAGCCGCGGGAAGTTCCGGTTCTGGGGACTCTGGGATGGGAATGTTCTCGTGGGGAGGAAGTCCGACTATGGTCAGCAGCTCGGCCGGCCAGGGACAGTCAGGGGGACAAACAGGTGGACAGACAGCCCAACAGACACAGAAATCAGAGGCGCAGTCAGCTAACAGCCAGTCGCAACAGGTCACACAACAGCAACAACAAGGTCAGCAACAAGGTCAGAAACAAGGTCAGCAACAAGTGCAGCAGCAAGCGTCCTCATCCAGTGGCTTTTTGAACATGTTTTCTTTCGCCATACCGACTGGGGACGGCTTTGGAATGGCGGGATTCTCTAACGGACAGGGCATGGCGGGATTCGGCACCGGAAGTGGACAGTTCGGGTCCACCAGCACGTTCAATCTGTTTGGCGGGGCCGGGCCAGGCTTCGGCGGTTCTCAGGGAGGCGTGGGGGACGGACGGGATGGGCGGCGCCGGCAACATGTTCTTCCAGTACGAGCAGAACCTCAATTCTGGTATGGGCAGCGGTGAAGCAGGATTAGGCAGTCCACAGGGCGGAGGTGGTTCAGGATTTGGCAGTCCGCAAGGTGGGAGTACAGGGTTCGGCCAGTCCGCAAGGCGGCAATACAGGATTCGGCAGTCGACAAGGTGCAGGTTTCGGCAGTCCACAGGGAGGTAGTAGCGGAATGTCCACATCCACAGCGCAAGGGCCAGGGACGTCACCCCCAGCCGACACTGACGGCCAGAAGTCTACACAGGACGCACCCGCCAATCAAGCGTCTGGCAGCTCAGGGTATTGGGGCACCTCACAGGACGGATCAAGCCAAGCTGCAACAGGTGAAGGCACTGGGAGCTCTTTCGGTGCAGCTGGCATGAGTGGCCTGACCCAGCAGACCGCAGGGAATTTTTACCAGTTCAGCGGCATGACCAATCCCGGCTTCTCGTTTGGAGGTGGAGGCGGCAGTGGCGGGGAACAAGGCATGAACCCTTTCAGTCCAGGCGGCGGCGGTAGCCGAGTTTCGGGGGCGCGCAGGGCTCTGGGGGCTCCTACAACGCGGGTGGATCTGGTAACAACTTCTATCCCACCAACACCGGCAACTCGCAAGGACCGTCTGCTGGCTTTGGAGGCGCACAAGGCGGTGGATCACAGGCATTTAGCTATAACGAGGCCCAGGGTGCTGGGACAGCTCAGGGAACTAACGGCGCGGCCACCCAGGGTGGTGGCTCTTGTGGGGCCGGGTACGGGGGAGCCCTGGGCACCTGATCAGCTAACGGTGCCAACACCAGTGGGTTCTCCTTCGGGGGCGGTAACAGCATGATGTCCTCTGGTAACCCCTTCATGATGACCGGCGGCGAGGGCATGAGTGGCGGGATGTCAGGCGTGGTGTCTGGAGTGGTCAGCGCGGCGGGCGGGGCCTCACAAGGTGGGTCCAGCATGTTCACTGGCGGGATGGGCTCCCAGAACTTTGGCGCGGCCTCACCCTTCGCGTTAGCGGGAACCCTGAGCAGCTCCAGCGGCTACCAGGGCACCCCATTCAGTTCCAGCTCTATCAACGCGTTTTCTCAAATCCCCTTTACCAATGCTGCCGGATCCGGCTTTGCGGCAGCTGGCGATAACTTCGGCATGAATTTCGGCACGGGTTCCATGTCCAGCGCTAACTACGGGCCTCTATTTTAGTTCATGAACCAGAAACTCCCACAACAACAGCATCAACAGAGGGTTGCGACTTCAGCCAGAGTTCAGGGAGGGCCCGGAACGTCAAACGCTTACTTAACTTCCGTTAATTCATACCCTCTTGATGACACCCTTCTGCATGTTTGGCGTAGATAACCCTCCTCTTGTCAACGTCTCTGTCTCGCCTGACCACGAAGTGGGCAGGCGAGACATAGGCGTTGACAACGATGGTGTCATTGATATCACCCACACGGTCCGAGGTCCTAGAAACTACGACACTGATGTTAAGGCACAGGTCAGTTACACCGAGGTCGGGATGAGGGACATGCTGGTCACTCTGTGTCTTGGGTTCAACGAAGTCACCTTCGTGCAGCGTTCACAGAGAGTCCAGTACAACTACCCTATCACGCTTCTGGATCTGACGAATCTGTGTCGATCTCCCGTTGGCTTCGCTCGCCTGCTTTCTAACTGACGATGAAAGATAGCCGATCAAAGGAAAATAACAAAAATCTCTGTCTTTTTTGGACTGACTGAAAACTGTAATATGCATTTTTTTTTTACCCCTTCACTGATTTGAAACATTGAACACGAACCAACTGCAGGAGATAGATCTTCGTGAGCCCCCGGAATTGTGATGGCTCATGAGGATCTATACCTCTTGTTGACGCCACTTTGTATCCATGTTCTTTGGACGAGTTGCGCTCTTTGGCGTTTAGTTATCCCGTTCAGTGCCGAGAAAACTTGAGTACTACACAGCTGCAAGAGGTATAGATCCTCATGAGCCCCCGCGGTTGCGGGGGCTCATGAGGATCTATGCCTCTTTCTGCCACCACTTTGAATCTATGTTCCTAGGACAACTAGATTTTTTTTTAACGAAGATTCAGTGCAGAAACACAGTCTGCGTCAGTTGACACTAAAGGGGTTAACCAAGATGCCAGAAACACCACGGGCGTCCACTCTAAGTTAAGGGGTTAAAATGTCACCCCACCATTCAAAATTATTGTTCACGCCACCAGTGCCATTTTTTTTTTAACCCACCCAGTTCCTTGTCATTTGTAAAAAACATTCACGCGGTAAACCTTCCTACATATTGCGTACTGAACCGCCTGATATCCATTAGCCATGCATCCAAACATAGCTGTCTGACCGCCAAGTAGCGCATGAGCTAACGACACAAGCAGATTCACATCAGACCGGCAAGGAGCATATAGTCTTAACCCTTTGGCTGTCGGTAGCGGTTTTTGTCGCGATGATTCCTGACGGAATCATCGCGACAAAAACCGCTACCGACAGCCAATGGGTTAAAAGCTCCTAGCGCCTGTTAGGGCTTCGTGAGGGTTTATGCTTTGTGTCTTTGGTGGTGTTCGCTTTGTACCAGTAATAATGGGGTTAAACATTCCGTCTGTCAGATCTATAAATATATTATTACATAATGATTATCATTATTAGTAATCCTCTTTTGATAAACGGAAGTTGGGTGTACCTTCTTCCAAACTAAAACATTTGTTCAGCGTACTTTTGTTTATCAAGCCCCAGTGTTATGGAATACACTTCCTCTTGAGGAACAGAAACAGTCAGTCTGTCTCTGACTTAAAGAGTTCGTCCTCTTCAAGCTTTACTTTGAATAACTCCCAGTGTTTGATGCCTTAGTTGTAGTTCTGTAATCCTCCTTGTTTTAGACTGAATGTTGAACATATTATGTATGCATTGTTGTTTAGTTCATTGTAAAAGTGGTGTGTTCGGGTATTGTGTTTTGTTTGTTATGTGCATAATTATTGTATTTTTATTTTTGTGTACAGATTGTAAAGCACTTAGAGCTTTTGATTAAGATTAAGCGCTATATAAATGAGTTATTATTATTATTACATTATGATTAATATGATGATGATGACGATTATTATTTTCATTATTATTATTATTATTATTAAGTCCCTTCTATTTATAGAAGGGACTTTTTAGGACGGGTGGCTGTGGGGCGAATTTATTAGCATGTCCATGATGCCAAAGACGGGCAGGTTAAACCTCTAACAACTGAAGTAACAACTTAGATAACAAATTACGTCATGTCTACTTACGCTAACATCGCTGCTGAACGTACAATTAGCGCGAAGCGCCGTATGTGCGTATGTATATGTGTGCGTATGTATGTAAACAAGAGAATCTCCGATATTTCTATACACACAAGCTTGAAACGTGGCAAAATGCTTTCTTAAGAGGGTGGCTAAGAGAGCCTCCGAGCATATTGTAATTGAATGTCTCATTGAAGACATGAACAACCGTTTATAGGAAGTCGGTTGACCCAGATTAGAGTCCGTAATTTTGTCATATTTACTAGAACTTTTGCATATAGCTAGTTTGGAGAAAGACATTGAAGGAGTTCGTTAGCCAGCTTTGTATCCTTTCAACTTCTTTAGTAAAAAAAAATTTTCAGAAAAGAATTAAAACACTAAAAACCTTTACTTCTAGAGAAAGTCAGACAGTGACGATGACGTAAAAGAGGCAACTCAGTCACCACGCAGACACTGACATAATACTCTAAATATGACGTCATTCTCTCTCGCGCGTGCGGCTCTCTCCGCTCTCTCTCACACAAACATGCGCGCATCTCCATCGGAGGAATAGATCCTCATGAGCCCTCCAGGCGCATGAGGATCTATGTCTCTTGGAGTTGTTTGGAGCGCGCACACACGCACACAGACACACATCGACGCGCTTTCAGAAGAGCATGCAGGTTGCAGTTGCAGTTTTGAAAGGGACTAGGGCTTCCAGCTATCGCTGATTTCGCCCGGGGGGGGGGGGAGGGGGGGGGGGCAGGGGAGGGGGGGGGGGGAGGGCCGTCTCGCTGTCTGTCTGCCGCTCCGTCGCACAGCGGCTGGTGTTATCGCCGGGGCCGGGTGGTTGGAGGCGGGGGGCGTGGCCGGTGTACCGTCGCTTCAGTACCAGGCTGGGGGGGGGGGGGGGGGGGTGTTGGTATGCCAGCCACTCAAAGAAGTCTTGCATGAGTGGTGGCGGTGGTGGTGGTGGCCGGAAGTACCGTCGCTGGCTGTTGGGGGGGGGGGGGGGTCTAGGGAATGGCGGTGGTGGTGGCCAGTGGAGCCTGGGTTTGGGTGTCGGTCGTTGGTTTGAGCGGGGTGGGTGACGGTGTTGGGGTGGCAGTCGGAGGTGTGGTGGCGGCGTGGGGAGTAGTGTTCGGCGTGTCGGAAGCGCTTGGGTGGTCGTCGCGCTGCCGCTGTCCGGAAGTTGGTTTGTTGGTCGGCGGTGGGCGTGGGGTGGTGCCGGTTTCTTGCGTTGGGTCTGTCTCTGTGGCCTTGTCTTCGCTCTCTGGGGCTAGGGCTGGAGGTGGAGTTGTGTCTGTTTCTGTTCCGACTTCTTGGGTTGGTGGGGCGGAGTCCCCGCAGCCTCTGCTTTCGGTGGTGACTGGGGTGGTGCCAGTCTCTTTCGATGCTGTCCGAGGGGTGGCTGGTGTTCCCGTGGGTTTCTTGTCGTCTTGGGGGGGGGGGGGGGGGGTACAGGTCTCTAATCGCACCTGTGTGCACCAACCACCTGGCGGTAATAAGTGCCCGGTGGTAGGTGTCCCCGGTGGCTGATAGGATGGCAGGTACCGCGTCCTGCAGAAGCAGCACCAGTTCGTCGAAGTCTAGACCCCGGAGCCTGGTCCCCTCCTCCTCCATCGATGCCGGCCTCTCCGGAGTGAGTGATTCGGGGATCGAGACCGGCGGTGGGGAGGGCGGGGAGTCCGGCCCCGACGAGGGCTCCGACGATTCTTCAGGTTCTTCTTCCTGATAGAGTGGCGGCTGGGGGCAGGTGGTTACCGTGTTCTCTTCGTAGTTGTAGCTAAAGTAGTTGTAGTAGTGGTCTGCGTTGGTAGTTGGGAAGTTGGCTCTGAGAAGAGCGTCCATGTTGAAGTTTAGTCCCGGTGGTGGTAGAGGCATTGGGTAGTGCTCCAACACCTCTCGTAGTGCTTGGTCTGACTCTAGCGCCCAGGGTAAACCTGGCTGCGCCGTTTGGGGAAGGATTGGTGGAGACAGTGGGGGCCGTTGGCTCTCCCTGTCTCCTTTGCCTGTCGTTGCGGCGCCTGGGGGGGAGGGGGTGAGTACCCCACCTGCTCCCAGTACGGCTGAGCTGTTTGTTCTCTTGGCTGGATCGGTGGGGACAATGGACGATTCTTAATGAGCTTGGGGTCAAAAGGTCGCGTGCGCTAAAACGAGGCTATTTGGGGCTAGACGCGCGACAGCAACATGGCGAGTGAACGCGCAGAACGTCGAAGCCTTAGAATTATGCCGTATTTTGAGCATTAGCAAATATCTGACCACATATAAAAATCAGTCCCCTGTAAACCAATCACAGCCATTTGCATTGAAGCTTGATTGAATTGTGTTCGAAAAAACTTGTCGGCAGATTGAGCATTCAGAAGATTGTGGTTTTAGGATTTTCTTCTACACATTTGAGATATATGAGTGTTTTGTCAAAGCTTACACGGAACTTGTAACATACTGAGTGCACACTATTTTTTTTTTCAAACATTTGACAGCACATTAACATTGTTGGAGGGGTCAACTCGGTTATATTTTGTGAATTTAGCCAGCGAAAAACAACACAGTTTGAATTCATTTATCGGTTGTGGACCTACTTGGTGTTGTCCCATGCTGGCTCCCCCCCCCCCTCCCCCCTCAATGTTTCCAGTTTGGTGAATTCAAGCATGTGTGGGTGTGCGTCAGGAAGATAAATAAGCTAACGGGTTAACACTATGTACAAGTGTTTGTCCCTCTCTTAACCACTTTGATGATTTCGCAGTTGGTAGCAATTTCAGAAGTGTTTTTCACAGGCATCATTTTAACCAAATCGCTGCTGACAGCTAAAGGGTTAAAATTGTCGAAGTCAGAAGACTGCAGCAGAATAAAATATATGACATTCATCACTCTGTGTGTGTGTGTGTAAGTGTGTGTGTGTGTGTGTGTGTGTGTGTGTGTGTGTGTGTGTGTGTGTGTGTGTGTGTGTGTGTGTGTGAGTGTGAGTGTGAGTGTGTGTGTGTGAGAGTGGCAGCACTACTCAATCATCTAAAGGGATCAACTATGACATTTGAAGGGTAGTGCCATGATTTTCGTGTGTTAAGCTCGGATCAGACAATACCCTTAAGCTATCAAAGCTGATCCCCTGTTTTCTTGGAATCAAGATTGTAAGCCAAAACTTTAATACAATGACATTCTATAGCAAAACACGCACACATACACACGTGAGAACAGGCACCTAACTTAAATTTTACAACAACAAAAATAAATGTTAACACAGCAGAACCTGTTCTGGAAATCACAATTTTTGCTAGAAGAAAGTGGCCTTAAACATCTCATGCTCTCTCAAGAGAGGTCTTGTAGGGCAAACAGTGTCACCCGGGCTGCAGCCACCTAAATGTTGGTCTGTAAAGACAGGTGATCTGCTGTAAGGATGGTCGCTCAAAACAGTTTCTGCTGTAGACCATAAAGTCTATATACATGCAAGTTTCTCTCACACCCAACACACTGCACATGCACCCACACACGAGCAGGTGAATTCGGATCAACCACTCCTTCCTCCGTTGAGTTTCGGTTGCTTTTAGAAAAGTATGAAATAAAAGTTTCGCGTTTTCAATATTCTGTGCTCTATTTGATGTGCACACAGGAACAACGCAATGGTGTTTC
Source organism: Semisulcospira habei (assembly GCA_036245525.1). Taxonomy (NCBI): domain Eukaryota; kingdom Metazoa; phylum Mollusca; class Gastropoda; family Semisulcospiridae; genus Semisulcospira; species Semisulcospira habei. The sequence continues at coordinate 197,139,704 of BTPG01000001.1, forward strand.
GATCTGCGCTTCGACTGCTCCTTCTCTATCGCCATGAAAGTACTGTCTGCCCCTCCCACACGTTCCCCATATAGCCTCGCTTTCGATGCGACCTTCACCTCATGAATATTCGTTGAGAATGGTCCATGGAGGCCGTTGGCTCCTTGTCCTCTTTGTGCTTTTTGTTTGTTGCGGCGCCTGGGGGAGGTTGGCGGTATACACCTCCACCTGTTGCGGCGATTAGTTTGGCGTCTGTTCGCCCTCCCAGGGGCGGGCGGTTGCTTCTGTTTGGAGGCCATCTGTCTGTATCAGAGGCTTGGCCTGCGGGGGACTTGGTCTTGGTTCGATGGCTGCCCAGTGGAGCTTGAGGCTTGAGGCTTGAGCTTGCTGCTTGCTTGCGAGGAGCGGTGGTCCGAACTCCTCGGCTGCTGTTAGCTGAATGCCTGGATCAGCATGCATTCATTCATTAACTCCAATTTACTGTCCTCACGACCAACATGGGTATGGGGGACTAGGATCAGCATGCAGGTGACCCGTGTACTTAATATATCATGTAGCTAGGTAAAGTCAACCTGCTTTCACACAAATTATAGCAAGACTGAAATTGTACCGTGAAGTTCTAGTTTTGTCACCATTTTCTCAAGCCTATGAAGCGAAAGTGAAACTCATATCACGTAAAATATACAATTAAGTAAAAACTAAAACTTACGTCATGACAAATGACGTTTGACAAATCAATCACGCGTATGACCTGCACCCCTTATATAACTCACAGACGCATTGGCAGATCTGCGAGACTTTTTCAATAGGAGATAATTTAACATCAGAATCAGGTCAAAGACAAAAGGTAGAGACCATTGACAGCGAGGACAACTCTCATATAGAAGGGACTTTTTTGGTTATGTTCATCCAATCTTGTTATTATTATTATTATTATTATTATTATTATTATTATTATTATAGTTTTATTTTGTTTATTTTTGTGCAGCCCGTCGCCAGTAGCAGGGGTCAAGAAAAAGTTTGTTTGTCTCGTTGTTTCTTTGCGTCTTTGTTTTCCTGCTTTTTTGTTTCTTTCTTTCTTTATTCGTTTCTTCGCATGGCATTTTGTGCCCCCCGCCCCCCCCCCCCCTCCCCATAAACTCTCATAAACCCTCATGAGCCCCCGCGACTGGAGAGGGGGGCGGGGGGGGGGGGTCATGAGGGTAGCTGAGAAGCGTTCGCCTTGCGGCCTCGGCGGTTAAAGGGTTAATGAATTAGCAGCCAGATTTATCCTCATGTGTGCACAAATCAACAGAACTATCTCACTTGAAACGGTTACGGTGGCGGATCGGGGAGGGAGTAATCCCCCTTTCACCACTCCCACCCCTGCCTCCGCCCCACGCGCTCGCCAGGCCAAACATTCTTTAAAATGATATATCAGTTTCTTTCTATCAACCCCCACCCCCCTATTTAACCTTTCACTGTGTAAAATAAAGAACACACATAGTATATAGTTGAAAATGCAATGAAATGAAAATTCAAAACTGTTTCATATGTTTGTTCTTAAACGGGTTGTTTTCAGTCATGTGTTCCCGTTGTATTTTCCAAGTAAACATAAATATTCCAGCTAACGTTTGAAGCATGTCGTTGCATGTGATATGTCTTTTGTTAGATACTTGGTATATGGTTGAAAATGCAATGAAATGAAAATTCAAAACTGTTTCATATGTTTGTGCTTGAAATGGTTGTTTTCATATGTTCTCGTTGTATTTTCAAAGTAAACATAAATATTCACGGTATTCACCAAAGGATCTGACTGTGTGCATTGTGCTTTTTTATTCTTTTTTATTTTAAGAAATGGATATAACATCTATACAATCTGTACAATTTTTATTATGCCGTGTTAAGATAAATGCTGGACATTGCGAAGCGAAGTTGTTTTTTTTTAAAAAAATGTTCTAAGTGTTTGCGTGTGTGTGCGTGCGTATGTACGTGCGCGTAGACTGTGTCCACAGGGCCACAAGTGAGACGTCTCTCATCTGCTTTACAAAGCAAGTCATATAGAACACTCAGCACCGCTGTCTCCACGCTGTGACCTTTGCTATAGGCGGACTAGTGATACACTTCCAACAGACCATTCACCTCTAAGTTTTCCAGGAGCTGTTGAAAGACAACTTTCTACAGTACCTTAGAAATGTATGGTAGGTTGGATCCAGGCCTGTGGTTTTTCAGGGTATTTCATAAAGTTCTGGGAGTTTAAGAGTTAAAGTGTCAGTGAAGTGTCAGTGAGTCCAATCTCAGTATTACTCGCTCCTAGTACTACAGAAGTACGGGGGATGCTCGGTGAGCAAAAGGTCCTCTGGCCGACGTCAGCCTTAGCTGATCCGCGCACGGCACTGAGGGCCAGTTAATGCTGACGTCGGCCAGAGGGTCTTTTTTACCAAGTGGGTTTTCTTCAAATGGCAAAAGAATTATTAAATAATAATAAAAAGAATATAATAATAAAAAGAATATAATAATAATAATAATAAAGAAATAATAAATACGTCGGCCCCAGGAACTATTTTATCAAGTGTTTCTTCAAAAGGCAAACTACTACTACTACTACTACTACTACTATTATTATTATTATCAAAAAATAAATAAATAAATAAATAAATAAATAAATAAATAAATAAATAAATAAATAAATAAATCCTTTCAATGAAGTTATCGCGAATAACGCGATCTGACGGCGCTATACTGAGGCTGACCTGGCTGAATAATAATGCAAATGATTCAGCGTCGATCATGTATGTCACAGAACATTTTTCAACAAGCATGTCACTACAAACAAACATTTAAAATATTATTTTAAACAACAACAACAACACAACACAACACAACAAAACAAAACAAGACAAGACAAGAAAAAATATAAACTAAATTAAACTAAACAAAACTAAACTAAACTAGAAACAATCAAGAAGATAACATGTTAAAGGTGTTGAATATTTTATTTATTTGCACGATATGATTGCTAGTTCTGTCCAATCACACTGCACTTCTGGTCAACTGGAAACACTTCCTCCCCAAAATCAACACAAGCGCGAAAAGCTTTCAACGGGATTGAACATACTATTACCAATAACGTGACTGGTATGTGATTCTGGACCTCATGGCTTGAGACAACAAGGTCGAAATACACAGACCAGCACACATTGTTATTATAAGTAAAATATCACGAAAGTGAGCTTTTGGAGAAAGCTGCGGACGATAGAATTTTTAAAAACCAAAACCGGAAAATGACACGGCAAGCACTGTGTACAAAATATAGGGCAAATAGACGTTGTTCGGAAATCATAAATAGGTTTAAAAAATTGCACATGTTTCGACGAAAACAAAAGTTGATTAAAAGCCCGGACAAACACACGATATCGTGTGTTTCTCCGGGCTTTTAATCCACTTTTATTTTTCGTCGCGGAAACACATGCAATTTTGATCGACCTCTGATTTCTGGGATCGTCTATTAAGTGGCTTGCGGAATTTGTGACTGTAACATAGCAAGTGTCTCAGTGGACAGGTGTGTTTCAAGTGAACGTGCGTCAGTGTCGGCTGGGGGGTTGCAGGAATTTTCAGGTAATTCAAAATAGAACAAAACACTGATAAATATTACACGTTATCAAATTAAATGTGAGAGGAAGAATGCGTTTATTCTGAGAGAGTGAATTTCAAGACGATTTAGAACTTGAAATTGAAGAGGAATAGACGAGATTAGAAGTGAATCAAAATTGCATGTGTTTCGTCAAAACAGCGGATTAAAAGCCCCGACAAACATGCGATCTCACATGTTTGTCCGTGCTTTTATTGCGCTATTTTCGTCTATTTCAAGACGACTGCCACTGTTTAACGTGAAAAAATGTTGCTCTAAGTACACTGTCATTGTGTGTGTGCTTTGTTTTGTATTGTACCGTGCAAAAGCAGTGTTTTCAAAACCAACATAAGCATTTCTCTATACTTCGTCAATTATACGCTTCACAGAAGACGGGGATAGACACAAAACACAAAACCATTTATCACAGGAATGGCTGATTTTCAGTCTGGCTCGACCAATCAGCTGAAAGTAAAAACGTCAATGTGAAATCACGGGGCGAGTGTCGACCAATCACTGCTGTTCTCGAGGATGAAGAACTTCCGGTTGGCGCGCGCATGCCATCTGAGGACCTCAGTTCTGCAGGAGCCCATTCAGCTTTCGGATGACGTTTTCACTGGCCTCTGTGGCTTTCTGGCAGATAAAAAAAAAAAAATGTTCGGTACTTCTTCATGGATTGGTTCGTCGTGTTGTGTGCTGGTCTGTAATTTGGGACCTTACGACGTTACGCCGTAAGGTCCAAAATCACAGACCAGCACACATCCATTGAGAGACAGATGGAATGAGAGAAGATGATTAAAAACAGGTCTATGAAGACAGATTGAGCCAACATTTACTGGCAGGCACGCCCCATCCCCAAAACGATCAAATGTTAAACGTTTAACTCACTCAAGGAGCCCCGGATCAATAGCTGCGGAGGTGTATAGCGTTGCCGCCGGCACGTCAACGCTATACAACGCTTTTGCAGCTATTGATGCTGGATTCTTTGAATGAGTCAAGGCTTAACGTTTCGACAAAATGCGCTACCTACAGCCAAAGAGTTAAAGACAAACTACGTACATGTCAACCTATAAAACACGTCGAAAGTGTCAAGCCTTCTCACCCTCTTTTTCTTTCGTCTTTATCACTCTTACTTCCGGAGTTGAGTGTACCCGCGGGGTCTTCATTAAGTTAATTTATTTCGAGTTATCTTATGAGGCCAACTGTCGCTTCCCTTTTTCAGCCCTCTAGTTACGACCCATACGGCCACAGTGTATGTGATTGTGCGCTGGTCTCTGAATTTGGCCTTCCAAGCAGAAGTGTTCGAAATCACAGGCCGGTACACGAGTTGTCATGATTTAACACATTTTACCCCAGGGCCGAAATACCGAAATTTTAAAGTTACCCTCTGAAGGGTATTACAGTTCTAGAGACAGATCGAGCATGATAGTTCAAGGGTGGTGCCAGAATAGCTTGGCGCCCATAGGCGCCAAGCTATTCTGGCACCACTCTTGAACTATCATGCTCGATCCATGTCTTGCTGTGGTGTGTCGGGGCTGAATGAGTTAAGTCCTTTCATTGCCGGTAGACGCAGACAGCGTTTTTGAAATCATTGTAAATTCCAAAAGGCAATGATGGCGGTAAACGAATCACTAGATTGTTCCGGCATATTTATACTGGAACTGCTTTTTCAGGGTAGCTATTTGTCAGGCTGCCAGAACTGTGCGGCCGGAGTTGCAAGACAGATGACCGGGGTTTTTTTGGGGGGTTTTTTGGGTTTTGTTTTTTAAGGGGTCCCCCGGACACAATGTCAGGCTGTCAGAACTGTTTCCGGCAATGCTGGTTCATCCCATACCTGTTGTAAATTCAATGCTAAAGATGCCCAGGAGCTTGGGCACAAAGGTGTTTCTGCAAGAGGTGCAGATCCTCATGAGCCGCCGCGACTGCGGGGGCTCATGAGGATCTACACCTCTTGCACTCGAGGGGGGGGGGGGGGGTGTTCCATTTTCCTCGGAAGTGATATCCCCAAGAAATCTCTAAGCGTCAAAGGGTCATGGACACAAAGTTGTTTTTGCAAGAGGTGTAGATCCTCATGAGCCCCCACGACTGCGGGGGCTCATAAGGATTTACACCTCTTGCACTCGGGTTGTGTTCCATTGTTTTCGGCAGTGATACAACCCGCAACGCCATGCGCTCAAGATACTGACTTCGAAACCCACCTCATCAACGGAGAAAGAGGAGGGAATACACAGCGAGTAGAACGCGCCGTCCGGCTTCTGGTCCAGCACCTCCTGCAGCCCTTCGCAGCAAGTGGCTTCAGCTGGGCACACGTTGTGCACTTCCGTCTTCCCGTCCTCCTCCAGCGTCCACTCTGTCTTCAGTCCCAGAGGGCAGCATGTTTCCTGTCCGTCACTTCCGGTTTGAGAGCGGCGGCCCAATCGCGGTAAGGCGAGGTATGCCCTTTTTCCCATTCTGGGGAAAGCGATGTAGCCCTGTTGAAAGAGAAAATAGATATGAGTAAAAAGAGAAAATAGTTCAGAATACACACACTGGGATTATATAGGTGTCACGAATCTCATTATTACACCATATTCACTGCCAGAAGTCGCGGACTGTGTTTCGGAAATGTTGGTTAATTCAACGTCAGAGAGCCCAGCAGAGTTCAAGGAGCACAGTTACAACGTGGGGCTTTCGCAACAGACACAGATCCTCATGAGCCCCCGCAACTGCGGAGGCTCATGAGGATCTATGCCTGTTGTAGTTGGATCGCCTTCACTTTTTCTTGGCATTTGAAAGGGTTAATCGTTCAGTAATAAACAGGGATAAACAATTTGTGGCCCAATGACGTGAGTTTGCTAGATAATGCCAATCAATTTAGCCGCAGTAGCATTTACGGTGTAAGTATAGTCCTCCAATGGTCGCAAACTCTCGTCGGTCTGTCTGTTGCTGCATGTGTGTGTGTGTGTGTGTGTGTGTGTGTGTGTGTGTGTGTGTGTGTGTGTGTGTGTGTGTGTGTGTGTGTGTGTGTGTGTGTCTGTCTGTCTGTCTGTCTCTTTCTCTCTCTCTCTGAAAGAAAAAAATAACAGAGAGAGAGAGAGAGAGAGAGGAGAGAGAGAGAGAGAGAGAGAGAGAGAGCAAACCTGTCGTGGTTTGTTTTCTTTTACAGTTGTTGACTTTGTTATTTTTGTTGACATAACCAAGCAAGAAAACCGTAAACATTCTGCTGAACTCAGACTAAGCGCATGATAAACATTGTGATTTTCCGCCGTGTATTGTTTTACTGAGTTTGTTTGTTTTTTGGTGTTTTTTTTCAGCATTCGATAGATATTGATATTAGTTGATGTTTTTTGGGATTATTTTTGTGACCATATTTGTATTATATCTCACGCTACATTTGCGTTGTTACCGACATGCAAAATCGTTATCTAAATACTGTTCCGAAACGACGTAACCAGACGAACTGAGAATTGGCCATCTTAACATATACCATCTAGTTAACAAGGTGTCCGATTTATCTGTGTTCCTAAACACGCCCTTACATTTTCCTATTTTGGTGTGTCCGAGTCAAGGCTTAAAAATTCAATAAGGGATAACTCCATTTCTGTCCCAAACTTCTCAGTACTCCGCAGAGATGCCCTCAAGCCCTCAACACACTGGACTAGCAGTATATAACATAATTCAGTACTTTGTAACGTCAAACGGCGACAAGACTTAGAGTCAGCTCAAGTGCAAAGCTTGTGGGTAGAAGTGAAAACATCTAATTTTGGTTGAAAAAGCCTAAAAAATGACCATTTCTACACCATTTCTAGACGGTCGCAGGAAGGTGTCAAAACGGTCCCATATAGGTCGCATTTCGCTTGAAAAAGACCTAAAAATGACTATTTCTACACCATTTCTGGACCGTCGCAGGAAGTTGTATTTTTGGTCGTTTATTGCATACAATTTGGTAGCACACACCGTCCTTCGACGGTATTTACACGTTTCATTTAGACCAAATTCACACCAAAGTTTGCGACCCTCGGAGGACCACACTTACGAAAACGGCATAACGAAAATGTTTGCCCCCCTGAAATAGAAGAAAATGTCCTATTAGAACTTTTCCTAAGAAAATCCCAGAACAGAAATACCACTGGCCAGCATTACAATGCAAGAAAATAACCAACAAAAAATAAACACTCTTGACCCCTTCACTGCTGAAGAGATGCAAACACAATAGAATTACAAGAGGCAAAGAACTTCATGTGACCCTGCAGTTGCCGGGGCTCATAAAGTTCTTTCCCTCTTGATGAGCCTATTCATGTCGGTGTTCCTTGGATTGCTGGATTATTCGGCGTTGAGTCTGCCTTGCTTTTGAGGACATAAGTATGCGTCCACTTGTCAGTGAAGGGGTTCACAAAGACTGAGACAAAACTCGAAAATGTTTTGTCTTAATTTTGACTACGAGTGTTTCTTTCTTTGCTGATTATTTTCTTGTCCCCAGGAAGTTTTTTTTTTTTAAATAAATTAATCATCATTTGTTGTGACTGCAGAGATCAGTACAAATGATGTAATAAGTTGATCAATAATACACAGAAATGTTCTAATGGACGTTTTTACCAGCCGATTTTGTCTGGTTTGTAAATTACCATTGGTTCAAGTGCTCGGTGACCAAAAGGTCAACGGGCTGACCTATGTGGACGTCAGCTACTTTTCGCTCGCCGACCGATAGCAGACTCTACTCCCAATAGTCGTCCCTGCCCAAACGTCCCGGGGCCAGTTGCGTGAGAGAGCTTAGTCCTGCGCCAGTCGCTAAGCAAGGTGCTCCGCTATAGCGGATCACCTTGCTTAGCGACCGGTGCAGGATGAACGAGCTTAGTCCTGCGCCAGTCACTTAGC
>BTPG01000001.1:197153146-197178146 GCA_036245525.1 Semisulcospira habei
TTAGCCCCGAGTCCATGCAGCAGGAGATGGATTAACCATGATAATTCAAGGGTAGTGCCAGATTAGCTTGGCGCCTGCAGGCGCCAAGCTAATCTGGCACTACCCTTGAATTATCATGGTTAATCCACCTCCTGCAACTGGTACATAGTCATTAGGCAACACCTCCGAAATTTGAGAAATGGGACCTTGGTGCTAAAAGGGTTAAAAAAAAGTAAGTTTCTTAGACCAACACTGCTCTCAGAAGGCAACAGATAGCAATTCCATTTTGTGAAAAGCGAATTTTTCATTGTATTACAACGACAATCTCGCTTTTCATTAAAAAAAAATGGACGTATTGTATGGTACCTTCTTGGGCGGAACAATCAGGACAACTGGCACAAACAAAGAAATTGAAAAAGGAAAATTCACCACATCAGAAACCTGTCCACCAAAAACTGCCAGCGCTGGGTCACCAACAGGGGAAAAATACTCAGAAGCGTAATTGTGTGCTGGATTCTGATTGTGTACCTTACTGCTCTAGGTGGTAAGATCAAAACCACAGATCGGCACACACGTAACAACCTGGAATGCGATGTCACAGACATGTCAATCACCACTTCTGCTCTAGGAAAGCAAAAGACAGTAAGTCCATTTTTGAGAAAAGCGAGATATCCATTGTATTAGAATGAAAATATCGCTTTTCCGCAAAAAAAATGGACATATTGTTTTTTTACTTTTTATATTCCAGGACAGACTTGTTACAACTCGAAGGGAAGCCGTGGAATTACCACAATAGCGTCATATCAGAGTCACCAAACGGTTGCAACAAACATTATAAACCACAATCAAACAAGCAAAAAACAGGTGGGAATATGCTGTGAATATTAAAATTTGTGCCAGAACGGATTATAATCAGCTTGAAATAAACATCACAGGGGGAGGAAATCGAAGATCTTTCTGCCAAGAATTATATGCCCCTGACTGGGTCGGCGTTTCAACAGGACCAGTATCCTACTGCCGATTTTGGTCAGTCAGGGGCACGAAACTCTTAGCAGAGACAAAATCTTCGATTTCCTTCAACTGTGACAACATCTGAAAAAAAAAAAAAAAAAAATCAGGATTCACCAAACGTTTTCACCAACAAGTCACGATCACGTGGGAGGCGTGAAAGAGGCACAGGCCGAGACCTGAAAATGTGTGTGCAGCAATCATGTATAAAAACATCACATGCACAGAGAAAATACCCCGTCCTTCTCCATCTGCGGCCCCTCACCACTCCGCTTTCTGGGCATGGCAAAAGGCAGTCCATAATACGAGTGCTCCTGAACCCGCTATAGACACAAGAATAAATAGGAAGTCAACCCTTGGAATGACACTGACGATATTGGAAAAGACGTGTCAGTAAGGATGGTGTTGTCCCAGTAAGCAAAAGTCCTCAGGCCCACGACGGCCGCAGTGGGCCAGAATACGTTTTGCGACTGGGGCGCAAGCAGCAGTTAAGAAGTTAGTGACTTAGTCATTGTCATTGTTATGAGCTTACGCCATGCAGGCAAAAAGCTTTTTTAATTTTTAATTTTATTTTTTTATTTCATTTTTTTTTAAATTAAAAGTCGTTGTGTGCCACGTCTCGAATGAGGTTTCTTTTATTATTATTATTTTTTTTTAAACGTACAAAAACCTAGAATTCATTTTTTACCAGTGGCCTGTGAAAAAACAAAACTGCACGAAATCAGTGACAAAAGATTGTTTCCGAAACCGCAATCGATAAAGATTACACGACGTAAAAAAAAAAGGTTAAATGCGCTTTCTATATTTTTATTTTTTTATTTTTTGGGTGGTTATCTGACATTTCCTTATTTTTGCTGTAAGATGTTAAAGCGATACGCACCGTGGCAGGTTTTAATTTGCTAAAATACGCCGCCTATACAACGGATTAGCAATGTTGTATTGCATTTAAATAAGATTTTCTTTCCTTCTTTTCACAATCCATCTTAGTATACACATGCACCGGAGGTTCTCCACTTCCTGTGTAACGAAAGGAACTCTCTTGCATACACAAGAGAAAAAGAGCATAAAAATTGTTTGATTTTACGACATTCAAAACTTTATTATTCAAGTTAGTCCTTTTGTACAGCTTCATTGTAGACATAGTTAAACATTTAGAAATTAGATATTGCGAACAATTAACCCTATATTGCCTCGAGTAGGTATCTTTAATTAACTTTTAATGTATTGAAATCTGTTGAAATCAAATACGTTAGCGTCACGTTGATGTAATACAACGGTACGGTTTATTCGAGCAAATCCGCGCTGGCCCAGCGCAAGCTCACCGTGAGAGTAAAAAGGTCGCAAACTGTCACAAAGAAAGCCAAACTAACACAGGGGCGGAAGTGACGTAGCCACTACAAATTCGTTGGCAGTATATTATAAAATACAAATAAATCCAAAGTCAATTTAAACGCAATTGATCAGACCAAAATCCTCGGACGTAAAGTGTGTTTCTGCTTTCAGTTTAACCCTTTTGGCTGTCGGTAGCGCGTCCTGTCCCGATCATTCCTACAGGAATCATCGCGACAGCACGCGCTACCGACAGCCAAAGGGATAAAGCTCGGCCTTGACCTGACAAAGCACCGATCAGAAACGAGATGTTTTTTGTACCTCGACCACAGCAATGGTCTGTTATTTTTCTATTTTCATTTTCTCTAAAACAAAAGCACTGCTGGAAGTTACCTCGGCCTAACCCTTTGCGTGTCCGTAGCGGTTTTTGTCGGCAATGATTCCTACAGGAATCATCGCGACAAAAACCGCTACGGACACGCAAAGGATTAACATGCACTGACATGCGTAAAACACTGATGCACACTGAGTTTTGGAGCACTTCCGCCCCGACGTGCGTTTGACCTACTTTCCAACAGTTTCCCACCTTCTTACTTACAGGCAAAAACATCAACTTTCTATCATCAAGACGTAAAGCAAAGAAGTTGATAAAATATGTCCACTGCAACATTTTCCATAGACGTTCCTGAAACAGCAAAACACAATGGCAGGGTTGTGTAAATACACACACACACACAAAAAACAGTTCGAGTAAAGTTAGTCCAAGTCGCAGAAAGACGTTCAAAGTTACAGCCGTACATCAGTATAAGTAATTTGTGACAATATGAACTACACATAAAACATACTACAACGGAAATACCAGCATCATTAGAAATATCGAAGACGTACCGTAAAATAATTGTAACAATTCCAAAGTCTCCCAGAAATGTGAATACACGACAATTTACCACACACACACACACACACACACAACAACAACAACAACAACAAAAGTCTGAAAACGAAAAACGTACACAAAAGTTTGAAAACGAACAACGTAACGTACAGGAAAGTTTGAAAACGATAACGAACACATACAGCAATTTAACATTTTCGTTGCTATAGCAACAGCAAGGGGCATAAAACCACATGTGTCCCAACAACTGTGGGGGCTCATGAGGTTCTGCACCACTTGCGGTCTTATTTTGTATGTATGCACACATATTTTTATTATTAAGTTTTACAGATTGGACTCTTTGGCACTGAAATACAAACGCTTAAAAAAAACACAGCTTGTGGTCGCTGACAATAAAGGGTTAACCCCTTGAGTTTTACTGACGATACCGTTCAGAGGAACCCCCAGTAGCAAAATGTCTTCGGGCCCAGGACGCAGTGGGCTTGCGCACGACGTTTTGCTACTAGGAAAGACGAGTATTTATGCTGAGCACTAGTGCCAGTAGCAGTATATTGGTTGGCATACTATAAACATTTTTGTCATCTCACTTGTCGTCATAGTTATATTAAAAACTTTCCGCTGGACAACTGAATCGCTAGCAGCGTCAGTATAATTGCCTTGTAAAAAAAGATGAATGTGTGCTTGTTTAATTGCTATTTTGAAAGGTCCAAATGATGGAACCAGCACACACAGTTCACGAAACCTTACTTAATAGTGAATTTTAACCCCTTCACTGCCGAGAAAATAAAAGAATATAACCCAACGGCAAGAGGCATAGATCCTCATGAGCCCCCGTAGTTGCGGGGGCTCATGAGGATCTATGTCTCTTGCTGAAACTACTTAGGCGGCTGTAGATCTATGACGTTGAATTTACAATCATTTTTTTTAAAAAATACAGTTTAGTGTCCACTGGCAGTGAAGGGGTTAGTCTAGCCGTGTCTTTCTTCTGAGATACATCTAACAAAGGACACGGAAAATCGAGAAACAATTATAGTCCAGTTGTGTTCTTTAATGACGAAGTGGTCGGTGGTCTCATTGTCCCTGAGTAATTTGAGTGACTTCAAGAAAGAAATATGTCGGCTGTAGGTCGTGCACACTCAATAGGAAGAATGGTTCTGGTGAACAATGTATTCAATGCAGTTTGTCTTCAAAATTGATTCAGTTCTTAAATGTCGGAGGTTGGATTGAAATAGTAGATTATCACTTTGCAGACTTGATTCAGGACATCCGCGGAAAACACAGATGTTCATAGACCTTATAGACCGTGACCACTCAAGAGCTTTCATGGTTCTGGTGAACCATTCAGCTGCTGTTTACACACTTTTCTCCAGTGACAGTCAGTACGCGGACCAACGTCAGCTTAGCCTCTTCATTGCCGAGAGAAAGTGAATACGATCCAACTGTAAGAGACACAGATCCTCATGAGCCCCTTGCGACTGCGGGGGCTCATGAGGATCTATGTCTCATGCTGAGATCAATATGCATCCATGTTTCTTGGACGGTTGGGCGTTTTGTCGTTCAATGAACAAAGATTTCAGAAACCAAAATATACGTCCAGTAGCAGGGAAGGGGTTACGTGCCCCTGACTCACTGGGGAGGGATTTCTTTGTTGGTTTAGTATTTAAAGTTAATTATTAATACCACATGATCGAGAACGTGACCCACTATTTCTTGGACAAAATTCCTGTGCACTGATGTACTGCTATGTAGTATTATTTACCCACTCCACACAGTTTTCTCTTCTTTGACACATGCACTTGTTTATTTATAGCGATCAAATTAATAGTCATGAATTTGCTTGACATACTTGTCTTCCCAAAAACCCTTGCAGGTCAAGAAGATAAATCTGCACACTTGCCTTTTGCATTTTATCAAACGACTTGCATTCTGTCAAAGCGAAAAGTAAAAATATGTTCATACTTCCACATTCACAAGCGCTTTATGCTCTCTTGTAAAGAAATACTTCTTAGTGTGCAGGTGCTCGCTTACCTTCTTTCCCAATCACACACAGGAACGGAGAACAGACAGCAACAAACATGCGAAGCGAATCGCCGCGCTACTGACGAAATGTCCACTAACATTTCTCATGAAAGCAATAACCTAAGAATAAGACAAAACAGACAAACCTGCGGGCAATTTCAGTCACCATTCTTGTTATAATCACAAACCAAATTTACTCAATAACACGTCGACTTTAGAAAGTACTCATTTCCACATAGTTTGACGACTGAAATCACCGCCACAGTCGACTGCCAGTATTTGTTCTGAGCATCGCAATCAGCCGCAGAATGAAGGACTCAAGGTAAAGCGATGTTTTGGACTACGTTTATAAATTAGATCCAATTTTGCTTAATATGCAGTGCCAATAACAGACAGATGTAAAAATTTACTCGACCCAAATAAAAAAAATGTCCTCGACCAACGCCTCGGCCATTTTGATACGGGTCTCGTAATCACATCTGCCAATTGTCGACACTTGATATGACGCAAAATGTACCTCAATGTAATATTTCTACATACGTGTGTGTAGGGACAGTGCATTTCCACGCATGTTTACGTGCCTTGAATGAGACATGAAACGGAAATTAGGTGTGAACAATATTTTAAATGAAATATACAATTTCATCTCAATCCACAGATACAATCCACTCAATCATGCCGCCCCAGTGTGTATCATCAACTCATTTCGGAACGTGATATCTCTCGCCGGGCATAGATCCTCATGAGTCCGCGACTCCACTGAAGATTCTAGGAAATCGATCTTCATCGATTGATTGATTGATTTCCTTATTTATTTATTTACAACTTTATTGTCCTGCGAGGAGAACTGAGTTTAAGATTTGCTTTCAGTCAGTTCTTTAGGCAGAAGAAGCCATCTTACTTTCAGAAACGCTGAAATCCATCGGGTTATGACCACATAGTCAGAAAAATGGCCTAATTGAGTTGAGCCACAGCAACCTATCAAGAGGCACATATTCTCATGAGCCCCTGCGGATGCAGGGGCTCATGAGAATCTAGGCCTCTTGCACTGGGTTGTACAGAAATGACAAGGGACTGTACAGAAATGACAAGAAACTGAATAACCTCCCCTCCGGGACTCTCACATCGCTCAAATCTGCACTGGCAGCAGACATGTTTCGTGCGACAGCGGCTAGCCATCTAGAACTTTCTCCTGCATCAGTGTATAGCAAGAGGCTGGGCGCGGGCCGACTAATGAAGACGTCGGCCCAAAGACCTTTTGCACATTGCCGGATGGAGGAGCTGTGCAGATCCGGGCTCAGTTGCATGAGCTACTTACATCCCGCGCAAGCCACTTAGCAAGGTGCTCCGCTATAGCAGGACTCAGACTAGGATAAACCGAAGTTATGGCAGTTATAGCAAGAGTTGTGCCCCTGACTCGGAGCGTCAGTAGAATACTAGTTAGTATCCTATTGACGCTCTGAGTCAGGGGCACAACTCTTGCCATAACTTTGGTTTTCTCCCCTGTGCTAAGATCAGTCGTGCAACTGGCCCCTAGGACCGGCTAGCGCATGGATTTGAAGTCAAAGTAAAAACTTCTAGCACTCATTCTCAGTCATTCGACGCTGAACATTGAAAAAACAAAGGAAAAAACACGCTTACGGAAAGGAAACCTAAGACACAATTTCGGTCTTTCTTGGGAACTTCTTTGAATATCACTCGCAACTGCGGGGGCTCATGAGGATCTATACCTCTTGCAGTTGAGTCTTGTTCAACATTTCTTCCCCTGGAATGAGTTAATGCATAGAAAACCGGATTCCTGCTAGAATCAAGTCGACATCAGTCATATCTGTCACCTCTGTAGGGATATATTCATCATCTAGCACATCTTCTATGAGTGCTTGTTTCCAGGAGTGCGTGTGTCCGTGGGTGCCTGTGTCCGTGAGTGCATGTGCCCGTGAGTGCGTTTGTCTGCGAGTGCGAGTGTCCTTGAGCGCGCTGGTACGGCCAGTAGGTCGCTTGTGTGTTACTGCGATTGAAATCAAAATTTAAACAAGCTTTAATTGCTTCTGCTGAGTAATTGTATCGGGGGGAAAAATGACACTGGCGGCACAAACAAAAAAGCAAGGCTGTTGTGCAATTTTAAGGTAAACAATACAACCTTTTCTTTAATTTATAAGAGATGTATTCGCCATAGAAATCAACACAATATACTCATTTCTGATTCCTGCCCAAACTGACACACAAACTAAACCTCCATTTTGACCGCAACTTTTTCTCTCACATCGGAGATCAATAGAGGCGAACAACGAGAGGGAGAATCACAAAAGTTGCCCGCAATTTTTAATTTAGAGATCTGACGTCTTGCTTGGCTTGCGCTGTCAGTTAAAAACAAAACGCTCCTATCTGCACACTAACGCTAATGGATCGCTTTATTTCTTTGGGATCTCACCCGCAGACCTAAACCAGACGACATCCCTCGATGCCAGAATGCAAATGGCGTCAGTCGATCTTGCTGACAGCCGCAATAGACTTAGAGTTCTTATGAACCCCTCCAAAGGTATTCGAGCCGAAGTCGGCCGCTGTAGGCCCGCGCCGTGCGCGGGCCCATTGCGGCCGACTTCGGGCCAAGATCTTTTGCTTACTGTCCTACTCGGGCTCATGAGAATTTATGTCTCTCTGCAGATGGGAGGGTTGGGATGAGCTACAGGGTTGCGGGCGTGCCGTTCTGTGGCAAAAGACAGCCTGTCTGTTTTAGAGAACAGCGAGATTTTCACTGTATAACAATGAAAATCTAGCTTTTCTCGAAATTGGAATACTGGGATTTGCCATACGATATGGGGGGGGGGGAGGGGGAAGGGGGAGGGGTGTGGGGAGAGAGGTTTTTCCCGCCGACCGAACCGAAGGCATACTTTTAGAGATCGCATTTCATGTGCAAAAAGTGCACTGATCCTCATAAACCCCTCCACAATACGTATAAGCACATGACAGTAGGCTACAAAACAGCATAGACTATCATTGACCACAGACTATCATGAATTTAGACTGCAAGAGTTTCTACAAGAATACAGTTTTCATTTACCTCTTTGTTTCTCATGCAAAGGAGGAATCTGGTTTGCGGCCAAGGCTTTCCATTTTTAAGACTTATCTAAGCCCAGCTCGAATTACCAGAGACAATGGACGAGCTGTTTCAGTAGAGCACGCCCATCCTGATATATCTTCATACTGGTTTGAAAGGAGATGAATCGTTATTTTCTTAAATGCTCATGAAGGTCTGTGTTTCTCAGAGATACTAGCTGGCGTTCGTCTTTTCAAACAGATAGATCGTTTTTTCTCATGGGAAATGTGTGTGTGCATGCCTGTGATTCGGGGTTTACTGTTGTGAGCCGTAAGGGCCACAGTCCCAAACCGTTACGTGTGTCTCTTGTCTCTTGAGAATTTGGACTGGCATGAATGTTTGATCGCAGTCTCTGGCGGTTTCTGTTCGGTTTCGTAACAATGCGTAGAGATTGAAAATCGGCTCTTAAAGGGAGGCTTCAAACGGGTGTCATTTAATACGTTCAGTGCTAGTGAGCAAGACTTGTGTGTCTGAAAACTCGTAAATTTAACACTAAAAGCGTCAAAGGCAAAACTTTAACCCGGTTACCCCCAGCGACCACAATTTAACTCATTCAACTCCGACACGCCACGGCAAGACATGGATCGAGCGTGATAGTTCAAGGCTTGTGCCAGAATAGCTTGGCGCCCATATGCCCCAAGCTATCCTGGCACCACCCTTGAACTATCACCCTCGATCTGTTTCCAGAAGTGTAATACAGTCTTCAGAGGGCAACTTCAAAATTTGCGGATTTCGGTCCTGGAGCAGAACTTGTGTTAAGCTTTTGAACTAAGTGTCAATTGAGCTTTGAAGAATTTCACCCGTCCAGAGAACCCGGATTAGAATACTAGGCAACAAGAGGCATAGAACCTCATGAGCCCCCGCAGTTGCGGGGGCTCATGAGGTTCTATGCCTCTTGCACTTCTGTCACGATAAATTAACCTTCCCTCGACAGTTAAAGACTTAATATTTGTTGAGAGAATCATTTTAAAACACTAAACACAATTTGTGAATTCGTCGGTGCCTAAAAAACTTTAGGAGTTTGTGATGGATAACTGATTGTTTTGCTCCGCGTGCGCGCGCACGCGTGTGTGTGTGTGTGTGTGTGTGTGTGTGTGTGTGTGTGTGTGTGTGTGTGTGTGTGTGTGTGTGTGTGTGTGTGTGTGTGTGTGTGTCACAGATGTGCCGGTATGCGCGCATGCGTGCCTGCCTGCCTACCTGCATACTTCCCTACAGAATAAATTTAAAGTTCTGCTGATGACTGTCCCGTGATTTGATGGGTATTATTTCTACGTAGTTTAGCAGTCCGGTCAATTCGAAACAAAATGAGCCTAAAGTTTTATTCTCTGTGAAACTAGAGTGACCGCCGTGCGTAAAATAACATGGAATAAAACCAAAACAAAGAAGAAGAAAAAAAAAGCGCCAGAAAAAAATATGGCAAAAGTAGTTAGATAATGTTAGATACCAGATAACATTTAGATATCTGTTTTGTCTTAGTACTTCAGAAGCATTTTTCCTTTCTTTGTTTGGTTACGCTTCAGAAAAATAGAATAAAACAGACAGTTAACTGTTTTGTCTTAGTATTTCTAAAGATTATTTTTGTCTTTGTTGGTACTTAGTTTAAATTTCCTCTGTGCCGGGGTTCTATGCAGTCAGCTATAGCACTGAGATCGGCTCGGCTGCGTTCAAGCTGCATAAGGCAAGAAACCAACTAGTTATGGACAAAGAGCAGAGACGAAGAAACGTTATTAAACCCTTCACCGTCGAGAAGATGTTAATATGATCCAACTGCAAGAGGCATAGATCCTCATGAGCCCCCGCGAATGCGGGGGCTCATGAGGATCTATGCCTCTTGCTGATACCAATTTGTATCCATGTTCCTTGGACGGTTGTGGAGTTTTGTTCGCTGAATGAACACAGGTTTCAGAAACAAACTACGCGTCCAGTGGCAGGGGAGGGGTTATTCGGGATAACAGTTTAACCCCTCCACTGCCGGGGAAAGGGTAACGCTACCTAGCTGCAAAAGACATACACCCTCATCAGCCCCCCCCCCTCCCTCCCCCCCCACCCCCGTCCAGCCGTCCGGCGCGGGGGCTCATGAGGTCGATTAATGTCTCTTGTCACTTCTACGTTTCCTTGTACCTGTATTGGTTCCCATTTACACCTGTGTTTTTCGCGCATATGTCGGGCATTGACAGTCGTTTCATACGCGAAATTCGTGATCTCTGGCAGCGAGGGGGTTAAAGCACTGAGATCGGGGTTGCTGTTGCATTGACAAGGCAATAAATTAGCCTGCTTTGTGCATAGCCTCGGGAGAACTGAGAGACGATGAAGCGTCATTATTCAGGATAAACTGAAGTGTAACCCTTTGAGCCTCGGCAGCGTTTTTTTGTTGTTGTTTTTTCTGTGGGTTTTTTTTTTTTTGTCGCATTTTTTTTGTCTAACAGGAATCATCGCGACAAAAACCGCTGCCGACACGCAATAATGAGTTACTGAAGACGTGCCGAAAACTGGATCGAGTGCCTCTCCTACAATCTGTCCTGCTGCTACTCGACGCAATTTAAAAATTGCGGCCACAAGTTGGAAGCGCCGGCAGCCGACAGCGATGGAGAAAACATGCTTGTAAACTGCTGATGGTTTTGCAATAAAGTCGAACACGGCACAAGTCTCAGAATTACTATCATAGTAAACTTATGAACCGAAGTATAAACACTCCCGCCGGGCCGCTGTGTAGGGCCGCCGTATCACTGTCAGTATTCCTCCCACAATTAGTTTTGCCGTTTTGCCTAGCAGTGGCTTCAGCCACTAACTACATTTTCACCATTGTTAAACCATTACATACTCAGGCTGATTTATTTATTTATTTATTTATTTACTCAATTTGCCTATGAACTTGAAGGTTACAGTGCAGATAAGGAGATAGACCACCATTTTAGTTCAAGGCTGGCATCAGAATAGCTTGGCGCCTCAGCCGGAATAGCACCTTGGAGATTGCGGCACTGCGAGAAGTTTTAGCCTCTTCTAGTGTAGTCGAACAAGCCCGGTTATGTTATCAGTGTGAATCAATGACACCCGAGTCGTGTAAGCGGCAGCACCGCAGACCGGCTATCTTCAGAAAGGGGAGTGAATTGGCCAGTACAGCACCGAATACCGTACGAGTTACGTCCATTTCACGGTCGAATGCGATAAGATGATTATAGAGTTACGGCGACGAAACGTTTTCGTCAGCCGAAATAGCTCAGTTGGGAGAGCGTTAGACTGAAGATCTAAAGGTCCCTGGTTCAATCCCGGGTTTCGGCACGGAAACAAAAATCCGGCGGTTGACATTTTTTTCTCTCTTTTCTCTTTCATTCATTCAGTTATTCATAATTATGATATAATTATTATTTTATTTTCATTTTTAATATTTATTATTATTATTGTTGTTGTTTATCATCTTGTGTATTCAGGGACACATCGGTGGCTGCATGCACAAGGAGGCTGATCCGTTTAGCCCCGACGCCCTACAACGGGGGATAGATCGACCACGATAATTCAAGGGTAGTGACAGATTAGCTTGGCGCCAACAGGCGCAAGCTAATCTGACACTTCCCTTGAAATATCATGGTCGATCCATCTGCTGCAACTGGTACACAGTTGTTAAGTGACACCTCCAAAATTCTGCTGCCGTGAGGTTAATGTTTTTTTCAATGAATGCAGCAACTCCTGTTTTTCAACATTCCACTTCTTGTTCCATGTTTTGAGTATTTTGTATGAATCAAAAGCACAGGAAATGTGTGCTGGTATGTGATCTCGGACCTAACGTCTACGAGCCGTAATGTTGATCACAGGCCAGCACATATATAAATTTACTCACCGATCGACCCATTCTTGGAAGCGCGAGAAAGCTCTGGAAAAAAAAAAAAGAAAGAAAGATTATAAAAATAATTCCCCATCAATTGCCCGTTAATGCTGTTTTAATGTATCTCAAATTAAAGCGACCTACTTCAGGCAGAAAAGGGTTAATAGTTCGCCATATCTCCTTCATAAATGTTCTTTGTATGTGTTACAATAATGTTGGACCAAAAGGGTTAACTTAAATTATGAAGTTTGAACGTCGTAAAATGGAAGATGTTTCTGCTCTTCTTCTCCTTTGTGCTAAATACGCAGGAGAGTTACTTACGTTACGCTCAGAAGGCGGTGGGAAAACTTTGGTAAGTGTGCATGCTTACATGGATTGTGAAAAGAAGGGTATTAACTCATTCTGCCCCAGACACAACACAGCAAGATAAGGATCGACCATGATAGTTCAAGGCGCCAAGCTATTCTGGCATCATCACCCTTGAACTATCATGGTCGATCTGTGTCCTGCACTGTTATGCAATCTTCAGAGAACAACCATGATAGTTCAAGGGTGATGATGCCAGAACAGCTTGGCGCCTGTGGGCGCCAAGCTATTCTGGCATCATCACCCTTGAACTATCATGGTCGATCTGTGTCCTGCACTGCAATGCAGTCTTCAGAGAACAACGTCCAAAATTTGGGGATTTCGGTGTTGGGTTAGAATGAGTTAAAATCTTAGTTGAGGCAAGCCAACATTGATAACCCGTTGTATGGGCGAATTTTATCGAAGTAAGGCAGCTTTGGAGCAGGTCACTTTAACTCATTCACGGGGCCCCGCATCAATAGCTGCAGAACTCTCATTTCGTGTTGCCGCCGTCAATGAAAGGGTTCATGACTGCTGATAAAGTTAACGCCTTCACTGCTAAGAAAAGGTGAGCAGGATCCCATTGCAAGAGACATAGATCCTTATGAGGGGCTCATGAGGATCTATGTCTCTTGCCGAGACCAGTTTGTTATCTATATTCCCTGGATATTTGCCGTGGGTTTTGGTCGTTGAATGAACACAGATTAAGAAATGCACTATCATTGCGTGTACTAGTGGCAGGTACGTGGTTACCAATGACTCCGATGAAGCCAGGAACACAGAGACAGCCCTTGTGGCGTATTTCAGGACAAGAAGCCTACGTCACCATTTGCACTTACATGTATACAGAATACTATTATACACAATGAAAGCTTTGACACTGTCGCGACGGGCTTTCCCCAAAGATGTCACACGATACTCCCAAAACGGAACAGACTTTAACATTAATCTCCTCCCGCACTGCGGACCCGAAGGGTCTGCCCAACGGAGTATCACATGACCAAGTTGCATCATATCATCCACTCAACGAATGGCTAAAGAAAAAGTAGAATGAGAGAAAGTTTCCCATCGCTGTTGTTGTTTTTGTTTTTTTGTTTCTTTGTTTGTTGTTGTTTTTTTAACAACATACGTCACTTCCCTTATAGCCCCTTCCCTGCCACTGTACGTACTTTTTCTGAAATCTTTGTTTATTAAACGACCAAGAAACAAAACCATCCAAGAAAAATGGAGACACATTAGTCTCATCAAGAGACATAGCTTCTCATGAGCTCCCGCAGCTGCGGGGGCTCATGAGGATCTATGTCTCTTGCAGTTGGATTGTGTTCACCTTTTCTCGCGGCAGTGAAGGGGTTTGGTGGTGAAGTCGCGGGGGGGGGGGGGGGGGGGGGGGGGGGGGGAGGGAGGGGAGGGGAGGGGAGTGGGCATGCCAAATTTGGATAATGTTTTGCTGTTATCTCAACATATTTTGCTAAAACAAAATAAGCCCAAGGTAAAGATATTTAGTGAGAATAACTTTATGAATGAACGAAGTATCATTACTATGCATGGTCGATTTCCCCGAGATCTCGCGTTGCGTTTACTCTGGCTGTGCACGTTGTGTGTTCGCTCGCGTTAACCCCTTAACTGCCGAGTAAAAGTCTGGACACGATCAAACTGCAAGAGACATAGATCCTCATGAGCCCCCGCGAAAGCGGGGGCTCATGAGGATCTATGCCTCTTGCTGAGACCAATTTGTAGCCATGTTTCTTGGACGGTTTTTTGGTGAGTTTTGGTCGTTGAGTGAACAAAGATTTCAGAAACAAAAATGTACGTACAGTGACAGTCTAAGGGTTAAACATGATAATTATGCACAAGTCAAACAGACCACACCTTTACTGGCTTGATCGGCCATTCCACCGCCATATAGAGTCAAAATAGCGAGGCTGACTCTCATGAAAATGTATCACCCAGAAACACAGTCGTTGTGCATACGAAACAGATATCTATACCGTACTGTCAATTAGGCAATGACGATATCTCTCTCCATGTCACTGGGGAGCTGGGTGGCTCGGTGGTAGAGCGTTCGACTCTCGTCCAAAAGGTTGTGGGTTCAAACCCAGCTGGGGTCAAAATTTGTACAGACCTCATTTCGGTGCCCCGTCTTTGAAATCACTTTTACGTTTTTCTTCATGTCACTGATAATAGTCCAGGAGACTTTCCTCTGCCTGAGGATACATATCGAGCTAATACCTTTGCCAACAAGAGGCATAGATTCTCATAAGCTCCTGCTGGATGTAGGGGCTCATGAGAATCTATGCCTCTTGCACATGTAAGCATCTACATGAAAAATTGACATGACAACGTTTCCTCTCAGTATGTAAGAGATATTCCCTCTAGCCATCAACACTAATCTGCAAAAGGCATAGCAGTTCGTGGCCCTATGTAACTTGTCGAATATACATCTGTGTTCCGCAAATGTCAGGAGTCGTGGGTCGTTCAAGCGAAAGTATATTTCCCTTCATTAATTCCCAGAAATGTCCATTTTTCATCCGCGCAAACCAGTCCCCCGAGTTTTGCCGAGGTCGCAAATCGGAGCCCGATCATCGCCGAGCACCCCCTCGGGAATCTTCGGCCAACGTCTCAATTGTGGTAGATCAGTCGTGATTGGGCCAAAATGAATACCTCGGCATTTCCAGCGGCCTGCGTGCCTGTTGGCCGTCTACGTCATAGTTTATGGGCCTATGGCGATAACGCAGTTCTTGACAGTGACTATATCCGTGGAAACTTCTACGACTGGCACTTCCTATGGGAACCCACATGAATATTTGGCTGTGCGAGTTTGATGCACTTGTTTTGATTGCTCACGGCTAGCGGCACTGAATGTCTGTGGTTGTATGTATTCAGTGTTTTTTTTGTCAAAGCGATTCTTGTGGCCATTCAGATGTAAATCTATGCCCCTGCCGCACGCCCATCCTCACGCTGAACTTACATCGACCTGTTTTAGGCACTGCAAGATTAACTCATTCGCGGCCAGCCGCATCCGGATGCGGCTGACCGCGAATGAGTTAACAGTTATGTGTTCTCAGTATATCATACAACATATGCTTGACAAAAGGACTAACTTTTCCAATTTTAATGTCTACAAATGGAAGACATTTCTGCTGTTCATTTTTATTTTATTTATGTTTTTTTGGTAGGTAGAAGACTGGTTCCACCGACACGCACCACGGGCAGTAGAAAACCTGTGCTACGTGTGCCTCTTGGAAAACAGATCTGAGTTCAGCCTTGCTTCAACTCGAATTGAAGAAAGGCCGCTGTGACCTGTTTTACCCCGGTGGCAAAATAATCTCCGTAGAGTGTGGAGGGGCTCATAAAAATCTCTACCTGCTGCAAAAGGATTGGCTGTAAGTAACGGAGTAGGTACGACTGACTTGTGTCCCGGTAGCCGAATATTCTCCCGCGTGGAGGTCACATATGGTAACTATCACGCATTATATGCAATCGTTTGATGTGAACCATCGTTGCCGTATTAAGTACTGTATAAGTTATATTTGTTCCAAACAACAATCAGCAGACGATGTAAGAAAGAGGACTGGCGTAGTGAAAACTCACATCTATTTGTTTGTTTGTTTGTTTGTTTGTTTGTTTGTTTGTTTGTTTGTGTTATTTGCGTGTTTGTGTGTGTGTGTGTGTGTGTGTGTGTGTGTGTGTGTGTGTGTGTGTGTGTGTGTGTGTGTGTGTGTGTGTGTGTGTGTGTGTTTTCTCTCTACTATTTGTGTTTGCGTTTAATATAAGAAAAAATCGGGAAAACTCATGTCTGATTGATTGTTTTGTTTGCTTGTTACGTTTGTTTGTTTCCCTGCCTGCCTGCTTGATTCTTTCTTCTTCTTTTTTTCCTCTTCTTTTCTTTCTTAACACATTCTACCCCAGGACCGAAATCCCCACATTTTGAAGTTGCCCTCTGAAGGACTGTATTACAATTTTAGAGACAGATCAAGCATGATAGTTCAAGGGTGGTGCCATAATAGCCTGGCGCATATGGGCGCCAAGCTATTCTGTCACCACCCTTGAACTATCATGCTCGATCCATGTCTTTCTGTGGTGTGTCGTGGCTGAATGAGTTAATATATTATAACATATATGTTTAGTGCTCATTATTATCATAGTTATTCGTGCGTTGGCGCCTGTGTGCTTAGATGTATGCGTGTGCTCTTGTCTGAGCTGCTTTTTACACAGTTTGTCTGATTTATTTTCACTTCCTGTTTACATATTAATATGCTCCCATCCAAACTGAAATTACCCTTTCGTGGGACAAATAACGTTGTTTTTTTTTTTAATTTATTTATTTTTTGTTTTTGTTTTACTTGACTCAGTCCTTTCTCTCTTTGTCACAGAGATGATAAACAAGTTGCTACTCTCTCTCTCTCTCTCTCTCTCTCTCTCTCTCTCTCTCTCTCTCTCTCTCTCTCTCTCTCTCTCTCTCTCTCTCTCTCTCTCTCTCTCTCTCTCTCTCTCTCCCCGTGTGTGTGTGTGTGTGTGTGTGTGTGTGTGTGTGTGTGTGTGTGAGAGAGAGAGAGAGAGAGAGAGAAAGAGAGAGAGAGAGAGAGAGAGAGAGAGAGAGAGAGAGAGAGAGAGAAAGAGAGAGAGAGAAAGAGAGAGAGAGAGACTGCTAAATTAGTCTTTTGATGATCACGTCACGCGTCGCGTTTTGCCTTTCCATTTTATTTAGTTCTTATGTAATAAGCGCGTATGATGATAAAAAGGTCTGTGTACCTAATAATTTATCCTTGAGATTGAGAAATAAAGTTTTATTCCATTTAATTTCTCTCTCTCTCTCTCTCTCTCTCTCTCTCTCTCTCTCTCTCTCTCTCTCTCTCTCCTCTCTCTCTCTCTCTCTCTCTCTCTCTCTCTCTCTCTCTCTCTCTCTCTCTCCGAATGAATGAATGAATTTTGTTTAATGTCTCTTCATGTTTAATGTTTTCTAATTTTTCTTTGTGTAATTTGGTACTATTAGTATTACAATTATTATCCTGTGTTTGTAGAGTAGCAACGGCAAGTATGAAAAATGGCACACGTGCTAATTACTTTATCCGTTGAGAAATAAAGTTTCATTTCATTTTCATTTCATTTCTCTCTCTCTCTCTCTCTCTCTCTCTCTCTCTCTCTCTCTCTCTCTCTCTCTCTCTCTCTCTCTCTCTCTCTCTCTCTCTCTCTCTCTCTCTCTCTCTCTCTCTCTGTTAGAGGCCATACCAGTGCTCTCTCGTCATTTAAAAGTTATGAATGAAGTTGATAATATTCGAGCTCACTAGACCACGACATATAATGTCCGATTACATCGAACGAACCAAAAAGCCGCCCCTTCGCCAATATCTTCCACCTGCAAAAAGTATAGATTCACATGAGCACAAGCATTTGCATGGGCTCGTGAGAATCTATGCCTGTTGCACTCACTGATCTTTCTCATTCACCTCATTTAAGCGAGGAAGTCTTTGGATTTAAGTCTACTAAAATGAGTCCGAAGTTAAGCACTTCCATTTGCAAAAGGCATACATTTTCATGAGCCCATGCATCCAGGCTGCATGGGCTCATGAGAATCTACATTTATTTCTGACAATGGTCTGTTCCAGTTATCTCCTTCAACCGCGGAGGTCTAGGGAATTACAGTCTACTAACGCCAGCCCTCAGGGACAACATTAGGAACGATTAGTCTGCGTCTGTGGCTATTGGCTGTCTGAGTAGATATCGCAGCCAATCGAATTGTTTTGATTCATAACGTCACGGAAAATGTCACACGCCAGACACTGTAAGATGCACTGTAACTGGCCGCGCAGTGTTTGTAGTTCTTGACAACATCGTCGCATTTCCTAACCACGACAGGTAGTTAACATACGAAAACACAAGGGAATCCATAATTTATACACCAAAGACGTGTGGTTGATATGTTTAGTCACAGGCACCAGGAGAATAATTATGGTGAGACAGCGTGATTTCTAGCAGACGCCAGCATTCAAGATACCTTTCATCCTTTCAAAACTCATCTGCCCATGTCTTTTTCTCGGTTAACCCTTTTAACCCAAGGTCCCATTTCTCAAATTTGGGAGGTTTTTGCCTAATGACCACGTACCAATTGCAGGAGATGGATTGACCATGATAATTCAAGGGTAGTGCCAGATTAGCTTGGTGCCGTCAGGCGCCAAGCTAATCTGGCACTATACTTGAATTATCATGGTCAATCCATCTCCTGCTGCAGGGACTCGGGGCTAAATGGGTTAAACAAATATTAGAGGTGCATTGAGCTATACACCGCTGTCTGAATAGATCAGCTTAGCATCTTCCAAGCATGACGCTAATCTGGCACTACCTCAGCCAATGACTATCTGAAGTTTTGTCTGAAGGGCGAATCTGTTGTCAAGATGACAAAAAGACTGAAATGGATGATTATAAATTGCTGAAGTAAAAGTGAATAAGACTGTTCAGAAGAAAAGAATCTATTTTCATTTTAAATGATAGGTTGGTAACTTCTATTTTATATAGGTCTGTGAACTTGTATAGGATTATCTAAATTAACTGATTTTCTTCATGCTCTCACACAAACACACATACACGAAGGCACGCACGCATGCAGACACATACGCATGAACGCGCGCGCGCACACACACACATACACACACACACACACACACACACACACACACACACACAAACACAAACACACATAAGCACACAACTTGCAAAACAACGCCCACAGCTCCCCAAAACACATACTTAATAACAAAAAAGGAAATAAATTGATCCAGCAAAAAGGAATAGATCCTCATGAGCCCCCCCCCCCCACCCCACCCCGCAGGATTCGGGGGGCTCATGAGGTTCTATGTTTTTTTCAGACCGAGTGGTGTTTGCTGATGAGACTGAAAGCACGAACGTCATTTGCGTTTTATCCGAACATTACGAATGACAATAAGAGCGATGGATCACGCACTTGGCCGGCCGACAAGGCACAGTCTATTTGAGGCGGTCCTCAAGCAGATATCAAGTCGAATCGGTAAAAATCGGACAAAAACGTGAGGGTATGTGTGCTCTTGGTCTGCGGTATTAGCCATTAACCCCTTCACTGCCGAGCAAAAAAAAGCAGTGAACGCGATCCAACTGCAAGAGACATAGATCCTCATGAGCCCCCGCAGGCGCGGGGGATCATGAGGATCTATGCCTCTTGGTGAGACCAATTCGTGTGCATGCTCTTTGGATGGTTGTGGCTTTTGATCGTTGAATGAACAGAGATTTGGGGAAATATGAGTCCAGGGAAGGGTTAAGGCCCGCCGTCTACCGTGTGATATGCACTTAAAGCGTTTCCCAGGGAAACGCTTTAAGCGCCTATTATGCGGTATACGAGGGGCTTTAAGGTGTAAAATCACAGAGCAGAACATATATGCGGAATTCAGGATAACACAAAATGGTCTAGAAATGTGTTCAAAGAACGGGTGTGTGGAAGTTCTGCCCAGTAAAGGCAAAAGAAGGTAGGTTCATTGTTTGTGAAAAGCGAGATTTTCATTATATTACAATGAAAATTTCGCTTTCCACAAAAGTGGACTTACTGTCTTTTGCCTTCACGGAGTTGATTCCAAAATGGTTTTCGTTTAGAGGAACGAGACGCGGGCGGCAATATTCTGTACGATGAAGGGGCCCGAGATGGGATGGGATACGGCTGTGGCATGGGGCGTGGGAGAAAAGGGTGGTCCCTGGCAAGGTTACAAAACGTAATTACTGTCCGGAAAGAGAAACAACGCACAACGCAATGCAATATGGGAGTAAGAAAATGGGGTATTATCTGCTTGCATTGCATGCTGACACAACGATATATCACACATTTCAAAGAACCACAGGCGCTGTAAAATTAAGGAAAAAACATGAAAGACAAATACGCAATCGTGCTGAAAAATCTAAAACCACAATCTTTTATCAAGAACAACAACAAAAAAGGTCTTTGAAACAAAGAAAAAGACAAGAACTGAGAAAATGACGAAACGTCACTCTGCAAACACGCAATAGTGTTTTTCACTCCCTTTCGTCATCTCACCACAAACCCATTAAAGCCTTTCATTGTTCTGGCGCGGCGATTGACACAGAAAAAAAGCAAACTTAATTTACAACCTTTTATCAAATTTTCACCAGTGTCTTTCTATCCTTGATTCGCTGCGGGACTGCTTTCAGTGCGAATCTACAGAAATGGCCGCTTCTGAAATGCTGCATGCTCTCCACGCGATCTCAGGTGTAAAATCCATACTATCCTCCGTGCGAGGAGCAGAGATTTACGATTGATCAACAATAGATCCAAGTCATTCAAGCAAACGGCATAGATTTTCATGAGGCCCTGCGACTGCAGGGGCTCATGAAAATCTATGCCGTGTGCAGACGGAAGACAATGGCTTGCTGCCGCGTACAACAAAGTGTCGCTTATGCACACAACGCACTCGGATACAAATATTGCATTTGGGTCGGATTTTTTTTTATATGAGTGGGTGTAATTGTGTGACGTGTTATGGTTATTCAGCCGTATCTGATTTTCTGCCATCCTAGATGTTACTAACAATCCGCTTCAATTTAGGCGATTTCTGTCGAACAAACACCAATACAAAACGACAGAGAAAACAAATTGAAAATGGACCACAAATACCCAGAATACAACCGCTTAAAAAACAACGTGTCCGGGAAAAGAAAAACATTTCCAGCAAGAAGCATAATACTCATGTGCCCCCCGCAAATTGCTGGGGTACATGAGGATCTATGCGTCCTACAACTGTTTGAGTTGCCTCTCGCTGGCAGACTTCAAACCGCTGTTTCGGTCCATCGGACAAATTCATGCTGCTACCGCCTCAATCTACGAAGGCATTGCTAAGCGTCGAGGGACTCATAACGTTGTCTAGTGCTGCTCTATGAAACTTTAATGCACGTTTTCTTGATCGCACGCATTTCATAATGCCTGTCCTCTCCACGCTTTCACCACCTATTGCGCGACTGAACAACACAACCGTCGCACTTAAAAAAAAAAATTAAATAAATAAAATAAGTGAAAACGCTAAC
Source organism: Semisulcospira habei (assembly GCA_036245525.1). Taxonomy (NCBI): domain Eukaryota; kingdom Metazoa; phylum Mollusca; class Gastropoda; family Semisulcospiridae; genus Semisulcospira; species Semisulcospira habei. The sequence goes on from BTPG01000001.1 coordinate 197,174,696, forward strand.
CGTTTAACTGCTGAGCAACTCAAACGCAAGGGCCCCCAGCAACATGCAGGGCTCAAGAGATTCTATGCCTCTTAAATCCTTGCGTGTCAGTGATTTGCGAATAGTTGTGCGTCTCGAAACGCTTAAAAGCTGACCAACAGTCGGGTGAAGAACACAGATGTAAATGGAAGCAAAAAGACACATGACTAACAAGAGATATTAATCCTCATGTGAGCCCCCGCGACTGCGGGGGCTCATGAGGATTAATGTCTCTTGCAGTTCGGTAGCGTTCGCTTTGTTCCAGCAGTTAAAGGGTTCCTGAGTGTCCATATCCGTGTGCTTCTGGAAGACAGGGTTAACACCCGTTACTCTGAGATGTTTTCAGAGACATCGTTTGGAAGCTGACAGGGATGGGGTTAAAATGCCTACGGCTATGTTCAAACACCTATTCCTATAGTCAAAGACGATTTGCTAATGTATTTTTACATATGACAATAAAGTCCTATCTTACCTTATCTTATCTTATCTTATCCTATCTTATCTTTACCTTATCTTATCTTACCTTCACCTTATTTTATCTTTAACTTATCTTTACCTTATCTTATCTTTACCTTATTTTATCTTATCTTATCTTTACCTTATCTTATCTTATCTTATCTTTACCTTATTTTATCTTATCTTATCTTTACCTTATTTTATCTTATCTTATCTTAATCTTATCTTATCTTATCTTATCTTTACCTTATTTTATCTTATGTTATCTTTATCTTATCTTATCTTTACCTTATTTTATCTTATCTTTACCTTATTTTATCTTATGTTATCTTTATCTTATCTTATCTTTACCTTATCTTACCTTATCTTTACCTTATTTTATCTTATCTTATCTTTACCTTATTTTATCTTATCTTATCTTAATCTTATCTTATCTTATCGTATCTTTACCTTATTTTATCTTATCTTATCTTTATCTTATCTTGTCTTTACCTTATTTTATCTTATCTTATCTTTACCTTATCTTATCTTATCTTTACCTTATTTTATCTTATCTTATCTTAATCTTATCTTATCTTATCTTTACCTTATTTTATCTTATCTTATCTTATCTTATCTTATCTACTGTGCATGGAAAATAATACTTGTGAGCTTTGTCATCAATTGTGTCGTTGTGTGTGTGTATTTCTTTGACTGATTTTCATTAGATTTCTCCTCTGCCGAGACAAAAAAAAATATGAACACCACTCAACTGCAAGAGGTATAGATCTTCATAAGCCCCCGCAGTCGCGGGGGCTCATGAAGATCCATACTACTTGCCGACACCACTTTGTATCCGTGTTTCTTGCACGGCTGAGCATCTGTGACGCTGACTTTACAATGATTTCAAAAACGCAATTACCATTTTTTTTTTTAATCTAAATTTCAAAATCTCAAAAGCGAAAATGATCTCAAAAGCACAATCTGTGGCCACTGGATCTGAAGGGGTTACATGCATACACTAAAGTTATAGTTGCATTTAGAGCAGCATAAAACGCTGTTTCTTCCAACAGGAAAATCTCTTTCCCCGATCACTAAGTCTGCGAAGGGGACATAAATAGGAACAACTAACCAGACAAATCTGATTTGAGGATGCTTAACCCATTACATCCTGAGGCTGATTTTTTTTTTTTTACTGTCCTATGAAGGCCCACATTAAATGTTAGGAGATAGATCCGCCATTTCAGTTCAAGGGTGGTGCCAGAATAGCTTGGCGCCTCAGGCGCCAAGCTATTCTGGCACCACCCTTGAACTATCAGTCAAGTTTATTTCCATCAGTGGGTGCATCAAGATGAACAGGGTTAAATATAATTCCGGCAGGACTCATCGCGACAAAAACCGCTACCGACAGCCAAAAGGGTTAAAGCCAACTGTGAATAACGATATCATCGTTCAATTAACCCATTGACTGCTGCTGACGATGCCGTGCGGCAGAGAAGACGCGTAGTTACATCGAGCGGTATAGTTTGTAGCTGACAGTCGACCTAAGGTCGAGAAAGCTTTTCTTTCTTTCTTTCTTCTACGCCGTGCGTAGATCTAAATTATTTATTTGTGTTGTTACACTGTCCCCAAAACACGTCCTTCAGCCTCGCGGTTGTATGTAAGTGGAACAGACGTTGACACCGAAAATCGATACTCATCGAGAAAACCAACAGTGACCCTAAAACTGTATACGGCATATTTCCACAGCAAAACCCTCTCAGACCATATTCATATTTTGTCATGGCAATAAAGAAAATAACCCATGGCCGCATGTCAATTTGTCCTGATAAAACAAAAACTTACAGCGGGAAATTTCCTGGTTCGAAACCTGTCTTTGTGCGCTGCAGTTTGGAAAATATCTCTGAAACTTCAATGGCCTTCTCCGTCTGGAAAACACAGACGTACACAGGTCTGCCGTTTGCTAAAATGAGATATACGCCCTCATAAATTCATACAAATACCTGGAAATGTCGCGTGTCTATGCCACTAGCAGATTGAGGAGGTTATTCGTAACCAATCGTGTCGTAAAACTATTTGACCTCATCGGCCAGAGGAACACTGATGCGCGTAAGACTAAGAAGAGGAATATATCCTCAAAGGGAGATTTAACGTTAGGAGGACTCATGAGGATCTACGTATCTTGCAGTTTGAAGTCGTCTCAAGCATGAGTGAACGAACCAACAATATTTACCACATGCTTTAAATTAAGACGGCACCCTCCATCTGGCGTAAGTTAACGTGACCATTATCACACCAGCAAGAGGCATAGATTGTCATGAGCCCCTGCGAATGCAGGGGCTCATGAGAATCTATGCCTCTTGCAGATGGAAAGGTACTGATTCAGAGACTATTTTTATGTCAAATTTCGGCGCCTGCAATCAAACTGCAGAGCGTAAAATGAGGTCATTCATGTGTGACGCAAAAGTTGCTAACAGCCGTTGCTTGGGCGAGCGGGGCTCACCAATATCCGCATGACGACCGGCTATAAATCGTCATTTTTGCTCCATTTTTTTTTTTTCCGGAATCGTGATTTGTTTTCGGATTAAGCTGCTGGCATACGCAGCAACCGGTACTGTGACGTACTACCAGAGGTTGCATGCACAAGGCGACACTACAGGAGCATCGCGTATTCAAATTCAGATTCAGAATCCTGTAAAAATACATAAAGGGAACTTCCTAAGTTAACACCACTTTGAAATGAGTACTCTCTCTGGCAGAAAAAAAAAGCCAAAAGTCCCGTTAACTAAAGATACAAAGAACGATGGGTAAAAACAGAAGAACTCTGTGTCCTCATGAACACCAGCATGCCTGCCAGGAGACATGAGCATCTGTGCCTCTGTCGTGCCGTTTGCTGATATTGTGTGTGGTGGTCTGTGATTTTGGTCCAAAATCACAGATCACCACACATTTAAAAAAAATGACGACCACATCCCTCGATTTGAGGAGCGAAGAATTT
>BTPG01000001.1:197183146-197193146 GCA_036245525.1 Semisulcospira habei
ATCCTCTCTTAATTAGCTGCCAAGGTCTTTACAGCAGCTACCCCCCCCCCCCCACAACCCAACCCCACCCCACAATCGTATCCCCACCCCAGCCCATCTGCCCCTCACTGACCTCTCACAAACGAACGAACGCGCACGCACTGACGCACACACACACACACACACACACACAGACACACACACACACACATACACATATGCACACACGTAAGCACTCACACACACACACACAACTACAAAAGGCATAGGTCTTCATGAGCCCCCGCAAATTGCTGGTCCCATTTCTATGTATGTTCCTTACGTGGATACGACCAACACACACACACACACACACACACACACACACACACACACACACACACACACACACACACAGAGAGAGAGAGAGAGAGAGAGAGAGAGAGAGAGAGAGACAGACAGACACACACACACACACACACACACACACACACACACACACACACACACACACACACACACACACACACGTCACACCACTACATGTCAGTAACTCCATCCACCCATCCAACCCACCCCACCCCACCCCCAACCCCTCCCACTCCCACTCCCCTCCCCTCCCCTCCCTTCCACTCCTGCATGTCGAAATTCTCTCCTTACTCTGGCCAGTTCACCGAAGTACACGGCCATACTCATCAAGAATTCGAGGCATAAATTAGCATGAGCCCCCACAGCCTGTGGTGGCTCAAGTTGGTATATATATATACCTGTTGCAGATCTGACACGCTTGCTGTTGTGTCAAGCACTCAACCTAGCAAGGCTTTACACCGTGGACAGGCCCCAGAAGGCGGTTAAGACACCGAGTCTCGTTGGCTTAACTCATTCAGCCCGACGCACGTATTTCCCAAATTTTGGAGGCGTCATCTAACGACTATGCACCTGTTGCAGGAGATGGATTGACCATGATAATTCAAGGGTAGTGCCAGATTAGCTTGGGGCCGACAGGCGCCAAGCTAATCTGGCACTACCCTTGAATTATCATGGTCGACCCATCTCCTGCAGCTGTAGTGCGTCAGGGCTGGATGGGTTAAAAGTGCATCCTTGTGCAGCAGAAGAACAGACAACAACATCAACGAGGTAAGAGTGCTGGTCGGGGGAGTGGGGGGGGGGGGTGTAAATTAACATCCCAATAATTTTTGTTTTTTTAAGATATACTATATATATATATATATATATATTATATATATATATATATATATATATATATATATATATATATATATATATATATATATATATATATATATATATATATATATATATATATATATACGGACGAGCAAAAGAAATGCGACAGTTTTGGAATCATCGGAGACACGAAAGTGCTTCCGATGATTCCAAAACTGTCGCATTTCTTTTTGCTCATCAGGATACTATAGAATCACTCATTTAAGGCGCCCCGCATCAATGGAAGGTTCAACGTGTAGGGCTTAACGGGGTTTTTTTGAGTTGCCACCACGAAGGTTTTTCCAAAGACTGGGCACCGAATTGTGTCTGATCAAATTATTAACCCCAGCTGGATTCGAACCCGCGACCTTTCGGACAAGAGTCGAAGGCTTTACCACGGAGCAAGCGCAATGACACTTCCGCAGCTATTGATGCGTGGTGCCTTCAGTGAGTACATACCTTGACTGCTACTAACGGGAAAGACACGAAGTTTAGCTTCTTTCCCGACCAGCGGTATCGCGAGTCGCAGATGTGAGGTTAACCCTTTTCATCCTGATACACTACTGCTTGAAATTAATTTGAATATGATAGTTCAAGGGTGGTGCCATAATAGCTTGGCGCCTCAGGCGCCAAGCTATTCTGGCACCACCCTTCAACCAAACTGGTTGATCTATCTCTTTAATATGTAATGTAGCCTTTATAGGACAATAAGCACATTTTCAGCAACAACAACAAAAATCAGCTTCAGGATGTAATGAGTTAAGTAAACAAATGATAAAGTAACAACACGCCCAGCAATTTCGCTTCAAGGCCCTTAACCGTGAGTGGCCCCCCCACCCTGTCCACCCGTTCATGCGTGTCAGTCTCTCTTCTCCCCTCCCCCCCCCCTCCACCCCCCTCCACGCTCTTTCCCTTGCCCCCGTCGCCTCCAGCTCACACTCTGGAACTGTTCCATTTTAGTTCCCTATCTCCCTCCCCATCAGATCAGTTCAAACCACTCCCAGGCTGCCCAAGAGAGCTGGGGGCGAGAGACACATCAGGGAGATTACACCATTTCAGTCCTTACGCAATAAAACAAAAGACTGATCTGCCCTAGGATTGCATTAGATAATATGTCGATTTGTTTTGTGAAAAGCAAGATTTTCATTAAATTTCGAGCAAATCGTTTTGTTATCTATTCCAGGCCAGAGGTAGTTCTAGGGTAAAGGCGCCAAGCTATTTAGGCACCACCCTTGCACTATCGTGGTTGGATCTATCTCCCAAACTGGTATGAAGTCTTCAAAGAACAACTACGCAATGTTTGGAAATGCCAGCACCACCCCAAACTATCACGGTCGATGTGTCTCTTGAACAGTGCTGTATTCTTCAAAAGATGTTCCCAATAAGCAAAAGCCTATTGGGCCGATGTCGACCGGGCGGTCTGTTGCGTACTGGATTGGAGCTTCTCGCCCTAAATTTGGGGGATTTTGAACAGCTCAATGTATCCAGCAAAATAAACCAGTTAACCCTTTGTCAGTCGGAGGCTCTTTTCGACGAGGTGATTCCTGCCGGAATCACCTCGACGAAAAGAGCCACCGATAGACAAAGGGTTAGCAATCAAGGCAGACAAATAAAAACGAAAGTGGCTAGGCTGTGAAGGCACTGATAAGGAAGAATACACACAAGACGGAGACATCACCAAACGAAGACGACACTGTTTCTAGTGTGAAAAGTTCTAGTCTTTAATTCTTTTGCTCTCCTTTTGTCCTTAATTTGTGAACTCTCTCTCTCTCTCTCTCTCTCTCTCTCTCTCTCTCTCTCTCTCTCTCTCTCTCTCTCTCTCTCTCTCTCTCTCTCTCTCTCTCTCTCTCTCTCTCTCTCTCTCTCTCTCTCTCTCTCTCTCTTTCCCTCTCTGACGCGCGAACAACAAAAGGGAGGGGTTAGGGGCGGATACGCAAAACGAAGGTGTCACTGTTTTTGGTGTGAACAGTTATATTCTTTCTTTTTTTTTTTGCTCTCTCTCTCTCTCTCTCTCTCTCTCTCTCTCTCTCTCTCTCTCTCTCTCTCTCTCTCTCTCTCTCTCTCTCTCTCTCTCTCTCTCTCTCTCTCTCTCTCTCTCTGCGTTTTCTTTTTATTCCAAGTCACTGCTCCATACCCAACCGACCCCCCTCCCCCTGGCTCACTGACGACATAGCTGAGGCCAAGCGCGAGCGCCGACAAGCGGAACGCCTCTGGCGCTCATCTGACCTCACCGTTCACAGACAGATCTTCCAAGCAGCTAGATCCAAAGTCTGCAGAATAATCTCCGACTCCAAACGTAAACACATTCAAAACAAAATCCTGGAATCTACTTCTTCCAAAACTCTCTACGCTACCATGAACACACTCCTAGGCACTCCTAAAGACACTCCTCTCCCCAACACACACAGCAGAGAAGAACTCCCGTCCGCTTTTTCCAACTACTTTTCCGACAAAATTCAAACTCTGCGCAACACACTCGACTCTCTGCCTTCCCCTCCTTGCCCTCCCGACACCCCCTTTTCCGGCACCCCCCTCTCGTCCTTCCGCCCCGTCTCTCTAGAAGAAGTCCTCAAGACCATAAAGTCCATGCCTCTCAAAACCTGCGAACTAGACCCCCTCCCAGCTTCTCTCTACCGGGACGGCCTTCCAAAACTTCTGCCCTTCATTACCGACATCATCAACACATCTCTAGAGAACGGTTCAGTCCCTGATATCTTCAAGTCCGCCATCGTCCGTCCTCTCCTAAAAAAACACAACCTCGACGCAAACGAACTCAAAAACTATCGCCCAGTCTCCAATCTCTCTTTCCTGTCCAAGCTTCTTGAGAAGGTTGTTCTCAACCAGCTCAACCTCCACCTTGCCGACAACCTCCTCAGTCCATTCCAGTCTGCCTATCGCAAACACCACAGCACTGAAACAGCCCTTCTACACATCTTAAACGACCTGCTTCTCTCCACCGACTCGGGCAACATCTCCCTTCTTACGCTACTCGACCTTTCTGCCGCCTTCGACACCATAGACCACTCTATCCTCCTCCACCGCCTTCGTCACTCCTTTGGCATCACTGACTCTGCTCACTCCTGGTTTCTCTCCTACCTCTCTGACAGACAGCAGTCCGTCACCATTGACGGCGTCTCCTCCAACCCAGTCACGCTCTCCTGCGGAGTACCACAGGGTCCGTCCTGGGCCCGGTCCTTTTCACACTCTACACCTCCCCCCTGTCCAACATCATACAGTCTCACCACATACGCCACCACCTCTACGCTGACGACTCACAACTACTAGACAAAGACAAACTCGACAACACTCAGTCACTACTGACTCGCACGGCTGACTGCTATGAAGACGTGAAAAACTGGATGACAGCAAACAAGCTTAAACTGAACGACGACAAAACGGAAGCCATGCTGGTTAGCACTCGCCAGAAACTTTCCCAGCTCCCTCCCTCTCTCCACCTTCAACTCGACAGCACCCCCATCTCCCTCAGTGACTCGGCCAAAAACCTTGGCGTTATTCTTGATTCCTCTCTTACCATGACCAGCTTCGTCTCCGCCACTGCCCAGGCATGCTACTTCCACCTCCGCCGCATCAGTCAAATCAGAAAATACCTCACCACCGAAGCTGCCACCAAACTTGCTGTCTCTCTCATCCTATCTCGCATCGACTACTGCAACTCTCTCCTTTCCGGCCTCCCTCACTCCACCACTTCCACTCTCCAGCGCGTCCAGAACAATGCTGCCCGCCTCGTCCTCAGAAAGAAAAAATCCGACCACATGACACCCCTGCTCAAACTCCTTCACTGGCTTCCCATCCCACAACGCATCCAATACAAGATTCTGTCTCTCTGCTACAAATCCCTGAACAACTGCGCTCCTGCCTATCTCTCCAACTTATTTCACCCCTACACTCCTTCCCGCTCCCTCCGCTCCGCCTCCGACCCTCTCCGTCTCCACATCCCCCGCACCAAACTCAGCACTTTCGGCCCCCGCGCCTTCTCAGTTTATGGTCCTTCCACCTGGAACACTCTCCCACTCTCTCTCCGTCAGAAAGACTCTCTCTCCTCCTTTCAGTCCGCCCTCAAAACTCACCTCTTTCAACAGTTCTAGCACTATATCACCACACTCCCCACAAAATCTGACTGTCGAAATGTATTTCACCATTTGTCGTACGTGAGTCGTTGTCTAAAGCGTGCGCATGCGTGCGCGAGTTGTGAATGCGCGCTTAGAGTTATAATTATTATAAGATAAGCGCATTATAAATACCGTAATTATTATTAATTATTATTATTACTAACGCCACGTTTTTCGACAAAGAAAAGCACTTTTGCTTTATTCAGGACCTTGAATTCTGGTTAGCAATGCGAATTAATCCCAGCAAACCCACGCACATCAGCTCAGAGGGAATGAATGAGTGAATAAACGATTGAATGAATGAATGAATGAATGAATGAATGAATGAATAAATTAATAATCAATCATTTGGCACACCCAGTTACAAGTGTGAGTTGCCCTTAACCCCTTCACTGCCAGCAGACACAGTCTGTGTTTTTGAAATTATCGTGAATACAACGTCAAAGATCTCTAGACGTCCAAGGAACATTCAAAGTAGTTTCAGCAAGAGGTATAGATCCTCATGAACCCCCGCGAATGCGGGGGCTCATGAGGATCTATACCTCTTGCAGTTAGGTGGTGTTCAGTTCAGCGAAGGGGTTAACTGGCCAAGCCTCTGCAGATGATGATTAAAACATACGAGATTTCAAAAAGGCGTCCGAAGCTCATCCAAGCGAGCGACGTTCAGGTTTTTAACAGATAGCGCACTTCCCAGCAAACAAAAAGTCCACGGACCGACACATCTAGTGGGCAGGCCATCCACAGCCGACGTCGACCCGAGAGCCTTTCGCTCACAGAGCATGTACGGGTCGTATCCCTCCCTGTATGCTAATCATTCTTGGGCCGACGGTCGGTCGCAATGGGCCCGCGCACAGGGTTCCCTCCCATGCAGCACACGTCGTACGGCCTGGGTTACACACCGTGAAAATACTTCTAGCGGTGTTCATGGTGATGATGATGACTCGATCGTGTCCAGTCAACAAATAATTCACACCAACCGTTTTTGGGTCGAATGTATTTAGCAACCCCCCTCCCTCTATCCCTCCAGCGGTAGTAGCACGTATGAAAACATTACGTCAGCGACTGAGGGTTCAGCAAATGGCGTATCTTTATATAATCCTAGCAATGGACGTCAACATCCTTAGGAGCCCAGGAAGAAGTAATAGTCTCTTGCGGCTATTTCGCTTACTCTATTACTGCAGAGGATATGAGGGAATAGGTTAGTACAGTGTTGAGTAACTTTCGAGAGGAACAGAAAAAGTGTCACAGATACTGTGTTAGCAAGATGCATAGATCCTCATGAGCCCCCGCTGGAAGCGGGGGCTCATGATGATCTATGCCTCTTGCAGGTAGGTGGCGCTGCGCTGCAAGGACGACTTTAGTACAGCGTGGGGAAATTGTCGTGATTGGTGTATCGTTTGAGGGCCATCCATTGATCACAACTTCGCATACCCCACGGGGATTCTGGCTGATGCCATCTAACGGCGACTAAGCACCAAGCACTCTCGCTTACAGTCACCTCAGTTGCATGGCACCTAGATGGCAGTGCTTGGTTTGTTTAGCCTAGTGATGGAAAGAAGGACCTACCATCATCCAGGCATACATGTAGATACATTAAAGCCTTTTTCTTTCTTCTTGTTTTTCGCAATCAAAACCAAAAAGTGGCATCTCGCAGAAGAAATAAATAAGATGAGTAATGCGTTGTAATGTTTGTCTGTATGTCCATTTTGCACAAAGGATTAAACCCCGAAAAAAATTGATAATTGTTTTTGTAATTGTCATTTCTAAGCGTGTTTATCCGCGAAACACAACAAGCGGCCAGATGCTAACTTTTATTTAATCGGGACAGAACGTCCAAAGGTGAAAATTTAAGCAGGCACTATCATGGGTAGCTTTACAAATTTCTATCGAAGAAAAAAAAAACCCACCGACGACCTATATTGCATCAGCTTTTAACTCATTCAAACCCAGGGCCGTATTTCACAAATTTTGGAGGCGTCATCTAACGACTATGCGCCAGTTGCAGGAGACGGATCGACCACCATAATTCAAGGGTAGTGCCAGATTAGCTTAGCGCCGACACTACCCTCGAATCATCATAGTCGTTCTATCTTCTGCTGTAATGCGTCAGGGCTGAATGAGTTAATCCATTTACTGCCACTGGACGCAGACCGTGTTTCTGACATCTTTGTTATTCTTTGTCGATTCAGCTCCACAAAGATAACCAGTCGTTCAAATATCATGGATACAATGTGGCATCAGCAAGAGGCATTATTATGTCTCCTGCGGCTATTTCGCTTACTCTATTACTGCAGAGGATATGATAGCATAGGTTAGTACAGTGTTGAGTTACTTTCAAGAGGAATAGGAAAAGTGTCACGGATACTGTGTTAGCAAGAGGCATAGATTCTCATGAGCCCCCGCTGGAAGCTGGGGCTCATGAGGATCTATGCCTCTTGCAGGTAGGTGACGACTTTAGTACAGCGTGGGGCAACTGCGGGGGCTCATGAGGATCTATGTCTCTTGCAGGAGTACAGTAATCAGGTTTTATCGGCAGTGAAAGGGTCAATGCGCATGGCCCTTGTGTGACTGGGACCAGGTTAGACCTTTGTAACGGCTGCCTGTAATCATTGCTTGTCACCGGAAACAGAATTGCAAAGCTAAGAGCAGCAGGACCGCAGAAATGGCTGATTTCCGCTTCCGGAAACAAACTTCCGTGATCAGCGGACCTGTGACTTGGGGGATTTCCCTCATCACAGAGGAAATCACGCAACTGTTAAAAGGCGCGCATTACTTGTGAATTTTACGGTTATATTGATCGGGAATTTTGTTGTTGTCTGTTTGCTTGTGTGTCTGATGGGTATAGATATAAATAAAACCGGCAGCAGGAGATATGAGAGATGGGTTTATATCTTTTGTTTGACAGAGGTATAGATCTTATTATGCTCCATCGAACTGCGGGGACTTTTGAGGATCTATTCCTTTTGCGGATGACATCTCCCGTCGGGAACAATTATAATTCGGACTACCTACTAGTACTGCGTAGATGAACGCAACAAAAGCGGTCACATAATCAACATCCTAAATGGCCGTACAAAACTCATGTGAAGCAGAGCTGATAAAGCACGTTATCAAGACTTTATCCAGCCAATGAAAATATCTCGTGTTATATGTGCAGTATAATACACGCGCATTTTTGTTCTTGTTGTTGAGGAGGCAGTTGTTACGTTGTCGAAGCTATCAATGTATGCGGCTTGAGCACCTTATCTGCCAGAAAAAAAAGTGAGCAAGATCCAGATGCAAAGGCATAGAGCCTCTGATCCCCGCAATTGCGGGGCTCATGAGGATCTGTGCGCCTTGCTGAAGCCACCTTGCTCCGTGTTAGTTGGATGGGTTGGGCTCTTTGACGTTGAATTAACCCATTACATCCTGAGGCTGATTTTGCAGAATTTGCTGTGTGTCCTATAAAGGCTACATTACAGATTAGGAGATGGATTCAACTGTTTTATAGATCTTCATAAACCCCAGCGAACTACCCTTAATGTTGAATCTTCTGAATTTTGTTCCAAATTTTGGTCCAAACGTTTTTTGTTTTTTTTCTGACTGAAAAGCGAAGTGGCAAAGGCTCTAGCTCTACGCACGCCTCTGTAAAGTATTATTTCTAGCATCCATAATGCATTCATTAAAATGACCTCGTTACAATACCTGCATACATCGCCCAAAGCAACATGGGCGCACCAAAGAAGGAACCAGAACTGATCCAAAGAGAGCAATTAAAGAGAGGGGTTATCGTCCTTTTTTTCTCTTTGAACTTGCGCTATGGCTCTACGGTTGGATTTTGTCATTGATTTGACCCTCAGGGCTCCGCTAACAAGTAGCTAGGAAAACCCCAGTTTTTATTACCTGTGTTACAGCTCAACTGGCATCAGACTTCATTTTTTTTAAAAACAACAATAAGGTAGCGTTGTAAAATTTTCGAGAAAAACAGACTAAAAAGAGTCTTAACAATGTGCTAACAAGAGGTACATGTATACATACTGACGAGCAAAATAAATGCGACAATTTTGGAATCATCCAAAAATGTCGCATTTCTTTCGCTTTTCAGTATGTAAAAAACAAAAACAAAAAAAAGTATAAAAAAAATAAAATAAAATACATTTCCCGAAGATCGGCCGTCAATCATTTGTTTCATGCTTGACATGTTCTGTTTATTTCTTACATTCACAGGTGTCTCGATAGCTCAGGTAGCACTCATGCTGTTAGACTGGACACCAAAATCGGACAGGAGTGTTTCAGGAGTGGAACTCGGCGCGAAACTCCGAAAAAAAAGTAGCCGGAGACTGCCACTAGCAGAGCTGATCCAGTCTTTTACCTTTCTACGTGTCCTTGAGTTTCAGTCCAGATATTTCTTTTTAAGTATTTAATTTTATTTTATTTCATTTTCTTTTTTGTTCTTTCTTCTTCTTCTTCTCATTCTTCTTCTTCTTATTATTATTATTATTATTATTATTATTATTATTATTATTATTATTATTATTATTATTATTATTATTATTATTATTATTATTATTATTCATTATTTTATTTATTTATTTACTTTTTTTTTTAATTTATTTATTTTTTTATTTTTATTTTATTTTTTTTTAATTTTTTTAATTTTTTTTTTTTGGGGGGGGCGAGGGGGATGGGGATTAGACGGGAGTGGT
>BTPG01000001.1:197198146-197225646 GCA_036245525.1 Semisulcospira habei
GTTACTAGCTGAGAGTCTGCCGTCGGGCTTTGAGACCGGCCGCTTACCTGAGGGAACGCAGTAAAGCAAGGGGCTGTCAACTCATAGCGCCACCGGGGACACATTCAGGGTCCGTCACCCACAATAGAATATTCACTAGATTACTAGCGGTGACTGTGTGGAATGGTAGCTTCAACTGCCAACGACCTCCACACCGTCAGAACCACTGGTGTAAATGTTACCAAAACGAGGAAGAGATCTGAATGAGAAACCGCAGCCCAATGAGCTGAGATGAGTCTCTAAAGCTCCTGCAAATAGGCAGTCCCTTTGTCTGAAAACAAAAACACAGACACACAAAAAAAGAGGACATACACGAAATTTAGACGCGTGTGCTCGTGAGCCCCAATAGCTGCAGGAGATCATGAAGATCTATGCTTATTGCACATGATATGACCGAAATGTATAGCGGTACGTTGTGTGGCACCAAAGAGTAATTTCAACCGAAGGAAAATCGCATTTGACTTCGACGTCAGATGGCGAAAAATCACACGAAAAAAAAAAAAAACCGAGGAAAAGTGCGGCGGCAAGTAACTTTAACCCCCTGATTGCTACTAACCATACCGTTCGATGGAAAAGACGCGTAACTACGTCAGTAGCAGTCAAGGAGTTAAAGCGATCTGCTCCACTGCGGGCTTTGTTTTCTACCTCATTCTGCCCCAGCACCGAAATCCCAAAATCTTGAAGTTGCCGTCTGAAGGACTGTATTTAAATTCTAGAGACAGTACGAGCATGATAGTTCCGGGTGGTGCTAGAATAGCTTGACGCCTATGGTCGCCAAGCTATTCTGGCACCACCCTTGAACTTTCATGCTCGACAAATGTCTTGCTGTGGCGTGTCGGGGCTGAATGAGCTAAAATTCGCCTATTTAATCAGTTATCAATGTTGTCTTGCCTCAATTAACCCTTCTACCCTTCTTTTCACATTCAATGTCTGTAGGCACACGTAGCAGAGGTTTTCCACTGCCTTGTGATGGTAACGAAAGAAACTCTCCTGCGTACAAAGGAAAAGAGAGCAGAAAGTCTTTCATTTAACGACATTAAAATTTTAAACTTGTCAGTTTACGTTAACCTTATTGTCTTGCAGTATTGTAAGACATACCAAGAACATTCATTAAGGAGATATTAAGATCTACATGTACTGCCTCGAGCAGGTCGCTTTAAAGAGTGGAACTGACTAGTGGCACCCTGCACTGCTTTGGCGAAAATCAGTAATATTAACCCATTCAGCCCTGACGCACTACAGCAGGAGATGGGTCGACCATGATATTTCAAGGGTAGTGCCAGATACGCTTGGCGCCTGTCGACATAGTCGTTAGATAACGCCTCCAAAATTTGGGAAATACGTGCACCGGGCTGAATGAGTTATGTATACATTGTATACAACAACAATCTTGCTTTTCTCAGAAATGGACATATCTACTTTTGCCAAACAGGAATAGCAAATTCCAGCTTCCTTTCTATAATGTTTGATCACGTAACACACTTATAAGCGGCTAAACACCGAAACGTACCGAATGGTACGCAAAGTCATTCGTTGTTGGTAAATCTGAATTTGACTTGATTTATTTAGAAAGTTCTCGATCTTCCCGTATACAATCTATCAGTCACTTTTTCTTCTCTCTGGTTACACGAGGCATAGATTATCATGATCCTCTGCAGGGATTCATAAGACTATGTATGAATGTCTCTTGTCAGCTGACGTACATTCTCACAATATGTCCAGGAAATCACCCGGACACAAGGGACGAGGAAGGATACCCAAGTCTTGTGCCCCTGACGACGGCTTGGAGCATCAACAAGAATACAAGTGTATTCCTATTGGCGCTGGGAACCGTTTTTAGGGGCACGTAACTCATACACGCTTCCTCGCCCCCTGTTTCGGGACTAAAATCTAAGGCCGTGTAAATAAGCCGTCACAAGCTAATTCCTATTGCCCCTGATCGAGGAAGCATGCAAAAGTTATGTGCCCCTTTTCAGGGGCACATAACTTGTACATGCTTCCTCGCTCCCTGTTTCGGCACTAAAGTCTCAGACTGTGTAAACAACCTTTCGCGACAGGTCGCAAGTGGACGCTCAGGTTTCGGCAATTGATGCTTTCTTCTCTGAAAGCGGCATGTCCCCCTGAGTCAGGTGCCCATCTGTGCTATAGTATAGCGCAGGTCGCTAAGTACGACGATTGCGTGACTTGGAAGATCATCCACACTGGTTGTCTCCCTCGATTCGCTGCGCTTATCAGCGCAGCGAGTCGAGGGAGTCAACCAGTGTGAGGATACTTTTCACTGCAGGGTGCTAGACACAAAGCTACAAGCAGGAATTCACACATTCAACTGATCTGAAATTAAAATTGCGTCCTTCGCTTCAAGTCTGATAGAACGTCGTATAAATTCTGACCTTGGAAAATGGACAGACACACGTCTGTTATATGTATCTCTATTTAAAAAAAAAAACATTTCCTTAACCCTTTCCCTGCCACTGTTTGTACATTTCTGTTTCTGAAATCTGTGTTCATTTAACTCATTGTACCCCAAGACCGAAATCTCCAAATTTTGCCGTTGTCCTCTGAAGATTGCAGTGCAGTGCAGGACACAGATCGACCATGATAGTTCACAGGTGATGCCAGAATAGCTTGGCGCCCATAGGCGCCAAGCTATTCTGGCATCACCCTTGAACTATCATGGTCGATCCATATCTTGATGTGGTGTGTCTGGAGTAGAATAAGTTAACCACCACAAGCCAAAACGGTCCAAGAAACATACAAACTACAAGATACAAACTGCTCTCAGCAAGGGGCATAGATCTTGGTCGCAGGGGCTCATGACGATTTGTGTCCCTTGCAGTTGGATCGTCTTCACTTTTTCTGGGCAGTGAAGGAGTGAATCAACTTGGCATGGGAGAATAAACTTTTGTGAATCTAATAATATGCCTCGTTTGCCTCATTTATTTCTGCACTTCTCCGACAAAGCTGTTAGACGTTTGATGTATAAAAGCACAAATAACAAGATGATAAAGTCTACCGTATTGTCTGGAGCTCACATTTCTTTTAGGAACTTGACATTCACAGATGTTCATATTTTTAAACTTATCCTTCTGATCCATTTCCCTCCTCTCTAAGCCAACCTCTGATCAACACACCCGGAGCACACAAATAAAGACGGACACACTGCGCTCTGGGTTAGTGTAGGGACAGGAATTCTGAAGGAGAAATATAGCACGAGCTGCAAAATGACTTCACAATATGCTTCACGTCATGGCATAGCTAGTCTCACGACGCCGTGTACACAGTGACGAATTTGATGTTTTACGTCACACATCTAAAAGGCACGCAGCCTCTTCCAGGGATAACTGTTTTCTTCAACCAGCCTCTTCCAGGGCTGACTGTTTGATGGGAGTATATAGCGGATCCAAAACTTGCAAAAATGAATTAATTATTATTCAAAAAGTTGAAAAGCCACAACCCTGGATTACGAACTCATCCGATGTCTATTTCAAAGCTAGATATATCCAAAATTTCAAGTGAATAGAACGAAAAGTACGGACTCAAATGTGGGTCAACCGACTTTCTATAAGCGGTCTTCCTAAATCAAACTGTCAGAGAGAGAGAGAGAGAGAGAGAGAGAGAGAGAGAGAGAGAGAGAGAGAGAGAGAGAGAGAGAGAGAGAGAGAGAGAGAGAGAGAGAGAGAGAGAGAATTGAATTGAATTGAATTGAAACTTTATTTTCTGATGAAGACAGTAGGCACGCAGGCCTTTTTACATGTCTGTCCTTAATAACATTATAAATAAATATAACAGCAGAAACGGTAACATGACAAATAAATAAAATAAAAAGAAGAGATAATAATAATAATAATAATAATAATAATAATAATAATAATAATAATAATAATAAATAGAAATATTTCGCGCGCGCGCGCACACACACACACACACACACATACACGTTCAGTCAGATGTAAGGCAGCACAAGGGTAACGCATTATGCCTATTACTCAAGTGATGCATTACAATCACGCACGCACCCACACATACAGACGCACACATACGCACGCGTGCGCATACATTAGATTTAAACAAATATAAAAGTGATCATAGATTATATAAAAAAAATATTAACTCTAAGATTTCAACTAAAAACTGAAAGAGTAAAGTTAAAACTTCAAAAGTATACTATTGAACACTAACCGTCAACTATAACTATTGAACTGAAAATATCACACACACACACACACACACACACACACACACACACACACACACACACACACACACACACGCGCGCGCGCGAGCGCGCGCACACACACACACACACACACACACATTCAGAGAGAGAGATGATGATGATGATGAATCTTTATTTATTCAGGATAAAGCTATTAGGCAACGCAATGCCTGTCTTACAAGCTGTCCTGTAAACAAACAATATAACAGGAAAATAAACATAGCATGCAAATAATAACATTAATAATAATAAGAAGAAGAAGAAGAAGAAAAACTACGAAATAAAACGAACCACAATAATAATAATAATAATAATAATAATAATAAGATGAGGAAGCAAAACTACGGGAAAAAAACACAATAGGGGTATCATCGAAAGGAGGGGAAAAAAATGACAATGGAGAATTTGTAACTGCTTCCGATAGAACGAAACGCGTGCACAGCATTAATATTATACTCACAGAGAGAGAGAGAGAGAGAGAGAGAGAGAGAGAGAGAGAGAGAGAGAGAGAGAGAGAGAGAGAGAGAGAGAGAGAGAGAGAGAGAGAGAGAGAGAGAGAGAGAGAGAGAGAGAGCTTTGCGTCAATTCATGTATAAAAATGACGTGTCTGCTGCTTTGTGTCTGGTACTTTGCGTCAGTTCAGCAACAATGTATTACACTGATCTGTCTAGTGCTTTGACGTCACCGTCACTGTCTGATGTCGAGAATTCGTCGTTCAGACATATTTTTTCTGCGATAAATTATTTGTTACAAAAACGTTGAATAGGTACTAAGCTGGTTAACGAACTCATCAAATATCTTTCTCCAAGCCAGCCATATTCAAAATTTCAAAAATGAATATAACACAAATTACGGACTCAAATGCTAGTCAACCGACTGTCTACAAACGAAAATTTTTATTTTAAATGAGTAATCCAATTTTAAAATGTCAAAAAGCACTACAAAATAAATCTTGAAGGAAGCATTTTCTAAAGTTTCAGACCTTTACGTTCACAAACACAGGAGAAACTCGTGTCTACACACACACACACACACACACACACACACACACACACACACACACACACACACACACACACACACACACACACACACACACACACACACACACACACACGGCGTTTCCCGCCAAATTGTGTACGTTTGACAGCGCGGTTAGCGTAGCTAGGCATAACGTAATTTTTATATCGTTACTTTACTGTCAGAGTCTTGTGTGCCCGCCTTTGTTCGTCATTTGCATGCTACGGAATGTGTTTCGACCAGCTTCACCTCAAAGTCAACCGAATTTTCAATACGGTAGACAAAAACCACATCAAACTCAAGTAAAATTCTTCTTTCATTGAGCTACATAAATGTTTCACTTCAGTGGCGTCGGCATTTTTGCTCAAACGGAAACTGACGAGGAACAAATGCTACAACAAAACAAGCATACCTTAGAAGTCATTAATTATTTATTAGATTGCATGTTTGATTAGAAATAAATTGCGTTGCACTAAATACCCTGTCTAAAAGATGCGCACCTTTTGATGTGATATATTTTATGAAATGGAACTGAAAATTACGAACGCCAATTTCGCTTGACAATGAAAAATGCCTGCAACGCGGTGCACACAACAGGAAAAAAATCAAACTTACCACAAAAAAAATCGGTTCCACTTCAGATGTACATCGACAATACCTCGTAAAAGCTCGACTATGCTTCCCATAGTTCAAGGGTTGTGCCAGATTAGCTTGGCGCCTAAAGGCGCCAAGCTAATCAAGCACAACCCTTGAACTTTCACAATCGTTCACTGTGAACGCATTGTTATTATAACAGAAACTCCAAAAGAAGAGTCATTGTCAGTTGGCCCTGTCAATTTGAGGTCTGTTTCCTGACGTGAAAACAAGACACTGGACGTCATAAGCTTGAAAGAACATGGCTGTGACGACATGATCTGCAATTGCACCAAAGAACGATGACGCTGATAAAAGTGAGCTGATTTCGTTTGATCATGAGTTATTTGCTGTTGTTCCGAGGCTTTTATGTCGCAGGGGGGAAACGGTCGTTTTCAGCCTGAAATCACCACTTCTTGGCACTCCTGAAGGTCATGTTTATGACAACATAATTGCAGGTTCCCGGTGTAAAACACGGCTGCAGGCCCATAAAAGATCGCAGGCTGAAAGCCGACTAACCTCCTGCTCTTAACTCATTCGCGGCCAGTCGCATATGGATGCGGCTGGCCGCGAATGAATTAAGGATCACAAGTTAAACGGAACAAGGAAGAGATAATATTTTTTAATAGTCGCTTTTGTTTTTGTTTTCATGAGGATCCATTGTCTTCTGCATCACTAGGGCCACCAAGTCCTTTTTTTGGTGAAAAGCGAGATTTTCATTGTAACATAATGATAATCTCCCTTGGCATAAAAACAGACTCACTGCCCTTTGCCTTCACATGGAATCTTCTTTGTTAACTGGTCAGTGATTATCATTAAGGTTTAACCCGTTCAGCGCCAGCTGACGCAGACTGTTTCTGCAGGCTTTGTTAATTCAGGAACAAAAATCTCTAGATGTACCGGAAACATGGATTCAAAGTGGTTTCAGCAAGAGGTATAGATCCACATGAGCCCCCGCAGTGCGGGGGCTCGTGTGGATCTATACCTCTTGCAGTCGGGTGGCCATTACGTTTTCCCGGCACTGAACTGTTTAAAATTGTAGGCAAGCACAAATCCTGTGTATGTCAGCACTAGGAGAAAATTTCGTAAGTGTGGAGGAGGCCTCAGTGTTTCGTCTAAATGGAACAAGGATTCAATAGTGACAGACCATGCACCCACTACAAGATTAACGGCTATTGACCTCAGATTGCGCGCCCGGGGAATAAAGATGTAATTAAGGGATTACCATCGCTGCAAGATTTGCAGCACTGACGTGCAAACAGAGATAACGCTTTTGTCTGGGCTTCTGTCTAGTCTGTTACAGATTCCTAGCGCCACCGTCCGTGTTAATATTATTAACTCCTTCACTGAACACTATCCAACTGCACGATCCAACTCATGAGCCCCCCGACCCCACCCCCTCATCGCAGCAGCGGGGGTTCATGAGGATCCGTGTATCTTGCTGACAACGCGTTGCATCCATATTCATCGGACGGCTGAGGTCTTCTTCTGGCTGGAGTTAAGTTTAACGCAATCTGCTATCAATGGCACTAGTGGGATTAACTAATTTACTGCCATGGCAAGACGAACGGTACCCAGTCTGCAAGAGACATAAATTCTCATGAGGGTTTATGTCTCTTGTGAGGCCTTTATGTTCTGTGTGCCTATTTTGGGCCTAGTTACATTGTCTTCTTCCCGCCAATGTCGGCCAGGCGGCAGACGTTTCAGACGCGCTATTCGAGTTCACCGGCAGGCCGGCGATGAGATTAATGTCAAACTCATTAACTCTAGATTTAGACCAAGTGCAGTTAGCGCTCTCCTCAATCGTACACTCAGATCGGGGCCACATGATCGTAAAATCGCGGAATTTAGGACATGGTCGTGCAAACATGATAAAGAACTTTCGACGTCATTTGACACATACGCAACACAAAACCAGATTTATTACCACGCAGAAAATAGTAAAGATAAAAGTCTTCCCTGCTGTCAGAGTGTTGTAATTGTCTTCTCTGCGCATGCTCTGTCTTTAACTCATTCGAGACGCGCCGCCTCCGGATACCCGGCATAAGCCGCGTATCAGGAGGCGGCACGTCTCGAATCAGTTAACCGTTGTAGCAGAAGAACATGCACTGAGATCTAAGCCATCGCTATTTTTAGACCAAAGCGGTCACTGATCATAACGATATCCTTTAATCAGTCGCTGAAAAAGACCAAAATAATTGTTTTTTAAGGCCTTCGGGTGCTACATATTACATGACGAAAATTAATTGTAATTATAAGCCAGTTGTGTGGGCTTTTGCAAAAACCTTAATCATTTAAATAAGGATCGCAAGGTTTTTGCAAACTCCACAGCGGTTGGCTTATCATCACACAAATTTTATCTAACAGAGGCGCTCCTTGTGTTTTCAATATTTTTAAGTGTGTAACACGTCCGGTTAATGTCGTTTAACTACGGCTGTCCAAAAACTGTAATATGGCGTCATTTCCGCCAGAATTATTTTTAGCGCCGCAGAGGCGGTCTCTGCATGTCACGTGATCTTCTGATTATTTTGTCCGTACTTTTGTTGTAGATGGGTTGGGCATGCTAGCTCAAAGTATTGCTAAATTAGCATGGAGGCTAATGGTTTAATAATTTGATCTTAGAGCCGAGATTCCACATTTTTGTGCCCTCTGACGACTGATCATGATCTTGTAACTTTCTCTAGGATAACCCCTTCGCTGTCAGCGGACGCAGATTGCGTGATGATATCTTTGTTAACCCATTCGAGACGTGTCCATCTGGATTCGCGGCTTTATGCCGCGAATCCAGATGGACACGTCTTGAATGGGTTAACAAAGATATCAACACGCAATCTGCGTCCACTGACAGCGAATCTGGTTGCGGCACGTCTCAAAGTCTTAACCCATCGCTGAAGAGCCCCAGCTTTCCAGGGAACATAGATACAAACTGCTTCAAGAGAACATCCTTAGACATGAGCTCAGAGGCTGAGATTCAAACATAACAATGATTTACGTTCAGTTTACCTTGGTTTTCTGCCTTCGGCATATGAGACTGAAACGGAGGTAATAGTCCATTTCGCATTTTCGCTTTCGCATTTCACAATGAAGCCTTCTGACACAACTTGAATTAGCTCTAAGCATCGCATGCACAGTGATAAGCTTGTGACGTTGTGGTTTAGGTTATATACGGTAAGGAGTCGTGCAAATTGAATTGAACTGAATTGAATTGAATACACTTTATTGTCCATTAAATGTCATGCATACAATGGAACATTTCCTTTGGCTCACATAAATATAAACCACACATGTAAGACATAATAACTAAGCTAGTGACATACTGTAGACGTGGCAATGGCGATCACACGCACACACACACACACACACACACACACACACACACACACACACACACACACACACCACACACACACACCACACACACACACACACACACACACACACACACACACACACACACACACACACACATATATATATATATATATATATATATATATATATATATATATATATATATATATATATATATATATATATATATATATATATATATATATATATATATATATATATATATATATCACGGTCATAAACGCACAGTCCAAAATGACGTCACTTTGCTCCTCGTTCAGTGTTGAGGATGCAATCCTTCATATTCATATATGTTTTGTTTTTTTTTTCTTTTCTAAAACATGATTAATTCCTCTAACGAGGAACACATTTGCGTCGCTATACCTTTCTGGTCACTGGCACCTAGACTTTATGTCAGGACCATAATATTCAACTGTCTCGAGATCTGTCAAACTTTCTCACTGAATGATTTTCAAACCATTTTCGAGTCAGCCTTTGCCATTCAGTACTCAAAAGGCCATCAGGCCAAAGTCGGCCGCAGTGGGCCCGCGCACAGATTTGCGCGGGTCCACTGCGGCCGACTTCGGCACGATGGCCCTTTGCGTACTGGGCCGTGCATAAACCAGCCGTACACAGATTATGCCGTGAGAAGAAGGAATCGTGCGCCTCAGCTGAACGCTCTTAGGGAGATTTTCGCTTCCATATGTAAAGTTATCCTTCGGACACATCCTAAGAGTGCGCATGACCGGAAAGCAGCATGGGGAGTCACCTGCGTCCCTTTAACTCATTCTACCCCAACACCGAAATCCCAAAATTTTGCTGCTATCCTCTGAAGACCGCATTGCAGTGCAGGACACAGATTGACCATGATAGTTCAAGGGTGATGCCAGAATAGCTTGGCGCCCATAGGCGCCAAGCTATTCTGGCATCACCCTTGAACTATCATGGTCGATCCTTATCTTGCTGTGGTGTGTCTGGGGTAGAATGAGTTAATATCAATAGCCAGTTGGACAGGTAGGAATAAAAAATACATGTGACAGCCACACCATGGCGAAATAAACCCATCGCGTTTAACTCATTCAACTCCGACACGCCACAGCAAGACATGGATCGAGTGTGATAGTTGAAGGGTTGTGCCAGAATAGCTTGCCGCCCATAAGCGCCAAGCTATTCTGGCACAACCCTTGAACTATCACGTTCGATCTGTTTCCAGAAGTGTAATACAACCTTCACGGGACAACTTCAAAATTTGCGGATTTCGGTCCTGGAGCAGAATGAGTTAAAAGCACGGATTGGGGCCAGCAAGTTAGGTGGTTATTAAGATTTAAGAACAGAGGCCATAGAAGCAAATGCATCCCCCTCAACAGGCAGAAAACATCATGAGCCCCCGCAGATGTTGTTCTCTGCCTCTTGGTGGTCCCGTGTCCGCAGATGCGGGGCTTACGAGGTCTTTTGCATCTTGTAGCTGGGTGCTGCTGACGCCGAAAATGATACAAAGATCTGAGAGCCTGCCGCTAGTTGCAAGGAACCTTTCCGAGCTAAGAACGTTCAACAACTGTCCCTTTCTGCACTGCAGCGAGAGTTTTGAGTGGGGCTAAAATAGATCAAACAAAAGGCTGCTTAGACTGTGACAGGCAGGTATACTGGCTATTGCAAATTACGTGCAATTTGACCCAAGTGACGTCGCAATGCGTTGTCGAAGGAGTTGGAATTCCTGTGAATGGCTCCAGATTATCTGATGACCAGTGAGATGTCAATCAAGGTTGTACCTATAACTGTTACCGTACTAGCTGACTCTGGATTTTGAAAGGGTCAGTCGATCAGGAAGATACTAGTCCTACATAACCCGTTCACTGCCAGTGATCACGAACTGTGCCGTCAGGAACGACTGCACGCTGACCAAATTTTACGTGAAGAACACATATGTAAATGGGTCAAAATTAGGCATAAAGAACATCGGACTAACAAGAGATATAAATTATCATGAACCGTGCTCATGAAGGTTTATGTCTCTTGAGGCTGGGTAGCGTTCGCCTTGCCCCGGAATTTAAGGGGTTAAACGGCCTGTCACCACCTGATGCACAGGATGTTAGCTCGTACTTTTTCATATAATTCCTTGCATTTCAGTTGAAAGGCTGGCATATATTATTTTTTAAAATTAATAAATTGTGTTTTCACTGTCTTTTCAAAACGCGTTTCAAGAGTCTTTCTCAGTTGGGGTTATTCTTTTCTTCGTTGGGTTATCCTGACGGAGAAAGGCATTGATACGTGCTACGTGAGAATTCACATGGATAAAACAAGATTACATCAACGCACGACACTCTGGCCAACCCTCTTTGACTTCTTTGTTTTCACCGCTGTCGATGAGTGATTGATGTGGGCTTCTCACGAAAAGTCAAACAGACACGTGTGTGTTCAGCCGAGTCTTTTCTCCCTTTTCGTTTGTTTAATTAGTAAATCGAGACGGCTCTGACAATAATCAGAACAAAAATTGTTCCCCCACGAGTCAACGCATTAGAAGATACCGTCAAAAACATTGGATTTAACCCGTTAGGGACCAGCTGATGTCGACTGTTTCTGCAATTTTCGTTGATTCATCACTGTCGTAGGAACATAGATTAAAATTGGTGTGAGCAAGAGGCATAGATCCTCATGAGCCCCCGCAACTGCGGGGGCTCATGAGGATCTATACCTCTTGCAGTTGGGTGGTGTTCACATTTTCGACACTAAACGGATTAAAGACATTAAACATTCGTTCTGTTGTATTGCTAGTTGGCTTACACCGTCGGGAAAAAAAAGTTATTTTTACTATCTAAGCCGTCGCTATATCAAATTGAAACATTCAATACCAGTAATCTAGGAGTGTTTCCATATAGTGGCGCGACAGCGACATGAGTCAATAACATAGAAATAAAGAAAGAGTATTTCCATAAGCGCGATGCTGTGCGACAGGCGACAGCAGCGCGACAAAACTTTATTGCCCCATGCAGCGATTCAACGGCGATTCAGCCGCGGTTTTTCTGGGAAGGAAGCGTGGCTCTCAGTACCGCTACGCGAAATAATTCGCAACAACGTAACTCATTCGAGACGTGCCGCCTCCGGATACGCGGCTTATTGCCGCGTATCCGAAGGCTACACGTCTCGAATGAGTTAATTAGGGGCCGCCCTTCGCACCGCTGTTTCGAACCACACAAAGCGATTCATTTCCACCTGCTGCCAAACCTACTTCTTGCCGCGTCGCCTACCGCACCGCTGTGGTGTAGCTATGGTTGCGTGGGCTGTCTCCTGTGACTGGATCGCCTTAATATTTTCTCTGAAGTGACGGAGTTAAATAAAACAACATGGACAGGTAATTTTCTTATAACGTCTGGCTTTTACAAAACATCCATTTCCGGTGTAAGTTCATCCAAATATAACCCCCTAAAGTCAGATGGCTCAAATTCTCTTCTTTGCACATACCTAAGACAGCATCTCTGATAGCAAAACATCTTCGGGCGGGCGACGGCAGCAGATGGCCCGCGCACAGTCCGTGCGCGGGCCAAATGCGGCCGTCGACGGCCCGAGGATCATCGCCGTCCGGCATAAACGAGCCACCCACACAGTAACACGCAATACCAACATGATCTGTTGTAAATAGTTTTTTAATGTTAAACGTCCACTGCCAGAGAGTGTCGGGGCAGGCAACAATACCGCGGAGCGCCGTATTAAAAGGTCAAAGCTCGAGCTAATTTAAAGCGACCGTCTCCAGGCAGTACAGGTGAATAGCTAGCAGTATTTCCGTCAGTTGTAAATGTTTTTAGTATGTCCCACGCAGTGATGCTGAACAAACGCGCTAACTTAAAGCACCACTCCCTTTTTCCACGCGGACAAAATTTATCATTCTGAATGTCCAAGTTATTTAGTTTCCTCTTGTTTATATTCGACGGGAACGTGAGGTTTGGCTCGCTGAAAGCTCTGTTTTCAATCTCAGGTAAGATTCATAATTTATTCGGCGCTCTTTAGCGCATTGTGCCCGAGGTACAAAATACGCACATTTTCGGGTTATCCTCTGAGGACTGCATTACAATTCAGGAGACAGATCGACCATGATAGTTCAAAGGTGGTGGCAGAACAGCTTGGCGCCTATAGGCGCCAAGCTGTTCTGCCACCACCCTTGAACTATCATGGTCGAGCCACATCTTGCTGTGGTGTGTCGCGGGGCAGAATGAGTTAACACGCGAAGTTTGAACACCATGAACTGGAAGAAAGTTCTGCTCTGTTCTCCTTCCCTGCGTACGTAACAGTAACAGAGTTCCGCAAAAGACAGAAGTGCCAACTCGGCCACGTGTGCCTACTCACATGGTTTGTGAAGAGAAGGGTAGGAAAAGACAACATTGAGAAACCGTTTCACTGGCAGTTTTAAGCACCAAAAGCGTTGACAAGGCAAAGCAATTCAAAAATAAAGAAGAAAAAAAACACGCTTAAAAAAGAAACGTACTTTCTAAAACACGCTTAGAAAGTACGTTTCTTTTTTAAGCGTGTTTTCTTCTTTGTTGAGAATAGTTTTCATTTTAGACGCTCGGAATGTTTTCGAGTTTTTGGTCTGGGTTGAGAAGGCAACTTTAAAAGATCGACCCCACTCGTACAATTATTTGCGCGCACTGTCGCCCGTAACGGGTGTACATTCCAATTTCATTAAAATAATATTTTCAGTCATTGAGAGCGAAAACAGTCAAGCCGAACTATAGGCGCGCCGAGATGCGTAGTCGATTCCAACACACCCATGCATTGCAGTAAGCAAAAGGTCCTCGGGGCCGATCGAATGGGCCTTAGGCGAGCGGGCCAGCATCAGTGGGCCAACCTCCGCCTCAGGACTCTTTGCTCACTAGATGCCGGGGTTTGCGAGCGATCGCGTATTCAGTCCGTCGTACCACAGGTTGTTCATCAAGCTGACTACCTTTGCCAATGAATCCGGCGAGGAAAAGGTGCCCAGTCCAACGTCGACCTTAGCTGCCCGCGCACTAACGGTGGTCCGGCCGAGCACCTTTTGCTCACCGTGGAAGCTGAGCCCCGCGATTGTGTCTGGATTGTCGGACAGGATAGTGCGCAGTCGTGACATTTCATATATTCAGTGTACTAGTACATCGGGCCGAAGTCGGACCAGTTGGCCCGCGCACAGCTGTATGCGGGCCAACAGTGGCCGACAACGGCTTGATGACAATTTGCGAAGTGGGGTGCAACGAACTTTTTTTTTTTTAAAAAGGACACAAATATTTACATTTATCTCCAGCACGTTGACTCATTGCTCAGGATGAGGAAGAAGAAAAAAAAGAGAGATGACAAAAAAAGAAGGGTCTCAACATTATTTTTTATAGTGATAGTGTTGAAATGTTGCATTTGACAGCAACAAAATCGGACAGATATTCTCATTTGTTCACGTCGTGACTTCAACGCCAACTAATCTAGCGGAGGATGAGAGAGAATACTTTTTTTAAAAGTGTAAAAACTAGTTTTATATGAAAAGATTGACATGATGTATGTGGGGAACGAAAACATCTCACGTCCTTCTTCTTTTAAGTCAGCTTGTCAGGCGGTGTTAAATTATTGACTGGCGAGGATCATTGAACATCACCCCCAACTGCAAGAGGTATAGATCCTCACGAGCCCCCGCGACTGCGGGGGCTCATGAGGATATATACCTCTTGCTGAAACCACTTTATAACCACGTTCCTTTAGCGTTGAATTTACCAAGATTTCAAAAACACAGCCTCTGTCCACTGACAGTGCCGGGGTTACATCCCAATAACTAGCTCTCTTTCTCTTTCATTCACCTGGTAAATCTCGTTAAAAAAAAAAAAAAAGAGTAGTATCTCGTAAATTCAGCTCAATGGTTGGCTGAAATGGTTGGCTTAAAAAAAAAAAAAAAAAAAAGTTACACATTAGGATTAGCATCATCTACAGTCTGTTCCGCTTATAATAAGTTGGATAAAACAAATGTCAGATACAGCAACGCTTTTTCAAAGGTGTACAAGTAATTTCACTAATTCAAAACGCGCTGCATTCGGCTGATGCCGCGACGCGTCTCGACGATGTTAATATCAACTGTATGTCATTCATGTTTATCATTCTTGAAGCTCAGTCGATGTCGCTTTAACAAGGTCGCATACCAAAAAAAAAGTCGGAAATAACAACACGTTTTCGATGTTTCCGACAACACATTCTCTATGCAAAATTAATTACTTCGCTTATAAGGAAAACGAAATCCGTTATGACAGCGAGAAAATGTGGGCCCCCCAGGCGATTTGCTATATATCCGATGATACTCAGACGATTTCGCTTATAACAAGGTCAGATATACAAACAATACAACAATGAAGGTCGGTTATAACAACGCTTTTTGGGAGGTCCCGACAACACTTTCTTTATACAACATTAACTCGTTGTACTCAAGGGACGAAATACCCACATTTTGAAGTTATCCTCTGAGGACTGCGTTACAATTCAGGAGACAGATCGACCATGATAGTTCAAAGGTGGTGGCAGAATAGCTTGGCGCCTGTAGGCGCCAAGCTATTCTGCAACCACCCTTTCACTATCATGGTCGAGCCAACATTTTGCTGTGGTGTGTCGCGGGCAGAATGAATTAACTACTTTGGGTATAACAACGAGATAAAGTGAGCCCCTCCCCCCCTCCCCCCATCTTGAGATTTGCTATATCCGAGGACATTCAGTTGAATTTGCTCATAACAAGGTCAGATATAAAAAGGCGGATATAACATCACTTTTTTGAGAGGTCCCGACACCACTTTCTCTGTGCAAAATTCATTACTTCGCTTATAACAAAGTTCGGAAATAACAACCAGATAATGTGAGCCCCTCAGGCAATTTGTTATATCTGAATTTTACTGTATCTCATTCAAGAATACAGTTCCCGTCAATGAGCAAAGTGGCCTCGGGTCCGCGTTAGTCTGAGTTAGTGCACGGGCCAACTCAGGCTAACCCTGACCCGAAGATCTTTGCCCACTGGGGTTGTAATTTGGGTCAGCCTGTGGCCTCAAGACAACTGCTGTTTTTTTTTTTTTGGTTGTTTTTTGTTTTGTTTGTTTGTTTGTTTGTTTGTTTTGTTTACAGGACTGGTTGAATCTATAAACAATACATACTTCTTTTTTAAAAAATCCAGACCAAATAGGTGACTGACAAGCGTGTAAAATGCAGATAATAACCCAGTGGAGAAAGAAACTCGTTTAGAAATGACAGTTACAACACAATTTATTAACATTTCTCAAAATAGACAAAATAAACAAACAGACAAGTATACTATGTACCATGCGCTACTTATCATAACGCATTCTACCCGAGGACCGAAATCCCCAGATTTTGAAGCTGCCCTCTGAAGGACTGTATTACAATTTTAGAGACAGATGGAGCATGATAGTTCAAGGGTGAAGCCAGAATAGCGTGGCGCCTACAGGCGCCAAGCTATAGTGGTACCATCCTTGCACTATCATGCTCGACCCACGTCTTGCTGTGGTGCGTCGGGCCTGAATGAGTTAAATATTATAGTAAATTGTGTGGTAACTGACTTTTCTGAGCGTGCTTCTTTCTTCGTATTATACTGAAATAGGCTAGTTCTTTCTCACTCATGTTTTTTTATGCACATACTGAGATCCCATTGACTCCTATAATAGAAGGCCGAGAAAAAAAGTGAGCACGATACAACTGCAAGAGACATAGATCCTCATGAGCCCCCGCAGTTGCGGTGGCTCATGAGGATCTATGTCTCTTGCTGAGACCAATTTGTGTCTATGTTCCTTGGGCGGTTGTGGCTTTTGCTTCGTTGAATTAACACAGATTACAAAAATACAATATACGTACAGTGACCGGAAAGTGGGTTAACTCATTCAGCCCGACGGACGTATTTCTGCAAATTTTGGAGGCGTCATCTAACGACTATGCACCTGTTGCAGGAGATGGATCGACCATGATAATTCAAGGGTAGTGCCGACAGGCGCCAAGCTAATCAGGCACTACCCTTGAATTACTCCTGCTGTAGTGCGTCAGGGCTGAATGGGTTAATAGTTCTTTCTCATTCACGTTTTCATGCACGTACTGAGCCCCTAGTCACCCCTATTGTTTGAAGTATACGGATCTAAATTAGACTAGCAACAGGTCTTACCAGTGCTTCTACAGGCATAGGATTGGTATTAGGTACGCAGAGTTACAATATCATTGAGGCAAACAGATAGCGTTAAATCATCAGTAACATGCATTTCACATTTCCGAATGCAAATATAACAAAATAACTATGACATTTGCATCGTATTGCACAAATTTGCATATGCATGCATACATATACAACACGAGCACGCGCAACGCGTTCTTTGCGCGTGAGTGTACTTTATTGTTTGCTCAGGGTCAAGAGAGTGTGTGCCCAGTGAAGCGAAAGACAGCAAGTCCATTTTTAAATCCCTTCTAACAAGATAAAAATTGCGTCATGTCTAGTTACGCTAACCTCGCTGCTGAACGTACATTTGGTGCGAAGCGCCGTATGTGCGTATATATGTATGTATGTATGTACTATGTATGTATGTATGTGCGTATGTATGTATGTGCGTATGTATGTATGTGTGTGCGTATGTATGTAAACAAGAGTATCTCCAATATTTCTGTACACACAAATTTGAAACTTGGCAAAATACTTTCTTAAGTGGGTGGCTAAGAGAGTCTCCGTGCATATTGTAATTGAATGTCTCTTTGAAGACATAAACAACCGTTTATAGGAACTCGGTTGACCCATATTAGAGTCCGTAATTTTTGTCATATTTACTTGAACTTTGCATATAGCTAGTTTGGAGAAAGACATTGGATGAGTTCGTTAGCCAGCTTTCGGCGGTCCGTGGCGCAGCGGTAAAAGCGCCTGCCACCAATGCTAGAGGTGCGAGGTTCGATACCCGATTCCGGCGTCGGACTTTTCTTCTCTAGTAAGTGTCACTGTTAATTCGGGCGGACCGTCGGGGGTTCTTTCTCCGGGTACTCCGGCTCTTCCTCCCTCACGACTTTGGTATCAATTTCAGCCCACTTAATCAAATTTCATATATAAACGATTTGAATTTCCAAAAACTTCAGTAGCTCGCTTGAGCTTGCCCTTAGCACCACGTGAATGTTCTGTGTTTACGTACAGTGTGTGAGTGAATGCGCGTGATTCACGTGAGCGTGCTTGTTGGGTTCAGTTCGCGGCGGCGCTTTGAGCCGATTTTCAATTGGGATAAAGTGCCTATTAATGCGCTGATTTATTTATTTATTTATTTGTATCCTTTTAACTTCTTTAGTAAAAATTAATTCTTTTCAGAAAAGAATTAAAACACTAAAAAAAAAAAGACGTTACTTCTAGAGAAAATCAGACAGTGGCGGTAACGTAAAAGAGGTAACTCCGTCACCACGCGGACACTGACATAATACTCTAAATATGACGTCATTCTCTCTCTCTCTCTCTCTCTCTCTCCCTCTCTCTCTCTCTCTCTCTCTCTCTCTCTCTCTCTCTCTCTCTCTCTCTCTCTCTCTCTCTCTCTCTCTCTC
Organism: Semisulcospira habei; assembly: GCA_036245525.1. Classification (NCBI taxonomy): domain Eukaryota; kingdom Metazoa; phylum Mollusca; class Gastropoda; family Semisulcospiridae; genus Semisulcospira; species Semisulcospira habei. Next base: position 197,216,961 of record BTPG01000001.1, read on the forward strand.
TCTCTCTCTCTCCCACATACAAACATGAGCGCATCTCCAGGTGGAATAGATCCTCATACGCCCTCCATGCGCATGACGATCTATGCCTCTTAGAGATGTTTGGAGCGCGTAAAATGTAAAATTACGTAAAAACTAAAACTTACGTCATGACAAATGACGTTTAACAAATCAATGACGCGTATGTCCTGCTCCCCTTATAGAACTGCTGACGCATTGGTTGATCTGCGAGACTTTTTTAATAGGAGATAATTCAACATCAGAATCAGATCAAAGACAAAAGGTAGAGACCATTGACAGCGAGGACCGCTCTCATATGGAAGGGACTTTGTGGGTTATGGTTCATCCCATCTTGTTGAGAAAAGCGAGATTTTCATTGTAATAAAATTTCGCTTTTCACAAAAATGTAATTCTTTCTTTTGTTTTTGCATTTTACAATTTTTATAGTTTACAGTCAAAAAGACCTACAGAGATTTATTTTGGATTGGCGGTCCGGCGGTCCGATGAACAACGCATTCATCATCAAGACGCCGGAATTGGAGACACCCTACAGCACGAGATGGATTGATCATGATTATTCAAGGGTAGCGCCAGATTAGCTTGGCGCCTGACGGCGCCAAGCTAATCTGGCACTACCCTGCTACCTGTTCACAGTCGCTAGGTGACACCTTAAACTATCGGAAATGCGGCCTTGGAATTGAATGGGTTAATAGCTTCGGCACTAAGCTCGAACTATAATGGATATTTTTTGTGCCTCATGGACACCAACCAACCCACTACCCCCCTCCCCCCCCCCCCCACCCCTCACCCCCCACTCCCCGCACTCTTTCCAACAACAATAATGATAACAATAACAATAAGAGAAAAACAACAATAATAATTTAAAAAAATAATAATAATAATAATTAGTAGTAGTAGTAGTAATAGTAATAGTAGTAGTGGTAAAAAATCGAAAGTCATCACTAGGATTGACTTAAATGTATAAGGAAGCTTGAACAGTGACTCACATAGTAATCAATGCCGTCTGAAAACTATAATAATAAATAATTACGGTATTTATAATGCGCTTATCTTATAATAATTATAATTCTAAACGCGCACTCACAACTCGCTTTCGACAACGACTCAGTACCACAAATAGTGAAATACATTACGACAGTCTGCTTAGGGTGGGGAGTGTGGTGGTATAGTGCTAGAACTGTTGAAAGAGGTGAGTTTTGAGGGCGCACTGGAAGGAGGAGAGAGAGAGAGTGTTTCTGACGGAGAGAGAGTGGGAGAGTGTTCCAGGTGGATGGACCGTATACTAAGAAGGAGCGGGGGCCGAAAGTGCTGAGTTTGGTGCGGGGGATGTGGAGGCGGAGAGGGTCGGAGGCGGAGCGGAGGGAGCGGGGAGGAGTGTAGGGGTGAAGTAAGTTAGAGAGATAGGCAGGAGCGCAGTTGTTCAGGGATTTGTAGCAGAGAGACAGAATCTTGTATTGGATGCGTTGGGGGATGGGAAGCCAGTGAAGGAGTTTGAGCAGGGGAGTGATGTGGTCGGATTTTTTCTTTCTGATGACGAGGCGGGCAGCATTGTTCTGGACGTGCTGGAGAGTGAAAGTGGTGGAGTGAGGGAGGCCGGAAAGGAGAGAGTTGCAGTAGTCGATGCGAGATAGGATGAGAGAGACAGCAAGTTTGGTGGCAGCTTCTGTAGTGAGGTATTTTCTGATCTGACTGATGCGGCGGAGGTGGAAGTAGCATGCTTGGGCCGTGGCGGAGACGAAGCTGTCATGGAAAGAGAGGAATCGAGGATAACGCCGAGGTTTTTGGCCGAGTCAGAGAGGGAGATGGGGGTGCTGTCGAGTTGAAGGTGGAGGGAGGGAGGGAGCTGGGAAAGTTTCTGGCGAGTGCCTACCAGCATGGCTTCCGTTTTGTCGTCATTCAGTTTAAGCTTGTTTGCTCAACAGTTATCGGGCACAGACGAGATTCAGCACGGATTTTGACTCGTCTTTCCAAAGACCTGGCCTTGAAAACTTTAAATCGCAAACAAAATGCTCAGTCGCTTGAGCAATATCCCAGACCACTGTTTTTAATTTATAATAAACGATATCGTTCATTCGACAGACGATGAGACCACTTCCGCTTCCTGTCCAGATAAAGAGCTAGATGAGGGTGAACAAGAGACATAGATTCTCATGAGCCCCGCATAGTGGGGCTCATGAGAATCTATGTCTCTTGCAGACGGGTTGTCTTAAAGCTGAATTTTTTTGTTGTTGAGGGAAACATGAAATTAAGAGAACCGAACAAACAAAAACGCGCTAATCCAACAAGTCAACACTAGAAATCCATGAAAAGTCCTAGATTTTAGCTTAATGGGCTTCCTTGATCTAACGTTGTAAAAGGTAAAAATCTCTGTTATCTAAAACATCACACCTCGTAAGCCTCCGCGTCTGCATAACCTCATGACAATCTATTACTTTTGCACATGGGAGAGTTGAGCTAATGAAGGAAATATGTGATAAACTGACAGATTAGGCCGAGGCAGGAATGGAATCTGATTGGCTTATTTTTGTTGTTTTCTATTATTTTGTTGATTGCCGTTTCCTTCCCAATTTCCTCTCCATTTGGGGAAGAGCGGCTGTTGAGTAAGACACGTGCTGCATTATGCATGTTGCATAGCGTTTTCTGTTTAATTTCCCAAATTTGTGCGCGGAGTACACTGATATTTGTCATTGGCTGCACAATTAAAAGGACCCAGAGGCAGACGCGAACATTGGCCCTGGTGATGTGTGGTGGTTTGTGTTTTGGTTCTTAGGGCTCCTGGTCGTTAACCCGTTCAGTGTCAGCTGACACAGACTGTTTCTGCAATCTTCGTTAATTCAACACCAAACAACCCTAGATATCCAGCAAGAGGCATAGATCCTCATGAGCCCCCGCAATAGCGGGGGCTCACGAGGATCTATACCTCTTGCAGTTGGGTGGTGTTCTAAGCACTGAACGGGTTCTGTCTTAACTCATTCTACCCCAGACACACCACAGGAAGATAAGGATAGACCATGATAGTTCAAGGGCGATGCCAGAATAGCTTGGCGCCTATGGGCGCCAAGCTATTCTGGCATCACCCTTGAACTATCATGGTCGATCGTGTCCTGCACTGCAATGCAGTCTCCAGAGGACAACGGCAAAATGTAATAAATTCGGTGTTGGGGTAGAATGAGTTTTTTTTTAAAAAAAAACAGACCAGGACACAATGCCCAGACGTTCCGGAATCCTAGCCCTGGGTCACGCTTGACAGTGGTTTGTCTATGTCACAGCATGTCAGTGCAGTGTGTGGACTCGCTTATCTGGACCTTCGACGCATTAGTTTGTTTTCGTCACCTGCTCAGCGTGGGGTGCCATAAAAAATTTTAAAAAATTAAAAATAAAAAAAAAACATTAGTTTGAGCATCTGTGCTGTCTAAGCTGAATTATTTTATTATGTAACTCTCTGCTTTGTGGTTGCCCTCACCCCGTTAAGCAAAAAGTCTTCGGGCCCACGACGGCCGCAGTGGGCCCCGCGTCCGTTGTGGGCCCGAAGACGTTTCGGTACTGAGGCAGTATCTCACTGCTCGCCTTCAAAGATTCAGAACAATGCAGCCCGTAAGACAGAGCATGTCACACCCATCTTGACGTCCTTTTACTGGCTACCTGTGTCCTCGCGTATTCTGTGCAAACCTATGTCAACCTTTGGGTGTCGGTAGCGTTTTTTGTCGCGACGATTCCCTCCGCTACCGACACTAAAAGGATTAAATGTCTTTCAGGCACCAGCCCGGAATACTTGTCCTGCTTGCTGCACGTTTAGACACCTGTGGTGGGGTGGGCTTCACTCTTCTTCTAGAAAACAAAGGTTGCCTGTTCCAAACTAAAAGTTATGGTCAGCGCGCTTTGGATATCAAGTCCCAGTGCTGTGGAATACACTTCCTCTTGAGGTCAGAAACACTGAGTCTGTCTCTGGTTTCAAGAAGTCGTTGAAAACATACGTCTATGCACTTTGTTATGAATAACCGCCATTGTTTGGTTGCTTTATCCCTGTAATTCTCTGCGCTTAGTTTGAATGTTAAATTTGACATGTGTATGCATCGTTTGTTGAGTTTGGTGTAGAGGTGATATGACTGTGTATTTGTATTTTTGTTTGCTAATTGAAAATGTCATTGAATATTTTTGCTCATGTTTTGTACAGCTTGTAAAGAGCTTAGACCTTTAGATTAAGATTAAGCGTTATATAAAGACCCGTTATTATTATTATTATTATTATTAGTAGTAGTAGTAGTAGTATAGCTATTGTAATTATTTAAAGATCATAATATAAATATGAGCAAGCTATTCTGGCACCACCTGTGAACTATCTTTTCTTTTTAAGATTAATTCATTCAGCTCGACGCACGTATTTCCCAAATTTTGGAGGCGTCATCTAACGACTATGCACCTGTTGCAGGAGATGGATCGACCATGATAATTCAAGGGTAGTGCCAGATTAGCTTGGTGCCGACAGGCACCAAGCTAATCTGGCACTACCCTTGAATTATCTTGGTCGATCAATCTAATGCTGTAGTGCGTCAGGGATGAATGGGTTAAAGACACAAGACGTTTATTTAGTCCACTGCTCTTAGGGAATGGAAGAAATAGACATAAAATAAACTGCAAAAATAAACTAAAGAATCAAATAATCAACAGGAAACACAAACAAGAGGGCGCGACGCGGACTGTTCATGACATTGGCTGTCTATTATGTATAATTACGAAGAAAGAAAAGAGACCCAGGGATGAGTTCTTTATAGTGCTTATATCTAAATGAGGGTTGTTTGTTGTTTTCGTAATCAGCTATGATATGCACTTTTTAGCTTACAGTGTACGCATGTAATCCAGGTATCCGGCGTCATGGAAAATGTACCGACGCTTCGAGCGAAATCAATACAGACTGCAGCGTACTCCTACACAGTGCGAAGGTTGTGCCGCCAAAGCGTCGCGTCGGAACATGTCAAACATGTTGGGCATTGAAAGAGTTTTCGTGTTTCTAATTCAAACAACAGAGTCATGTCTTCGCTCTTTCGGAGGTTAAATTTAGAAGGAAAGGAGAGAGGACAAGAAGGGGCGGGGCGGGGGCGGGGGGGGGGGGAGGGGGCGGAGGAGGCGGGGAGAAGGGGGGTGGGTAGCTAAGACTATGAACTCTTTTCATCCTGATACACTGTTGCGTGAAATAAAATTAACTTTGGCAATTCAAGGGTGTTGCCAGAATAGCTTGGCGCCTCAGGCGCCAAGCTAGTCTGTCACCACCCGTGAACTAAAATGGTTGAGTTATCTCCAAAATAAATCTGTACTGTAAATGTCATAGGACAATAAGAACATTTTTTTAAGAAAAAAAAGTCAGCCTCAAGTTCGTAATTGGGTAATACGCCACAGCGGCAGATGGACAAATCGTGATCGTTTTAGGGAACTGTCAAATTTAAAACTTCAATGGCACTTTTTGTAGACGCAGATAGTGCTTTTGAAATCTTTCTTAATTAAATGCCAAAGATCCCCAGCTGTCCAAAGAACGTGGATACGAATTGGTGGATCATCGTGAGCCCCCGGGCAGTCAACCCTTCGGCTGTCGGTAGCGGTTTTTGTCGCGATGATTCCTGTCGGAATCGTCGCGACAAAAACCGCTGCCGACAACCGAAAGGTTCGAAAGGGCTTCAAGTCAATCTGGAAAAAATTTCCAACACCTCATTCCTTTCTTGTTGTTGTTGGGAAGAGGGGGGATCGGGGGGGGGGGGGGGGCGGCGAGGGGGAGGCCGAGGGGGGGGGGGGGGAAGCGGGGGCGGCGTTAGAGGGGAGATAAATAGTTCCAGAACCCAGGAACGTCCTTCCTCCAGGTCCAGCCGTGTATATTTTAAAAGCATATTCATGTACCTTGCGCATAGGTGCTTGGGAGGCGAAGAAGAAGAAGAAAACAGACTACAGATTATGTCGCACTTTTGTTTCCTTCTATGTTTTTTATAACACCGTGTTTTGTGTGCTATTACTATCATGTGTTTTTTCCTATTGTCTTCCCATTTAAACCGCCGTAGGATGGCCTTAGTCGCCTGCTCGGCGAAAAACCCAAATAACTAACTAACTTCCCATTCAGTTTAAACAAGAGACTTTTGTTTGCTGCCGTGTAATAAAAGTATCCTCAAAGTCCTTTGGAGTCCTTTGAGGACTCTCACAGAGCTAGCCTTAAGGACAAGCGGCTCAGGAGAAAAAACAGAGATGCCGCAGCTCAGAACCCTGGCCATACCTTCCCCTGCAGCCACTGCGGTCGAACCTGCCTGTCTCGGATTGGCCTCCGCAGCCACGAACAAGCCTGCAGACGTCGTGGGCAACTCCTATAAAATCTTCGTTCGCGAAGTCAAGTCAAGCCAATAAAAGTATAAGCATAACGGCCTTTGAATAAACCTATCAAACTTTATCAGGTACGCAAAAAGTTATCGGGCCGAAGAAGGCCTCAGTGGGTCCGCGCACAGTCGTGCGCGGGGACATTGCGGCCGACTTCAGCCCGACAGCATTTTGCGTACTTGATAGGCCGCTACATATAAAGTATGATTAGTCTGCGGCCGACTAGAATGGAATGAACTTTTACGATCAGCTAAATGATGTGACGTCTGCCGATGTGTGAGGATCTTTAATTTTGGACCTTACGGCTCTAAGCTGACTGGTCCAGAATCACAGGCCAGCACACGTTTAATCCCTTCATTGCCAGGGGGCAAGACGAACGCTACCCAGCTGCAACAGAGAGAAACCCTGAAGAGCCCCCAAGACTTAAGGATTTTTTTAAAAAAATTCTTGTCAACCCTATGTTCTGTACAACTATTTTGGTCTCATAGTAGCCCTCTTAACCCCTCGGCCCCATTTCCAAATTTTTAGAGGCTTTGTCTAACCGCCATTTACCAGTTGTAGGAGATGGATTGATCATGAGAATTCAAGGGTCGTGCCAGATGAGCTTGGCGCCTGAAGGCGCCAAGCTCATCTGGCCCGACCCTTGAATTCTCATGATCTTCTTCTTCTTCTCGAACGCCGTCACACTTGGAGTTTGGCTCTCAGAATGAAATCTGTGGTCCTCCGTAGCACCTCCACAGGCCCGTACAGTTTCAAAAATTCTCATGATCATTCTATCTCCTGCTGCAGGGTCCCGGGGCTAAATGGGCTAAGGTGCGTTCTTCACGCAAATGTCGGTCGTCGTGCGGTGGTTTCAGATGCGCGCTTCCTGATACAGGTAGCGAAAGGGTTAATGCATCTAGAAAACGAACGCCAAGCGTGCGGACGGAACGACGTCCTTATCACCCAACGGCGAGAATATTTGTTTTTAACTCATTCAGGCTGACGGACTATTTCCCAAATTTTGGGGGCGTCATCACCAGTTGCAGGAGTTGGATCGACCATGATAATTCAAGGGCAGTGCAAGGTTAGCTGGCACTACCCTTGAATTATCAAGGTCGACCCATCTCCTGCTGTAGTGCGTCAGGGCTCAATGGGTTAAGTGCGCTTCTTGTAAGCGTGGTGACCGTCTAGGTTATGGTTATGCTAAATAAAGCAGGCAATTTCCGAAAATTACAAGCAGTTCAAAACAATGCACGAAATGACACAATCGTTGGCTTAAAAGGACGGACAAACATGCGATATATTAAATGTTTGTCCACTGTTTTAATTCGATAACTGTGTCGAGATCGTGTTAAAACAGTTTCTCCTTTGATTGAATATCCTTCAGGATTTCGACATAATTTTTGAAAATTTCACGCAGTTTAGCAGTTTATTAGTTAAGTGTTTAGGCCTTAGGGATTAAGGTTCAAACTCGCAGAAAACAACGATTCTGCTGGGAAATGTAAAAAGCAGCCGTTTTTCTTTTAGATGTATTGCCGAGTTTGAGAAAGATCTTTTTTTTTTCATGAAATGTAATAAATTGTTTCGTCCTTGTTGTTTCGAAACATTATTCCTTACTTTCTTTGACGTATATTATACAGCAATACAACAAACAACAACAACAACATGTATCTCAGTTATACAGCAATAGAAATGCAACATTTTTGGAATCATCGGAAACATATCAGTGTTTCCGATGATTCCCACAAATATTGCATTTCTTTTGCAACATCAGTATAGTTATATGATAACTGATTATAACCGCACAGGAGATGATAAAAAGGGTGAACGGTTGTGATGACGATGGTGACGACTGGAGTAATGGGACAGGAATTCTTAACGAACGGTGTGGATGATGTGCGGGCCTGGACAAGTTAGGGACTTATGTTTAACCCTATCACTGGAGAGAAAAATTGAACACCAGTCAAATGCAAGAGGCATAGATCCTCATGAGCCCCCGCAGTCGCGGGGGCTCATGAGGATCTATGCCTCTTGCTGAAATCACTTTGAATCCACGTTCTTTTGACGGCTGGGGATCTTTGAGGTTGAATTTACCATGATCCCCACACGCAATCTGCGTCCATCGACAGTCAAGGGGTAATTAACACAACCTTTATTTTCAATAGGAAGAGAAAAACCTTTTACAGTCTACTCCGCTTATAACAAAGTCGGTTATAACAAACGTCGGATACAGCGACACATTTTCAAAGGTCACAACAGCAGACGTTTAACGAAAATGACTTCGCTTTTAACAATAATCGGATATAACAACAAGAAAAATTGGGTCTCTTGGCGA
>BTPG01000001.1:197230646-197256155 GCA_036245525.1 Semisulcospira habei
CCAGCGTCTATTTTTAAGCATAGACAATACTCCAAACATCTTCAAGAGGCATAGATCCGCATGCGCTCTGCGGGCGCATGAGGATCTATGTCTCTTGGAGATGTTCGGAGTGTTGTCTGTGCTTATGGCACACACTTGTCCTCCGCCGTTGCCCGCCGTGATTTCGCTCTCGTTCACGCTGTTGGGAGTCGTTCGTTGCCGGCAAGCGTAACCTCAGTACTGACGCAGACTAACGGAGGCAAAGCTCTGCTTTCAAAATGTGGCATGAATTCTCGTGAACATATTGGCAACAGGGTGATGATGATCTATGCCTCGACACGGGCGGATGTGTGAGAGAGTGGAAAAGGCGGGGGGAGGGGGGCGGGGACGTGGAGGGGGTGGGGTGGGGGTGGGTGGGTGTGTGTATGGGAGGGAGGGGGTTCAGATATTCCCCCCCCCCTCGCTCCTCGGAAATAATATCTTAAAATGATATCTGATCCAGACCATAAAAGGTGACCTGCAAGAGTACAAAATGCAGAGAAAACCCAACAGAGAAAGAAACATTTCAGAATGACCAATACAACACAATTTATGTAATTTTCTAAGCAATTTACCCTTTTGGAGAGTTTAGAGCAGGCAACGCCTCTCCTTGGAAAGCGGACCCCCTCCCCCACACCCACCACTCCCCCCCCCCCTCCCCCATCCCCATCTACACTTCACCCCAACCCACCGCAGTCTCCATACTTCCCGTTACATTTGCTCTGTCAATGACTTGGTGATAAAGCCCGCACACGTCACACCACCCAAGTGTACCCTCGTTTGATTTTTCAGCCAGTGGAAAGCAGACTGGGCACCTTCTGCCTCAGGTTAACCCTATCACTGCCGAGAAAAAAATGAACACCACCCAACCGTAAGAGGTATAGATCCTCATGATCCCCCGCAATTACGGGGGCTCATGAGGATTTACGCCTCTTGCTGAAACCACTGTTTCCGGTTTCATTTTGACGGCTTTGAATCTTTGACGTCGAATTGACGTTGATTTCCAAAACAAGGTCTGCGTCCACTTTGGCAGGGAGAGGGTTTAAATGTCCCAAACAAAAACTAACATTTACTTTCGTGGTGTGAAGGCCACTGAGAAGGTCGAATCGACTTAATGTAGCCAAACGGATTTTCCGTGTTATTACGCGGCCTGGCAATCAAGGGGCGACAATCTCAAAAGAGATCTGCCCGTCCAGGTGTTCTTTTTTTTTTTCTTTTTCTCGGGTGGCTAGAAACCGCAACGTAAATAAGTAAATAACGGACTAAAAATAAAATGCCAAAAAATAAACTGATAAAATCTCCCCGTACCGTGGAGGGTGTGTTCCCACGATATACCAGATCCGGGAGTACGCCACAAGTACACTTCAATTCAGATGAGATGCTAAGCATCTCATTTGAATAGAAGTGCACTTGTGGCGCGTACTCCCTAAGTGGGTCTATCTGGGGAGTACACTGACAAGTACCTTGGGTCAACACAAGATAAAATAGTACCTAATAGAAAGAAAGAAAGCAGTATGCACTCGAATTACTGCAGCAGGGGCGGATTAGTCACCTGGAAGATGGGGGGGGGGGGCGCAACTTTTTGTTTAGGACTTTCAACATGACACAAAAGGCCTCCTGACGTTAGATCTCCCTTCCAGTGGCCGAAAAGTCGAACAAGAAGGGGGGGGGATGGGGGGGGGGAGGGTAGGCGCGCCAAACGTGTGTCAAGAGTCTCACCACTCGCTGGCGGGGGGGGGGGGGGCTGAGGGGGGCTGGGGAGTTGGTGAAGGGGGTAGGCGCTTGTGTCAGAGGGGTTCAAATTTCCCAAAAGGGACTTTGTTCTTTGTTATAGCATTTTGGGTCGGATGGGAGGGTTGTGTTCTGGAACCCTTGGAGCCCCCCCCCCCCCCCCCCGCCCCGCATCCTCTCCCCTCCGCTGCCTCCCCCTTCCCAGATCCGTCCCTATGTAAGGAATGTTTCTGAAACACTGGTCTTGGCAAATCTTGTGTAAAGAAACTCTGCATATCACGATTTTTCAGATATATCGAATAGAGCTTACCGCATCTCGAAATCAGTAGTAGGTCAAATCTTACACGAATTTCAAGCATTTTGTGGATTCATTCAATCCGCTTCAACTGCTAGCCCTTATCATTCGGAATACACCAGCGTGTGAAATAAGTTTGAGTAACATAGTTCAAGGTAGTGCCAGAATAGCTTGGCGCCTTAGGCGCCAATCTATTCTGGCATCACACTTGAACTAAAGCCATTGGTCTATATCCTTATCTGTTAGTACTATAATGTAGCTTGCATATGGCAGAGTACAAATTTGAAGCTTTTAGCCTTAGTATGATACGGTCTAGAGGCGATTTTTCTCATGAGCCCATGCCCGCACAGCGTTCCTTCGATCATTGACATTTGCAGTTTGACAGCCTTTTTCATGAGCCCGTGCAGTTTGAGGTATTTATTAGGTATGAACCTGTTCACTGCCGCGAATTTTTTTTAACACAATCCAACTGCAAGAGACATAGATCCTCATGAGCCCCCGCAGTTGCGGGGCCTCATGAGGATCTATGCCTCTTGCTGAGGTCACCTTATATCCGTGTCCCTTGGAGGCTTGGGATTTTTGGCGCTGAATTAACAAAAGATTTCATAAAAACGATCCAAGTCCACTGGCAGTGAATGTCAACAGTACGACTGCTACGCGAAATTATTCCTCAGTAATCCGGGGCTGGGGGGGGGGGGGAGGAGGGAAGGAAGGAGGCGAGTCAACGAAACGATCCCTGTAGTCCTTACTATAAAAGACCACAGCCTACTGAAATTTTTACTGTAAAGGTTCTTGTTCTACTGCCTTAGATATGATTTTGATTTCAATCGTTTAGTGCCGAGATAATTTGAACACCGCCCGACTGGCAAGGGATATAGATCCTCAGTATCCCCCGCAGCTGCGGGGGCTCATGAGGATCTATACCTCTTGCTGACACCACTTTGAATCCATGCCCCTGGGACTTTTAGGGGTTTCGGTTGTTGAATAAACTAGGATTGCAGAAACATAGTCTGCGAAAGCTGGCGCTGAAAGGGTTAATAATACACGACTGATTTGATATACAATTAAAGCGTTTTCATTACCGAACTTCGACTATATCACATACGAAATCGCGTTGCCTGCGCAGCATTCCCGCAGCTACTGATGCGCGGAGAATTGAATGAGTTAACATTTAACATTTAACCCTTCCGCTGACAGTGACTACGCATTTCGCGTTGAAGAACGCAGATTGCATGGGACCCAAAAAGAAAAGGTATAAAGAACATAGGACCAACAAGAGACACAAATCCTCATGAGCCCCCGCGTTTGCGAGGGCTTATGAGGGTTTATGTCTCTTGCAGCTGGGTAGAGTTGGCCTTGCCGCGGCCGTTAGGGTGTACATAGAAAAAGAGGTAAATAACCACAGGATTGAAATATTTCCGTCTACACAGTATGCAAAACACTATCGGACCGAAGTCGGCCGCAGTGGGCCCGCGCACTGTCGTGCGCGAGCCTACTGCAGCCTACTTCGGCCCGATAGTGTTTTGCGTGCTGGACATTTAAACCATTTCCTTTGAACATCTTGATTACATATCTTCCTGTTATTAATCACAAAATTATACTCTAACAAACCCGTTTGTTTCAAACAACACTTGAAAGGTTTATTCGATAAAAGCCTGGTAATGTTCTTTATACAAGGCGTGTTAGTCTTGTCACACAATAAAAGAGAAAACACACACATGCGCTCATAGAGAAATGAAATCAAATGAAATGAAACTTTATATCTCAAGAATAAATGATTAGGTACACATACATTTTTTCAATCATGTCCTTGCATACACACACACACACACACACACACACACACACTCACACACACACAGACACGTATATATATATATATATATATATATATATATATATATATATATATATATATATATATATATATAATATATATATATATATATATATATATATATATATATATATATATATATATATATATATATATATATATATATAAGAACTAGAGAGAGACTGAGAGAGAGAGAGAGAGAGAGAGAGAGAGAGAGAGAGAGAGAGAGAGAGAGAGAGAGAGAGAGAGAGAGAGAGAGCACAAGCAAACACACAGAGAGAATGAGAGAGACAAAGAAAGAGACAGGCAGACAGACAGACTGAGACATAAACAGAGACAGAGAGAGACAGGGAGAGACGGGGACTGAGACAGAGACGGAGGGAGACAAAGAGACAGACGTCGCGCGCGTACACACACACACACACACACACACACACACACACACACACACACACACACACACATACACACACACACACACACGCACACACACACACACGCACACACACACACACACACACACACACACACACACACACACACACAGACGCCGCAAGCACGCACTCACACACGCACGCACACACACACACACACACACACACACACACAGACGCCGCACGCACGCACTCACGCACGCGCACACACACATACATACACACATACATACACACACACACATATACACACACAAACACACAGACGCCGCACGCACGCATACACGCACACACGCGCGTGCACACACGCACGCAAGGACACACCATCGTGTGTGTGTGTGCGTGAGTGCGTGCGTGCGTGCGCCGGTGTGATAAAAGCACGCACGTACACACATCCGCCGACATTTCATGGCCATTGCGCAAGCATGCAATTACCAGTCATCAAACACAATATGGCGAAAGAGATAGCATCACTTAGTTTTCATCCGATACCGTAATTCCCCCGCTAAAGGCCCATCTGCGGATACGGCCGGCGTGCAAGGAAGCATTTTATTGGCTCTGTTTGCATGCTACACGGTCATACAGCCTTAGACCCCTAGTTCTCCTCACTCTGGCGAGTACAGATGTAAAATGAAGCACGTATTTGATAAATAAATAAATAAATAAATAAATTGATTTAAATCTATTTATTGTTTTTATTTATTTATTTCCTGTAACAAGCTAATAAATAAAGAATAAATAAATAAATAATAAACAAATAAGAATAAATAAAAAAATAAATAAATAGTTTAATCTATATACGAAAATTAAATTTTAAAAATGTTCTAAATCATTTTTTTATGCTAAAAAAAAATCAAGCAACTAACTATTATGTTGACCATCCAATCAATCAGCCAATCAGCCAATCAATCAATCAATCAATCAATCAATCAATCAATCAATCAATCAATCAATCAATCAATCAATCAATCCAACGTCTCGGAGTTTAAAGGACATATCAGACACTAATTTTTGCCAATAGGTTCTAAACTTGGTTTGTCCTTATTCCATGTTAATTCATCCACTGCGAGAATACATTAACACCACCCAAATGCAAGAGGTATGAATCTTCATGAGCCCCCGCAGTTGCGGGGGCTCACGAAGATCCATACCTCTTGCTGACTCCAACGTATATCCATGTTCCTTGGACTGACGAAGGTCTTTGGCGTTGAGTTAACAAAGGTTGCAGAAACACAGCCTGCAGGGAAGGATCTTAAGTGGGTTTTTCTTTCTTTTCCTTTCCTAAGAAACACAGCAGAAAGGACAGACAGCAAATAACCTCTTTGTCCTCGGTAGCTACTTTGTGGTCTGGGTTTAGTCGTAGTAGGCCTAAGAGAAGACAGGCTTGATTTTACCAAGGGTTGACTTGACTAAGCAACAGGCATAGATTCTCATGCAGCCCTGCGGCAGCAGGGCTTCCTGAGAATCTATGCCTCTTGTAGACTTCAGAACCTGGCTGGGAGGATGTCAACCGCTTCACCGCCAGTCGACTAGGACTTCGTTTCTGAAATCTTTTGTTGATTCAACGACCAAAATCCGCAACAGTTCAGGAAACGTAGTTACAAATTGGTCTCATTAAGAGACACAGATCCTCAGGAGCCCCCGCGCCTGGTTCACGCTCACAATTTCTCGGCAGTGAAGGGTTAAACTATGCATCTCCGACTGCGGGTGTGTCTTGCTAGATCGATGTTGCGGCTTTCTGCAAAAGGCGTTCATCATTACGAAGCTCCTGAGACTCCACGCATTTTGCTGGTCGCATTTACATCTGTGTCACGAGGTAAAATCTAGGAATTGCATCGTCGTTATTCCGAAAAGCTGAAGAAACGATCGGTGTTGTTAATACAGTCTCGTTACACTTGAGTTCAGGTAGTAAAGATGGCCTGGGTGTGGGAAAAGCACACCTGACGACACGGACAAACCCATATACAAGAACATTAGGGAAATTCTTTTCTACACTCTTTCTCTTCCTCTGTGTGTGTGTGTGCGTGTGCGTGTGTGTGTGTGTGTGTGTGTGTGTGTGTGTGTGTGTGTGTGTGTGTGTGTGTGTGTGTGTGTGTGTGTGTGAGTGTGTGTTTGTACAAATATCGCCAATGGCTTCTGTATACACCTGGAGTTATGAATTATGTAATGTATCGCTCCTTTGTACGGACATTCTCTCTCTCTCTCTCTCTCTCTCTCTCTCTCTCTCTCTCTCTCTCTCTCTCTCTCTCTCTCTCTCTCTCTCTCTCTCTCTCTCTCTCTCTCTCTCTCTCTCTCTCTCTCTCCCCTTATCATTTCAGACCCTAACTCAACAACGGATAATAAACTGAAAACCTTAGAAATTCTCCCACTGAAAAATCATTTATTATACAATAAGGGAATAACGATGTTTAAAGTGTGCGATGTAAGCCCATCACCCCCCCCCCCCCCCCTGGGGCATAGGCCGCCGACAAGGTCCCTCCAGCCGTCTCTGTCCTGGGCGAGTCTCTCCAGCTGTCCCCAGGTGTGGCCCATCTTCTTGGCATCTGTCTCCAGGTCACGTCGCCAGGTGTTTCGTGGCCGACCTCTCTTCCTTTTTCCCTGTGGGTTCCATCTTAGGGCTTGCTTTGTGGTGTTGGTTGCTGGCTTGCGTAGTGTGTGACCTATCCATCTCCAGCGGCGTTGTTGAAGCTCCACTTCTGCAGGCTTCTGCTTTGTCCGCTGCCACAATTCCTCGTTGCTGATTTTGTCCGGCCAGCGTATCCCGAGGAACCTTCTCAGACTGTTGTTGATGAACGTCTGTATTTTCTTGGTGGTCGACACTGTGGTCCTCCAGGTCTCTGCTCCATAGAGGAGTACTGGTTTCACATTGGTGTTGAACAGTCGGATCTTGGTGTTGACTGACAGATCTCTTGAAGTCCAGACGTTCTTTAGCTGGAGAAATGCTGCCCTGGCCTTGCCTATCCTGGTCTTCACGTCAGCATCCGTCCCACCCTTCTTGTCGACTATGCTGCCGAGGTAGGTGAAGCTCTCCACCTCTTCTAGCGCCTCGCCTTCCAGTGTGATGGGCGTTCCACTGGCAGCGTTGACTTTCAGCACCTTGCTCTTTCCACGGTGGATGTTCAGGCCTAGCCTTGCGGAGTTCACTGCCACTGCGTTTGTCTTTTCTTGCATCTGTTGTTGGGTGTGCGAGAGCAGGGCTAGGTCATCTGCAAAGTCCAGGTCGTCCAGTTGGGTCCAAAGTGTCCATTGGATGCCATTTCGCTTCTGTGCTGTGGATGTCGTCATGACCCAGTCGATGGCCAGAAGGAACAGGAACGGTGACAGCAAACACCCCTGTCTCACCCCTGTCCGGACTTGGAAGGCATGGGTGAGCTGGTTTCCACAGATCACTCTGCAGGTCAGTCCCTCGTAGGAGTTCCTGATGATGTTGGTGAGCTTTTCAGGTACTCCATAGTGTCTCAGCAACTTCCACAAGGTGGCTCTGTTGACGCTGTCGAAGGCCTTCTCGTAATCAAGGAAGTTGATGTAGAGGGACGAGTTCCACTCTAGCGACTGTTCCAGGATGATTCGCAGCGTGGCGATCTGGTCAGTGCATGATCGGTCCTTGCGAAAGCCCGCCTGTTGATCTCGAAGTTGGGGGTCCACTGTGTCCTTCATCCTGTTGAGTAGGATCCTGCTGAAGACTTTGCCTGGGACAGACAGTAGGGTGATTCCTCTATAGTTGGCACAGTTGCTGAGGTCTCCATTTTTTGGCAGCTTGACCAGGTAACCCTCCTTCCACTCTGCTGGTACTTGTTCTCTCTGCCAGATTTTCCTGAAGAGGGGGTGGAGCATCTCGATTATGGTTTCAGTATCCGCCTTTAGTGCTTCTGCCGGTATACTGTCGGGTCCGGCTGCCTTGCCCGACTTGAGCTGTTTGATGGCTTTCCGGATCTCCTCCTTGGTGGGCTCGCTACAGTCTATCGGCAAGTCTCTCTCGGCTACCTGAATGTCTGGTGGGTCTTGTGGAGCTGGTCTATTTAAGAGCTCCTCAAAGTGCTCCTTCCATCTGTTTTTCTGTCCCTCCTCTCCTTGGATGGCTCTTCCCTGTTTATCCTTTACTGGCCTCTCTTGCTTGGCAAACTTCCCTGAAAGCTTTTTTGTGGTGTTGTAGAGCTCTCTCATGTTTCCATGTCGGGCTGCCTCCTCTGCTTCTTGTGCCAGTGACTCTACAAAATTTCTCTTGTCTGCCTTGATGCTATTCTTTACTATTTTGTTGGCTGTTGTGTATGCCTCCTGAGCGCGGGCCTTCTCTGTTCTTGTGCGGCTGTTGTTTACTTCTGCTTTCTTCTTCTTTCTATCTACTACTTTCTCGAGTGTCATTGGTGTTATCCACTCTTTGTGAGTGTGCTTCCTGTAGCCCAACACCTCATTGCATGCTGCAGTTACTGCGTCTCTCACCCCTCTCCACTGCTCGTCAATGGTTCCTTCGTCCAGAAGCTCTTGGAGAACCTAGAACCTGTTTAAAGTATTGAATAACAAACTCCCCGATTATATTAAGAAAATGTTTTCCCTCCCGGCATCAACATAAGTCAAGTCAAGATCAAGGCAGTCCATTTACTGTGCCACGACTTAGAATCGATCTCTACAAGACAAATTTAGCGTTCTCGGGTGCTAGCATGTGGAACACATTGCCCAAAAATGTCACAACATCAGCAACGCTTTCGTCTTTTAAAACCCGTCTCTTCAAGTACCTCACCTCCTCATCGTAAGATTTTCATAGCAGTCTGCACTTGCACTGTACGATTTTCTCCTTTCTAACTTTTCATTTCAGTTATATCTTCAGTTAATACAAAATGCTAATACTGCAAGTATTGTATGTGTGTGTGTGTGTGTGTGTGTGTGTGTGTGTGTGCGTGCGTGCGTGCGTGCGTGCGTGCGTGTGTGTGTGTGTGTGTGTGTGTGTGTGTGTGTGTGTGTGTGTGTGTGTGTGTGTGTGTGTGTGTGTGTGCTGGTGTTTATGAATGTGTGTATGATATATACACTTTTACAACTGTGTGTATGTGTGAGATTTTGCGGGTGTAGGAACGCCTGGACGCGTGTTTCTATGTTTATTTCTACTTCTTCAGCGATTTTTTAAAAGTTCATGTTTCATTATTTTGTTCGTTTTATATTTATTTTTTCCCAATTTAAAGATAGTATTTTGCGATTTGTGCATTATATGTAAAGTAGATTAGCAACGGCAAGTTCGAAAAATGGTTTCACCAAAACTTTCAACGTTGTAAAATATAGAATCATTGTCATGGTCATTGTCATTCTCTCTCTCTCTCTCTCTCTCTCTCTCTCTCTCTCTCTCTCTCTCTCTCTCTCTCTCTCTCTCTCTCTCTCTCTCTCTCTCTCTCTCTCTCTCTCTCTCTCTCTCTCTCTCTCTCTCCCCCCCTCTCTCTCTCTCTCTCTCTGAAAATAAACAGGGCCCCAGTCTATTCTGGCACCATTCTTGAACTATCATGGCTTCTACATGTGCATATCTTGTTGTATTGTATTGTGTCATGACGAAATCGGTCGTTCCAGTTTGCTGCTTGCTTCAGTGCTAACGTCAGTAACATGCCTACCTGCGCAGTCATGTACTTCTGCTGAAATCCGCTACTTCCACACACAACGTCCTCGCATTAAAACAAAAACTTCTTCAGTCTCCCTGGTATATAGTCATTAATTGTCTTTAATCGGCCGGGCCATGGTGCTATCGGTCATTTAACCCGTTGAGTGCCGAGAAAATTTGAACACCACCCAACTGCAAGAGGCATAGATCCTCATGAGCCCCCGCATTTGCGCGAGGCTCATGAGGATCGATGCCTCTTGTTGAGGCCACTTTGAATCCATGGGGCAGCCTTCCCTAAACAGAAGTGCATGTCCTTGAGGACAAGCAATATGTGGTGATGGCGTATCTGCCGCTGCAAGGTTCTCAGATGATATCCTCCACTATAACGTTTTCAGACCAGTTTAAAATTTCAAATACGAGCTATCAAAATTTTCGAAACTTCAGCAGCTGAGCTGACCCTTCGCACCATGTAAATGTCCTGTGTTTGTCTTGTACTGTGTTTTTCTTCAGAGTGAATGCGTGTGTGTTTCACGTGAGCGTGCGTGTTGGGTTCAGTTCGCTGTGCTTTGAGCTGATTCACAGAATTGGTTAAAGCTCCTATATGTGTTTAGTGTTTCCGATGATTCCAAAAATGTCGCATTTCTTTTGCTCGTCAGTATAATAACTGGTATTATCATAATTATTATCGTGACCGTAAGTTTTGCAAAAATTGCAAATTTACGCATGTGCCAGAACCAGATTTATGGGTCAAAACAAACAAAATGGCAATCGAGCTTTAGCCGAGCATCCTCAGAATCAGTGTATTTTGTTTCCCTATGGACGTGTTATTAAATTAGACAATTTGTATTTATTTACAAAGCAGTAAATCTTGCTGTAAACTGATCCACCCGGCAACCCCAGAACTCTTCTAGATCCCGTTCAGTGCCTAGAAAATCTGAACACCACCCAACTGCAAGAGGCATAGATCCTCATGAGCCCCCGCATTTGCAGGAGCTCATGAGGATCTATGCCTCTTGCTGACACCACAATGAATCCATTTTTGGGTCTTGAATCAACGAAGATTGCAGATTGCAGTGTGCGTCAGCTGGTTTTGAATGGGTGCGTACTTACAGAAAAACCAATGATTTGTTTTATTAGTGTTTGCAGAATAACACATTAAACACCAGGCGGTGCAAGTTATGAGCCAGCTATTAAATTGTCAGTGGCAACGCACGTCCACAGAAACATGAGCAGGTTTAAGACTTCACATAAATAAATGTTGAAATTAAGGAACCGAAGAGAATTCTTCACTGCGGGAAAGATGAAATTTCAGACAAAAACAGCTCAATCTATAACACAACAAACAAACAGTATCTCAAAAGAGGCAACGATCTTCATTAGCTCCCGCAGATGCGGGGGCTCATGAGGATCTATGCCTCTTGCAGTCTTTACGCTCAAGTTTCCCTAAAAATAGGTGGCCAGAAGATGTCTGGTTAACGGTGATTCTCTTGCTATGAGCTATCAAATGTTGAACAGCAGTTGGTCGATCTATCCACTATTGAGAATAGATACAACAGTACACGCAGTGGTCGGTTGTGGCAGTTGTACGTACATCAAAAGTAATAAAAGTCAACGTCATCTAAATGGGCTGAGGAAAAGCACACTCAACAGTCTATGTTACAGGTACAGCAGAAAAAAAACACCCAACAAAATCAATGAAAAAGTGCAAACAAATTCACAGAAACAAAAAGGACAGAAAAAAAAAAACAAATAAAAATAATGAAATACTAAACTGAAGTAAGCATGAACTTTACATAATCAAACTAAAAAAACAAAATTCAGCTAAACATAACTAAACTAAACTAGACTAGACTAGATTGGACTAGACTACACTACACTAGAGTAGACTAACCGAAACGAAACGATAGGAAACGAAACGAAACGAAACGATACGAGCAAAACGAAACGAAACGAAACGAAACTAACTTAACGAAAAGAAACGAAACGAAATCAAACTAAATTATACTAAAATAAACTAAACCAAACTATCTAATCTAAAGTTCATACAATTGCAATAAATTCTAATGAACATATATAAAGAAAGATAAACAACACACAGTAACAGAAAAACAAAGCAAGACACCAATCAACAAAAACAAAACAAAACAAAAAATAAATGAAAGGAAAAGAAAAGAAAACAAGATGGGATGAATCATAACCCACACAGTTTTTTTTCTATATGAGAGCCGTAACCCACAAAGTCTTTTTTATATGCGAGCTGTCCTCGCTGTCAAGAGTCTCTACCTGATTTTGATGTTGAAATGTCTCCTACTGAAAATGCCTAGCAGATTCGGCAATTCGCCGGTGAGCTCGATCCATAAGGGGCACAGTGCATGCGCATCTTTGGTTTGGAAAACGTTATTTGTCATGACGTAATTTTAGTTTTTACGTAATTTTATATTTTACGTGATATGAGTTCAACTTTAGAAGAAACTTCCAAGTAAGTAACCAGCCCCTTGTTGCATGGGAATTTAGATCTAGGTCCCCCAAGTGGGGTCCAGATGTTAGCCGGTGTGGACAGCTGTTCTTCAGCACACCATCGGCATAACTGGAGGAAGAGAAGGAACTTCTGCCTACCTGCAAAGAAGACCACATGTTACTGTGGTTTCTGCAGGGGCATACATTCCATGCCTCCACCTAGAGCCAAATGTCCACGCATCCTAAGAGAGAACCCACAAAAGCGAGAAGGGATTGCAGTCAAAATTGTAATAATATATATATATACCTAGGAGTTGACTGCCAGTGCTTGTAATTTAGAAGAAACTACCAAGTAAGTAGGACAAAGCGCTGTCAGGGGAGAGAATTATCGACCAATGAT
Source organism: Semisulcospira habei (assembly GCA_036245525.1). Lineage (NCBI taxonomy): Eukaryota > Metazoa > Mollusca > Gastropoda > Semisulcospiridae > Semisulcospira > Semisulcospira habei. The sequence goes on from BTPG01000001.1 coordinate 197,243,397, forward strand.
CATAGATCTACTTTGGCCAAAGCACAAAAAAAGAGGATAGGAAAGAGGGGTGCGCTAAGTAAGTGAGTGGAAGCAATGCATACGGAAGCCTTGAACTTTGCCTTCCAGACCTGGGAAGCAATGGTGACCAAACTAGAATTGCACTGTGCAATTTCCAATCTCAATAATTTGTGTGAAGGGAGGTTGACTTTACCTAGATACATGACATTCTACTGTATACGCGCATGCTCTTCTGACGGCGCGTCGATGTGTGTGCGTGTGCGCGCGCTAAATACGTCATCTATAGTATTGCGTCGATGTCTGTGTGATGACGAAATTTCTGCTTTTACGTCGCCGTCACTGTCTGACTTTCTCTAGAAGTCGAGGTTTTTTAAACTTTTAAAAACATTTCTTCATACAATTATTTTTTACGGAAAATGTTCAAAAGAGACACAGCTGGCTAACAAACTCATCCAATGTCTTTCTCCAATCCGGCGATAACCCGCAAAACCGCAAGTGAATATAATCAAAATAACGGACTCTAATGTGGGTCAACCGACTTCCTATAAACGGTCATTTAAATCTTTAATCTTCAGTTTCAAAATGCTCGGAGGGGCTCCTAGGCACCCCCTGAATGAAGCAACTCCCTTATTTTCAAGCTTGTACGTATGCAAGCTTCGGAGATTTTGTTGTTTACATACATACGCACATACGCGCGCGCGCGCGCACACACACACACACACACACACACACACACACACACACACACACACACACACACACACACACACACACACACACACAAACAACACGCACTTTCGCGCCAAAAGTACGTTCTACAGCGAGGTTTGTGTAACTAGACATTTTTTTTTAATTTTTATCTTGTTACTTCACTGTCAGAGTTTTAGTCTAGCCCGCCTATGATGTCGTGTTTGTTCTTTTGAAATCGCCCCACCGCGTCCCGCTCTAAAAAGGCCTATAGATAGAAGAGACTTAAACAAGATGAGAATGTCATCCCGTGTTGTTTGGAGCTTAGATGTGTTTATATTTTGCAGAGTTGTTCATATTTTTAGGCTTATAATGTTGATCCATTCCCTCCTCTCTAAGCCAACCTCTGATCAACCTACACGTCGGCGCACACAAATAAAGACGGACCCTGACACGGCGCTTTCCACCATTAGTACGCTCTGTGGTCTGGTGTAGCGACAGGAATCCATCTACTACCTTCTGATCCACACACTCTGGCACACATAAATAAAGACGAGCACACGGCGATTCCCGCCATTCGTAAGCTCTGTGGTCTGGCGTAGCTATTTTGAAGGAAAATAATAGCACGAGCAGCGAAATGACGTCACTTCAAGCTTTACGTAGTGGCATCATTACCCCCACGACGACGTGTTCATAGTGACGACTCGATGTTATACGTCATCATCGCAGTACTAACATTTGACATATCAGAGGATCAACTTTGCAATTTTCTTGCTGATTTTCAAGCTATGAGCTTGCAGGTCACAATTTGACCTAATCCTACCACAGGGCCGGGACAAATAGCAGGCTTATGCAAACACTGTTTATGAAAATCATGCGGGTATTAATGAGAAAATAGCTTTTTTTCGTAAAAGAAAAATTAAAGTTATGTTAGCTGATTTAAAAATGACTCCGAAAAAGTGGCGAAGAAACTGTCTGATTTTTTCACCTAGGGCATGCAGGTCACAACTGACCTAATCGTACCCGATAGCCGAGACAAACTGCAGGCTTATGTAAATACCGTATACGAAAAATCATGCGATTATTAATGAGAAGATTGGTGTTTTTTTCGTAAAAAAAAGATTCAATTGTTTTAAGATTAACCCATATAATTCGTGAAATTAATCCCAAAAACGTGAAAATATATTTTTTTCAAAAAATATTTAATTATCACTCAAAACGTTCAAGAGGTACAATGCTGGTTAACGAACTCATTCAGTATGTCCCTTTTATCTAGCTATACGCAAAATATCTAGTAAAAATTATTTTAAAAAAATACGGACTCCAGTGTGGAACAAACCGGTTTTTGTGAAATGGCCATTTTCTCGCCAATGAGCATCTTAATCAAATATTTTTTAAAAAAAGGTCCCAAGATAATTCTTTTAAGGACAATGTCCGAAAATTTCAAGCTTGTCCGTCCTCAAGCGCGGGCTCTAGCTGTCACATACACACATACACACACGCACGCACACACACACACACACACACACACACACACACACACGCACGCGCACACACACACACACACACACACACACACACACACACACACACACACACACACACGGCGTTTGGCGCCAAAAAGACGTTCTCTAGCAAGTTTTGCGTAGCTAGACGTGACGTCATTTTTATCATGTTACTTCTTTGCCAGAATTTCTGCGCCGCACGCCCAAAACGTCATGTGCATGCTCCTGAATGCGCTCCGACCCAGCCCCATTTCAAAGTCTATTGTATTTTTTTAATACGGTAGACAAAAAGAGGAAAGGAATGGAAAGGAAATACACCACACCACACCACACCACAGAAAACAAAAGCAAAAAAAAAAAAAAAAAAAAAAAAAAAAACCAAACAAACAAAACAAAACAAATAAGCAAACACAGAGAAATATTCAGTTTGACTTTACGACAATGGTAATTGATAGTCATAAATGTTTCCAATACCGTTTATTTCAAAGCCTTTGTTGCCGGCAAGAACCTCTGCTGTTTGTAAACTGCTGTTCTGAATAGGCAACAGTTCCTCCAATGATACTCAGCTCACAACAATGGACCTTGTAATATGCAACGATAGGTTTTTTTCCGAAGGCAATTCCGCATATTTCGCTCTCCGTCTCTTTACATTGATTATGAACTAACCCCTTGACTGCTGAGAAAAACTGCAAGAGACATATATCCTCATAAGCCCCCGCAATTGCGGGGGCTTATGAGGATCTATGCCTCTTGCGGACTCCATTTTGAGTCCATGTTCCAGGGTCGGCTGTCGCTCTTTGGCGCGGAATTGACAAAAAATTCAGAACCACAATATGCGTCAAGTGAAAGAGAAAGGGGTTAAGCTACAACTACAATGACTAGCAAACCAGCTGCATGAGGCATAGATCTTCATGAGCCCCCGCAACCTGCAACCTGCGGGGGCTCATGAAGATCTATGCCCCTTGCTGGCATCATCTGCGTCTGTGTTCCTCAATCTGTGATGGCACAAATGCAGGCCAACGCACAAAAACAAATGCGTGTGGGACATCACGCAGTTATTTTGTGTTTTTTTTTTTTTTGTTGTTGCGATTATTGCTCACAATTCATGTCCAAATCGATCGCGGATTGTTCTTGTTGATAGACTTTATTTATTTGTCTGTATTGTATTTGGACTAATGCATCTGTCACGATATCGATCCCTCTTTCTGGCAGACAGGTTTTTGCGAAATGCGAAATCTGTACGGTGTGTTTGTGTGTATGCGATGAGTGTATTTGTGTGTGTGTGCGTGCGTGCGTGGGTACGTTTTGAAAAGCACACCGTCAATAACTATCAGTCAAATCCATATTCACGCTGCGTGGCCACCAATACAATCGCCGTGAAATATTCATGACTGAAACTCTTTCAATAATTTTCTGTAAGCAGCGACTAACAACAAACACCACAAGAGGCTTAAATTGCGGGGGCTCATGAAGATCTATGTTTCTTGTTGGACTCATTTATGTGCGTGTTCCTTAATCGGAGACGATTGACTCGAAATTAATCTACCAATGATGAAATTCAGTTACAGCGATTCCAAAATATCTGCTGTCATCTACCCCGTTTAATATGCAAGAGGTGTAGATTCTCGTGGGCCCGTGCGACCGCAAGGGTCTCGTGAAAATCTACACATCTTGTTAGCTGTACATTTAACTCTGAACTCATCAAACGAAAGCAATCATCAGGTTTTAGGCGTGACTGAGGCTCAGTGGCGCATCCTTTTCAAGTGTCATGGGCTTGCTCGGCGAGGAGTGACTGTGCTCTCTGTGTGATCAAGCATTGTGTCCACAGGCCACAACAGTTGGCATTAACCCCTTCACTGCCACCGCGCGTACATTGCACGTCTGAAATCTGTGTCAGTTCAACGCGAAAGAGCTCCAGCAGTCCCATGAACAATGGGTACGAAGTGCTTTCAGCAAGAAGCATAGATCCTCATGAGCCCCCGCAATTGCGGGGGCTCATGAGGATCTGTGCTTCTTGCAGTAGTGTAACGTCCATGTTTCCCTAGGCAGTTAACGGGTTAAAGCTACGGGCAGTACATGATTGGCAGCTCGCAATAGCTCTCTCATAAATGTTCTTTGTATGTCTTCCAGTAATGCTGGACAAAAAAAGGTTTAAGTTAACTCGTCAAGGCCAAAGAACACTGTGCCGTTTCCGTACAGTCCAGTCTCTTAGCCTTAGTCAGTCCCAGTCATCCCCTAGTTTTTAAATCCCCTAAAAAAGACACTACCGCCTACCAGCTGCACATCTGCCATGCACAAAATACCAAAAAAAAAAAAAAAAATACAGCACATCGACTGCCTCATTTTTTTGGCTATGAACCTGATTCCTTGCTAACCCCACACCCAAGCACAGCTGAAATCAGCGCGCCCCTCAAATCATCATGGCAGGGGCAACTCAACAAAGGCCCACAATTGTCCACTGGATAAGCTCATAATGGTATGAATCAAAGCACCAAACATGTCTCCTCTTATCTAACCAGAAATTTCCAGCAAGTTCCAACATTCAGCCCTACTACAAATTTTCAAACAAGGCAAAAAATTATTAAAAAAAAAAAAAACAGGTCCTCTTACTGCCTCACCTACCTCACTTGAATATGTAACATGACCTCAAGTTATAATGTCGTAAAATTAAAAGCTTTTCTGCTCTTCTTCTCCTGCGAACGTAGGAGAGTTCCTCCAATGCGCGCGCATAAGGAGCAGTAGAAAACTTCCGGTGTGCGTGCCTACTCACATGGATTGTGAAAAGAAGGGTAGAAAAGTCTCAGCGGAGGCAAGACAACAACGTGAGAGTCCGAACCCAATAGCAATGGTCCTCGGGCGGGCCCACTGCGGCCGTCGTGGGTTCGATGACGTTTTGCTACTGGGGAAATGGCTCAGAGGTCTAAGTGTCGGAACGAAAGAGACCGATGGGAACAGCCCGGTTGTGGGTTCCACCCCCCGTCCCTGGTGTGCTTGCTATCCATGGAATAAAGATGGGCTTCTTCAAGACCATGCTAGTTGGAAAGTCCTGGTCCTGATAAAACGTGACAGTGTCTGAAGCGCAATAACTCTTTTTTAAGAGTAATATAAACTGGTCAAAATCCACCCACACTTGACTGTCTTCCTCTATAAAAGTAGCTTTCCAAGACTTTGAAGGTTGTATGGTGAAGCCATGCTCGTGAACGTAGATGAACCTAGACACACATTCAATGGCATTTAATAACATGTCAGGAAACCTGTAACATGTTCTTCACTGGATGAAAGAAGTTAAGGCTTTAATGATAAGATGTAATAATACAGAGGGAATGTTAGGTCCTCATGATTGCAAATTTAAAAACAAATTTCAACAAGAACCCAGCGTTGGTAACTTCAGGTTTCCACATCGAATGCCGACCCTCTAATTATTGGTCAACTGCTAAGATCATACACACTGAAAATCGGCGGCGATGAAACTCCCGCAGTACCAAACTCAGTGAACACTGGCCCTTTTAAATAGTAATGCATAATGTAGAAATTGACTTTTGTTCCAGCTAAATCTGTTGCAACATTTATCTACAAATGCATACACAGTAACATGATAATCATACTTTGAATAAAATAACAATTATTATTTACACAAGTAAATAATTTATGATGTATATAAAAAGGCCACCCGAACCCTTACCTGCATTTTTGCGCCCTTGCCATGTGTCAAACAATCCAAAGCTCGTCGAAATGAAGGAAAAACTTAATTAATTCCCACGCGCATATATGCACAAAGAAACTGTGCGGCAATACGGCTTTGTCGTGTGAATTCATGAACGTGTTTTCATGAGAGAAAGTAAAAGAAAACGACTACACAGTCATAGAACCAGTCCGCGGCGGCATCCTCATACGAAGGATCAGAATCAACATCAATGGCCCAACAAGAGACTCAAATTTAATGCAGCCTTAGGGCCTAATGAGGATGTATGCCTCTTACAGACGGATGGGTTTTGAATTGTGCTGCACCGCGAAGATGGGGACCACGCATGAAGTATCAGTTTACATTTGCTCTAGAGAGAGGCGGCAAGAGGGGGCAAGTGTTATCTATCACCGCTGACAGCTGGTATCCTGCCACCCTAATTTTTAGGATGCACTTTGTTCATTGAGGACTAACTGTGAAGTCGGTCAGTGGACTCTTTGCTTACTGCGGCAGAACCGGTCCGGAGAAAACAAAAGGTGTCATGGGAGGTAGGGAGCGTGCGTAGGAGGGAGGGAACCTTTGGGGAGATACCTTGTAAATACACTCACAAGTTTAACCACCCACATCTCCCTCCATCTGGGGCTATGGGATGGAAGTAAATGGAGCCAACCCCTTGCAGCAAGACGCATAAAAGTCTCTGGAACCATGCGTCATAGATATCTGAACATTAGCCATTAAGCTTCCAACAAAAGGCATACTATGCATAGACACTCCTGAACTAGTGCTTTAGCAAAAGACAGATTATCAAAAGACATTTTTTTCAAGAGAATCTATGCCTCTTGCAGATGAGAAAGAAATGCAGGGGCTCGTGAGAATCTGTCGTATTTGCAGATAGAAGGGCTTGGTTAAAGGACTTTGTGGTGAAAAGACAAAGGGCGCGGTTGTCGATTTCGCACGAATGGAATTATTCTGTTAGACAAGGACTATTGGACGATACGACGTAGGGAAATTAAATTGTAGAATAGTCGGCTTTAATAACAATGGTGGCACTCGAGGGGAATGGGGGCGGGGTGGGGGGAGCCGGGGGGGGGGGAGGGGCGGAGAGAGATGGCTGGGAAAGTATTGGACAGGGCGCGGGTGGGGAGAGGACTTGGAAGGGGGGGGGGGGAGGACTGGGAGGACCTATTATTATTCGGAAATAATCATTAAACAAAAAATCACTTCTCGAAAGTGTTCATAGAGCTTTTCTTTCTGTTCTTGATGTTTTATTTATCTATTTATTTATTTACTTATTTTTGCATTTTAGACCATTGGTAGCCACCTTTATGGTCTGGGTTCTGGATTCTGGATTACTGCACGCATTTGACGCACTGGGGTGAAGATTCCGATCGATTTAAAATTCACAAACAAAACAAGAAAGGACACAGCATATCACTCAATCCTCGGGAGCTTGCCCCGCACTTAAGGACCAGATCGAGTTTCACGGAACTCAGCGGGCACTCCTTACATTTGCAAAGGGACACCGCAAGCAACATACAACTGCAAATGACCGACACTGGTTGCATTCCTCGATTCGCTGCGCCTATCGGCGCAGCGAATCGAGGGAGACAACTAGTGTGGAAGTTACACAGACCGTTATGGGCTCCTACAGACTCTGTTATTTATGAGAATGGAAGCTTTGATCTTGCGAGCTTCAATCAAATCTGGATGTTCGGTTAAGTGGTTTCAGAAACAAAAATTCGTAAACAGAGGCGGTGAATGAATTTAACTAACCCTTTAGCTGTCGGTTAGCACTGAGTTTGTCGAGGTGATTCCTGCAGGACTCACCTCGAGAAACAAGACTAACCACAGTCAAAGGGTTAAGCCTTTTGCGGCCAGGGGGAACGAACTATGTTTTGTAAGAAAAAACACACTTGAAACCCACACTGTCTTAAAAGTTAGTTAGTTAGTTAGTTAGTTAGTTAGTTAGTTAGTTAGTTAGTTAGTTAGTTAGTTAGTTAGTTAGTTAGTTAGTCAGTGAGTGAGTAAGTGAATGATTTAGTTAGTTTGTAATATTAGTAAATCAGTTAGTTAGTTGTAAGGGTTTCACCCTTTGGGCGTTGGGAGCAGTCTCTGTCGCGATCATTCCTGCAGAAACCACCGAGACAAAATCCACTACTTACAGCCAAAGGGTTAACACTGAGCATGCGACTGAAGTTGTCTTCCTACGAAAAGCAAATGTAAAAAAGAGATGAACACAGATCTAAATGGCGCAAGCAGGAGACAAATAACCTCATGAATCCCCGCAAATGCGGAGACTCATAAGGTTCTTTGTATCTTGCTGTCGAGTGGTGTGCTCATAGCAGGCAATCTATCACAAGCAATCTATCACAAGATGGGAGGTAATGTTAAGTAGATCACACATCACATATCACGTCGTTATAACAAGAGTTAAAAATCGAGACAGCAGTTGGAATAAACGACTTCTTAAAAGCATTCTTTTTGGCTAGTGGCATGTTGAAACGTCTGCCTGACGGTAGCATTTGAAACTGATCAAATAGTGGGTGACGAGGATCACTGACAATGCTAGCAGCTGTCATTCGGACAGCCCTATGGTACAAATCATCTAATGGGTACTGTCCTAGGCCAATGATCTTCCCATATGTTCGGACGATTCGTGACAGTCTGCCCCTGTTTTTCATACTGAGGTTGCCATACCAAGCTTTCAATCAGGCTTCTATTAACGGATTCTAAAACCTTGGAACTGACACCAAAATTTCTCAGTTTCCTAAGAAGGTACCGACGTTGGTTTGCTTTTTTTCACAATCAGATTGGTGTTTCCAATAAATGACAGCCTACTATCCACAACTGTGCCAAGGTATTTAAATTTAGTGACCACTTCTACAGGTTGATTATTAATTGAGTCAGGTACCAAAAAAATATCATCAACTTTCCTGTCATCAATGGCGAGCTCCTTGGTTTTCTGTACATTCATTTCCAGACAACTGTCTTTGCACCATGACTCTAATAACCCGTCTTTGATTGCTAGAACCCGTTGTATTGGCGAATTCTAGCAATAAAAGCCCGCCATGAGAAAAAAAAACAGCTTTAACTCATTTAATTCAATATCAATGGCCACAAATTTGTGTGGTTGAAATAGTTTGCAATTTTAACGCCTAAGAACCCGATCAGTCTGTACGAGAAATACGGAAACAAACAGAACCAGCAAGAGGTATTGATCTTCATGAGCCCCCGCAGATGCGGGGGCTCATGAGGATCTATGCCTCTTGCGTTTGGGTGTTGTTCGTTTTTTTCTCAACAGTGATCTGAAGAGGACCGGTTACTGCCGCAGAAAGGCAGAAGACATTACGTCCATTTCTGTGAAAAGCGATATTGTCAGTGCATTATAATGAAAATCTCGCTGTTCACAAAAATGGACTTAGTGACTTTTACCTTCCTAAGCCAAGACGCGTCCTTTGACCCTGCCACTAAACTGGCTACAACTGACCATGCGTCATCGGGCAAAGGCTATCTCTCTTCGTTACGCATCGCTGACCATTGTCCAAGGCGCTTCCAGAATGAAGAAACAACAGCACAATGATCGCATTCAACGAGAAGTGTCGTGGGCGCCCAAATTGCAAAAGGACCTGGGGCTGACGTAGAGGCCGCAGTTAGCAGTGCGCGGGTCACCTGCGGTCGACGCCGTCCAGGCGATGTTTTGCTTGCCGGGCTGGACGCCTAATTAGTGAACATTGCGCGTCAGTATTGGTATGAATGCTAATGAGTGAGAACAAGGTCTGAGGATAACTTGTCCATCACTGCAACACTGGACGGTGTTCGTTGACTTACAAAAGACATAGATCCTCATGATCCCCCGCTGGAAGCGGGGGCTCATGAGGATTTATGTCTCTTGCATATATCATTACTTTGTGTCTCATAATTGACGCTCTCATTTATCTCTCAGAAACGAGGAAGGCATTGTGCCTTCCCTGTAGGATGATGGTGGTAAGATGCCCAAGCCGGAGGTCGCACAGTGTCAATGCTGATTCACGGCCAAGGTCATATCAACTTCAAAGGGTGGGAACTACAAGAATTAAACCGTTGGCTTTCACTGCTAGCGCCAACTGAGAGAGATGGCTACGACCTAGATAGCTTAAAGTCAGCACGTGCATTATAACTAAATCCTATCCACTTACAGCTTCCTGCGTAATCGTCCATGAAATCTCAGAAACAGAACAGACTGCAGACAAGTTGCATGGTTAACCTCTTCACTGCCGAGATAAGTGAACACAATCCAAATCCAAGAGACATAGATCCTCATGAGCCCCCGCAGTTGCGAGGGCTCATGAGGATCTATGTCTCTTGATAAACCCAGTTTTATCCGTGGTTTCTTGGAAGGTTGCGGCTCTTTTGCGTTGAATTAATAAAGATTTCAGAAACACTACTTGTGGTCATCAGTAATAAAGAGGTTAAGGCATTAACTCATTCTACCCCATACACACCACAACAGGATAAGGATCGACCATGATAGTTCAAGGGTGATGCCAGAATAGCTTGGCGCCTACGGGCGCCAAGCTATTCTGGCATCACCCTTGAACTATCATGGTCGATCTGTGTCCTGCACTGCAATGCAGTCTTGAGAGGACAGGGGCAAAATTTAAGGATTTTGGTGTTGGGATAGAATGAGTTAAGGTCGATATTCCTAAACTTGGGAGTTGTCCTCTAATGTCATAAGTTACACTATAGCACTGGGAATAGATCGATCATGATAGCTCACCTACTATTTCACTTTCCGGTCATGTACTGACAAGGAACAACAACATGATGGTCGCAATATACAATTTTGCTTCCGGGTTATGTCGTAACAAGAAACATCAAGGTGGCCTCAAACTACTATTTCAATTCCGGTCATGTCTTAAAAAGCAGCCTACTTTTTACTTGCTGGTCATGTAGTAACAGCGAACATCATGATGGTCGCAGCCTACTGTTTCCTTTCCGGGTCATAGTAACAGGGAACTTTAGAATGATCGCAACCTTTTTTTTTAAATTCCGGGTCATGTCGTTACAAGGAACAATCAGGATGGTCGCAACCTACTGTATGACTTCAGGAGTCACGCAGTACAAGAAGCATCAGGGTGGTTGCAACCTACTATTGTATTTCACACCTGGGTCGTGTAGTTACAAGGAACATCAGTGTGCTTGCAACCTACTACTTCACTTCCGGGTCACGTAGTAACCAGGAACATCAGCGTGGTCACAACCAGCCACAGTAAACTTCGCATATAACAAATCGCCTCGGGACCAAACTTTTCTTGTTCTTATGTCTGCCATTTGTCATGTAAGGTAATTCACATAGACAAAGTGCCGTCGGGTCTTCTGAATTAAAAAGTATATACTACGTTTATTATACGATCTTGTCATATGCGAAGTAGACTTATTTCACTTTCGAGTCATGAAGTAACAAGGAACTTAATGGTTGTCTCAACCTACAATGTCATTTCCGGGCCTAGGCGCGAAACAGCGAAACAGTACCCTTTAGTCGATCTGTCTCTTTTGGTTGTGTGTCACGGATGACTAGGTTCACCTAGCTACTGTTCATGTACTTTTTCCACCCTACTGTATTTTATTTTTTTTACCAACTCATGCACATTTAATGGACGTGTTTAACGCGTGCAGCGCCAGCTGATGCCGACTGTGTTTTTGCAATCTTCGTGAATTCCAGCCTAAAGAAGCCTAGACGTCCCAGAAACGTGGATTCAAAGTGGTGACAGCAAGAGGTATAGATCCTCATGAACCCCCGCAACTGCGGGGGTTCATGAGGATCTATGCCTCTTGCAGTTGGGTGGTGTTACATTTTTAACGGCACTCAACAGGTTAATCAAGCTTGCGTTACCTGTCCGTAAACGAACAACCATCCTGTAGCAAAGTACAAGCTGTACACGGGTGACTGGTGACTTTCACGGATCACCTGATGTCAAGACCTCGTCAAACGCAAAAGGGAACTCGCGACATTGCAAGAGACATAAATTCGCACATGCCTTTGCAGCTGCAGGAGCTCATGAGAATCTATGCCTCTTGTTAGCTAGTTTCTTTGTAAACATGACGTAGCTTTAAGTTCCACAATGATGACAGGTAACATTGATCACCTGAAGGCTTCCATACAAACGAAACTCTTTCATCAGCCAATTAACCTCTTCACTGCCGAGAAAATGTGAACACGGTCCAACTGCAAGAGACATAGATCCTCATGAGCCCCCACGACTGCGGGGCTCATGAGGATCTATGCCTCTTGTTGAGACCAATTTGTGTCCAAGTTTCTGGGATGGTTTTGGCTTTTGATCGTTGAATGAACAATGATTTCAAAAACAAAAATGTACGTACAGTGGCAGGGAAAGGGTTAAGTTCAATAATTTATTTTTTTTTAAATATATATTAGAATGTCTTAGTATTAGTTAATGTTTATTGAATAGTTTATTTTCTCACTGATCCTTCGTGCACAAAATTGTACTTGCCTTAAGGGATATTTTTTTTTTAAATTTGAATAATGATGACCGGTGCCTTTGATCACCGAAGGTCTCCACACAAACAAAAATCTTTCATCCTCAGGTTACATATTTTTATCAGCCAAGCAAGGCTTTACACTTTGCAAGCATTTGAGGATGGACTTTTGTGACTTTGGACGCGACAGTGTGAAATCACACACTGGTTGTCTCCCTCAATCCGCTACTGCTGATCAGCGGTAGGGAATCGGAGGAAGAGAACCAGTGTGACCGACACCCATATCTCTTGTCAGACACATTTAAAAAAAAAAAAAAACAGAATCTGGCTGCAGATCGCTTGCTGTCAAGACCTTAGAACAGCCCGAAGCGATCTCCATCCCGCAAAGATGTCAGCCACTCCCTGTTA
>BTPG01000001.1:197262636-197279879 GCA_036245525.1 Semisulcospira habei
ATTTAGATCTTGTGTACACGTTTTCTCGGCAGTGGAGGAGTTGAGAGCCCCTTGGGCTTCCACGTACAGCTGACCACGAGACTCGAACTCATGCAGATATATGTGCCCCGATTCAGACATAGCACTCAGTGATAGCTGTCATTTCCTTGCTCTTCAGCTTGCAAGAAACTGTCCGATCTACATCTATGTTTCTCATATGAAGGAGTGAGGGGTTAACAGTTTAAAAAACGACTTGATATCCTGGCTGGAAAAGTTTATGGCTTAACCTTTTGCCACCGTAGTCTGCCAACTTGATTTTTCCCTGCTACCGTAGTAATTTTGACAAATTTCATTGGCCTTGTCTGTTGTAAAAATCTTATCATACCCCAACATATTTGGTATCAGTGGAAAAAGCAATTCAAGGTGAACTCGTAGACACTATGCTGAAGAAAATATTTTGTAATGTTAAGATTTTACAGGTGTATAAAGAAGAGGGGGTAAGAAGCCAAAAATCAAAAACAGTTTCACACTGGGTTCCACTGAAACTGAACATGCTGTTAGTGTATTAGTTAGCCAGAGTGTGAAAATTACACTCGCCTAGCATTCCAGAGACATATTCTAGTGTGTCACCAGTAAATAATCCAGAAAGAAAGGCACAACAGAAAAGTTTCTTCACACATAAAAGTTTTTACACCAAAATCCGCCATTTTTTTTTTTTTTTGCACATGGGGACGTTTTGTATTAGAGCTTCTAATTCGTTGGTTTCAGCCCATACAAACAAGAAAAGTCACTCTACAAGTAAAGAAATGAGTGCTTGACATATTATAGTAGATTGCTTCCCTTAGACCATACTGCCGGTATTGGCAATGGGGAAACTAGGCCAGCGCACATATGTGTGCGTCCCGTCGGCAACGGAGCTTTGCTTGGGGCACACATATGTGTGTTCCGTCGTCAAAAGGTTAAAAATAACTTAATCAATAATTGACTTTTTTTTTACAGTGTCCCAAACAGATTAGACCTGAGATAAATGGATACATGGGGAGAATAGGTCATGTGGGAATTGTTTCCTTGTTATTACTGATATACAGAGACACACTCCTGTTACACACTCCAAGCGAAAACGGGGAATGATATACTGTAATATACGATATGAATCATGCTATGATACGTCTGGACAATTAAGGAAATGTAAGAACTCAGAATGCACTGAGGGTATATCTGCTCAAATATTCAGACATTCTCTCTCTCTCTCTCTCTCTCTCTCTCTCTCTCTCTCTCTCTCTCTCTCTCTCTCTCTCTCTCTCTCTCTCTCTCTCTCTCTCTCTCTCTCTCTCTCTCTCTCTCTCTCTCTCTCTCTCTCATCATTGATGACAAACTGTGTTGGCAAAGCCATATTACGAAAGTGTGTAAAACAATATCAAAAACTTATTCTTACTGTCAAAATTAAGATATTTTACTAACGAACCAATAAGGAATCTTTTTTACTGTGCCCATTTGGATTATGCCTTCTCAGTTTGAGATGGGAGCAGTGATGTTAATCTCAAAAGAATGAATTCGTTTCACAGGCGGGCAATCAAATTAATCGTTGACATACCCATGCAAGTCATTAGTACTGATAACAAGTTCAAGCTGCTGGATATCCTGCCACTTGACAAGCAGTTCATTGTGCGCAAAATCACAATCTCAGACTCACCAACCTATCTCTCTAATTTGTTCGCACTTGCCCACAGAGCTAGTCGAACATCAGGGAACAATCTGGTAGTACCAAGGCCCCGCTTAGATATTTACAAAACTTCCCTCTCCTACTCTGGTGCAAAATCATGGAACACAGTTCCTGCAGACATTAAAGCAGCACCTTCTTTACGAACGTTCAAGAACCAACTGCATAAATTTATTAAGAACATGTGAAAACATATTGTTCATATTTGTCTTTCGCATACCGCCATTGACTGCAGAAACATTTCCTTATTCATATTCATGTATCATAATACTTTAGACTTGCTGAGGTGTTCTTTGTCATTTCTTTTGCAGCATAACATCATAATGTTTTAATGTTTAATGTTCGATGTTTTGCTTGGTGTCAGTGTGTGTGTGTGTGTGTGTGTGTGTGTGTGTGTGTGTGTGTGTACTGGTAGAAATAAGTACGTGTGTGTGTGTGTGTGTGTGTGTGTGTGTGTGTGTGTGTGTGTGTGTGTGTGTGTGTGTGTGTGTGTGAAGTGGTAGAAATCAGTACGTGTGTGTGTGTGTGTGTGTGTGTGCGTGTGTGCGGACTGGTATATATCAGTGTGAATATGTGTGTGTGTGTGTGTGTGTGTGTGTGTGTGTGTGTGTGTGTGTGTGTGTGTGTGTGTGTGTGGTGTAATGTGATCAATGATTATTTGAAATGGAATTATTGTTGCCTGTACTTTTCACTATTATCTATACTTTTATATATAAAAATTATGTGTGTTTACGAGCGTGCTATAGCATAGCAAGGACATGATTAAAAAAGGTCATTGAAGGCACCTAATCATTTATCCTTGAAAAAAAAAATAAAGTTCTCTCTCTCTCTCTCTCTCTCTCTCTCTCTCTCTCTCTCTCTCTCTCCTCTCTCTCTCTCTCTCTCTCTCTCTCTCTCTCTCTCTCTCTCTCTCTCTCTCTCTCTCTCTCTCTCTCTCTCTCTCTCTCTCTCTCTCTCTCTCTACATGTGCGTGCGTTGCGTGCGTGTGTTTGTGTGCGTGTACATGTGTGTGTTAGTTGTAGTTAGTCAAAAACATGATTGAAAAAAGTATGCGCACCTTATCTCAGTTTTATCCTTGTAAAGTAAAGTGTCATTTCATTTCATTTCATACCTCTCTCTCTCTCTCTCTCTCTCTCTCTCTCTCTCTCTCTCTCTCTATATATATATATATATATATATATATATATATATATATATATATATATATATATATATATATATATATATATATATATATATATATATATATATATATATATATATATATATATATATATAGTACGACTCTACTGTGCACCATTGACACTTATAGAGTGTACTTCCTCTATTTCCTTTTTTTAATTATTATTTTATTTCGTTAACGTAAAAAAAAAAAAATCATATTAGTTTCTAGTGCGCTGCAGTTTAGGGTTGCTTTCGTTAATGAAAATGAAGCACCCAGCAAAGAAGCAGTGCAACCTAAAAATCGGTCATCTGAATATCTACCACCTCTTCAATAAGGTGTCCGATTTAAACGTTTACTTAAACGCACCTGAACCGTTCCACTTGTTTGGTTTAAGTGAAACACGTTTAAACCCTGATATGAGTAACGATGCCATCAGTATTCCCAACTTTAGTATTGTTCGGCGAGACCCCTGTATGCCTGGTCGGACTGGTATTGCCGTTTACATACATAACTCTATCCAAACACTCGTTCGTCGACGTGAAGACTTAGAAACCCCTGACGTAGAGTGTATCTGGCTTGAGCTCAAAGGCCCTAAAACCAGACCAGTCATTATAGGTTTTTTCTATCGTAACCCGTCTGCCTCGTATGAATGGTATGACGACTTCCTGCAATCCATTGAACATGTTGATTTGTCTAATAGCGATGTCTTATTGCTAGGCGACTTCAATATTGATATGCTTAAATCTCACGCAGCATGGGATTGTGTTACGACACAGCTTGGTCTAAAACAACTAGTTTCTTCCCCTACTAGAATTACTCCCACATCAGCAACACTCATAGATCACATTTACTCTAACCGTCCCCAAAACGTATATAACGTTAGTGTTGCTGACCTCAGTATCAGTGACCACTATCCCACTGTATGTTTATGGTCATCAAAACTACCAGCGCAGCCTAAGCTTGGACACACCACCATCTCTTATCGCTCCTTTAAACACTTCTGTGAGTCGGCCTTTCTAGCTGATCTTAACCAAACACAATTTGACATTGTACACAATGAAGACAATCCTGACACTGCTTTGGATCTCTGGTATAATCTTTTCAACAGTGTGCTTAATAAGCATGCCCCTTTACGAAAAAAGAGAGTAAAAAATCATACGTTACCGACTTGGTTAACACAAGATATTATCCAAGCGATGGAACTTCGTAATAACTTAAGAAAACAAAAACAGTTTTCTGAGTACAAACGCCAACGAAACCGTGTCAAATCAATGGTGCGAAGGGCTCAAAAAACTCTGTTCGAACGAATGGTAAGGGAGAACAGAGAAACATCTTCTCTCTGGCGAGCGCTTAATCTTATCACCAGAGGCAACAGTAGAAGATCATCCGCTATCCCCTCTCAGCTCAACGCAGACACTTTTAACAAACACTTTCTGTCGGTTGCCCAGTCAGTAAACTCCTCATCCAAAACGTCAAGTACATATTCGTGTCCTGAGGCTCTACTTAACTTTTGTTCGCAAAGGACAGTGGATAAGTCATCCTTTTGTATTCCCCCTTTAGCAGTGCACGAGGTTGGCAAGCTTATAAATTCACTAAAAAACAAGAAATCGTCCGGACCTGATGAGATTAGCCCCAAAATACTTAAACTTTCCCTTCCTTACACAATTGAATCACTAACCTACATCTATAATTTGTGTATTCAACACAACACGTTTCCTACTGAGCTTAAACATGCTAAAGTAATACCCCTGCCCAAATCTAAAGATCTTACGGACGTGAATAACTACAGACCTATATCCCTTTTGTCTTCCTTGTCAAAACCACTTGAAAGACATGTTCACAAACATCTCTACCAGTACCTTGATACCTGTAATCTTCTACATACCCATCAGTCAGGCTTTAGACCAAAACATTCGTGCCATACGGCATTAACAAGACTTGTTGACACCTGGTTAACTTCTATAAATCAATGTCAAATGATTGGGACAGTCTATCTCGATTTCAAAAAAGCCTTTGATCTTGTAGACCACAACATCCTTTTGTCTAAACTTCAAGCATATTTATGCAATGCAGATGCCGTATCGTTTTTTAATTCCTACCTCAGCGGTAGGAGGCAAAGAGTTTTCTTAAATGGTAACTACTCGTCCCACGGTATTGTCACGAGCGGCGTGCCTCAAGGCTCTGTCCTCGGGCCATTGCTCTTCTGTGTATTCATAAATGATCTACCACTGCACCTGAGTAGTAACCAAACCTCGTGTGATTTGTTTGCGGATGACGCGACTCTTCATACGCCTGATCATAGTGTTAATGCGATTAATACCCGTCTGCAAAAAAGCATGCAGGAGGTTTCTCACTGGTGCGATTCTAATTCAATGGTTCTTAATCCATCTAAAACAGAATGCATGGTGATAGCCACACGTCAAAGACATCAGCTGCGCCCACTTTCTCTTGATCTAACAGTAAACGGCAAACCAGTCCAACAGGTATCTCAACACCGTCTCCTTGGGGTCACGGTAGATGATCAACTTAAGTGGAAAACTCACATTAGCAGCGTATGTAAACGTGTCTCAAAAAACCTTTATATGCTATCAAAGTTGAAATTCATTACCGATGTAGAGACGCGTACAATTTTCTATAACGCCCATGTAAAGTCGCACATAGACTACGCATCAACAGTGTGGGATGGTTCAAGTGAAGTGCATTTAAAGAGGCTGAATACTTTACACAGGAGGGCTGCTAAACTTATCCTACCGGATCCTCAAATAGCAACGGAAAAAAAACTTGAAGTTCTTGGTATGCTTCCCCTGAAGCAGCACCTTATATGTAACAAAGCCATTTTTATGTATAAGCTGTGTAAACAAAAAGGGCCCCGTTATCTTGACCCATTTTTTTCAGTAATTTCCTCACGACATCCCAGACTGGGGCGGCACTATCAGGTTCCGCGGCCTCGCATTGACATCTTTAAATCTAGCTTAACATACTCAGGTAGTACTCTCTGGAATTCGATTCCATGTAACCTTAGAAGTATGTCCCTGCCCTCCTTTAAAGACGGCCTCTTCAAATATCTAAAATAATCCAGCTTTACATGCGGAAAACTGCATGTTCTTAGAATACATATATCGGCATGTGCATTGACTCCATGTCTGACAAGTAATACCTGCCTTGATGTACTGGCACGCGTATGGCGTGCGTATGTTTGTGCGTATGTGTGTGTGTGTATGTGTGGCTGTGTGCATTCGTGCGTATGGGTGTGTGATCGTGTGTGTGTGTGTGTGTGTGTGTGTGTGTGTGTGTGTGTGTGTGTGTGTGTGTGTGTGTGTGTGGGTGCGTGCGTCTGTGTGCGTGTGTGCGTTCATGCGTGTGGTCACGTTATGTGATCGTGTGCGTGTGTGCGTGGTCTGTCATAATGTGGCAGATTGCACACGCGTACGCGCACGCACGCACGCATGAGCGCAAGCACGCGCACACCATGTGCGCGATTTATGCAATTTATATGTTGGAATTTTTTATTCATAATGTTTTTTAAATTCTCTTTAAAGGTTTTTTAACACATTTTCTTTCTTTTCTATCGCGCTATATTCATCAGTATTTTGTTTGCTAGCACATAATTGAATTCCTTAGAGTAGTGTGTGTGTGTGTTTGCGAGTGAACATGCGTGCGTGTGTATGTGTTTGACCTAGTTATGTTTTAGACCATTGTTTTGTTTATGAAAACGTTGATAAGTAGTTTGTAGCAACGGCAAGTTTGAAAATTGGTCTTGTAACCAAATACTTCTACCGTTGTAAAATAAAAGTTCATTGTTCATTGTTCATTGTTCATTGTTCTCTCTCTCTCTCTCTCTCTCTCTCTCTCTCTCTTTTAACAGCATCAATGAAAGAAAATTTAAAAAGCACCACATAATTGATAGAAACATAGATCCTCATGTTCCCATAATTATGTGAGGGGGGAAAGAGCGCTCATGAGGATGTATGTCCCTTGCAAGCTGCCTTCATAAAGATCTGCGTTCCTCGTGTCATAGCAACGTGTTTAGTCGGCTAAATCGCGGTCGCTGAGAGGCACGTGCAGTATAAATTGTTACGGGCCTTTGAAACCCGCCAAGAGACCACGATGATCCGAAGAAAAATATTTGTGTGTATTTTGGGCTATAATGCGGATCATTTTAACTCATTCAGGTCGACGGCAGTATTTCCCAATATTTGGAGGCGTCATCTAACGACTATGCACCAGTTGCAGGAGATGGATCGACCATGATAATTCAAGGGTAGTGCCAGATTAGCTTGGCGCCGACATGGTCGATCCATCTCCTGCTTTAGTGCGTCAGGGCTGAATGGGTTAACCTTGACCCTTTCACTGACAGTAGACAGCAGATCGTGCTTTTGAAATCATTGTAAATTCAACGCTTACGATCTCCAGCCGTAAAAAAGAAACTTGGACCCGAAGTGGTTTCAGCAAGAGGCATAGATCCTCATGAGCCCCCGCATTTTGCAGGGGGCTCATGAGGTCGTATGCCTCTTGCAGTTGGGTGGGTGCTCAGATTTCCTCGACAGTGAAGGGGTTAATTATATTATATTATTTGTAATTTAACCCCCTGTAGGCTGCGGAAAGTCACGAGACTCCTGAACGCTTGGGAAACAGGTCAGCTGTCATCCCACACTATGGAGCCTGAGAGCTAATTTTACATTTGTAAAAAAAAACCGCCTGGGCCGGAAAGGGGGGATAACACGCCATTACCTGACTCTCTGGAGGATAACAAGCTAAAGGGAAGTAATAGAGCAGGTTAGGGGAGCTAACTGAGCGTGCAGCTGTAAATGGGTGCTGCCATCTAACGGGACCATCCCGAGGGGAGACCACTACCACTCCTTGGATGATCGCGGAGGAGGCAGTTCTAAGTGGGTATACAGTATAGTAGTCATCTCTCTATGTGTGCAAGAGGCATAGATTCCCATGTGCCCCTGCTATCGCAAGGGCTCATGATAATCGATGCCTCTTGCGAGAGACTGTGTACAGTTCGGTCACAGGTCCTCAGATAGAGACAATGAAGGGAGCTTGAAAGCCTGTGTAGACTACAAGCTGGAGTACTGGCTGATTGTCTCAGTGGCTGCTCATGTGTAATTAAGACATGATAGTTCCAAAAACGTTTTTGCCATACCCGTATGAAAGATACACTCTGTGTGTGTGTGTGTGTGTGTGTGTGTGTGTGTGTGTGTGTGTGTGTGTGTGTGTGTGTGTGTGTGTTTGCGTGTGTGTGTGTTTGCGTGTGTGTGTGTTTGCGTGTGTTTGCGTGTGTATGTGCTTGTGTGCGTGTGTGTGTGTGTGTGTGATGGTGCGTGTGTGTGCGTATGGGTGTGTGTATGCGTGCGTGTGTGTGCGTGTGCGCGCGTGTGTGTGTGCGTGCGTGTGCGTGCGCGTGTGTGTGTGCGTGCGTGAGTGTGTTCGTGCGTGAGTGTGTGTGTGTGTTTGTGTGTGTGTGTGTGCCTGCGTACCTGCTTGCCTGCGTGTGTGTGTGTGTGTGTGTGTGTGTGTGTGTGTGTGTGTGTGTGTGTGTGTGTGTGTGTGTGTGTGTGTGTGTGTGTGTGTGTGTGTGTGTGTGTGTGTTGAAACTAAATCTGTGTTGTCTTTTCATGCCACACCTTACCTTGCTTGAGTGAAAGTCACGTCCGAAAATTATCATTTACAAACTACTCAAGTTAAAAACACCACATTCAAGGGTTTTGTTGTGAAAAGTTTGAAATCATAATATTAGTCCATTACATAAGCTGTGGAATTAAGTTACCACTATGTGTTACAAGACTGTCTCAGATCACACTTGATGATACGGGTTGACTGTTTCTTTGCGATGCCACATACCGGTCAGCTACTGAGGCGGGGGTGAAGTAAAAGCGACCCAACCGAGGCACCGCATAACCTCGCAAAGAAAAGAATATGGCGATTTTTACTAAAAAGTCGTATAAATAAATTACGCCTGACCGTTATGCAAACTAATCCACGTGCTCAGTTCGACCGATCAAATGCGAGCTTTAGCTCCTGTTATGCCAAATAAATCCCACGTGTTCAGTTCGACCGATAAAATGAGAGCTTTAGATCCTGTTACCCCAAATAAATCCCACGTGTTCAGTTCGACCGATAAAATGCGAGCTTTAGCTCCTGTTACGCCAGATAAATCCCTCGTGCTCAGTTCGACCGATAAAGTGCGAGCTTTAGCTCCTCTTACGCCAAATAAATCTCTAAGGCTCTGTTCGACCAATCAGTAAAATGCGAGCTTTAGCTCCTATTACGTAAAATAAACCCCTCTTGTTCAGTTCGACCGATAAAATGCGAGCTTTAGATCCTGTTGCGCCAGATAAATCCCTCGTGTTCAGTTTGACCAATAAAATGGCAAGTTTTAGTTACTGTTACGCAAAAATTACCCCAGGTGTTCAGTTTGACCGATAAAATGCGAGCTTTAACTCCTGTTACGCCCAAAAAAAGCCCTCTTGCTCAGTTTGACCGATAAAATGCGAACTTTAGCACCTGTTATGCCAAATAAATCCCTCGTGTTAAGTTCGACCGATAAAATATAAGAGCATTAGCTCCTGTTACGCCAAATAAATCTCTCGTACTCAGTTCGACCGATAAAATGCGAGCTTTAGCTCCTGTTATGCCAAATAAATCCCTCGTGCTCAGTTCCACCGATAAAATGCGAGCTTTTGCGCCTGTTTTGCCAAATAAAACTCTCGTGCTCAGTTCGACCGATAAAATGCGAGCTTTAGGGGCTGGGCCCACGCTACCAGAATTTGCGACTAGCAATGTGTGGTAAGCAACAATTTGCCACCTGCCACATCGGCTTCGTGGCACACGTTTCAGTGTGCGCGCAATGTGTTTGTACTGACTGACCTGCCATTACCATATATGGAACAGCTCTCACGCGCCCGGTTCAAATATTCGGAGCTGCAGGAGTTCCATATCCATGGGAACTCTCGGACACTGGAGACGTGCCGCATACGGATACGCAGCTATTCGCAGCGTTTCCGCATGCGGCGCGTCTCCAATGAGTTAACAGTCTCAAAGCCCGGTCGCTCAGCTTCTCCGCCATTTTTCCGGCTCGGAAGATGAAGAAACGGGAAGTGGCGCAAGGACACCGCTGATTGGCTGAGATGAGGCGACAACATGGCTCGAGCCTTGCCGGCTACCACAAATAAATAGACTCTGTTTGTATCGGGGCGCAATTTGTGGCGGCAATATTCACCTCTTTTTAATTAGAAATGATGGGTGCGGCCATTTTGAACATGACCTTCGACCTACTGGGGACGACTTCCGGTTTTGCTTGCAAACATGGAAGCTGTGAATACAAAACCCTACACAAGTTCCCGATCTAGCGGCCGACATTGCGCAGTAAAAGGTTGCCACAACAACGAAAAAAAGCTGTATGACTTGTTGCAAATGCCATGTTTTGACCACAAACCTTTCATTCGCCGTTATTGTTCGTGTTTGAAACCTTTTTGTTTGTAAAAAAAGTGTATCACATCGCACACTATCCGATGAAATGGCCTGTTTTTTATCGGCCGGCCGTACACACTCGAGCGACACAAGTCAGTCTGAATTTTTATGTCTAGTTCATGTGTGTTTCGAGGAAGTTTTGCTTTAAATTGCCGGTACTCCTCATCGTCAGCGGACCAAACCGTGGCGGAGATAGTTATTTTGCGCAGCGTTTTGTTGCACGTATCAAAATCTCCGTTGAAGTTATAACCCCATATTTTTGGTAGGGATTAGGACTACCGACTCTAAGGCCTACCTACTGATGCCAGCAGGTTGTTGTCTCACTCACGCCCTGATATTTTCATACGGTTTTTGTATCATGGGCGTGTGTGATCTTCAACTTTTGTGTAAATGTGTGGTGTGTTTTTTTTTTGGTTTTTTTTTTTTTGTTGTTGTTTTTTTTTTTGTTTTTTGTTTTTTTGTTTTTTTTTGTTTTGTTTTTTTGTTTTGTTTTTCCTCCAACTTTTTATGTTCTGTCAGTACAATAGTGAAACTTATTTTGTTCTGTTTTGTCGGTACAATAGTGAAACTTGTAGTAATGTACCCAGTAATTCATATTTATTGTCATGCTGATAAAATTAAAGAGTTTGTTGGCAGATTGTCAATTTTTTGTGTTTGTGTCATGAATTATCCTTAGAATGCATTACTCGCAATTCTTTCATTGTTTTCAGTATTATTATATTAATGTATACATGTATGGTGCAGCAATACAAGTTTTGTTGTCTCAAACATTTCATAAATAACATGAGAATATTTTGCCACCCAAAAGTAGAGACCAAACAAAGTGTAGAAATAGTGTTATTAGCTTGAGATACACTTGAAAACAGAACACTTAAATAACTACATGGCTACACAAAATATCTATGCATATACACGAAAACTTCGCAAAAAACTTTCCAACGCGCACACGTAAACACTTCTCTGAAAGGCCAAACCGGAAATGCTACACAGCCGAGCAACCTGTTAACCGACCCATTTGAGAATATTACCGTTTGGTAAAAAAGAGGTGAATTGTAGGCGCCCCTAATTGTGGCGGCAACATTGCCGCCTCAAAATTGCGCCCGGCAATAGGTGTTTATGGTAGCGTGTGCCCAGCTTCTTAGCACCTGTTATGCCAAATAAATCTCTCGTGCTCAGTTCGACCGATAAAATGCGAGCTTTAGCTCCCGGTACGCCAAATAAATCCCTCGTGTTCAGTTGGACCGATAAAATATAAGAGCTTTAGCTCCTGTTACGCCAAATAAATCTCTCGTACTCAGTTCGACCGATAAAATGCGAGCTTTAGCTCCTGTTACGCCAAATAAATCCCTCGTGCTCAGTTCCACCGATAAAATGCGAGCTTTTGCACATGTTTCGCCAAATAAATCCCTCGGGCTCAGTTCAACCGATAAAATGCGAGCTTTAGCACCTGTTATGCCATATAAATCTCTCGTGCTCAGTTCGACCGATAAAATGCGAGCTTTAGCGCCCGTTACGCCACGTAAATCCCTCGTGTTCAGTTGAACCGATAAAATATAAGAGCTTTAGCTCCTGTTACGCCAAATAAATCTCGCGTGCTCAGTTCGACCGATAAAATGCGAGCTTTAGCGTCAGTTACGCCAAGTAAATCCCTCGTGTTCAGTTGGACCGATAAAATATAAGAGCTTTAGCTCCTGTTACGCCAAATAAATCTCTCGTACTCAGTTCGACCGATAAAATGCGAGATTAGCTCCTGTTAGGCCAAATAAATCCATCATCCACCGATAAAATGCGAACTTTTGCGCCTGTTTCGCCAAATAAATCCCTCGGGCTCAGTTCGACCGATAAAATGCAAGGCTTTAGCACCTGTTATGCCAAATAAATCTCTTGTGCTCAGTTCGACCGATAAAATGCGAGCTTTAGCGTCAGTTACGCCAAGTAAATCCCTCGTGTTCAGTTGGACCGATAAAATATAAGAGCTTTAGCTCCTGTTACGCCAAATAAATCTCTCGTACTCAGTTCGACCGATAAAATGCGAGCTTTAGCTCCTGTTACGCCAAATAAATCCCTCGTGCTCAGTTCCACCGATAAAATGCGAACTTTTGCACCTGTTTCGCCAAATAAATCCCTCGTGCTCAGTTCCACCGATAAAATGCGAGTTTTAGGTCGCATTTTATCGGTCGAACTGAGCACGAGGGATTTATTTGATTAACGGGAGGTCAGCCGTAATTGAATCTCAATATAAAATGTATGAAACATACGAATCATCTTGGCTTGACTTCGCGAACGAAGATTCTATAGGGCTTGCCCACGTCGTCTGCAGGCAATTTCGTGGCTGCGGAGGCCAATCCGGGACAGGCAGGTTCGACCGCAGTGGCTGCAGGGGAAGGTCTGGTCAGGGTTCTGAGTTACGGCAACTCGGTTTTTTCTCCTGAGCCGTTTGTCCTTAAGGTTAGCTCTGCGAGAGTCCTCAAAGGAGACGGCTGCCTTGTAGATGGTGGAGCGCCAGGTGTCACGGTCCGCAGCAAGCGAAGACCACTGGCGGTGGTCGATTTGGCAAGCACTAAGTGACTTCTTGAGACCGTCTTTGTATCTCTTCTTTGGTGCCCCTCTGTCACGGTGTCCAGTAGCAAGCTCGCCGAACAGAGTGATCTTGGGTAGGCGATGATCCTCCATCCTGGAGACGTGCCCCGCCCAGCGAAGCTGTGTCCGCAGCAACAAAGCCTCGATGCTCATAGTTTCTGCCTGTTCAAGGACCTCGACGTTGGTGACATAGTCACTCCAGTGAATGCCCAGGATGGTACGCAGGCAGCGCTGGTGAAAGCGTTCGAGGAGTCGTAGTTGGTTGCGGTAGAGGGCCCAGGACTCGGAACCGTACAGCAGGGTGGTGAGGACGACAGCTCTGTACACACTGATCTTGGTGCCCGTTTTCAGCTGTTGATTGTGCCACACCCGCTTGAAAAGTCGCCCAAAAGCGCTGTTCGCTTTTGCCAGCCTGCTGTCAAGCTCCTTGTCCAGCTTGGCATCTGACGTGATGATGCAGCCAAGGTAGGTAAACTGGTGTACTGACTTCAGTTCAGACTCGCCGATGGTGATGTGGGGAGGGCGATGCTCTACCTTGGGTGCCGGCTGATGTAGTACCTCTGTCTTTTTCAGACTGACCTCGAGTCCAAAGAGCTGGGCAGCATCTGCAAAGCAGGATGTGATGCGCTGCAAGGCTCTCTCTGTGTGTGCAACAAGGGCAGCGTCATCAGCAAAGAGCAGCTCACGAATCAGTTGGTCTAGGGTTTTCGTGTGGGCCTGCAGTCGTCTGAGGTTGAACAGGCTGCCATCGAGACGATACCTGATGTACACTGCATCGTCATCGTCGAGGTCTACTGTGGCCTGCTTCAACATCATGCTAAAGAAGATGGTGAAGAGGGTTGGTGCCAGCACGCAGCCCTGTTTCACGCCGTTGATAATGGGGAATGGTTCTGAGAGGTTACTGTTGAGTCTAACCTGGCCTTGCTGGTCCTCGTGGAGCTGGACGATCATGCTTAGGAACTTTGGGGGACAGCCAAGTCGCTCCAGGATCTGCCACATGCCTTGCCTGCTCACAGTGTCGAATGCTTTTGTTAGGTCGACAAACGTTACGTACAGCCCTTTGTTCTGCTCGCGGCACTTCTCCTGAAGCTGTCTCAGCATAAAGACCATGTCGGTGGTACTCCTGTTGGCTCTGAAGCCACACTGGCCCTCTGGGAGGTGGTCTTCAGCGATGGCAGGTACCAGCCGATTCAGGAGCAGCCTTGCGAGAATTTTCCCGGCAATGGACAGCAGGGTAATTCCACGATAATTAGAGCATTCAGATTTCTCTCCTTTGTTCTTGTATAGGGTGATGATGACTGCATCACGGAGATCCTTTGGTAGTGTTCCTTTCTCCCAGCAGCAGTAATTGAATCTCAATATAAAATGTATGAAACATACGAATCATCTTGGCTTGACTTCGCGAACGAAGATTCTATAGGGCTTGCCCACGTCGTCTGCAGGCAATTTCGTGGCTACGAATACAGCTATTAATATGGCTAAACAAGGCTAGTACGGCCGAAGTACTCCCAATATAGTGTTGTTGTTGTTTTCCATCATATTCATAATTTCATTTTATACTATTAATATGTTATGTGTTTATTATGGCCTGAACCACGATTACTTGTTAAGGCAGACGACAGTAAAGTCTATGTTTCCAAATGGCGACCACAGCAGAACAGTAGCTGAGCAGCAGACAACTAATCGCTACGTGTGTTTACATATAACGGAGCGACAAGCGGCATCGCGCCACTATTTAACTCATTGTGCCCGCGACACAACACAGCAAAATATAGCTCGACCATATAGGCGCCAAGCTATTCTGCCACCACCCTTGAACTATCATGTTCGATCTGTCTCCTGAACTGTAATGCAGTCCTCAGAGGATGACTCCAAAATGTGGGTATTTTGTACCGTGGACTGATTCGGGCACAATGAGTTAAAACTGTTTAGACTTGTTGCGATGTCTTGTCGTTCGGTGAAAACCACGCTTCCATCACAGTGAAATCGCAGCAAAATCGCCTTTGAATCATTCTATAGGGCGATACAAATTTTGTCGCCCCTCTGTCGCGTCGCGCATATGGAAACACTCATTCTTTATTTATATGTTCTCGAGTCGTGGCACTGTCACCACTGCTTTCGAATTGCTTTCGCGCCGCAATATAAAACACTCTCTGAATCTATGACATCAAAGTTATGAAAATCACAAACAAAACAGCATGTTGATACCGGTTTCAGGACACTTTATACATTTCAAATACAAGCGATCAAAATTTCCGAAAACTCAGTAGCTGAACTGACCCTTCGCTCCTCCTGAATGTCCTGTGTTTGTCTTGTACTATTTGTGTCTTCAGAGTGAACGCGTGTGTTTCACGTGAGTGTGCGTGTTGGGTTCAGTTCGCAGCGCTCTGAGCAGATTCACAGAACTGGGTAATGATAGGTATTATTATTATTATTTCAGTGATACAGTGATACTCACCGCCGTGAAAAAACATTTCTCGACCCTAGTGTCACAGAGTGACTATTAGGCATAGTTAAAAGGTTGTCAGTGTTAGAATGTTTGGCCAATTGGTCCAAGGCGGGGTTGGTACACGAAGCACGTTATTTCAATTAGGCGGGACCAGGGTAAGATGGTTATTCCATATTTGTTGACATTACTGATAGTAGTGGTCTAGAAAAGGCAGCTCGAGTGAATGATGGAATGAGATAATTAACTCATTCGAGACGTGCCGCCTACGGAAAACGCGGCGGTTAGCCGCGTATCCGTAGGCAGCACGTCTCGAATGAGTTAACATGCTAGAGTGGTTGTTGTCCATTATTTTCGTCTGGCCTACCGAGGTCGTGCAGGCAGTATTGACCACGGCATATCCACATTGATAAGGCTTAGCAGTGTCCATCAGAAATGTGTTGTGTATGATCTATATTTAAAGTTAAGCGTGTCAGTTTGTCAAAGGAAGGTTCTAGACGAACACGTAAATAGATGGTCACGTTGTAGAAATGACGTAGGACCTGGTATGTTTGTAGCCATGATGGTCACTCTAAAATTAGTACACGACGTAATGGATCGATACCGTGATTGGCTTTGGTGGCCATGGCAGTAGTTTGAAATAGTATTTAACACATTCTACCCCAGGACCAAGATCCCCGAATTTTGAAGTTGCCCTCTGAGTCTCTGTATTGTATGCAATTCTAGAGACAGATCGAGCATGATAGTTCAAGGGTGGTGCCAGAATAGCTTGGCGCCTATGGGCGCCAAGCTATTCTGGCACCACCCTTGAACTATCATGCTCGATCCATGTCTTGCTGTGGTGTGTCGGGGCTGAATGAGTTAACCCATGAGGTTCAGGCTCGAAGAAGAGAAAAATAGAGAGAACAAGAGAATGGAAGGAATGGGAAGAGCCTGAGCGGAAGGAAAGAATGAAGCGTGCGAGGAAACGAGTCTTATGAAGTTAGGACTGTTCTCCCTCCGGCACCAGCTTTGGTGCTGGGATGGGCAGCGTGACCACCATGGGTGATCGCTTCTAACGGATTGCGTCAGAGGTGAACAAAGCCAGTCAATGTAACGAAACAGATCAGTAGTAAATCTAAAGAGTATTTAATTATCTCTGTTATGATGCTTGCATGCGATAGAAGTGTGATTTATATCATGTTCTCGTGTGTACGTGTTCAGTGGTTATTGTGATTGTTTATGTGTCCTCGGCCGGTGTACCTCTCTGCAACCAAGCGAGTCAAAATCCCCTTAGATACATCTCTTTGTGAGACACATGCACAGATAATTAAGATAAACGATCCCCATAGAAACTGCTGGGTGATACTAGCTTCAGTTCAATTCACTGCATCGTCTGCCCATAATTAATGTCTCCTGAAACCAAACAAATGACTGTCACCGGCGCTCGCTGCTGGTCCAATTTGTCATGGTGGTTGTATACTTCCGTGGTGATGTTTGTTTGTTGTCAGTCTGTTCCATTTGCAAAGGGCATAGATCCACATGAGCCGTTGTAAAGGTCCTACATATGTGACAGACATAGATCTACATGAGCCCACGCATATACATTCCATCTGCAAGAGTCATAGATCCTCATGAGCCCCCGCGGTCGCGGGGGCTCATGAGGATCTATGTCTCTTGTTAACTAGCTTATCTCTGGCGATTCTTCAGTAAGTTAATATATGTGTTTTTCAGGGTGATGCCGAGGTAAGAGGGGTTTGAGCCTGAAGACGAGTTTGTTCTCCGTCAGGGTAACAAATAGCTGTCCACATTGCACATGATGGTGCTCATTTGTTCACTGTCATCAAGGTAAGTGATTTATATTGACCACATGCACGATGAACGAAAATCGACAAATT
>BTPG01000001.1:197280379-197322879 GCA_036245525.1 Semisulcospira habei
AAGCGACCTGCTCCAGACAATAAACGATTACGTAGTTTGAAACATCTCCTTATAAATGTTTTTCGTTTATTTTGCAATAATGCTGCGCACAAGGTCAGACTTAACTTATGAAGTATGGATGTCGTGTACTGAAAGACATTTCTTCTCTTCTTATACTTTGTCCATACGGGAGAGTTCCACCGACACGTGCCTTTGGCAGTAGAAAACCTCTGTGCCCACTCACATGGATTAAAAATCTTGTGTCACAATTTATTTTCTCATTATTCATTATTTTCTTTTGGATAGAAGTTTCGTTCTACCTTTTGTGTTGCGAAGATGATGGCGTGTTCTTTTTTAGTGACGTCGAAAACATTTGACGTAGGATGTTTGTTTGAACGGACGGTATGCGTTTTACGGCAGATATGCAGACACGTCAGCACATAAGAGATTTTGCTCTTACCCAGAATTTAGTTTTGTGAGAAGTGGAGGCAGTGGGTGATGCTGCGTAGTGATCTATTGTAGAATAGATGATAGAGGAGCAGAATGCTCAAAGTAGAAGTGTGTAAAAAGGTGTGTAGTTGAAGAACTACCAAGTGACGGGACTGACAAACCGGTGACCTTGTCAACGGCCATGCTGGGCAGCGGACAGGCGCGAAATTAGTCAACTACGAAATAGACATTTAGTTTTGTAAGAAGAGGAGCCGGGCAGTGGGTGACGCTGCGTAGTGATCTATTGTTGAATAGATGATGGAGGAGCAGAATGCTCAAAGTAGAAGTGTAGAAAAAGGTGTGTAGTTGGAGAACTACGAAGTGTCGGGACTGACAAACCGGTGACCTTGTCTACGGCCATGGTGGGAAGCAGACAGGCACGAAATTGGTCAACGGGATAAACCTTTCACGCATCATTGGGTAGGTATTTGTTTGTTAAATAGTAGATTCGGTAAGTGTGTTGGTTGATTGGCTCTACATCCTAAACCGTATGACATTCGGGCGCACGTACGTCGGCGAATTCGCGGGGATGCAGTCGGTCGATTGGGAAGCATTTCGTTTGAGCCTGTTTGATTTTTGAATGATTCGGGTCGAGCTTCAGGGGTTATGTGTTGTGCGGAAATGTGTCGTATTCGTCTGTGTGCTTGACATTGCGAATTGATTGTTATGATATGATATTTTATTCGATGTCGGGAATGTTCGGGAAGGATCGACAATGTCCGGGAGCCGTTGGCGGTCGTCATCGCTACGAAGTGTCGTCATTCGGGCGGAAGCAACGATCCAAACAAATGGCGGATTTCTAATTGGGAGATACAATTTTATATGTTGAATAGATGCACTCCAGGTGGGAAGTTGGATAGATGCACTCCAGGTTGGATGTTGGTTAGATGCACTCCAGGTGGGATGTTGGTTAGATGCACTCCAGGTGGGATGTTGGAGAGTTGCCTCAGGTGTTCCAGGCACGTTCAACTGATCGGTGTGCAGGAGAACTGAATCTGGCCACCGTGAGAGACAGTCCGCTCAATCAACAAGTGGCGAGGCTCAACGAGCAGCGACGATATATTCATCTTCAATTCACGGTCGGATGTAATTAGACTGTTTAAAAATCTTCGAGGATCAAAGAATCAGCTTAAATAGTATATAGTTTTCAGCAGACAATGAGATGAAACTTTGCGGTGGAACAATGAGTGTATGAGATATGATTAGTGCTCTGGACTGACATTGTGTGAATGTTTAAGTGTGTGCGTGTATTACAGGTGCATGTATGAATTGACTGAGTAGTGGGTAGGTTTGTATACGTCTTTGTCTATTGTTTGTCGTGCGAATGGGAAAATCAAATCATTAAAATCGAACAGAAAATCCAACAATTCCGTGTTTTATTTAACATTCCTCCCTGGTGTGACATCTAAGATGAGGCAAGACAACATTGAGAACTCGGTTTAATCGGCGAATATTGAAAAGAATCAAAGCCTGATATGCTATAGATCGCCTTAAACTACGGCCATGGTTCTAGGGTAGCGCCCGATTATCTTGGCGCCTTCTAGGCGCCAAGCTAATCAGGCACTATCCTTGAAGTATCATGGTCGATCCGTTTCCCGTTGTGACGTGACTGGGTTGAGTGTGGATTTATGCCGTGGGAAAACACCAAGGTATACACATTGATCGGTCTTTTCGTAAATTATTTGACAATTGCGAAAAGCGGCACAGAAAACCACATTTCGCTGACAGCTTCACCTCCAGTCCTTCACCTGAACCCTTTTCGATCTGCAAGAGACATAGATCCACATGAGTCCCTGCGACTGCAGGGGCTTATGCAAATCTATGCCCCTAGTTCGTGTGTGTGTGTGCGTGCGTGCGTGCGTGCGTGCGTGCGTGCGTGCTCGCGCGCGCGTGTTTGCATTTATAAATAAAAGTGCGTCTTTTTTATGTTGAAACTACCAGGTAGGAAAAAGCACTCTCACACGAGAGAATTGTGCATTATCGACCAATGAGCATAGATCTACTTTGGTCAAAGCACGAAAAAGAATAGGAAAGAGCGGTGAGCTAAATAAGTGACTGGAAGCAATGCACATGGAAGACCCCCCACCCCCCCCCCACCCCCGAAGGGATGCGTATTACATATCCACTGGATTTCCAGCCCCCTGGTGCATGGAAATTTAGATCTAGGTCCCCCCAAGGGGGTCCAGGTGTTTAGCCTGTGTGGATAGCTGTTTCGATCTAGGCGACCTCTTCAGCACACAATCGGCGTAATTGGAAGAAGGGAAGGAACTTCTACCTACCCGCAAAGAAGACCACATTTTACTGTGGGTTTTTGAAAGGACATACATTCCATGCCTCCACCTAGAGCTGAATTGCCATGCATCCTAAGAGAGAACATATGTTTTATGTTGCTAATGCGTTGTTATACCCATGAGTACGTTTATGGATGCAAGTCCGCCTATTCGATTGGGGTTGTTACACCCAAGTGTGCCCTTATGAATACTAGTCCGCCCGGTCTACGTTCTTATAACCATATGTGCATTTATGAATTGCAAGGACGCCAGTTCAACGTTGCTATACCCGCACAGTATGTGCATGTATAAATGTGAGTGCGCCTGGTCTATACGTTCTTATACCCATGTGTGCCTTACAAATGCAAGTGCGATAGTGCCGCTTCGCAACATTTATAACCAAACTGTACCTTCAGTCAGCATTATAAAGCAGTGTGCTTGTCTGTGATGCAGGACCTTACGGCTTCAATGCGTAAGGTCCAAAATCACAAGACCAGCAAAGGTTTATTTTCCTCTACACCTACACCACTCACCGACGTAACCTGATTTTTTTAACACATTCTACCCCAGCACCGGAATCCCCAAATTTTGAAGTTGCCCTATAAAGTACTGTATTACAATTCTAGAGACAGATCGAGCATGATAGTTCAAGGGTGGTGCCAGAATAACTTGGCGCCTATAGGCGCCAAGCTATTCTGGCACCACCCTTGAACTATCATGCTCGATCCATGTCTTGTTGTGGTGTGTCGGGGCTGAACGAGTTTAAGGTACGCAATACCCATTGCAAGCAATATTAAAAATTACAGGCCCAAGTCGGAAGTCTTCACGCAATCCAGATTCAAAAGAATGTGACTGCCAAGCGTGTACAATGCAGAGAAGAACCCAACGGAGAAAGAAACACACTTAGAAAAGATACTTACTTACTTACTTACGCCTGTCACCCCTCCCAGGGTATAGGCCGTCGACGAGATTCCTCCAGCGACTCCTGTCCTGTGCTTCTCCTTCGATTTTACTCCAGGTGGTTCCCAGTCTCTTGATGACTGCTTAGAAAAGATAGTTACAACACAATTTATTAATATTTCGGGTAAATTACCCTTTTTCAAAATAGACAAACAAACAAATATAGAGATCAGTCGCTTATGAGTTTTTATTTGACGTTTATTTTACTCTTCTTCTTTTTTTTACGCACTTTTGTTGTTCTTTTTTTTTTTTTTCTTAAAGTTACATCCTTCAGTTATGACATTCCTTCTGCGATAATAAAGATAAGTAGCGACTGATCTCTATATTCGTTTGTTTGTCTATTTGAAAAAAGGTATTTACCCGAAATATTAATAAATTGTGTTGTAACTGTCTTTTTAAACCTGTTTCTTTCTCCGTTGAATTATTCTCTGAAGTCTTCATGGTTTGCGTCGGTATTTTCGAACGTGACTAAGAGCTATATACAATAGATCCATTGCCCTTGGCACTCCATGCCTCAGCTGATCCCACCAATTAAACTTTTGGTATGTAAGAATTAATTTAAAACATAATTTTATTACTACAGTGAAAGGAACATTTATGATTGTCACAACCTGAGACATGTATCGCACTTCCCGGTCATGTACTATCTCATTGTGCCCCATGGTCGAAATCCTAAAATTTCAGAGTTGTCCTCTGAAGACTGTATTACAATTAAGAAGTCAAATCGACCATGATAGTTCAAGGGTGGTGCTAGAATAGCTTGGCGCCTATAGGCGCCAAGCTATTCTGGCACCACCCTTGAACTATCATGGACGATCCATCTCTTGTTGTGGTGTGTTCGGGCTGAATGAGATAACAAGGAACAATATCGATGGTCGCAACCTACTATTTCGCTTCAGGGTCATGTCGTAACAAGTGACATCATAATGGCGCAACCTACTATTTCACTTCCGGGTCATGTAGCAAGGAAGATCGTGGTGGTCGTAACCCTATTGCAGAAAAAGTGAAATTCCCCCCCCCCCCCCCCCCCATTTCCATCTCACACACACACACACACACACACACACACACACACACACACACACACACACACACACACACACACACACACACACACACACACCGGCACACACAAATACTTCTCAGTATTTTGTTCTGGTGTGAAAGTATCAATTTCTTCTATTACTTTTGCTTTGATTAGTAAGCTACATGCGAGGCGTTGCCAACAAGTGGAAAACGGAGACTGTTCTTGTTTTGTAATTGTTTGTTGTTTACGAACGCAAGACATGACATGGGGCATGTGCACGTCTAACACCAGTGCAGTCCAAGTACGCAACGACAATCGGGACGAAGTTGGCCCCAGCGGGCCTCCGCACGACTTCATCCCGATAGTCTTTTGCTTTTGATGAGGAGTTACTGCCTTTTAAGACTTAGAAAAGTCTCAACATGGAAAGTCGTGGCAATTCACTGCACAATTTGCTCTTATGTCGGTCTCTGCCTGGAGTGATTGTGACAAAGTCAGTCTGGTTTTATCTCGTTTGACGTCGGGAGTCGCTGCAGTGAAAAAGAAAATAATACTGATGTTATTATAATCAAGATTCAAGATTCAAAGACTTTATTGTGTCAGTCTGGCCGACACATGTACTTTTCTTTTGTTGGGATCATTATGCTAAAACAGCGAAAGACACGCGCGCGTACGATTACAGCCACATTATCACTATGGTATAATTAAGTTTGTTTTCATCCCTACGTCACACGACCAGTCCCTTTAGCGCAAAATATACCACATGACCGAGCTACAAAAACCCTTGTAGCGACAAATGGCGGACTTTTTGTAGCCCTCTTTCTGACGCGTCTTGGATGACAGTTTTGTTCTATGAAAGACCGTCAAACGTTTAACGTAAAAAGTTCCTTAGGGTTGTTCGAAACAGCAGGCACACTAATGGAGGCGGCAACGTCATGAAATATTTTAATTTACGTCATAAGTCTATTATGCGTAAATGTATATTCATTTGAAGTCAGTCATGTCTGGCGTGTTCCAGGTCGGAATATTTCTTCTTAATTTCTTTTACGAAAACATTGGAGAATGAAAACAAATACGTTATTGGTAGCAGGGGCTTGATGCACGGACCCTTGTAGGCCTTCGGGAGGTCAAAGGAACCATTGTACCCCTCAGACCTTCGGCCTTCGGGGTACAATGGTCCTTTAACCTACCTCAGGCCTACAAGGGTCCGTGTAGCAAGCCCCTGATGCCAATAACTTATAATATCCCTCTGTCATGCCGATGGTCATGAGGATCTATGCTTTTTCCAGTTCTTCCCTTTGTTCCAGCTAATTTCCGAGATTAGTTGAACACCACCCAACTGTAAGAAGTAAAGGTGCGCACTTATGAGTGCCTATATAAGGGCATACTGGCACCTTGTACCCATGCTCCTTGTTCGTTTAGGGTTCTTTGACGTTGAATAAATCGGCAATGACTTGGTAAACACAATCTGCGACCTATGGCAGGGAAGGGGTTAATTTCTCACAAATTGAAAGGACAATAATTATATCCATGACCTACATATTTCATGCGAGGATCAGTTACCTCAAGTGGGAGGATTTAAAGACTCTTACCACTCGCCAAAATGTCAAACAACGGGAGGGGGAGAGGGGCGGGGGAGGTACGTGTGTGTCAAGACACGGCAAAATATCAAACAGGAATAATAATAATAATAATAATAATAAATAATTATAATGAGTACTTATTTAGCGACTAACCTCAGATTAGAGCTCTAGGCGCTTAACAAAACTAGCAAATTGTAAAAAAATAACTAATTAGTTTATTGTAAAAGTGGTGTGTTCGGGCATTGTGTTTTGTTTGTTATGTGCATATGTCATTGTATTTTTTAGTTTTGTGCACAGATAGTAAAGCGCTTAGAGCTTTTGAGTAAGATTAAGCGCTATATAAATAATAATAATAATTATTATTATTATTATTCATTATAAAAACGCTATTTACAAAATAAATACAACGCACTCTATAAAAAAATCTATAAAGTCACCATTCACAAATGCTACGCTTATGGACTCATACTCGCACCCACGCACGCGCGCACACACACACACTACTACTACTACTACTACTACTACTACTACTACTACTGCTACTACTACTACTACTACTACTACTACTAATAGAGATAGAGATAGAGAGGACTTCAGCATGACAGGTCTGTGACAAAAGTCATTCGTAGTAGTCAGAAAAAAAGATGGCTCTTTAGGATTCGCCTGAATGCCTCTCTCGAATCCACGTATCTCAGTTCGCGTGGGAGTTCATTCCAAACAACTGGGCTCTGGTACCTGAATGACCTCTCACCGAACGACTTTGCTTTGACGAGAGGGATACGTAGGACTCGAGAGTCGCCAGCAGAGCGCAAATTCTGTCTTGAGGGAGTATACAGGAATGAGGTGTGTGTGTGTGTGTGTGTGTGTGTGTGTGTGTGTGCGTGCGTGCGTGCGTGCGTGCGTGCGTGCGTGCGTGCGTGCGTGCGTGGGTGGGTGGGTGGGTGGGTGTGTGTGTGTGGGGGGGGGGGGGGGGAGGGGGTTCTTGATCACTGGCAGCGAATGAACTTCGAGCAGACGACTACGGCAACGCTTATTTCAGTATAACACCAAATAGGCGACTACGGCTCATTCAGATATGCAGAGATACATATTAACAGTTGGGTGTAGTCTGATTCCCCAGCCGGAAACCCGTATAATCCGAAAACGTCCTGTTCTCAAACAGCAGGTGATTTGCTGCGACAGGAAGGGAAGCCACTCGTGTATTGGAGATGGGAAAGGGAAGCAATCCTTGTGTCAGAGATGACAGTACAAGCGGTTAAGTAATCAAATTTAACCCCTCCCCTGCTACTGGATGCATAATATTGTTTCTGCAATCTGTCGTCATTCATCGACCAAAAGCCGCAGCCGTCCAAAGATTTCGGATACAATTTCGTCTCAGCAAGAGGCTTAGATCCTCAGTCATGAGCCCCCGCATTCGCGGGGGCTCATGAGGATCTATGCCTCTTGCAGTTGGATCGCGTTCACTTTTCTCGGCAGTGAAGGGGTTAATGCGAAGTTTGTTTCACACTCCAACCTGAAGGAAGCATTCATTATCAATAGCAGCCGCAGGCTGCATGGAGCCCATCAGACGCTATGGTTTTTACACTGATTGGGTGTCGGTCACATTGGATACTCCCTCTACGACTGCGCAGGAACTAGGAAAAGCTAACAGACATCAGAACATATCCCCCCACCTCCCCCCCCCCCACCACCACCACCCCTCATTCCCCAACAGGATGTAGCCGTGATTTATGTACAATATGTGTTAATCGGCAGCGTAGGCTGACTTTTCTTTTAATATAATCTGACACCAACATCCGCAATCGCCAGGCTGGACAGGATATGGCGAAGTAACTCCATCAGCTTCACCATCAAGTACAGGCTTTACAAGTCCCTCGTAGTGTCTATTCTACTCTACGGCTGTGAGACTTGGACACTGCTTGCAGACTCAGAAAAGAAAATCCAGGCCTTTGAGAACAAGTGCCTGAGGAATTTGCTCCGCATCTCGTACCGCGAGCACAAGACCAACGAATATGTACGGAGCATCGTCACTTCCCTGGTGGGCCCACATGAACCCCTTCTGGCAACCGTGAAACGGCGCAAGCTTGCTTGGTTTGGCCACGTGACCCGACACAACACCTTGTCCAAGACTATCCTCCAAGGCACTCTCGAAGGAAGTCGTCGGCGAGGTCGTCAGAGAAAGAGTTGGGTCGCAAACATAAAAGAATGGACCGAACTCGAGATGTCAGACTTGCTTGCCACCGCCCAAAATAGAACTCAGTGGAGAGCACTGTCTGTTGCTGCTGCCTTTCAGTCCCCCCAACGCCCAGTTCGGGCAAGGGACTGATGATGATGATGATGAATCTGACACCCGAGTGTGTGTGTGTGTGGTGTGTGTGTGTGTGTGTGTGTGTGTGTGTGTGTGTGTGTGTGTGTGTGTGTGTGTGTGTGTGTGGTGTGTGTGTGTGTGTGTGTGTGTGGTGTGTGTGTGTGTGTGTGTGTGTGTGTGCGCGTGCGTGTGTGTGTGTGTGTGTGTGTGTGTGTGTGTGTGTGTGTGTGTGTGTGCGTGCGTGCGTGAGTTGTGTGTTCGGGGAGTGTGTGGCGGTGGGGAGAGGGGATTTGTTTAGTCCAACATAAACCTGCCCCTCCCCCTACCCCCTCCCCCCGGACCCCTCTTTTTTTTCTTCTTCTTCTTTTTTTTTTTTTTTTTTTTTTTTTTTTTTTTTACTGACTGACATCTGTAATAGGTACAGATAACTAATTAACTCCTTGACTGCTACTGACGGTACCTCTCGTCAAAACAGATGCGTAACTATGCTTATTTTCTGCCGAGTGTTATCGTCAGCTGTAGTCAAAGGGTTATTATAACTACTGGCTTTCGCAAACTGCTAGTGGTCATTTTTGTCCAACTTTATGTGGCAGTTTTAGAGATTCTAATACAGAACATAAATAATATTCCGTTGCTTCTCTTGTTTGTTTGTTTGTTTGTTTGTTTGTTTGTTTGTTTGTTTGTTTGTTTGGTTGGTTGGTTGTTGGTTGGTCGGCTGGTTGTTTGGTGGGTTCGTTGGTTGGTTGGCTGTTTGCTTGCTTTTATATTTGTTTGTTTGTTTATTTATTGGTTCGTTTGTTTGTTCTTCGTTTGTTTGTTTGTTTGTTTGTTTGTTTGTTTGTTTGTTTGTTTGTTTGTTTGTTTGTTTGTTTGTTTGTTTGTTTGTTTGTTTGTTTGTTTGTGGGATTTTTGCTCTTCAAAGACGATAACCAAATAAATGGGTTAAATTAACCCTCAGAGGTCAGATTGTACGCGATGACTGACGTCTCTCGCATTTATTTCCAGCTGTATTGGTCCAAAAGCTAGCCTGGTCTACCGGCGCTCCCCCCCCCCCTCCTCCCCACCCCTCTACCCCAGTACTGAATAAGATGGGTTTCAAAGTGTACCTTAGTATGTCCTGAGACGTTTAAGCCATGTTTCCCTAGGAACACACCAGAGATATAGCCGATGGTGCAAGGGTACCCCCATTCACGCTGTTCGCGGATGCTAAAATGAGGTTGAGAAACATTTTCCTCCAAATAATCAGAATTCATTCCAGAAGCACAAATCAAGCAATATTATGTTACTGCACACCTTTTGCGTCCTCTGCAAAGCTCACAGTGAAGTTATTTGTGCACCCAGTAAACGGCCATTTCCGCGAAATCACAAAAAAGACAAAAATAATGTGTCAGATGCCTTCAGACATTTTCTATAGCACTGACAGTCCATTTTCTAACTTACATCATTAAAACTCGATGTCACAATTATTATAAACTTAACTAGGTGATGCTCTGATTACAGTGAGTGCCACAGTGGTTGATTTTGTATCCCTACCCCCAAGTTGTAAAAATACACAAAATTAATTAGAAAACAAATTACTAAAGTTATTCCATTTCATTTTGACCTCTTTTTACCTATTAAATTTCAATAATGTGAGCATAAAGTGCAAGAAAATAAAAAAGTCGGCATCCTTTACGGTACGTTCGTGGTGAATGATAGCTTTTTCCCATTTGAAATTGCCGAATTGGGAAATGTACGTTGTTTCCGATGCCCTCAGAAATTTTGTATGTAACTGATAGGTCCTTTTTAGCTTTTATTGGTTAGAATAAAGTACCACGGTTACTCCCAACCTAATTTTATGATGCTGTGATGCATTAAGGGGCCACAGTGGCTGAATCTGCTGCCCTACCCCAATTTTACCAGTACGCAAAGGAACATAAAATGATCATAACAATTGCTTACGTCATACTCCTATGTTTAAATTTTTTTGTTGTTGCCAGTTTTCTTAACAAAGTATGCATATTGAGCATAAAAATGTGTGATCATTTCATTACTTTCAATGTGACCCTTCAATTTATTTGTAATTAGTTTTAGTTAAGGCATAAAATGCGGGAAACGTCCGTAAACAGGGGCTGCCGTTGAAGCTACTATGGTCTGCACATTCAGCAGTCTTGTCAAACTCAGGAAGGTGTACCTCAGGGAGATGTTGTGTCAGATGCTGTTCTTGGTCTAGATTAATGACATCAGTACAGCAGTACCAAGGTTCGTCTCGAACATCCTCTATGCAGATGACTTTGCATTTTGGAGCGCAACAGAACATAAAGAAATAGAATCCTGCAGAATCCAGGATGCTGCCAATAGAGTCAGCAGCTGAACTGAAAGATGGCCACTCAAACTGAGCTAGACCATCTCTTTCAATCAGATGGAAGAGGTCACATTGAAACTGGAGACCTTCCAGTACCAAAGACAGACACGCCAACTTTACTGGCAACAAATAAATTACTGGATTCACGTGGAGGTCTCATGTCGAAGCCATGAAGGCTAGAGCTGTGAAAAAAGTCGCTGATGTAGAAACTGGTGGGGACCACACTGGCGCAAATTACAGCATCCTGGCGTAAGCAAACACCAGCTCGGTCAGACCAGTAGTGCGGTACCAAGATACTTCGACAACATGAAACACTGCCGGCAAAACCCAAAAAGCCAGGCTTGACAAGATGCAGAACATGGGTCATTCTCATGATGCAGTGATATTCTTTGAGCAGTCTGGAGCACCCCAATTTAGGAAATGGAGGACATTGGAGCCACTGGAATGCAGAACAGCACACGCGATGAAGAGACTTACTAAACACCGACAGCACTGGCGACTACAGGAGCATACCAACAACCGTCAGAAACGCCAAAGTCTGAACCGCCAACTGAAGGCCCGGCAAAGAGCTAAAACTGACGTCCTGGAACCAAGCCCAAAGACCAAAGATGTGTGAAGAGCTCCCTTCAGATACCTGGACATCTCGAAAGAGCCTTCTAGACAACATAAACGATGTTCCAGGACTCTTTGCCAAAGGTCGCGGCACTGCACAAAGCCATCTCGCTGGAGATTGTGCACAGCAGCTGTGCTCACATCTACACAGGGTCCGCACAAGACGCCGTGCAGAACGAAGGAAGTGGTGTGTACATCTCTTGTGCAGACCGCACTACTACCTCCATCTCCTTACCAGCTGGCTGCAGCAGCTCCAACTATCTTTCAGATCTGCAGGTGCTCAACACAGCAGCAGAGCACTAGCTAGGTTAAGGCAGCAGGTTGATCCACTGACCTCCTCACAAGGAAGCTTCAAGATAGACTGGATGCCCTGTCCACAAAATAGTGCCGCAGTGAATTCCAGTGCATTCTGGAGTAGCTGGGAATGGAGAGGCTGACAGCCTGGCCAAAGCAGGCGCCAGACTACCTGAAGATCACAACCTCCTGTTAAAAAAAAAGACACTACAGCAACAAAGTGATTGGCAACAGCAGAATGGCAGCTGCAGCCCGTGGGCAGACGACATCAACAAGCTGAACAGGGAGAGCCAGGCCACCATCTTTCATCTACACACCTAATCATTCTGGACTCACCTCGTGAGACTGGGTCTTGCAGAAACAGCCCCAAGCGAATGTGGAGTAGAAAATCAGTCTCCTTAGCACATTCTCCAGACCTTTCCATACAGAGAAGTGGTCCGCTGGCAGTTCTGGCCAGAAGACACGCCCCTGTACACAAAACTCTGAAAACCTGCTGCCGAACTCTTGACAGCTCACCTATTGGTAGCCAGAAGAATATAAGATTTAAAGACGGCCATCAAGGAATTGAACGTTGCAGAAGAAGAAGGCGAAAAATGGGGGTGGAAGTTGTGATCCCGTATTTTGATAAGATTGTTTTGGCTGTTAGGAACCATGAAATTTTATTACGCATATTCATATTTACACCTTTCTAGACAAAAATAAATGAAAAGAATTCAATTCAATTCAATTCAATTCAAATACTTTATTGTGTCAGTCTAGCCGACAAATTTTCTTTCGTTGGGATCACATGCGCGTACGGTTTTAGCCACATTATAACAATGGTGAAAAAAAAAACAAAAAAAAAACCAACATGACCACAGTGTACATTGTTAGTGGTATAGGAGTGAGTCTGTCACTTGCAAGATGCCACTGCGACATCTGAGGTGCAAGTTCCTTGACGGCGTCAACGAGGAGAGAGAGATACGCTAGTTAACACACTCTTCATTTAGGAGACGGATGACCGAGGGTACAAAGCTGCCCTTGTAGCGTTTGGTTTTAACAAGAGGAGCCTTGAACCTACGGCCAGACGGGAGCTTTTGAAGGTGCTTAGAAAGGCAGTGGGAAGTGTCAGCTACCAGCCTCAGGCCCTTGCGTATCATTCTCGTCCTGTAGAGGCCGTCAAGGCTCTCCAACCTGCCCCCAACGATTTTCTCACTAAGCCTGATTATCTTATTCAGCTTCCTAAAGTTCTTCTCGCCCAGGGAGCCGAACCATGAGACAAAGGAGAATGTAAGAATGCTTTCTATAAAGCAGAGGTAGAACTGCCTGAGGATTTTGGGGCTCACATCAAAGGAGCGGAGTTTGCGCAGCATATACAGTCTCCCTTGGGCTTTCTTAAAGATGAGGTCTGTGTTGTCGGTGAAGGATAGCTGTGAAAAGAAGAGACCTTACTAGACCCGCCTTACGCTGGTAAAATATTACCTAAAAGACCAGCCAGTTAACCATTGTTACAATTAAATTGATGGGTCACATAGAAATCAATGAAATGATCACAAATTTTATGCTCAATGTCCATACTCTGTTAAGAAAACTGGCAACAACAAAAAGAAATTAACAGAGGAGTATGACATAAGCAATTGTTATGATCGTTTTGCGTTCCTTT
The DNA here is from genome assembly GCA_036245525.1 of Semisulcospira habei. NCBI lineage: Eukaryota > Metazoa > Mollusca > Gastropoda > Semisulcospiridae > Semisulcospira > Semisulcospira habei. The sequence goes on from BTPG01000001.1 coordinate 197,293,885, forward strand.
GCGTACTGATAAAATGGGGGTAGGGCAGCAGATTCAGCCACTGTGGCCCCTTAAAGCATCACAGTATCATAAAATCAGGTTGGGAGTAACTGTGGTACTCTATCCTAACCAAAAAAAAGCTAAAAATGACCTATCAGTTGTATACAAAATTTCTGAGGGCATCGGAAACAACGTACGTTTCCCAATTGGGCAATTTCGAATGGGAAAAAGCTATCATTCACCACGAACGTACCGTAAAGGATGCCGACTTTCCTTATTTTCTTGTACTTTATGTTCACATTATTGAAACTTAATAGGTAAAGAGAGGTCAAAATGAAATGGAATAACTTTAGTAATTTTTTCTAATTTATTTTGTGTATTTTTACAACTTGGGGGTATGGATACAAAATCAACCACCGTGGCACTCACAGTAAGCACAGCATCACCTAGTTATGTTTATAATAATTGTGACATCCTGTTTTAATGATATAAGTCGAAAAATGGACAGCCAGTGCTATAGAAAATGTCTGAAGGCATCTGACATTATTTTTGTCTTTTTTTGCTATTTCACGGAAATGACTGTTTACTGGGTGCACAAATACCTTCACTGTGAGCCAGAGATTCAATATTTTTCATTCTGTTTTTTGCAGAGGACGCAGAAGGTGTGCCGTAACATAATATTGATTGATTTGGGCTTCTGGAATGAATTCTTATTTATTTAGAGGAAAATGAATCTCAACCTCATTTTAGCATCCGTGAAGAGCGTGAATGGGGGTGCCCTTGCGCCATCGGCTATATCTCTGGTGTGTTCCTAAAGATTTAACGACTATGCACCAGGTGCAGGAGACGGATACACCATGACAATTCAAGGGCAGTGCCAGATTAGCTTGGCGCCGACAGGCGCCAAGCTAATCTGGCACTACCCTTGAATTATCATGGTCGACCCATCTCCAGCTGTAGATCGTCGGGGCTGAATAAGTTAAGGCTCGAAGAAGGCCCCGAGCCAACTAGGGACTACCATTACAATACGTGTCTTTTTTTTTTAGAAAATTCCACAATGTGTGCTATAGATACGGGCCGGATGTAAAAGCCCAAAAGGTCCTCGGACCTACTTCAGCCTTAGCTGGCCCGATGCGTGCGGGCCAGCTAAGGCTGACGTCGACCCAAAGACCTTTTGGTAACCGTGAGCTCCGTTCCCAGAGCAGTAAACGGACTGGTAGCTAGATCATCAGTGATTTGCGGATTTTTGCTTTGAAAAAGCAAATTAGCAATTTAAACTGGCTTGACGGATCATAGATGTGAGAAGTAGCGCAGAGCAGAGCTGCCGACTCCAAGCTTCCTATAGCACTTTGTGAAACCTTTCAAATCACAATGAGTTAACCCCTGCACTGCAGGTAAAAGTGAGCACGATCGATACAACTGGAAGATGGTGAAGACACGTATTGGCACTATACCCTTGCCCATCTATCTCACCTCTAGCTGCCCAATGCGCAAAAGGCCATAGGGCCGTCGTCGGCCGACGTTGGCCTGCGCACAGCCGTGCGCGGGCCAACGGCGGCCGACATCGCCCCGATGGCCTTTTGCGCACTGGTCGGTACCTTTGGCGCGTGACGAGTGTGTGCGTTTTAAACTCAACTGATCAGTTTGAAAAAAAAAACAATATGGGATGAACCATAACCCACAAAGTCCCTTCTATATGAGAGCTGTCCTCGCTGTCAATGGTCTATACCTTTTTGTCTTTGACCTGATTCTGATGTTGAATTATCTCCTATTGAAAAAGTCTCGCAGATCTGCCAATGCGTCAGTGAGTTCTATAAGGGGCGCAGGACATACGCGTCATTGATTTGTCAAACGTCATTAATTTTGTCATGACGTAAGTTTTAGTTTTCTCGTAATTATATATTATATATAGGGGCGGTCCGTGGCGCAATGGTTAAGGCGCCTGCCACCAATGCTAAGGTGCGAGGTTCGATACCGGGTTTCGGCGTCGGATTTTTCTCCTCTAGTAAGTGTCACCGTTAATTCGGGCGGACCGTCGGGGGTTCTTTCTCCGTGTACTCCGGTTCTTCCACCCCCTCCACTTTGGTACCGGTTTCAGGCCACTCATATAAATTTCAAATACAAGCGATCAAAATTTCCGAAACCTCAGTAGCTGAGCTGACCCTTCGCACCACGTGAATGCCCTGTGTCTGTCTTGTACTGTGTTTGTCTTCAGAGTTAATGCGTGTGTGTCACGTGAGCGTGCGTGTTGGGTTCAGTTCGCGGCGCTTTGAGCCCATTCGCCGAATTAGGAAAAAGCGCCTATATAATAACCGGTATTATTATTATTATATTTTGCCGTTGATATGAGTTTCACTTTCGCTTCATAGGCTTGAGAAAATGTTGACAAAACTAGAACTTCACAGTACAATTTCATTTTTGCTATAATTTGTGTGAAAGCAGGTTGACTTTACCTAGTTACATGATATACTAAGTACACGGGTCACCTGCATGCTCTTCTGAAAGCTCGTCGATGTGTGTGTGCGTGTTAGTGCGTGCATGCGCGCGCGCTCCAAACATATCCAAGAAGCATACATCCTCATGCGCCTGGAGGGCGCATGAGGATCTATACCTCCTGGAGATGCGAGCATGGTTGTCTGAGAGAGAGAGAGAGAGAGAGAGAGAGAGAGAGAGAGAGAGAGAGAGAGAGAGAGAGAGAGAGAGAGAGAGAGAGAATGACGTCATATTTAGAGTATTATGTCAGTATCTGCGTGATGACGGAGTTGCCTCTTTTAAGTCACCGCCAATGTCTGACTTTCTGCAGAAGTAACGTTTTTTTTTTAGTGTTTTAATTCTTTTCTGAAAAGAATTAATTTTTACTAAAGAAGTTGAAAGGATACAAACTAGCTAACGAACTCATCCAATGTCATACTCTAAACTAGCTATATGCAAAAGTTCAAGTAAATATGACAAAAATTACGGGCTGTAATCTGGGTCAACCGACTTCTTATAAACGGTTGTTTATGTCTTCAATGAGACATTCAATTACAATATGCTCGGAGGCTCTCTAAGCCACCCACTTAAGAAAGTATTTCGCCAAGTTTCAAGCTTGTGTGTACAGAAATATCGGAAATTCTCTTGTTTACACATTCGCACACATATACATACATACATACGCACATCCATACATACGCACATACGGCGCTTTGCGCCAAATGTACGTTCAGCAGCGAGGTTAGCGTAACTAGACATGACGTAGTTTTTAATTGTTACTTTAATTTTTAGAGGTTTAGCCTGCCCGTTTTTGACATCATGGACATGCTATTAAATTCGCCCACACCGACCCGTTCTAAAAACTTTTAAAAAAAAGGATCGGACAAAAAAAAAAGTTTATTGCTGAGGTCGAGATGAAAAGGAACAACTCGAGCGCCGGAATCATCGTGACAAAATGCGATACCGACAATCAAAAGGGCTGAGACGGTATACCATGTACTATCATCAGTGTAAATGTACACAAAGCATTATGTATATGAAGAGGGGTTTTGAACGCTGTCCATTCATGCCAAGGTGTACAATGTTTACAAATCGAAAGGCAGCATGAAAAATGTAGCCAAGAATATTATATCGGATAAATAGTCACGTGATTTCAGTTGGGCATTCAAAGTCTTACTACAGAACATGCTGTTTTGCGGTAGTTTCAGAATGTTATGTTTTATGAAGACATGTTCATTTTTGGTCCGTTACCATTGTACACATCTGCAGGAATGAATAAAGAATGTTTTTTTTTAATTTAAAAGAACAAAAAAAAAAACTTTTGCAGATATGCCCTGTGTACATTTACTCTTAGGACAGGGCGAGGTATATCATCTCAGTTCCTTTGGCCGTCAGTATCGCCACCGACAGTCAAAAGGATAATGCAATAATAATAATAATAATAATAATAATTTATTCTGTTTTACCGAAACATGGCTGACGGAGGACTCTGGGGAAGTGACATTGCCTGGTTTTACAACTGTACGGGCTGATAGGGACAGGGTTAAGATTCAGAAGAATGTGGGTGGTGGTGTGTGTATGCTCGTCAGCGAAGAGTGGGCTACACAGCTGACTGTCCGTGAGCGGGTGTGTACACGCAACCTTGAACTGCTAACCGTGTCGCTGCGACCACACTACTTGCCACGTGAATTCGGCCAGCTGACTATAATTACCGTTTATGTTCCGGGTCCCGACTTCAAAGCTGCAGCTGAGACGATCGCTGACTGTTATTCCAGAGTGGTGTCAAACTATCCTGACCAGCCAGTATTTATTCTTGGCGACTTCAATCAGTGCGATTTAACACCACACCTCTCTCTACAACAGTACATTGCATGTCCTACAAGACGTAATCGCACTATTGATCTCTGCTTTGGCAACATTGACGATGCGTTTAAGCCGTTGTGTAGGCAACCCACTGGGGCGCTCGGACCACAACGTCATACACTTGTTGCCAAAGTATAGACAAAAATAAAGACATCCAAGACTGTAACTAAAAACCACACAGCTGTGGACACCGGACAGCATGGAGGAGCTCCGTGGGTGCTTTGAGGCGACATATTGGGATATGTTTACTCATAACTGTGATGACCCTAATGAACTTGTTGAGACAGTCACTTCTTACGTAAGATTTTGTGAGAACACTGTAATTAAAACCAAGACAGTGAAGATGTTTGCCAACAATAAGCCATGGGTCAGCAAGGAGCTAAAGGTGTATTTGAACCAGAAGAAACTTGCTTTCTTACAGGGTAACACTGATGAATTTCAGGAAAAGGAGAGGGATTTTAAAAGGGCTGCTAGGACTGCCAAACTGAACTATAAATGCAAGATCGAAACAAAATTTTCTTCTGGCAACGCTAGAGATGCATGGAATGGTCTGAACGCAATGATGGGTAGGCAGCAAAAGAAACAAACCAGGCTCTGCACTGGGAATCCAGTTGAGATGGCCAATGATCTAAATCGTTTTTACTCACGGTTCGATGGCAGAAACCTTAGTGATAACTGTGATGAATTGTGCCAGTCCATTGTGCCGGAACCATTGTCAATTACTGAAGAGGAGGTAGTAAACATCTTTTCTAAGCTGAATGCACACAAAGCACCTGAACCAGATGGGTTAGGTGGAAAAGTATTGAAAACCTGTGCAGGTCAATTGGGGAAGATCTTCACTACTATCTTTCAGTTCCTGCTTGATCATCATACTGTCCCTACGGCTTGGAAGTCATCAATCATTGTCCCGATTCCTAAAAAAAATAACGCTCATGAATTCAACGATTTACGTCCAGTTGCATTGACTTCTATTCTGTCAAAATGTATGGAAAAAGTGGTGAGGAGGCATCTGTTAAATGATGTTGCCGAACTACTGGATCCATTCCAATTTGCATACAAAAAACATAGGGGTGTGGAGGATGCATGCCTTACTCTGTACAATCTTGTATTTCAACATCTTGAGAAATCAAAAGCACATGTGAGAATTCTTTTTATTGACTTTTCTAATGCTTTTAATACTGTTGAACCACTGATGCTTTTGCAGCGTATGACTGGACTTTAATGTGAACACAAACATCATTCTGTGGGTGCGAGACTTTTTGAAGGACAGGCCACAACGTGTAAATGTACACGGCAGTCTGTCTGACCAAGTGGTGCTAAATTCAGGCTGCCCTCAAGGTTGTGTCCTCTCTCCGACATTGTTTTCTATATACACAGACCATATGCGTTGTCACACTGCCACTTCTCGTCTCTTAAAGTTCTCAGACGACATGGCCCTTGTACGACTACTCCAAAAAGAAGACAGTCTGGCTGAGTACTTTGCACAGATAGCAGTATTATAGTCATGGTGCAAAGATAGTTTTCTGGAAATGAATGTACAGAAAACCAAGGAACTCGTCATTGATGACAGGAAAGTTGATGACATTTTTTGTACCTGTCTCAATTAATAATCAACCTGTAGAGGTGGTCACTGAATTTAAATACCTTGGCACAGTCATGGATAGTGGGCTGTCCTTCACCGGAAACACCGATCTGATTGTGAAAAAAAGCAAACCAGCGTCTTAGGAAACTGAGAAGTTTTGATGTCAGTTCCAGGGTTTTAGAATCCGTTTATAGAAGCCTGATCGAAAGCATACTGACTTTTAACATCACTGCTTGGTATGGCAACCTCAGTATGAAAAACAGGGGCAGACTGTCACATATCGTCCGAACAGCTGAGAAGATCATTGGCCTAGGACAGTACCCAGTAGATGATCTGTACCATAGAGCTGTCCGAAGGATAGCTGCTAGCATTGTCAATGATCCTCGTCACCCACTATCTGATCAGTTTCAAATGCTACCATCAGGCAGACGTTTCAACATGCCACTTGCCAAAAGGAATGTTTTTAAGAAGTCTTTTATTCCAACTGCTGTCTCGATTTTGAACTCTCGTTTATAACGCCGCGATAAGTATGATCTACTTAACATTACCTCCCATCTTGTGACAGATTGCTTGTGATAGATTGCTGCAATGATAATTTTTCATATGTTCTTGTAGCGTTTGTTAATGTCTTATATTGTTGTTTCATGACGAGCCGAAAGGCAAATTTCTGTCGTGCCTTGACTCGAACAGACAATAAAGTTGTATTGTATTGTATTGTATTGTATGTATTGTATAATAATAATAATAATAATATAAAGAGATATCAAGTCGCACACGTAGTAATTTCTAGTTATGTCCCCCTTGTACATTACTGTAATGATCGGGGACAAAAACGTCTATGGCCGCCTCGGACACAACAGGGGCGGATCGGGGTGGGACGGGTGGAGGGGGGGGGAGGGGGTTCCTGACACCCACCCTCCGACCCAAAATTCTTTAAAATGCTATAACTAAGTCCCTTTTTGGGGTGTTTGGACCCCCCCCCCCCCTTACCCCACGTTTAATATTTTGGCGAGTTTTCACACACACACGCACAGCCCCGCCCCCTCTCGTTGTTTGATATTTTGGCGAATGGTGAGAGTCTAAACACGCACGCGCCTTTCCAAACCCGCCCTCCCCCCCACCCCCTCCCGCTTTTCGATTTTTCGGCCTCTGGAAGCAAGGTCTAGCGTCGGGGAGGTCTGAAGGTCCCAAGCAAAAGGTTGGACTCCCCCCCCCCCCCCCCCCCCGACGCCCTTTTGAGGTAACCGATCCGCCCCTGCACAATCTTTCAAGACTTGTCCTAAAGTGTTTTTTTTTTTTAAGTCACATTAACTCATTCAGCCCGACGGTCGTATTTCCCAAATTTTGAAGGCGTCATCTAAAGACTATGCACAGTTGCAGGAGATGGATCGACCATAATAATTTAAGGGTAGTGCCAGATTAGCTTGGCGCCGACAGGCGCCAAGTTAATCTGGCACTACCCTTGAATTATCATGGTCGACCCATCTCCTGCTGTAGGGCGTTAGAGCTGAATGGGTTAGATGGATCATTGAACTCATTCGAGACGGGTCGTCTATGGATACGCGGATTTTTGTCGCGTATCTGTATGCGGCACGTCTCGAATGAAGTAACCCTTTTTCTGCCAATGAACACGGATTTCGCTTTTGAAACCAATGCACAATAAAGAGCGCGAAGAATACTGACAAATGAAATGGGACCCAAAATAGGCACAGAGAACACAGCCCTAACAAGAGGCATAAATTCTCCATGAGCCCCCGCGACTGCGATGGCTCATGAGGATTTGTCTCTTGCAGATGGGTAGCGTTCGTCTTGCTTCGACAGTTAAGGGGCTGAAACGCGGGACATCGAGTGGGGTGACATGAAAGGAACTTCTTTTTTTTAAAGTACCATTACGCGTAAATTTGAAGACACATTTCAGCACCATTTGTGTTTGTTATGCCTTGTCGACACACCTAATGAACTTTAACAGCAGTTGGGACACGCAGAAAAAGCACACGCGTAATCGCACACATATTATATTCTGCTCAGCCGTTAGTGTGTCAATCTATTTTTAGCTGTTTCTCGTACTGAAAGCATTATATTTATAAAACGGAGTAGGGTCATTGTCAAATTATTTGATATTAAAACGACCTGTGCTGAACTGGATTGTCCTGTGTCTAAATGAACCATAACTAGACCTGTGTGTAGCGTTTCCTAACCATCTGTTACAGAAGTGTATCATTGAACGGTTACAGCGGTAGTGGGCCTTTAATGGAAAAAAAACCTTGACTGATGGAAATCTGACGACTGTATCAAAATAGCTTGCTCAAAAACTGGCCACATTAAAGAACCCCGCATCATACTCTTTGAAACTGGCTTTTTTTCAGTACATCGCTTAAAAAAATAAAAATAAAAAAATAAATAAATAAATAACGTCTGAAAATTGACGTCTAAACCACAAAAGACAAACTCCGACAGCCGGAAGAACGTAGATTTGAAATTATGCTCGCAAGAGACATTGATCCTCATGAGCCCCCGCAAATGCGGGGGCTCATGAGGATCTATGTCTCTTGCATTTGAGTGTGTGTTGTTGTTTTTTTGTGTGGGGGTGTCCCAGGGTTAAAGAGTTAACAATCGCACGCGTGTGCATAATAGACAGGAATTGTAGCTTACAGACAATGCTGAAGCTCGATGATTTTGATGGCTCTATTGACAAACCGACTTTGATGCCATAATCGCTGATACGCCTTCTGGAATAACAGAACTAACTGCCCAGCCGTGACGCGTGAGTTAGATTGTGCACTCACAAAACAGTTTGTCGTTTGTGAGACAAGAAAACCATCCATTTAGAAGACAACGCCAGTGTCAACTATAAAGATGACCTTGTGCTGGAAACCATCCAAATAGCAATAGACACGTCAAAGGTTCTTCTGGTTGTTCAGGAACTTTTATTGCTTGTTCTTTCATTCAATCGTTTGTCTGCGTCTCTCCGTTCGTTCGTTCGTTCGTTGTTTTTTTTTTTTGGTTCGTTCGTTTGTTCATTGGTTCGTACGTTCGTTCTTTCGTTTGTTCGTTCGTTTGTACTTTCTTTTGTTTGCTGGTTTGTTCGTTCTTTGATTTGTTCGTTCAGAGGTTCTTCCGGATGTTTTAAAAACGTGATTGCGTTTGTTTGTTTGTTTCAGGATCAGGGTCAGGATTTTATTTAACGTCTTTTCACACATTGTTGATATTAGACAACAACAACAAAATCAACAACCAAACACACAACTTGTGAATATCAAAGAATAGCAATAATTAACATCCAGCCACGCACACAAATTACTTATTATAATAGTTTACTCACCAGACTATGAATTATGATATTAACTATTGGAATTGCAATATTTCTATGTAAGATGTCATACATATTTTCTGCTAAGTGATCAACTGTTATGTTTTTTTTTTAAACAGATTCATTGTAATAGGACACTCACAGATTATATGTTTAACAGAGATGGGGCTTAAGCACTCGCATTTGATGTCTTTTGCGAATTTTGTTTTCCAAGAATTTAGTCTTAACTTGTAAATCAATGAAGCTGTTTTTCTTTGTTTATTTGTTTGTTTGTTTGTTTCGATTGGTTTTTTTATTGTTCCTTCCTTTTACCGTCCGTCAATCCTTCCCTTCGTTCGTTCGCTCATCTGCTTGTTAGTTTGTTTATTTATTTGTTTGTTAGTTCGTTTGATTGTTTGTTCGTTCTCATTGCATCCGTGCGACTTTGATTTACCAAGAACTTTGAACGGACATGCTACTTAACAAGGCCGCCATTTTTTCCTGCTTGCTAAATCATCAGTAAATCCTCCGCTAACAGCGCAGGCAAAGTTACGGGGGCTAAGTGTTACCAAATATGTGCTGGTCAGTGATTTTGGAACGTAAGGTCCAAAATCACAGACCAGCACACAAGTCAAGATGAAGATTAACTCATTCAGCCCGGCGCACGTATTTCTCAAATTTTGGAGGCGTCATCTAACAACTACGCACCTGTTGCAGGAGATGGATCGACCATGATAATTCAAAGACAGTGCCAGATTAGCTTGGCGCCGACAGGCGCCAAGCTAATCTGGCACTACCTTTGAATTATCATGGTCGACCCATCTCCTGCTGTAGTGCGTCAGGGCTGAATGGGTTAACTGTATTATGTTTTTTTTTTCTTCTGACAGCAAACGTGTTGATCGAGAAACATCTCCAACCTCTTCACTACAAGCGCACTCAGACTGCAGTCTTTGAAACCATTGTAATGTCAACGCCAAAGATCCCCAGTCGTCCAAGGAACAGGGTTACAAAGTGATTTCAACAAGAGGCATAGATCCTCATGAGCCCCCGCGACTGCGGGGGCTCATGAGGATCTATGTCTCTTGCATTTGGATCTCGTTCACATTTTCTCGTCAGTGAACTGGTTAAATTCTGGTAAGCCCGTGTTTCACTTCCCCCACTCCCCCCCCCCCCCCCCCCACCCAATTTTCAGAATGACTTTTCTCGCTTTTGAAATGCACTGAACCGTAAGAATCAACATCGCTTACCACTGCATTTTGGGCGCAAAGTCCAGCGCATGTTGAAGTTTTCGTGTTATTTGTGGTTTGATCTCTCCATAACTTTAAACGAGTATTTCTGTACAACAAATGCCTCGAATCGGTTGGCGAATGTGAAATAATGCTGTCCAAACAAACCGCTCAAAGCTCCATCCCTGGAGACCTGTGTACGACAAACAATCCCTGATTGCTGCTCTTTGGTTTTGGGCCCTCGGCGAACCGACCCATCTCCAGCGTTTGATGGCCGGCGTTAGGACAAAGCCTCGTGGGATAATCCGGGCCTTTTTACACGGGCCGTGTTCAGTAGAGCGGCGCCCGCCGGGGTTTCCCAGCGGACGAGACATAAGGGGCGTGCGAGTGATGTCTTTGGCTGTCGCAGCATTTTTGTCGCCGTGGTTTATTTTCAGGAATCACGACGATGAATAACCTAGCTGTTGAGCAAAAAGGTAGATGTCGGTAGATTTATTAGTGCTCCCCCCCCCCCCCGCCCCCCGCCCCTCCCCCCTCCCCCGCCCCCCATCGTTTCTATACATCCAGCGTTTCACACTCGGCTGTTGCGGTGGTCGAAAACTGATTACTCGTATGCTGACGAGCAAAAGAAATGCGGCATCATTCGTGTCATCGGAAACACTTAAGTCTACTCGGAAACTTTTGTTGAAAACATCAATAATATAACTAAACAAAATTAATGCTTCGTATGGTTTGTGGAGGCTGCTTTGCTTTCAGTTTGTTGTTAGCTGGTTTGTACGAGATAAATAGTAAAGGTGAATGAGACATTGCAAACCAGGGGGAAATATAATGACACTGGCTATGAAAATCGATAAAATACCGAACTGCACCCCTTAAGCGACGAATAAGTGTCCCCTACCTCACCCCAACCCACCCGACCTTTCAATACTGACTGCCCCCATCTCTTCACCACTTCACACTCTGCGGCAGTCGGGCCAGTGGGGGATAATAAACGCGCCAAACCGGAACCGCTGTCTAACAAAGATGGGGGAAACTCTTTTACGTGGGAGACCAGATTGATTTGTTCCGCAAGGGGGCGCCCTATGCTTGTCAAAACATGGCGGCCGCGGCCAAAGTGCCGAGAGGGGTTCGCGGTACGCCGGGGGAGTGCGTCACGGCGTTTCTTCAATTTGACCAAACTCTCTCCGAGTGAGCAAAAGGTCCTCGGGCCGAGTGAGCCCGACAGCGTCGGATCGATCCGATGATCTTTTGTTCTGCACTGTGGAGCCGGTTTGGCACGCAAGCTCGGCAAGCATTCCTGACAAGACAGACATCGGTTCGAAGGGAAAATGTCGTCCCCGAGGTTGTTTTGCTACCTGCGAACGTCAGCCTGTAAGAGATCCACCTACGCTAACACTGCGTCTAGCCAGGAGGACCTTGTATCTTAAAATCTGTGCCTTGAACGTTTAGAGACTTGTTTGTTATTTTGAGTACAGTGTAACTTTGTCATAACTAATATATGTTACATTGTTTCTTCTTGTTTCATGTTGTATTTGTATTTCAAATCTAGTAAGTTTAACCCTTTGGCTGCCAGCGGTGAGAAAGGATGTCTGAAACCATTGGAGATTTGCGACTGAACGACAGGCCTGTCCAGTGGTGGATCAGTTACCTTTCAGGGGAGAAGCTTTGATGTTGATCGTGAAAAAACTGTTTTGTTTGCTGCACTAACTTTCTTGTCTTTGTTATCTCTTCCAAGTTCTGTTGGAGTAAACAGATACTCGTAGTCTAAAAGCCAAAGAAACCTACCGTGACACTGCTCAATAAGGCCGGCTTCAAAATGTGCCTTTCAGTGGCCGGGGGCACACTTTGAAGCCAGCCTTTTTGGCTAGTGGGGGTGGTAGTGGGGGGAGGGGTGCACGATATATTCCATGGGCTCTTAGACTAGATTATAGTTGACAAAAACATACCAATGTAAGCAGAAGTTTGTCGGGCCCCACGGCGGCAGCAGTGGACCTGCGCACAGCCGAAGACGTTTTGCTAGCACTTTCCCGCAGCTGTTTAAATGCATAACCTGCTTTTTGACAGCGAGAATGGTGGACCGGCGGCGATTTGGTCAAAGCCGCAATGTGAAGGCAAAAGACACTCACATTTTTTGTGAGAAACGAGATTTCCAGTGTATTACATTGACAATGAAACTCTCGTTTTCACAAAAACGGATTTTTTTTGTCTGTTCAGTAAATCCTCCACGGGGCCGAGCCGCAGATCAGGTGCTATTTTCATCCTTGCCCGTCTGACGTAAAGCATTATGTGGGTTTTCTACTAATGGCATACATGTATAGTGTCAACATTAATGTTCTTTCATCTGCCCTCGTCTTACGTTATTGTCTTTGTCACGCCCTCACGCGCCGCGCGCCATCACGCGTCTCTGGGGAGCGCGACCGAGCAAACTGCACGTGCGCTACGCACTAGCCTCTTCCGGCGTTAGTGCACAACAGACATGCGCAAATGCAATCGGCGATCACGTCAGAGAAGTTTGTGAAGCGGGGCCAGCTTGGATGCGACGGGTGTCGAAAATGGTCATGTCACAGTTTCCTTTCCGGTGCCAATTTTTCTCCACCCAATCAGCACAAGTCCTCGGGCCCACGACGGCCGCAGTGGGCCCCGCGCACGACAGACGTTTTGCTGCTGAGTCAGAAGCAATTGTACAATGAGACACACTGCCACTGGACGCAGATTTTGCTTGTGACACCATTGTCAATTAAACGTCCCAAGATCCGCGGCTGTCAAAAGAACATGGACACAAAGTGGTTTCAGCAAGAGGCATAGATCCTCATGAGCCGCCGGAATTGCGGGGCTCATGAGGATCTATACCGCTTGCTGTTTGTTAGTGTTATATTTTTCTCGGCAATAAATGAATTAAAACTAGTGGACGCAGGCTGGGTTTTTGGAATCATTATAAATTCAACATGGAAGATCCCCAGTCAGCCGTCAAAAGAACATGGAGGGAAAGGGGTTTCAACAACAGGCATAGATTATCGTGAGCCTCCGTGGATCATGAGGATCTACGCCGCTTGCTGTTGGATGGTGTTATATTTTTCTCAGCAGTGAAAGAAAAAACAGTACTGCACGCAGAGTGTGTTTTTGAAATCATTGTTCATTCAACGCCGAAGATCACCAGCCGTCAAAGAAACATGCCGGCAAATTGGTTTCAGCAAGAGGCATAGATCCTCATGAGCCCCCGCAATTGCGGGGGCTCATGAGGATCTATACCTCTAGCTGTTTGATGGTGTTATATTTCTTCTTGGCCTTGAAGGTGTCAATAGTAGACAATGTCAAGATATACCGACACAATACAAAAAGCAATTGAACATACGTTTTTTAAAGCACCATTTGCGTCTCCTGTGTCTCGTCGACACCTAATCGACTTTAACAACAGTTTGGACAGGCAGCGAAAGCACACGCGTAATCGCACTTATTTATTCTCCGCAGCCGTTAGCTATCTTCAACTGTTTCTCGTACTGATAGCATTGTATTTATAGAACAGAGTGGCGTCATTTTCAGGTCATTGATATAAAGACGACGCGCGCTGAACTGGATTGTGCTGTGTCTAAATTAACCATAACTATAAGTGTGTAGCGTCTCGTAACCATCTGTTACAGAAGTGTATCTTTGAACAGTTACGGCGGTAGTGAGCCTTAAACAGCAAAGCCAGAATACTGACATGCAAACAGCAATATGTAACATGTGGGCGCGTGTTACGTCAAGGGTATGAATATGCAAGCAAACAGAAGTAGCGTCGATTTGGTGGTGGTGGTGGGGAAGGGGGATGGGGGTGGGGGTGAGGGTGGGAAGGGGCCTTTAAGACCTGTGCGTTGATTTTTCATTATCGCTTCATCCGGTAGGCTTTTTCTTCCCTTTTCTGACATTTGTTTGAAATATCGCATCATCTCTGTGTTGGTAAATGCATGTAACCTTGCCTCATGTGTTAAACGGTCAGGGCGTACCTGCCGTCAGCTTTATCAGATGACTTTATTTTTGAAGACGCAAAGGAACTGCAATGAACCAAACCTAAACAAAAACAGTACACAACTGCATGCTGTACGAGACTATTATTGTTATTATTATTATTATTATTATTATTATTATTATTATTATTATTATTATTATTATTATCCCATTCAGCCCTGACGCACTACAGCAGGAGATGGGTCGATCATGATAATTCAAGGGTAGTGCCAGATTGTCGGCGCCAAGATAATCTGGCACTGCCCTTGAATTATCATGTACGATCCATCTCCTGCAACTGATGCATAGTCATTAGATGACGCCTCTAAACTTTGGGAAATACGGCCTTCGGGCTGAATTATTACGTTTTATTATTATTATTATCACCATTATTATTATTATCATCATCATTTAAGTTTAGACCACAATAGTTATCAACGCGCGCGTGCGTGCGTGCGTGCGTGCGTGCGTGCGTGTGGGGGTGGGGGTGTGTGTGAGCAGCTTCAGTAATTATATTTTGATGTGTTTTATGTTCTTCTTTTAAAGTGCGCAGCACCAGACGATTTCCTAATGTATTTTTACAATTAGCAATAACGTTCTATCTTATTTTATCATAATCATCATCATCATCTTTTCAAAATGTCAGGCGCATGGCTTGTGTTGCTGAGTTTATCTTGTCACTGTGTCACTTGTTTTGATGCATGTTCTGTACATACATATTTCAACCCCTGCCTGGCTCGTTTTGTTGCTTTGGCATCTGCAACGACTTTTTAAAACATTTTTTAAAAGCTTACAGTCGACTGCTTAGTAAGCCAAAGCTCTTCATGCCAACGACTGTGGGGCTCATTGCATCCAACATGGGCCCGAGGACCTTTTGCTCCAAGTATTTTGTCTCGCCATGGACTCGCAGCCAAGTCAAAGGTCTGCTAACCTGTCAGAAAAGAAGGCACAGTCGGAGGAGAAGTAAGCTCCCTTGCCATACCTGTTCTGGTGCTGTAGAGGTGCCAGTACGCAAAAGCCACCGGGCGGAAGTCCCCCGCAGTGGGCCCGCGTATGTGGGCCCACTGTGGCTGATGTCGGCCCGATTATCTTTTGCTTTCTGTAAACTAATCTTCATATCTGTATACTCAAGCTCTCTCACTTATACCCGCTTACACACGCATGATATGCAAAACTTCACACCCACTCACACACTCTCATTCAATAAAGACAGATGGAATTAGAGTCACCGCATCCAAATGTATTTAAAATTTCTACGAGAACCGCACACCCGGGTACGCCCGAGTTTCTCAGAATCCTACAACATACTTCAGTTTTAGCCGGAGATCAGTGAACTGAAATGAACTGTTTATTGTGGTTCAGGATTATCACTGTCCTCATTAATCAGCAGCTTTCCAATTTAAAATAAACGTCCGTGACTGTGTTTTCGCTTGGCTAGTTTCGTCCTAGAACCGTCCACTCGCTTTTGATTTGAGACATCGTTAAGTAAGCTTATATATATTTTAAAACGTGAAATGAAATGAAATGAGACGTCGTTAATTAAGCTTATATTAAAAATGAAATAAAATAAAATACAATACGAAAAGAAATGAATTTTAAAAATATTAAAAAATAAATAAATAAAATATAATGAAAAAATTAAATCTGAAAAAAAAAATTAAAAATACTACGTATATAACACAATAAGTGTCTCTGGCCTGGTTTTCATTATGAATGATAGAAATAACCTTTAAAAAAAAACTACAACTTTACAACAACTGCAACGAATCAAGAAATAACTACAAAATGAAAAAAATAAGTCTGCCTGCTCTTCACTACTCTCTCCTTTCAATAGAATTCGTCTCGAACCGAAATACAAAAGAAGCACACAATAAAAGCTGGAACAAAGATTTAATCTCTGCTCGCGTCCAGCCTCTATTGCTGTTAACATCACCAGAGGGGTTATTATCGCGAAATAGATTCTTCTAAGCTGGGCTGCGATGCTGCGTCATAATCCCGTGCTGGTTGTAGTGGTGGCTGCTGGCGCGGACGCAGCAGTTGCCCCTGCTGGCGCTGGAGCATTTGGAGGTTTCCCGGTAAGTAAAGGTCCCCGGGCCGACGACGGCCGCATTTGGCCCGCGCACTGCCGGGCCAACTGCGGCCGCCGTCGGCCCAGGGACCTTTAGCTTACTGGGGTTGTTTCCTGCATGTTCAGTGCAGCCGCAGCAGTAGCATTTTGTCCTTTTTTTGTTCTTTGGGTTTTTGTTTTTTTTTGTGTGTTTTTTTTTTTTTTTTTTTTTTTTTTGTTCTCTTTTTCTCCTTGGTGCTGTTGGAACCCGAGTTGCTGTGGGCTTAACAGAAAATTCCAAGAAAGAAATTAACACGCTTAGAAAGGGCAATTACGTCACAGGTTTTTGCTACTTTGTCTGCGTGTCCATGCTGAAAATGGTTAAAGCGAATGAAATACTCGTCTCTGTCCATTTTGAAAAAGGGTTTTAACCATGGGCATGCAGTCAAGTATTTTAACTTTTTTTTCAAAAGGGAGATAAAGACAAGTATCTCATTGGCTTTTCAGGCTAAGTCTTCCCCCTAAGTTTGGAATTGTCTCCCCTTTCAACTACGCTACTGTCCTTACCTCCAATCCGTCAAGATCCAATTGAAAACATACTAGTTCCAACTACCTTTTGGTCTTAACTAGACCTCTTTTCCTGCAGACGCTGATGCACTCTTACTCTTGTTCGAAGTCTGTTTAATCTTCTGTTTTACAGAACATTTTCTATTTATCTGTATCGAGTTTTATAATTATTTGTATCATGTTTGTTTACTTGTGGTGTTTTTTTGGGGTCCCCCTTCCCCACTTTTGAAATAATTTATTTGCAGAGTGCTTTGAGCCTACTTTGTGGGAATCATGTGCGTTATAAGAAACACGTATGATTATGATTATGATTATTATCATTATTAGTAGTAGTAGTAGCTTAGAGGAGGTTAAACGCTATATAAATGTACATTATTATTATTATTAGTGGTAGTAGTAGTAATATTAACCCCTTCCCTGCCACTGGACGTACTGACATTTTTTTAAAAACACCTTTGTTCATTCGGCAACGACCAAAAAACACAACACTCCAAGAATCATCGATACACATTGGTCTCAGCGAAAGAAATAGATCTTCATGAGCCCCCACTATGCAGGGGCTCATAAAGATCTATGTCTCGTGCAGTTGGTCCTTGTTCCCTTTTTTTCTCGGCAGTAAAGGCGCTACTTAATGCTCTACTAATGCGCTACTTATCTTCCCTTTGGAGAGACGCGTAACAGAGTTACGCTTGAGAATGTAATAAACTGTGTGCAAAATGTCCTTTTTGTCTGGATTTCATGATAAAGATGGGTTAAGCATCTCCTGAACGCTGCATCCACGTGTGTCCTTTGTTCAAAGACACGCTTCACGAACTTTCAAAGGAGGAGCGGCTTCGAGATAGGCTTCGTGAGCGAGATTCCCGAGAGAAGGATCTGGATTTTCGTCTTCTTTTGTGTGACCGGTGGCTCCGTCTGGAAGACCTCTTCGCTCTGAAAAAAAACACGTAGAAAAAAAATAGCGTTTTAGCTCGTGCTGCTTATACAAATATATGCACATATAAGTCAGTAGACGCATTTTTTTCTGAAATCTTTGTGTTTTTTTCAGCGAGCAAAAGTCACAATTATCCCAGGAACATGCATACAAATTTGGTTTCAGCAAGAGACATAGATCCTCATGAGCCCCCGCAGTTGCGGGGGCTCATGAGGATCTACGTCTCTTGCAGTTGGGTTGTCTTTTACTTTTCTCGGCAGTGAACGGGTTAACATACCTGCTGCCACTCGTGGAGGGCTTGTCAGTGATACTGCTACGGCTCGGAAATTTGTCTGGTAACGTGGGTCTGCTGACGTCACGAGACGGCAGCTGGATGGCGGGTTGCTCGTGAAGGTTCTTGCAGGTTGACCCGAACTTGCATCGACCCTAGGGGAGACAATGTCACGTTAAACGAAGGGTGTTATGTGCAGTTTGTATCCCTAGTGCTCCGTATCAATGAGTTTAAATTAATCTCTTCGCTGGCCCAAGTGATCACGAACTTTGGGTCTGCCACACTGACTGACATTCGCACGAGGAAACATAGGTAAATGAGACCCATTTAGCCATTTTACCATTTAGGTAAATGAGACCCATTTAGCCATTTTACCATTTAGGTAAATGAGACCCATTTAACCATTTTACCATTTAGGTAAATGAGACCCATTTAGCCATTTTACCATTTAGGTAAATGAGACCCATTTAGCCATTTTACCATTTAGGTAAATGAGACCCATTTTACCATTTAGGTAAATGAGACCCATTTTACCATTTAGGTAAATGAGACCCATTTAGCCATTTTACCATTTAGGTAAATGAGACCCATTTAGCCCTGAGTCCCTACAGCAGGAGATGGATTCACCATGATAATTCAAGGGTAGTGCCAGATTAGCTTGGTGCTTGAAGGCGCCAAGCTAATCTGGCACTACCCTTGAATTATCATGGTCAGCCCAGCTCCTGCAACTGGTACATAGTCATTAGGCAACACTTCCAAATTTTGAGAAATGGGACCTTGGGGCTAAAAGGGTAAGAACGTAGGACTAATAAGAGAAATAAGCAAGCAACCAACCAACAAGCCAATCAATCAATCAATCAATCAATCAATCAATCAACCAACCAACCAACCAACCAACCAATCAATCAATCAATCAAATCAATCAATCAATCAAAAGCAGTGATTTAAAATGCATGGTCTATTGTGGTCAGAAATAAAATCTAGACAGTTTCTACCTTGGGAAAGAAAGTACAGATCTGCCTTGTTCTTGGTCGCTGTAGCCCTGACGGACATCCAGAACCTTGTGCTGAAAAGGACACGATGACAAAGACAAGAATTTGGTGATGGCGATGATGAAGATGAAGATGATAATTGTTATGATGATGATAATCATCATCATCATTACCACATCATGAACAACTGGCGTTAGTTTCCAACAATTAACTTAAGAGTTTTGGTTGATTTTCACATATTTGCGCGTTGCCCCATGAAAGGTACGTCGCAGTTCAGGAGCCAGATCGACCACGATAGTTAAAATGTGTAGCCAGAACAGCTTGACGTCTACAGGCGTCAGGCTAATCTAGCGGCAGCCCTTTAACAATCGTGCTTGATCCGTAACCTGCTGTAGTTTGTCATGACTGAATGGAGTTACAATTCCAACCAGTGCCGGAAGAACGCCTGACAAGCTGAGTTTGCGGACCTCGCGTGCACTCTTTGTCCAGCCAGGCAGCGTGAATACGGGTCCTGATGTCGTCAGAGTCAAGGTCATCGCCAGCGTAGACGAACAGGTCCTCCAGGATGTCCTTGGGTTTTCTCTTCGTGGACACGCCATACAGCTCCAGAATTTCCAGCACCTGAAAGATAGGAGGAGATGGAAGTGGACAGTGCAGGTCCTACGTTTCACCCGGACCTAGGCAGAAAATAGGTCGTGCACATTGTGGATCATTGCTAGTTAACCCCTTCTCTGTCACTGTACGTACGTTGTTGTTCATCTGAAATCTTTTTTCATTCAGCAACCGAACTCTTAAACCGTTCAGAAATCATGGATACGAATTGGTCATAGCAAGAGGCATAGATCCTCATGAGCCCCCGCAGTCGTGGGCGCTCATGAGGATCTATATCTCTTGCAGATGAATCGTGTTCACTTTTTCTCGCCGCAGTGAAGGGGCTAACGTTTCATTCCGAGGGACTGTAGAATGAGCCGTGTCTTTCATTTCAGTTCCTTTTGGATTGAATTGGACTTTACTGGACCGGATCAGATCGGACCGGATCAAATCGGATTGAATTGGATCAAACAGACTTCATTAGACTGGTTTGAGCGGGTGGGGACCGGACTGGACAGAATTTAGTTCAGTATAATCCACTGCATTTCCAATCAGTTCAAATTTACTTGAATGGAGACGTGATTCCGGTTTTTATTGGTTTATCAGCGAAGCTATGTTGCCATAAGCACGAATACGATACGAATACGATCAGAACCCGATATGGCAATGCAATGTCCGTTCAAAGTGCGAGGAGCGCGTGTTTCCATGTAAAACATGCAACATCCAAATTCCGTCACAGTACCACATGATCGAGCTACAAAAACCCTTGTTTTCATCCCTACGTCACACGATCAATCACTTTTGCGCAAACTGTACCACATGACTGAGCTACAAAAACCGTTGTTGCAACTAATGGCGGACCGTGTGTACAATTGCCGTTTGTATATTTAACCCACCTGCAGGGCGAGGTTTACCAACTCAGAGCCATTTAGTGTTGTTCGAAACAACAACACTACTGGAGACGACAACGTCATGAAAGATTTTTAATTATGTCATAAGTCTATTATATATAAATATGTATTCCTTTTACGTCAGTCATGTCTGGGGCGATCCAGATCGAAAGATTTTTTAAAAATTATTTTGTATTTTTATTTTTTTTTTTTTTCTTTTACGAAATTAGTGAAGGAATGAAAACAGGTAGCAGAGGCTTGCTGCACGGACCATTGTAGGCCTTCGGCGTTTGGGGTACAATGGTTCCTTTGACCTCCCTCAGGCCTGCAAGGGTCCGTGTAGCAAAACCCCTGCGACCAATAACTAATAATGTATGACAAAATTACGTCATAATTTCGGCCCTAACACATGCGACATCCGACAAAATCGCTACCCTGGGAACGAACAAAAAAATCGTGTCGTGTTAGTTTTGCAGTCGCATGCGAATTTCGGTACCTCATCGGACAAAATGGAAACACACAATCATAAAAACGACGTGCAAGAACTGTTCTGCCTCGGACCCGCTTCGGATTCGGCTTCAGATTCGGCTCGTATTCGTATCTGATTTGTGCTTATGGAAACGTAACTTAATTGTTTTACGACGCTTTTTAAAAAAAATGCCGAGATCTGAAAATGAGAAAAAAATATAAATGAAGTTGTTCAAACCTAAAATTGTATTATACCAACAGATTCTCTGTTCGTTCAAGTGCAATAAAATGAAACAAATTGAAAATAATTATAACAAAACAAACAAAAAACTTTGATAATTTATTTTTTAAAAAAATATTTAAAAAAACCGTTGATGTCATAAATCAACTTTTTGCTGTTACCAGACGTCAAACTGTTTACCACGTCTGACTGACTTGAGCCTCAAGCTACGCTTCCATAAGCACGAATCCAATACGAATACGATCCGAACCCAATGCGATGATGCAATTTTTCATCAAAAATTGCGTCATTTTCGTTCGAAGCCGGAAGCGAATTCGTGTACCGCATCGGGCATATGGAAACACACAAACATGTAAAGGACTTGCGCGATTTTTTTCTGTTTCGGACCGGATTCGGATCGGTTTCGTATTGGATTCGTGTTTATGGGTCGCCGCCTTTAAGCTACGATTCCATAATCACGAATCCGATACGAATACGATCCGAATCCGAAGCGGGTCTGAAACAGAAAGGTTCGTGCAAGTCCTTTTCATGTTTGTGTGTGTTCCATATGCCCGATGCCAAAACAAATTCGCATCCGACTTCGAACGAAAATGACGCAAGTTTGGAAGGAAAATTGTATCACCGTATCGGGTTCGGATCGTTTTCGTATCGGTATGCTTAAGAGCTGTTCTTAATTGGACGAACTTCTGATCGACAAACCTAGATCGGAGAAGATCGGCGATCTTTTGATTTGTTTCTTAATTGAGGTTGAACGAACCTAGGCGAACTTCAGCAAACCAGGTTTGCCATGGTTCTCTTTCTTAACTGAAGTGCTTGATTCGGCGTACTTACTGTCTGCGAAGGTGTTCAAAATGGCTCTATGCCGCTTCGCGATTTGAACGATGTTTGTTTTTGTACTCCTTGCAGTAGCGACCCCACAAACAGCGTTGCGCCTCCCACAAATCAATTAAAAAAAAATAGGTCTTGTTCTTCGCACGATCGAAATACCGCCGTCCGCCATATTTGTTTGTATCGGTGACTATCTTCTTATCTCCAACGCAGAAGATGGTAAAAGTTTTGACCAATCAGAGAAAAAGTTCGCCTTGGTTTGCTCAACACGTTGAGCGAACGTTTTCCGACAGCGAACTATGGTTCGCCGAGGTTCGTGAACTACTTCGAACTAGGTTCGCGTATCTTTAGATCGTCCAATTAAGAACCAACCTGGTTCGCTCGAGACCGTGAACTGTAGATCGTCAGAGTTCGCGAACTAAAGTTCATTTAATTAAGAACATGCTTAAGGAATTGTAGATTTGTTGTTTTTGAAATATAATAAATTCATTTTTAATATATAAAAAACACCTATTAAACTATTTAGTGAAGTTTTCTTTCGTAGAAAAGTCAAAGCTTTTGTTTTTTTCGCCTCTTCAACAGTATTTTTACACAAATGGGCGAGGCCCGTAGTCGGTGCTGTCATGGCGTATTAACCCTTTTAGCCCCAAGGTCCCATTTATCAAATTTTGGAGGTGTTGCCTAACGACTATGTACCAGTTGTAGGAGATAGATTGATCATAATAATTCAAGGGTAGTGCCAGATGTGAGCTTGGCGCCTTCAGGCGCCAAGCTCATTTGGCACTACCCTTGAATTATCATGGGTTAATATGGTCGTATGACTGTTTGTCCGAGATGGGCATAGAGGCGGAGCTGGGACTGTTTGTTAGCTGGTCTGTTATGTCCATGACCACCGTGAAAACCAAGTAAAGCAAATCGAAATTTTACTCTTTTTTATTTGTGAGAGTGCAATTTGAATTCTGATGAGACAAACGTATGAGACGAGATAGTCAGAGATAAAAAGATCAATTTAAAGAATACTGAGGAGCAAAAGAAATGCAGCATTTTTGGAATCATCGGAAATACTAAAGTGTTTCCGATGATTCCCAAAATGTCGCATTTTACTTTGCTCCTCTGTATCGAAGCACAATTTACTTCCGAGTTGCATGCCTGTTGCCTTCTTAAAATAGGTACGTTTGACTTAATTTGCCACCTTCAATTATCAATTCGCACTGGTCGCGCTCCTCTGCATACAGCATGCAGGAGGTTAAAATGTATGATATAACAGGGGCGGATCGGGGGGGGGGGGGTTACAGGGGTTCCGGACCCCCTCCCCCCCCCCCTCCCACTGATCTAAAATTATTTAAAATGCCATAGCAAAGTCCCTTTTGGGGTATTTGGAACACACCCACCCCACACCCCGTTGGCCGATATTTTGGCGAATGGTGATAGACATAACACGCACGCGCCTTCCAATCTCTCTCTCTCTCTCTCTCTCTCTCTCTCTCTCTCTCTCGTCCACCCCCACCTCCCCCCCACAACCTCCCATGTTGAAGGTCCCAAACAAAAAGTTAACCCCCCACCTCAAGGTAATTGATCCGCCCCTGTATAATGACGAACAAAAGAAATGCGACAATTTTGGAATCATCGGAAACACGAAAATAATTCCCATGATTCCAAAAATGTCGCATTTCTTTTGCTCAACGGTGTGCTATGAAAGAAGTCTCACCTGGTCATCATTGGTGACGTCATGATTCAGCCGACAACCCTTGCCATAGCGACAGTCGTTAAGGACGTAGTGACGACACAAGTGCAGCGCTTTACAGCTATAGCGGGACCCGTCCTCACGTTTGCAGTCCTTGCGCGAATTGTAATAGCGACACACTTGAGGGCGCGTCACGCCTTGGCGAACGTAAGGCAACTGAAAGATAGTGCGAATATCGTCAATGTCCATGTCCGCCAGGTAATGCTGTGTCATCAGATTATCGTTGTGGTCGGTGTGCAGCGAATGGCCGAAGAAACAGTCCTTTCCAAAGTCGCAGATGCCGGACAGCAGGTAGAAGAGACAAACGTGCAGATTTGGACATCCAGAGGTGACACAGGAGCCGGCTTTCCTGCTGTGTGCCGGACAGACTGTCAGATACGTTGTCAGCGAGACATAGGTCGTCTCCTTGAAGTTATTCATGACGAATAGTTCCTGATAGTCTCCGAGAAAGGCATCCAGAGAGCGAATAGTGTTGATGCTTAGGTCACGCAACTTATCCCTTAAGTCATTAAATGTCTCGTCTACAGTCTCGGTGAAGTTGACAAAATCACTAATAAGAAAATCTCTGACTATTTTCAGTATTTTTATGTCCCTTTTCTCTGCTACAGCCATGTTTTACGTGGGCAGTTGATGTATGTTGTGTTAAAATCTCTCCCAAATTTGCTTTACCTGAAAACAATGACACTCAGTGAAGTTCGCTATTTGAAAAAGGCAGTGAACGAGGTTCAGTATTGAATTCCGGTCCTCTTTTGTGCGTTTGTTTTTGTTGATGCTGTTGCTCTTGTTGATGTTCAATGTTGTTCTTGTTGTTGTTCTTGTCGAACAGAGAGAGAGAGAGAGAGAGAGAGAGAGAGAGAGAGAGAGAGAGAGAGAGAGAGAGAGAGAGAGAGAGAGAGAGAGAGAGAGAGAGAGAGCGAGAGAGAGAAATGAAATGAAATGAAACTTTATTTTCCAAGGATAAATGATTAGGCCATAGACCTGTTTTCAATCATGTCCTTGCTCACGCATACATCACACACACATACACACACACACACACACACACACACACATCGGAGTAAAAGTTAATATGTACAGGAATAAACACACACACACACACACACACACATGCACACACACACACACACACATCGGGGTAAAAAGTTAATATGTACATGAATGAAAATGAAATAATAATTCTAATCAAACGCAAAAGCGCGACACACACACGAACGCAAGGGTTCGACGCGCAGACTGGTATACCAGTGCGCACCCGCCAGACATGACACACCACATGTAACATGTAGCTGAAATAGTATTTTATCTACTTCTAATATATTTCAGCAGTTGTGTCCTGAACGTTTTGACTGAAGAAGCTGCTCTAATATCTGCGGGAATCGTGTTCCAAATCTTAGCTCCTGAATAAGACAAAGATGTCTTATAAATATCTAGACGTGGCATGGGCACTACCAGATTGTTTCCTGGTGCTCGACTAGACCTGTGAGCGAAATGAAATATATTAGTGAGATAGGTTGGCGTTTCCGAGCGTGTAATTTTGTACACGAGTATCAGCTTGTTGTAACTAAATTGCTGCTCAAGTGGCAGGATATCTAGCAGGTTGAATTTGTCGTCAGTACTTATGACTTCTGTAGACCTGTCAACAATTAGTTTTATGGCCCTTCTGTGGAGCGAGTTCAACCTTTTTAAGTTTGCGTCACTACTGCCGTCCCAAACAGTGGAGACGTAATCTAAATGTGGCTGTATATGGGCACAATAGAAAAGCTTCCTTGTTGGTTCATCAGTGAAATATCTCAATTTTGATAAAGGAATAAATTTTTAGATACTGTTTTACATACTTTAGTTATGTGACTTTGCCAGCACAACTTGTCGTCTATGATGATACCAAGCACGCGCTGTTCTCTGACTTGTTCAACAGGCTGGCCATTAAACGAGAGCATAAGGCGAGATGGATTCAGCTGATGTTTCTGCCTGGTTGTAATTAACATACATTTAGTTTTATCAGGGTTCGGTATCATGGAATTGTTTTTACACCATTCAGATACATCGTTCAAGCTTTTCTGTAGTGACTGAGTCATACAGGTTACATATGATGATGAAAGGTCAAGTGTTCCATCGTCAGCAAAGAGGCTGCAAGTGACATTGGGGTCAGATATATGTAAAGGAAGATCATTGATAAAAATAGAAAACAATAATGGGCCAAGAATTGACCCTTGTGGTACCCCGTGCTGTACCACCCCTTCTACTGAGTTTGTTCCATTTACATACACGTATTGTGTACACCCGTGCAGATATGATGTAAAAAAAATGCAAGGGTGCTAACACTTAACTGATAAACAGCAAGTTTTTTAATCAGTTTATCATGATTAACTAGGTCAAACGCTTTGACAGGTCCAAAAATACAGCTCCATTCATTTGTCCGCTATTTATGGCGGCCAGCCATCTGTCAACTAAGTGTATTAGTGCTGTATGACATGAGTGTTTCCGACGAAAGCCAGACTGTAGTGGATGAAAGAGCTTGTGTTTTTCCAGGAACTGATGTAAGTGCGTATGAATATGCTTTTCGAGTGGTTTGGATACAGTTGCCAACAGGGAAATAGGTCTGAACATGTTAGGATCAGTGAGATCTTTTGTTTTAGGCAGGGGGATTACCTTAGCTTTCTTTAAACTAGACGGAAATTTCCCTTGCTGAATACAAAGGTTATGTATGTATGTTAGTGACTCAGTGATTATATGGTATGGCCATCTTTAAGACAACGCTACTAATACCATCAGCGGCCAGACGTAACTTTATTCTTTAATGATGAAATGTTTTTTTCCCCACGTCATAAACTGTTAAGAGCGGAACAGTGAATGAAGTGTTAGGACTGAGCCTTTTTGCGCAGAAAGTCTTTAACTTGTTTGACACAACAGGTGAATGATCGGGGGACGTATTCTTAAGTAATTTACTGGCAGTGGAGAGAAAATGCTGATTGAATACATCAGGCGATATTTGTGTACATTGTGCGGTATTTTTAGACCTCGAAAAAGCATTGAGCGCACACCACACAGACACAATATCTTTTTTTGCCGTCCATAATTCGATGAAAATGCGATCTCTGAGCTTTTCTTACTAAATGTTTTACGTAATTTCTGTGTTTCCGAAAAGCTGCAAAATCTTTATTTCGTTTATATTCATTTCTGACTTGCATGGCAACCTTGATGTCCTTACTTAACCAGGCCATGAAGTTGGGGGTTCTTTACCCTTTTCTGTCTGAATGGAGCATGTTTATTTAGAGCACCAAGGAACAATCTGTACCACTCAGTCAAAGCGTCGTCAGGGTCATTATGGTGATAGGCCATATCAAATGGCGCGTGACTCAGATCATAAAGAAAAGCATCCTTGTTAAAGTGTTTAAGCGATCTGTATCTAATGGTTGTGTGCTGGTGCTTGCGGAAAGAATTATCCGATTTTAAAATCAAGCAGCAGCACACAGGGTAGTGATCGCTAATCCCTACCTGGGACACTTCTACTCCCACCACCCTTGACTTACTGGTCGTGTAGATGTGGTCGATAAGGGTGGAGGAAGTTTGACTAACACGGGTTGCTGTTCTAACTAACTGTTTCAACCCAAACATAGAGATAGTACACTCCCAGGCGGGGTTATTCAAGAACATTAATATTAAGGTCGCCCAGTATCAGCATTTCAGCACTGGATTTTTTTTACTTTATCCATCATAACAGTAAAGTCATCGAACCACTGGAATGTTGATGCTGGGTTTCTGTAGATGTACCCAATGAGCACAGGACTACCTTTGTCTGCCCTTAACTCAATCCACACACATTCCACCGTTTGTGATTCCAGGTCCTTACGCCGACAGGCGATGCCGCTGATCGAGTTGTGAATATACACCGCTATGCCCGTCTGACCTGTGTATTCAGCATCACGGCGTAGGACGGTAAAGTCCTGGATAGAAACGGCCTCATCACTGATGTTAGGATTGAGGCGCGATTCTGTGACACCAAACAAATGGAAATGATTGAGTTGCGTCAAGACTCCACAAAGATCGGTTACTTTATTGGCTAGATGGTAAACGTTCAAATGACCAATGTGTAGTTGGCGGTCACAAATCATGCTAAAACCACGAGACTATGCTAACGTGTAATAGAAACCACAACAAATAAACGTTTAAAAATTCGTAAATTAACTGAAGTGAATTAGAGTTTTGTTCTTTTGCTTTGATACTAAAACACAACGCTGCGAAGATAAGCAAAAGAGGTCACTGCCTTACTCCGTTGTGGCCAGTATCCTTGATGTCACAGCGGGGGGACTAATACCCTCAGCATACAAACACTGTACACTGTCACAACCGAACAATCCCACTACGGGGCAGGGAATGTAAGTCTGTCAGCACTACGTAGGTGTGCACAGGCAAACTAGCACCAGGAAGTGAAGGAAAACACGACGTGTTAAAGTGTCACAGCGCACTGAATTCGTCAGTCGTGCACACGTGTGATTAAGACAAGCGTCACAAATCGCTCTAAATGTGAAGATTAGATCGACTTGAAAAGAATCGACTGCAGGCAAGAGCCAAGTTAGATGATTTTATGGTCCAACAAAGAGCTAATAAGCTAAAGTCACAGCGCGAGCACAGAATAAACGATGACGAACAATTCACTGTATTCGTATAAAACTGTAACCATAGAAAAACAGGCCGGAAAAAACGCAGTGTAGTGAACACTTAATTAAAATTATGGTGTCGTACTGGTGACTAGCCTAGTAAGCATAAACAGGCTGGTTACTGGCGTAACGTTTTTTGATTGTACATTGGTTAACGTCCCGACAGCAACAAGGCTTTCTCAGGACGTGCCTGCACTGCTTGTGAAAAAAAACTAAACAGAAAATTGAATGTATGTCGCCAGCCGGTCAAATACGTTAAATAAACCTACAACATGGGGCCTAAATAAAGCTAAGACCATTTAGCAACACACATCCAATATCAAGAGCTACAGGCAGTGCAGACAGTAGGGAGAATTTTAAAAAGGCAAATAC
>BTPG01000001.1:197325379-197765379 GCA_036245525.1 Semisulcospira habei
ACAATACATGCATGTATCTTACCTTGTGGTTAGGAAGGTCTGTCGTGCCTTAACAACGTCGGTCTCGCCTCACCAACCCGCAGTTTAGCCCCAACAGAAAGACAGTGACGACTGCCAGCGCCTGGATGGACTTGCCAGCTCGCGGTGTGGCCCTGACCATGCCGGGGTGTGTATAAAATTATGATTAATATACTGACGAACAAAAGAAATGCGACATTTTTTAAATCATCGGAAACACTAAAGTGTATCTATTTGCTCGAGCAAAAGAAATGCGACATGTTTTTGAATCATCGGAAACATTAAGTGTATCTTCAGTTTGCTCGAGCAAACAAAATGCGACATTTTTTTTTTAAAGGCATCGGAAACACTAAAGTGTATCCATTTGCTCCAGCAAAAGAAATGCGACCATTTTTGGGGGGAAATCATCGGAAACACCGCTGTGCGCGGGCCAACGGCGGCCGACGTCGGCCCGATGGCCTTTTGCGCGTTGGGATTCACCATTCAAAGGTATTGCACACCTCTCCTTCCAAAACTGCACAGCACAGCACAGCAAACAATCGACCTGCACTATGGTGTTTGCAACCCTACCCCACTCAGGCCTGCCCTACGCGGCTAGTACGCACAATAAAGGCATTCAGGCTACCGTACGAAAAAAATCAGCTGAAGTGACTTGAAATTCCACTCCTGTCAACGCTGAATCCTGTAAGCACTACGTATCACGAGCGCTACGTGTGATTAGAACTAGACGTATGTGTCGATAGTTGAGAGCACTATGTTTGATATCACTACGCCCTAGTGCGGACACGTAGTGATAAGTTGTTCCGTTCGGAAAGGCCTTTACGTGCTCCAACCCACCTATCAGCAGTCTTGCCCTGACATGAGTTCCTTTCGATATCATACAATATTGTTCTGGTTGACTATGGATCTCTCATGTCCTTTCAAGTCTGCCCAACGCGCCCTGCAATTCTCCACACCTCTGCTCTGAGGGCGATCGACTGTTAGCAGGGTTGGAAGATTTAACGATATAACGATTTAAAGATTTAACAAATTAAATTTTGGTTAAAGAAAATTTAACGCGTTAAAGTTTTTAAAAAGTTAAAGAAAATTCAACGAATTAAAAAATAAAAGTAATGATTATCGATTTTTTTCGTTAAAAATTTCGTTACTTCAGTTCGTTTTTCCGCCACGAACAACAGGTGCCTATGCGCAAAGCCGGTTTGACCCATGTGCAGCCGGTTTGAGGCGGTTTGGAGGATCTATGCCTCTGGGTGAAAAACTTAACGGATCCCCTTTGCTTGAGAAAATCATGAGCGTAGATTATCCCAGGAAGAGGCATAGATCCTCACGAGCCCCCTGAGGTTGCGGAGGCCCATGAGGATCTATGCCTCTTTCAGTTGGGAGGTTTTCGTTTCAGGAGTGAGAAGGCAGATGGCACTCGTACAGCAAAGATTGGACAGGTGAAAAACTTAACGGAGCCCCTTTGCTTCAGAAAATCACGAGCGTAGATTATCCCAGCAAGAGACATAGATCCTCACAAGCCCCCGCAGTTGCGGGGGCTCATGAGGATCTATGTCTCTTTCAGTTTGGTGGTTTTCGTTTCAGGAGTAAAAAGTCAGATGGTGCAGCAACGATTGGACAGGTGAAAAACTTAAGAGATCCACTTTGCTTGAGCGAAACAAGAGCGCAGATTATCCCAGCAAGAGGCATAGATCCTCATGAGCCCCCGCAGTTGCCGGGGCTCATGAGGATCTATGCCTCTTGCAGTTGGGTGGTTTTCGTTTCAGGAGTGAGAAGGCAACGATTGGACAGCACAGGTGAAAACCTGAACGGGTGCATGCATACATTTTTAATTGTAGTAGGCATAGATCGTCATTAACCCACCAACCTCCCGCCCCCCACCCAAGACTGCTGGGGTTCTTGAGGATCTATGGCTCTTGCAGATGAGTGGATTTGTCAGCAGCGCGAAATAACAAGCAAGCCTGAATTGTTCCATTTTTAGCCGCATGACTTTTTCTTGCACTGTGTAGTTTTCCGAAGTTTTTTTTCTTTCTTTCTTTCTTCCCCCTTCTCATAACTACTGCATGTATCTGGCCAGATAGTGTTTTAGATAGTGGGTAGAGGAGGAAATCTGGTGGCGTGTCACTTTTCAACTGCATGCCACTTTTTTTGTCTGAGCAATAAATGATCATTCATGTATTTAACGCAAATTTATTTCATTAAAAAGAAAAATTAAAGAAAATTTATTTCTTTAACTTAAAAAAAAAAGTAAAGAAAATTTATTTCTTTAACCTTTTACCAGAATTAAAGAAAAGTTATTTCATTAAAGAAAAAAAGTAATCACTATCAACCCTGACTGTTAGTGCCCTTGGCTCCGTTTCTCACCACGTTTGACCTGCCCATCCGTATAGTCTATGTGTGGCATTGGACTTGCAAGCGAGGGTGTCCGCTCGACCATTGCCCTGGACTCCAGCACGTCCTGGGCAGCATAAGCACTGAAGTTTTCAGAGCTATCATTTGGCCGGTGCCAGTCTCGGCTGCCCATTCCTGCGACGATTTATTTATTTATTTATTTATTTATTTATTTATTTATTTATTTATTTATTTTGTTTCATTTTTATTTATTTATTTATTTATTTATTTATTTATTATTTTTTGCAACAGGCATTTTGAGTCTGTGAAAATGATGGCGTGACTGATTGGTCGGCATAGTGATAGCGACAGCTGAGAAACAGTCAAAAAACTCCGCCCCGCACGTGTTTTAAAAAAACTTTGCAGGACCCAGCGAGGGCCCTGTCTTCGCGAACGTTCGGCTAACTTCGGCAAACCGGTTTGCAACTCAGTTGACTGAGTTTTCAACTGCGTTTGTCGTGCTGGCAAAACTCCCGTGAAAAAGACAGGCCACTTCCTGTATGCAGCGAGTGAGCACCGCGATCACTGATCTAAACCAGCGATATTTTTACTGATATCAACAGTAGCAGACGACATTCGACCACCCGATGGACAGAGCAGGCCGTTTGTGTCTTGCCTGGACGCACACTGGATATGGACCAGGCCGAGCTATCCGTAAGTTACACAGCACAGCCTGAAGCTTTATTCGATATCGGAAGGGTGAGGAAGCCGTTATTTGTCGTTTTGTGTTTGTTGTTATATCTTTTCATCTGGAGTGGCCTACAGCAAAAACTTTTCTCCATACGAAGGACAGCTACTAAAAATGAGCTTGACCCATGGCGACCTTGTATCTTTTGGCATCTATGTAAACAGTCGATTCTCTCGCTCTCTCGCTCTCTCTCTCTCTCTCTCTCTCTCTCTCTCTCTCTCTCTCTCTCTCTCTCTCTCTCTCTCTCTCTCATCCAATTTACTGTGTTGGTTGTACATCACAATGCTTCTTTATTTATTTATATTAGGAGGTACGTGTTGATAAAATTCGTTCACAACTACAATGTGTCAGGAGTCATACTTACAGCATGTACAGCCGTACATTCTGCCATCATAGTCCCCAGCGCGTAAAATCCGTGGCTGTCGGTCAGTTTCAAAGTGTCACAGAATCGTCTGCTGTTGTCCGATCTGCTAATCGCGATGATTTCCGTGCAACAGGAAGTGGTCTGTCGTTTTCCGAGAGTTTTGCAAGCTCGGAATACGCAGTTGCCAACTCCGTCAACTGAGTTACGAACCGATTTGACCCACTTAGGGGCAGAGCCCAAGCTGGGTCCTGTAGTCTTTTCACGCGCTGGGCGGGTTTTTCTCATTGCACCTCAGCTTTAAAGTGCTAGTGATCGTAGTTCTATTGACACGCAGTACTTGAGATCGTAGAGCTATCTACACGTATTTCACGTAGTTCTTGTAATACGTAGAGCCAGCGATACCAGTCTGCAGTCACCCTTACTTTCGTTTCGCATGCTGTGTCGCTTCCTTTGACAGTCTCTAAAAACATGTTTCTTGTTGTGAGGTATTCCGTCTAATCTATAAACTACGCACAGGGACACGGTCATTGTTCAGCCACCGGTACACGGCCAACAACACCTAGCTGCTTGAGGCATAGATCCACCTTAGCCCCCGCTAAAGTGGATCTATGCCTCATGCTTAGTGTCATTATTATGTACGTTCCTCAAGCGGATTTCTTAGTTTGGTGATCAATGCCTTCAGTTTTTAAATGTTTTATCCATGGCCAATAGCATTGGACGTGTATGTTAATACCTTTATTGCAAGTCTGAGAAATAATGAATAATGTAGTCGTAACGTAGATATTTGGGGGAGGGGGGGGGGGGACTTCGTTCGATTTCAGTCACAGATTAACAACTAGATTAGCTATCTGAATCACTGTAAGCTTTATTTTTTTTATTTTTTGTCACAAGTGTGGCTCATATCCGTTGGTGAAGAACATAACTTGCTCTGTACGTGGCACCACAGGTTTCAACCCTGCTGTTAATCTCACCCTAAAGAGGTGACGTTATTTATGTTTGAAGTAATTCAAAACAAGTAATGTGACACTACGTGTAACTGAAAGGCACGCTACTGCAGACGATTGTGGCTCCTATCCACACACGCACACTTCGATTTTATTTGTGAGTGAAAGTAATCAGCTCAGCCTGACACTGTAAACACAGCCAGCAATAGAGAGCGCTGAGCAGCACTGCCATCTTGCTACGATGAGACGAGATGGACTAAAATGGCTCCGATAAGTGTGCAAATGTTGTTGTTTTTTGGGAGGTTGGTTTTTTTTTAAGCAACACCAATGATAAGAAAAACACTTACCCGGCTCTGCAGGCACAGATAGCTTCTGTGTCGCTGTGCTTGCTGATGCTCATTTCCATTTACAGTTTGTGTAGATCGGCGCGTTCTTGTAGAACTGCAATCCAGATCTCGTGGATCTGCATGCCTTCGTCAGCGACTGATCTCTCTATTTGTTTGTTTGTCTATTTTGAAAAAAAAAGGTATTTACGTTACCCGAAATATTAATAAATTGTGTTGTAATTGTCTTCTCTAAGCGTGTTTCTTTCTCCGTTGGGTACTTCTTTGTAGATCTGCGACCGGTGATACACGGATGCATCTTGGACGGCATCACTGCCGGTTGTGTGATAAATACGAACAGCATCAATGAAACTTGACGCAAACTTGCTTTACCTCGATCTAGGACCGTTTTTGGCATAGCTTTGTATCCTGGCATAAATGTAGGCTTGTAGAATTTGCAACGCGGCTGTGATGAAGCTCTATGCTCGGGCATAGTGCATATACATTAGGGTTAGTACGGTACGGGTTTTGTTGACGGTTTGTTTGTGCCGATAGTCCGTGTGGCACTAGACGCACGTGTAAATCTGTAAGACATGGTTAGCACGGGATTTTTTAGTGAGTTCTGTTTAGTGAGTTCTAGGCGGAAGCTGTGTCTGTCAGAGGTCTAGTTGGTTAGTGCGGGGCTTGACTGTCATTCTGGACAGACGTTATGCGAGATACCTTAGCCCGCATTCCAAGACTCTGAAGCCTAGATTTTAGGTATGTTTCTATATATGTAGTATTGATTTAGTTAAAGACAGTATGCGTTGGTAAGAGTAATGTGGTTGTATAGCGGTGTTCCGGTTTGGTTTAGTTATGTACTATGTTTAGAATTAGTCGGGGAAGTAACCGGTGTTTTTGTATACAGTTGTTTACCGCGATAGATAACTAAAGGAATGTGAGGTGTGTATGTCTAAGCCGCTATGAAGATAGTACTACGTGGTTGGTTAAGCATAGTCTTTTCCAGTGTATGGAGTAATGAAGAGCAAGAGTGTTAGGCTATAGTCTGTTTCAAGATAGTGACATAGATATGGGGGTGTTATGGACTGAATAGACAGTTTATGAAGCACGTGTGTGTGTGTGTGTGTGTGTGAACGAACGTGTGAGTCATTTGTATCAGCCATGTTACGTGACGTTTCTCATTGATCCAATATGTGGTCAGTCGAATCACGCGCGCTACCGTCCGCCATATTGTCCAAGCGACAGGAAGCTTGTGGGACCCAGCAACAATTACGCTCGGTGAAGTCTATTGCTTCCGGTGCATGTAGTAATATTCCGCAAGAAATAGTTCAAAATATTTCCTCTCTTTTTGTAATTGTTTTAGGGTGTAAAACTTTATTTTTTGCCTTTTTGGACGTTTTGAGCAACAGAAGGCATGGCAGATGGTGTGAAAAAAGAGCAAAATTTGGGTAATTGTATTCGACATAGTGTGTTCATGGGAGCCTTATGTGTCATGTGCACAGTTGTATGCAGGCATGCAGACGACAGTTTTGTCATGGGGTACTTAATGGCATTAGTATTGCGAAAACGCTAACAGACAATTTGTTTAAGAATTGCTGGAAATATTTCTCCTGTGATGTGCTCCGCGTGGCATTTTTGTGTGGGCAGAAAGGTTCTTCGTTCATAGCTTTGTGTTCCAAGGAGCTAATAGAGAAGAGTGTGCGAAAGGGGGGCTAATCTCATATGGAGTGTTGAGCCTGTACCAGGCAGGGTGAACTTTCCTACTATTAGCTTTTTAGAAGAAGATGCCCCCAAAAATCGACATTTTTGCTTTTCATGCTGATATCAGGAGTTGTTATGGTAGGTCCTCCCTGATGTAGCCTCCACAGCCATTGCAGACATAGTATTTGGCACACAGTGTGGACAAGAGAACCCGAGACCCGTGGTTGCTGCATGCGGGGACTTCCTCTGGCCAGACCGATGGATGTAAATATTGATGTACCCTCTGTGTGTGTGTGTGTGTGTATACACACACACACACACACACACACACACACACACACACACACACACACACAGAGGGTACATCAATATTTACATCCATCGGTCTGGCCAGAGGAAGTCCCCGCATGCAGCAACCACGGGTCTCGGGTTCTCTTGTCCACACTGTGTCCACACGTGTGTGTGTGTGTTGTGTGTTGTGTGTTGTGTGTGGTGTGTGGGGTGTTGTGTGTTGTGGGGTGTTGTGTGTGTGTGTGTGTGGTGTGTGGTGTGTGTGTGTGTGGTGTGTGTGTGTGTGTGTGTGTGAAGCCCGCGCTTGAGGACGGACAAGCTTGAAATTGTATGATATTGTCCGTAAAAGAATAATCTCGAGACCTTTTTTTCGATTTTTGGATTAAGATGCTCATTGGCGAAAAAATGGCCGTTTCACAAACACGTGTTGATCCGCACTGGAGTCCGTAATTTTTCTTATTTTTACTAGACATTTTGCACATAGCTAGATAAAAGGGAGATGTTAAATGATTTCGTAACCAACATTGTTCCTCTAGAACTATTTGAGTCATATTTTTTTTTAATTTAAATATATTTTCACGTTTTGGGAATTAATTTCACGAATTGTATGGGTTAATCTTAAAACAAGTGAATCTTTTCTTTTTTTAAACTTCTCATTCATAATCGCATGAGTTTTTGTTTTGTTTTTGTTTTTTTTTAAATAGGGTATTTACATTAGCCTACAGTTTGTCTCGGCTGTCGGGTACGATTAGGTGAATTGTGACCTTTGTGTCCCAGGTGTGAAACTCAGACAATTTTCTTTACGCAAAAAAGCTATCTTCTCATTAATACCCGCATGATTTTTCATAAACAGATTTTGCATAAGCCTGCTATTATTTTGTCCCGGCCCTGGGGTAGGATTAGGTCAAATTGTGACCTGTAAGCTCTAGGCGTGAAAATTAGCAAGAAAATTGCAAAAGTGATCCTCTGATACGTCAAATGTTAGTACTGCGATGAGTTACGTATAACATCGAGTCGTCACTATAAACACGGTGTCGTGGGACTAATGATGCCATGACGTGAAGCTTGAAGTGACGTCATTTCGCTGCTCGTGCTATTATTCTTCTTCAGATTAGCTATGCTACGCCAGAACACAGAGCTTACGAATGACGGGATTCGCTGTGTGTCCGTCTATATTTATGTTTGCCAGTGTGTGTGGATCGGAGGGTGGGTTAGAGTAGGAGATGGATTCCTGTCGCTACACGAGCACACAGAGCGTACTAATGGCGGGAAGCGCCGTGTGTCCGCCTTTATTTGTGTGCGTCGACGTGTGTGTTGATCAGAGGTTGGCTTAGAGAGGAGGGAAATGGATCGGCATTATAAGCCTAAAAATATCAACAACTCCAAATGTTCCTAAAAGATAAACGCATCTGAGCTCCAAACAATACGGTAGACTTTGGGATGAAATCCTCATCTTGTTTGGATGGGGAAGGATGGGGAGGGGGATTTTTATCGACATTTGTCAATAACATTTCGACCACACGTAATCCAGCCCGTCTGCAAAGAGGCATAGTATCTCCTCATGAGCCCTTGCCCCCTCAGTCTCTGAAAGTTCAGTCTATGTCAAGGAGAATAACTCATCACGTTTTAACTCTTTGGCTGTCCGTATCGGTTTTTGTCGGGATGATTCTTGCAGCCAAAGGGTTAAGTGCAGAAAATCGTGTATCTTTCTTACTCACCAATGAAAAAATATCTTCCTTCGCCACTGCGGTGCGTGTTGTAATGACATTCTACCCTTTATCCGTCATGTACGATCTGTCCCGCCAACTCAAACCCGTGCTATGTGTGTAGTTCATTCGCAGACGATTGCGAAATCTGAGCATTTAACACATTCTACCCAGGACCGAAATCCCCAAATTTTGAAGTTGCCCTCTGAAGGACTGTATTACAATGCTAGAGACGGATCGAGCACGATAGTTCAAGGGTGATGCCAGAATAGCTTGGCGCCTATGGGCGCCAAGCTATTCTGGCACCACCCTTGAACTGTCATGTTCGATCCATGTCTTGTTGTGGTGTGTTGGGGCGGCATGAGTTGAACACAAGAGTCAAAAGTGTTCTACTTATCTATAAGTAATTAAAGTGCGTGTAATCAGTGTATGACTGATGTGCGAACACACGTCACGCTGTCCTGGTTACTTTTTTCCAATTTAAACAGTCCGGCCTTCACCGTCGGCTGATTGTATTTAAAGCTCAGACTATTGTAAGAGACATAGATCCTCATGAGCCCCCGCATACGCGGGGGCTCATGACGATCTATGCCTCTTAGTACCCTAACTTCATAACCTTGCTTTCTAGGCGGACGAGAGTTCTTGGATTGAACTGCGATGATTCCGGGGACATAATTCATGACCATTTGTATTGAAAGGATTGATGGGTACTGAAACCACCGTCTACAGAAGGAACAATTACTATCAATTTACCGAAGAAACTGAACACTTGGCTCAGTGGCAAAGAAAGGACCGAGTAAATATAAGCGTTTACTGTGAACAGCTAAGTATAATATGGATAATAAGTGTGTTTACATATATAGCAAATTGTGTATGTGCCTTTTGAACTAAACAATGATAGATTGTGTCAGTATTGCTTTGTCAGTTTTAAAAGTATTGTCAGTAGCAATTTAATTTACAGGACTATTGACTTATGTATTTACGCCATCAATACATTTCAACCGTTTGTCTGTCGGAAGCGGCTTTTGTCGCGATGATTCATGCAGTGATCATTGCGACAAAAACCCGGTACCGACAGCCAAAGGGTTCAACCATTGTATCGGTAGTCGTATTCTGTTATCGATTATTTTGTTAATTTATTTTATTTTTATCATTAAAAAAAATTATTTATTTATTTTATTCTATTCTATTTTCCACCTTAACCGTTTGGCCCCGGATCCCTACAGCAAGAGATGGCTTGACCATGATAATTCAAGGGTAGTGCCAGATTAGTTTGGCGCCTACAGGTGCCAAACTAATCTGGCATTACCCATGAATTATCATGGTCAAGCCATCTCCTGCAATTGGTACATAGTCGATAGGCAACACCTCCCAAATTTGAGAAATGAGACCTTGGGACTAAAAGGGTTAACATCGGCTGCAAAATACAAAGGTTTGGGGGGAGATTGTGGTCCTGGAGGGGGGGGGGGGGATGTCAAACCCAGCAACGTCTTTTCACTGGCAGATTTCCACTTTATAAATATAATGGAGCCGTGAAAACGTGTCGGAGAACAGCTGGCCGACTGAAGGGCATAATCCACAGATACGATTTTGCTAATTTGGCCCAACGAAATTTGCATCCACATGCCGGGAGCGGGGGGGGGGGGGGGGGGGGGGGTGGCGCGGCTCAGCGGCGACCAGCATCGGTTTTTGTCGGATTTTTTGGGTTTTTTTTTTTTAATTATTCGTGTCTCCCTGGAAGCGAATTTTCGCCCTTTTAAGGTGTAAACGGTTTGGACTGGAAGCGTAACATACATTCAAGTAAGGAATGGAATAAGATCGTGTTTACAACCATTACTTTTCTGCATACGAACATTGTGTTTTTTAAGTAAGTGTTCTCTCTCTCTCTCTCTCTCTCTCTCTCTCTAGACGTGTAAAAAGGCCTGCGTGCCTACTGTCTTCATCCTTAGAAAATAAAGTTTCAATTCAATTCAATTCTCTCTCTCTCTCTCTCTCTCCCCCCACCCAGGTCTGCCCTGGGGGACTTGGGTGGGGTAACTACTTTTTAGTTCTCAGGGTCACCCTGATCAGCCCCACAGGGTGGGTTTTCCTCTCTATTCTGGGGCATGTGTTTCTGTCTACCCTTTGTCCATTCACCTGTAACCCCCACCCGGGTCTGCCCTGGGGGACTTGGGTGGGGTTAGGTATTTTTTAGTTCCCAGGGTCACCCTGGTCAGCCCCACAGGGTGGGTTTTTCTCTCTATTCTGGGGCATGTGTTTCTGTCTACCCTTTGTCCATTCACCTGTATTTGCCTTTTTAAAACTCTCCCTACTGTCTGCACTGCCTGTAGCTCTTGATATTGGATGTGTGTTGCTAAATGGTCTTAGCTTTATTTATGCCCCATGTTGTAGGTTTATTTAATGTATTTGACCGGCTGGCGACATACATTCAATTTTCTGTTTAGTTTTTTTTCACAAGCAGTGCAGGCACGTCATGAGAAAGCCTTGTTGCTGTCGGGACGTTAAGCAATGTACAATCAATCCATTCACCTGTATTTGCCTTTTTAAAACTCTCTCTACTGTCTGCGCTGCCTGTAGCTCTTGATATTGGATGTGTGTTGCTAAATGGTCTTAGCTTTATTTAGGCCCCATGTGACAGGTTTATTTAACGTATTTGACCGGCTGGCGACATACATTCAATGTTCTGTTTAGGTTTTTTTCACAAGCAGTGCAGGCACGTCCTGAGAAAGTCTTGTTGCTGTCGGGACGTTAAGCAATGTACAATCAATCAATCAATCTCTCTCTCTCCAGGAGGAAGTAAAACGTCTAGATAATCTTGACGTTTATGCTTACAGTTTTTGAGTTCAATGTACCGAATGTAGTCTTATCAGTGTGCAATGTATACTATATGTGTGTTATGTAGTAGTATTTCATGTACCGTATGTAATGCATATTAGCCAGACTTGGGTCGGGACTGTGCTTCGTGACGCGGGCGTTGGTTGAAGGCCCCGGACATACATCACGATACCACGTTTGTCCCGGCCTTTAATCCAATGTTTGAGCCGTAGCGGGGTCTGACCTAACTGATTTACGTACTTCCGTGTGTGTGCGTGCGCGCGTGTGTGTGGGTGAGTGTGTGCAAGCGCGTGTGCGTGCCGGCGTGCGTGTGTGTGTGTGTGTCTGTGCGTGTAGCCGGTCCAGCAGCTTTTCGCAATTTCTGCAGAGGTAAGTAGTTCGTCAAAAGAGTAACAATGGTTTGCAGGTACGAAACGAAAGTACTAATGCCATATAGTTTATGCATGGCAACAATATTTGTCCTTAGGATGGAGACATTTTTGTAGAAGTGTTTTTCGAAAGCTATTTTTCGATTTGAGGGAACCAGTCCTCGTACACGGCCCA
This sequence comes from Semisulcospira habei, assembly GCA_036245525.1. Taxonomy (NCBI): domain Eukaryota; kingdom Metazoa; phylum Mollusca; class Gastropoda; family Semisulcospiridae; genus Semisulcospira; species Semisulcospira habei. The sequence goes on from BTPG01000001.1 coordinate 197,337,184, forward strand.
GATAAGGTGCAAGACATTTTTTGTGCATAACATTGAAAATTTCGAGCATACAAGTTACACGTTTATTCCAGTGAGTAAATTAAAATCATCAGCAAGTAAACATGCATAATATTTACGATAAAATAATTTAAAAAGTAATATTTTTAATGCCGTAAGCATACTCGCGTCGCTAGTTTCAAAATGGCGGTCAGCGAGATGCCTTCGAAAGAAGTCGATCAGACGCGCACGGTTAATCAGCTTTACTTTGCTCCTGAAGTGAAACAGAGATTATTTTGGATTTGAACTTTGAAGTACATCTTATCAACGTCAAATACGTTATTTTTCCTGGTCTTGAAAACAGCCTTTCCCATAGAACTCGGGTCTCATTTGTGGGAGGAAAGCATATCGAAAGTAAACTACCTTAGTCGTGCATGTTGTGCATTGTCTGCCGACCATCTTCAACATTCTGCAGACTTTATGTCCGGATACAACATGCATGTTGTTCGTCCGTTTTCCAGCCTAACGGCTCTAAGTGTAGGTCTGCTCTTTCGTTATTAGTGGAGATGGGATTTGTAACTGGTCAAGCAACTCTTATCCGACTGGTCTTAAGCACAAGCCAGGCAGAGTGAAATCCATCTCCGAACCGTTTCCATCTAAATCACCTTGTTCAGCTAAACACCTAAATATAAAAATTGTAGTTTTTGCAACCCATTCAACCAATCCACACTCGAGTACTCACAAAAACTCACTATGATCAAGCTTTATCGGTACTGCATGAGACACAATACAGGTAGTAACCCTCTCCATTGTATTACATGTTTTATTTATTTATTTATTATTGATTCATTTATGTATTCACTTACATATTTATTTATTATTTATCCTTTTAATTATGGATGAAAGGAATTCTTTGATGTACATGATCGCTGGTGGTATGGTGGTGGCCACGAAGGAGAGGAAATTATTTTTCAATATGCATACATCTGTGCATGTTCATAATCTATCCATAGGTCCCAGGTATCCCCGACTTATTTTATTTATTAATTTATTATTTTTAAAATGTATTTACTTATTTGTTTGTTTGTGGTGTATGTTTGCACATACACATCAGCATACAAGATGAGAACATACATGTACACATATATGGTAATAGGTGCATAACACCTGCTCCCCACCCCACATACAAAACCACAGAACGCCCATTAAAAGACACGCAAGTCTGTGCATGTTCATAATATATCCCTTACTTGGTATTCATGTCCCAGGTATCTTTGATTTATCTTATTTTATTTATTAAAATTTATTATTTATTTTTGTTTGTAAAGTAGGTTTTATACATATGCTGATGTTCTCATACACATACATGGTAATACTGCCCACTCCCAACCCCACTCCACAACCACAGAACACCCACTAAAAGACAAGTACATCTGTGCATGTTCATAATCTATCCTTTACTCAGCATTCATATGGCCCATGTATCTTGACTTTATCTTATTTATGTAACAGCCACGAGATGACATTAGTCGCCTGCTCGGCATTAAACCCAAATAACTATTTATTTAAATTATTTATTTATTTACTTTTGTTTGTTTGTAATGCAGGTTTTGTACATACACATCAGCATACAAGAAGAAAATATACACATATATATAGAATTTTAGATGGCAATAGGTGGCATACCGCCCGCTTCCAACCCCTACCCAAATACACACACAAAACCGCAGAGCACCTACCCAAAGACATGCACATCTGTGTATGTTCATAATCTATCCTTTACCTAGCATGCATATGTTCCAGGTATCTTAGACTTACTTTATCTTATTTATTAAATTATTTATTTATTTTGTTTGTAATGTAGGTTTTGTACATACACATCAGCATACAGGCTAAGAACATACACCATGATGCCTCTGTGCATGTGGCCACCAGTACTATTCTGTCAGATCTGTCGCACCCAGCCAATGATCTCTTCGAGCTTTTGCCCTCTGGCCGGCGGTTCCGTGCTTTGAAAGCCAGAGCCTCTCGATTCAGGTGCAGTTTCTTTCCAGAAGCTGTCCTCAGTACAGCACCATCCATGGAACAACGTGATTCCATGATTTGTGACATATGACTGATTAGTGTTTAATATTGTGAGCACCATTCATTTGGAAGTTAAGCACTATATAAATGTACATTATTATTATTATCTATCGTTTAGTGCTCTATACAGGATGATCGCCAACTGAGTGTATGACATGATGAATGCCCTACAAGTGAGGATGTATTTTACTGTCGCCATGCCACACAAAAATCCTTATAACGTTTTACTTGGTGAATAAATGTCTTATACATGTACATTGTCATAGGTGCCATACCGCTCGCTCCCAACCCCACTCCAGTTACACACACAAAACCGCAGAACACCCACCAAAAGAATGTATATCTGTGCATGTTCATAATCTATCCTTTACTTAGCATTCATATGCCCCAGGTATCTTTGACTTACTTTATCTTATTCATTTAACCATCATGAGGGTGGCCGTAGTCGCCTGCGTGGCGTTAAACCCAAATAACTATTTAAATTATTTATTCATGTTTTTGGGTAATGTAGGTTTTGTACATACACAGTAATAGGTGCCATACTGCCCCGCTTTCAACCCCACCCCACATACAAAACCGCAGAACACCCACAAAAGACATGCACAATTGTATACTGATGGGCATAAGCCATTAGTGGACTGTAAAACCTATATACATGTGTATATAGAGATTTGAGATTTAAAAAGTGGCTTGTATTGACTGCCTGTATTTTAGCCTAACCTAAAAATCTCATGTGTACAGTTAATCACACTGCACATGCAGCCATCAGTTCTGTGAAAAGTAATGTTGGCCTCATGCAGTGATGCACAGGGGCACCAAAACTTACAGATAAGGCCACACCTGATAACAATAACAGAACTAATATGCATACTCAGCCACTAGTTCTGTAAACAGCATCTTTGTAAACAATACTAGTGGCCAAATGCACACATACATTATAGATGACGCCACCACTGATCACTTCAAACAATAGGCTGCCCAGTTCACATTGATAAGGAAAACCGCAGAACACCCACAAAAGACATGCACAATTGTATACTGATGGGCATTAGTGGGCTGTAAAATCTATATATAGAGATTTGAGGTTAAGAAAGTGGCTTGTATTGACTGCCTGTATTTTAGCGGCTCACCTAAAAATCTCATGTGTACAGTTAATCACACTGCACACACAGTTCTGTAAATAGTACTGGTTGCCACATGCACAGGGGCACCAAACTTAAAGGTGAGGCCAAAACTGCCACCTCAAACAAAACGATACCTACACACACATATCAATGATACAGTCAACCTCCATGTGCGATAGTCAGGACATTTTAAAGTATGGGACTGTAAATCTTACAGCGAAATGTCAAGCCAGTAAGAAAATAATATAACAGCAGCAAGTACATGTATTTTGTAAATCACTCAAATAAAACATGAGAACTCATCGAGGCCAATGGTGTTATGATGGGTGATGGAAACACTGAAAGAAATAGTATGTGCACAATATTATAAAGTATGTGCCTCCCCTCCCCCCCCCCCCCCCCCTCCCTTTAAATGCCACCACTGATCACTTCAAACAATAGGTTGCCCAGTTCACATTGATAAGGAAAACCACAGAACACCCACAAAAGACATGCACAATTGTATACTGATGGGCATTACTTGCCATTAGTGGGCTGTAAAACCTATATATAGAGATTTGAGGTTAAGAAAGTGGCTTGTATTGACTGCCTGTATTTTAGCTGCCCACCTAAAAATCTCATGTGTACAGTTAATCACACTGCACATGCAGCCATCAGTTCTGTAAATAGTACTGGTGGCCAACATGCACAGGGTCACCAAACTAAAAGGTGAGGCCAAAACTGCCACCTCAAACAAAACGATACCTACACACACATATCAATGATACAGTCAACCTCCATGTGCGTTAGTCGGGACAGGCTTAAAGTATGGGACTGTAAATCTTACAGCGAAATGTCAAAGCCAGTAAGAAAATAATATAACAGCAGCAAGTACATGTATTTTGTAAATCACTCAAATAAAACATGAGAACTCATCGAGGCCAATGGTGTTATGATGGGTGATGGAAACACTGAAAGAAATAGTACGTGCACGATATAAAGTATGTGCCTCCCCCCCCCCCCCCCACCCCTTACTTTAAATAGCTGTTCATCACAAATCATATCTCATTCATTTGATCACTGTGTTACTTGTCTCCGTTTTCTTTCTCGTTTTAATCCCCAAATATATGAGTGTCAGTGCTAATGCCAGCTGCTAAGAATCTTGCAGCAAACTGCAATAATGCAGACAAACTTTAAAACTATGCAGCAGCAAAATAGTTCCTCTTTTGTGCAATAGGCTACTGCCAGCAAGATAGGGTTTAATTTTAAACAAAGCATTGCATGAACTTCCAAGCGTGTTCACATTGTGCTGTGTATTTTTTACGTGTCAAGTGTACTGTACCATCAGTGATCACTGATCGAGACTGCATGGCACTGATCGCACATCACAACATAGCTTGCCAGTACAACTGATTGAATTAAGTGTTACAGTATAATAATAATTAATCAAGTTCCGAAACTTTGTTCAGCCATGACAGTTACAACCTAGTGGTGTGGCACTCTTTTACAGCATGCAACATGTTGCACTTCGAACATAAGTTTCGAAGATAGCCTTTTTTTTTTTTTTTTTTTTTTTTTTTTGCTGTGGTGTCGAAATGAAACGGGCAAAGCGATGGTAAAGTGAATGAAAACTTAAACATGACAAACCTTTATCAAGATGTAAAAATGCACAAAGCAACGTTGCATGTTCGTCTTTTTGGGAAACAAACACGCTTCTGTAGAACAAATCAAAAAGAACTCGCCGGTACATCAAAATTCATCGCAGGGAAATCCGCGTGTGCCGATTTTTTGATCACGTGATCAGTTTGGGATACCTTATTGTTGAGTAACGATATTTGAGTTCAAGGCATGCCTTTTCGTAACTGCTTCTTCTCTTAATATACCTAAGTGTGCAAATTTTATTTAAAAAAATAAATGAAATCCTTTTAAGTGACATATAGTACATACTATTACTGAATACAGGAACAATGAGACCCGCGTAAACTACTGATCCCCTGGGAACATGGCTGCGAATGTCCTGGTTTCGTCTGCAGGCGAGCTAGAAACAAAATGTGCTACAGAAAAATGTCTCCATCCTCCGGGGGCAGGCCTACCTAGAAATTGGTCCAAGTTTTGACCCCAGAACAATCAATGTTCTGTTTGGAATATCCTGATGAAATTTTGACACAGTGTAGCATTTTGGTGATATTTTATGGTAAACAGGTTGATTTGGGAATATTTTTGCACTAAAAGGGTTTTAAATAATTAATAATAATTTTATAAAATTGACTGATTTATCATGCTGTGTACTGCAAACATCATATTTTCACACACACCCCATGTGGGAACCTGTTCTTTTGTCACAACCTTATTTAGACTCATATCTGGCGTGTATTCTAGAAGAAACATCCTGAGATTAATATGTATTTGATAATCGTGGTTTGAATTCGGTAATAAATTATAACGTAATGATGACAACTTGATAGCTCATAACTTTGTCCATTACAAAGCATTAGTAATTCTTCTAGTTCAGACGCCAGACACACTTATATGCTTTATTTTAAGCCATATGTTGTGGCTCTAGGTTGAAAATTGTGGATTTTATGGTGTTTATAGTGGTAAACGACAGCGATTTTCGGAGAAAATTTCAATAGGGAAATTGAGTCTTACTTGTTGCATCCAGACTAGTGGCCACCTGCCAGATAGGGAAATCCTTCTCTGTCAGCTTGGTCTTCATCCCTGCCAAGTCTCCTGCAACTCTGCTTCCTCCTGAACTCTTTTGTTGCCTGCTGGACTTGCATCTGGGATGTTAAAACCCTCAAAGTGTCCTTGCTCTCAAAGATCCGGTGAGAGAATGCACCGACACTGATACCCATATTCTCAAGCATAGCTTTCAAAGTCACTGCACCATCATTGAACAGACATACTGCAACAGAAACTGCTGTGTTCACTGTAGTTAACCCATGGTTTTCCCTCTTGGGACAGAAAGTCCAGATCACACTGTTCACACACTCGTTGGAATTTTGCGTGTAGCCCTCCAGACACTTTCGAAGAAGAGACGTTGCAGCCAGGTCTTTGAAATTGTTCAGAATGTCCACATCAATAAGTCTATACCTTGTAACATTTGGTCATGATTAACTTATGCATCACTGATGCTTTCACTGTCACTCTCAGACTCTTCAGACTCACCGGAGAAGTCATATAGGTTGCAAATCTTCATCTCTGACCGAGTGGGCGTGGTCCCAGCTTTCGATTCAGTTTCACTTTCACAATGATTGCTCTGGTCAACACTCTTTTCAAAAGTACTTACCGATAAAACAACTTCAGATTCATTTTTACCTTTCTTGGGGTATCGATTGCCGTGAAATTTATTCTTTAGTAGTCGTTTTCCACCAGACTTCTTGTCTCCTGGCATCTCTGCTAATGTAAACCTCAGAAGTTTGCACAAAATCCGCGTAGAAAGTCAGAATAAAGCTCAACCACGTTTGTAATCAATGGGCGCAGCCATTTTGATGACGTCGTACAGCAGGGAGGTGCTCGTTGTTTCAAATAAGCAAGGGAGTAGCACATTATTTGGTTGAGTTGAAACTTACCTGTTTGGTTCGTTTTCAGTCTATTTTTTTCTCAATCTGGGGGCCCCACCTACCTACTTTGAGGCATCATATCTCCAAAACTACTTACGCTATCAAAAAAATATAAAGTGTGTGTGAAAATAGAGATGTTAAGGTATATAAAACCAATAACTGTTTTTTACATGCACAAAAAAGTGTTTTTTTTCAAATTTCTAGGTAGGCCTGGTGCCTTAAAACGAGTGCGCACTGCTTTTATTCAAACTAGACTTCATTTTGATATACCCAAACCTTTGTTACTCTCTAGAAAATCACTATCTCGTAAACGGCTGATCGTCTATGAAGGCGGGCAGCTGCTAGACTAGTGTGTGTGTGTGCGTGCGTGCGTGTGTGTTTTCATGTAGTTTGTAGCAAGGACAAGAATGAAAAAAGGTCTGCGCACCTATTCTTTTATCCTTGGAAAATAAAGTTTCATTCATTCATTCTCTCATTATCTCTTCTTTTTATTTTATTTATTTGTCAGTCAAGTTACCGTTTCTGCTGTTATATTTATTTAAAATGTTAAGGACCAGGGACGGAGCGGGCCGCTCCGGCGACCGCCGGAGTACTTTTTGGACAAAAAAAAAAAAAAAAAAAAAAGACGTAGAGAGCAAACCTGTCGTGGTGTCAAAACTTCGCAAGTGTATTCATGTTTACTAAAAATGGCATGTTTCCGCCAATAGGCGGCTCAGTGCACCACTTAGCAGTGGCTGGTAAACAGAAAAGTGTCAAAATCGCCGGCCCAAGTACGAAAGCTACTGGCCGAAGTGCATCAACACAACAGACTTCTGCACCCTAGCTCCACCGATTTAGCAGTGGTAAAAAAATGAAATAAGGACATGAGGCACCACTACTAGCAAAAGCCGCATGCCGACTCCAAACGGTAATAGCCTCAAGTCATGACACATTAAACGAAGCAGAACGACCTCCCAATAAGAATTTGAACCAATGGCATTGGAAATATCCTATTTCTACGCGCCACACCGCAACCAATACAAGGTCCCTCCCCCCCCCTCCCCCCCCCCAAACAACGGGGAAAAGAAAAAGGAATGAACCAGAAACAGAAAAACCGCCAGACTTTTGAACTATGAAATCATCATAGGACCAACACACAAATGGGCGGGGGAAAAAAAGGAAATACATGAGGTCGAAAAACCTCCCACACTTTGAAACAACCCTACTAGCCGCATTCATCTTCTCCAATGGATTGAACCCTACGATATTCTTTGAATGGGTCTACTTCATGGGCCTTTGCAGAGACAAGGGAGCAAGGAAACAACTAGAATACCTCTTCGTATACTTTAAAGAGGGCAGATACAGCAAAGCTTTGTACGCCTACGACATCATTGATCAACGGGCGCTCGAATACTTAGACGGAACCCCGAAACACCACAGACAACCACGGAATTGTCCCACCAACAATCAAAACTAAGGACACGACATGAAAAGAACACACTACCACTCTCCACTAGCCTTTCCAAGTTATAGTGTGAGCGAGAGTACATCCTCTTGAATACAAAATAAACCACAAAACAAACTACCATAAACCTAACAAAGGTTTACTCAGTCAACATAAACAAAAGGGTCAGCACGCTGATGAAGGCAGCCCTTGGCCAATAAAGGCTTGAACATGCCCAAAATACACCTGACAGCTAACTCAAAACGTGACTGATTTGTGAATTGTCATATGGGTGTATACGGCTGGTCACATCAAGCCATCACACAGTGGTGTGCGACGTACCAAAAAAAAAAAAAAAACAACTACGTATGCACGAGGCGCGATTGAACCACGTCCAAAGTCTAAACCTGACTCACTCAACTTGATTCGTGTTGCCAACAACTTTAATTGTGGCTTCTGCAGCACGCAGACAAACAGTTTTTAGGACATTTTCTGAGCTGGATGTGTCAAGAAACCAATCATAAAATCATAAATCAGTCCCTCGAGTGAGGCGTCTTTCTGTCAGAATTCAAATCGGCCGTTGTCAAACCTCTCCTGAAAAAGTCGAATCTTGACCCCAACCAGCTAAAGAACTATCGCCCCGTTTCAAACCTACCCTTTCTGTCCAAAGTTCTTGAGAGAGTCGTTCTGACATAGCTCACTAAATATCTACAGTCAAACAATCTCGTCCATCCACTTCAGTTTGCTTAACGTGCTGGGCACAGTACTGAAACTGCTATCCTCTGTGTCGTTAATGGCCTAGTAAGTGCCTATGATGAAAACCTGAGCTCAGTTCGTGCCCTGTTAGACCTATCGGCTGCGTTTGACATCATTGACCACTCCATCTTGCTCCAGCTTCTAGAAAACTACTTTGGTTATTCTGGTAAGTTCTACTCTTATCTGTCTTCCCGTCAGATTAACGTCTCTGTCAGGAACGCTCTTTCTGAAGCTGCTGCGCTAGAGTTTGGGGTCCCAGGGCTCTGTACACTCAGCCTCTGTCTCGGGTTATCGCATCGCATTCAATCGATCATCACATGTATGCGGATGATACACAACTTCCGAAATCTGCACCTCAAACAGCAGGTTATTTCAGATGTTCAGAACTGTATCTCAGATATTAAGTCCTGGATGTGTGAAAATAAACTCCAATTAAACGAGGGCAAGACAGAAGCTCTTCTTATCGGTGCCTCTCGACTGCTGCCCAATTCTCCTGACTCTATGCGCAATTGTGACGCATCTACCCATAGATATTAGACATTCATTCACTGCCTTTAAATCTGCTCTTAAGACCCACCTGTTCGATACCCCAATGTAGCTCGCGCGCAGTTCTTGGTCAGTGGCCGTTATGTACCTGTGTGTTTGTCTGTGTGTGCGTTTGTATTGCAGAATCCTTTGTTCCTCTGGCTTTATGACCCCCTCCACTCCCACTCTTTATTTGTAAAGCGCTAAGAGCTTATTTTAGTATAAGCGCTATATAAGTAACCATTATTATTATTATTATTATTATTAAGAACCAATGTGCTTCAAAAATCCCGTGCAACACAAACGTCTGCTGTCAGAGATGATTCAGGAGATACAAAGCTTTTGTGATGAACATTTCTTCATGGATTACATCTCTTTTTTTAAATTTTGTTTCGCAAGTCTCATCTACAACAAACGATCTTCAACTCTGACATGTTGTAATCTTCTAACTACAGAAAGGCGAGTTTGTTTACTAATTGATTGGTTTCCCCATGACCACATGAAGGATTTAAACAATTGTGACATTTCCCAATTCTTGATTCCAAGCCAGCATATCATAGGTAAGTCTGTCTTTGGATGTGAATGTTGTTTCTTTAAAATAGAGTTAACATTTTAGTATCAATAAATAAGCGTCTGGTCGTCATCGTCCCTCAAATAGTTTCCGACTTTCCGAAACCGCCGGACTACTTTTCTCCTGCCCGCTACGTCCCTGAGGACAGACATGTAAAAAGGCCTACGTGGCCTACTGTCTTCATCTTTAGAAAATAAAGATTCAATTCAATTCAATTTCTCTCTCTCTCTCTCTCTCTCTCTCTCTCTCTCTCTCTCTCTCTCTCTCTCTCTCTCTCTCTCTCTCTCTCTCTCTCTCTCTCTCTCTCTCTCTCTCTCTCTCTCTCTCTCGGGCTCTCTCTCTCTCTCTTTCTCTCTAAGTGATAGCAATATATGTGTATATGCTATATGTAATGATACTGTGGTATGAGAGCGCTGGCTCTGTGTGTGTGTGCGTGCGTGTGTGTGTGTGTGTGTGTGGATGTGTGTGTGCGGTGTGTGTGTGGAGGGGTGTGCAGGCTTGGCTTGGCGCCTGTAGGCTACACTAGCTAATCTGGCACAAACCTGTGCATGCGGCAATTGAACACGGGCGCGCGTGTGTGTTTGGTTAAGAGAGTGATTTTGTGTACGTTATTTTGTTTTGTAGTGTGTAGCAAGGACAAGAATGGAAACAGGTGTGCGCACCTATTCTTTTTTCTTTTATCCTTGGGAAAATAAAATTTCATTTCATTTCATCTCTCTCTCTCTCTCTCTCTCTCTCTCTCTCTCTCTCTCTCTCTCTCTCTCTCTCTCTCTCTCTCGTTTCCTAAGTTAGTCAGGCAAAGAAAAAAATTTTTTTGTCCATCTACATCTTGTATCTTTCTAAAATAAACTTTTCCCCATGACATCCTCATCTTACTACGTATGTTTACAGCAATACTGCGTTTAAATCTAAAGCCAAAATACATTTTAGCACCATTTGTGCTTGTTATGCCTTGTCAACACACCTTATGAACTTCTATGGCAGTCTGGACACACAGCAAACGCACACGCTTTATCACACTTTTTTAATCTTCACAGCACGTCAATCTGTTATTAGCTGTTGCTGGCGGGTACAGATAACGCTGTATTTATAGAATGATGATGAGTCATTGTCAAATTACTTGATATTGTGACGACTTGTGTTGAACTGGATTCTCCCGTGTCTACCATGCTTGCGCTGCATGTAGCGTTTCGTAACCTCAGTTGCAAAATTGGTTTTTCTTTTTTTAGGGAATAGTTGTGGGAGTAGTGGGCTTTTAAATATCATGCAGTCATTATGCTATTAAAGTGACCAACTACGACAATAGCAAGTGGTCGAAATCACGTTCAAGGAAAGTCAAACTGAGCCTTACAGCCAAGTCCACGGTCAAATTCAGGCTCTGGTTCGAGAACGTTTTCGGAGTAAGATTTGGGATCAAATTTAAAAGATCCCCTTCCGTCTCACGATCAAAATATGAATCAGGCTCAAGTCAAGTTCAGATTCAGGTTCAGCAATAGGCCTGGAGTCATAAATCGTTATCCGTACCAGGTATCCTCGTGTGCCTGCAGATCTACCTGGGCGAAATCCGACCATTCAAGACGACACTCGTGTCAGGGTCAACGTCAAGGTCGAACAACTGGAGATCGTCTGGAAGTTTCTAAAATATTTCCCAACCCAATCGTCTCGTTCCTTGTTTCCACAGACATTGAAGGCGTTTTGGCAACCACCCGTCACGTGCTAGGTTTGAGACTGTTGGAGGGCACGAGGCCTATCGTACACGTGGAACCCCCGAGGAAAGGCGCTGACGTGTGTATCGGCATGCGCCGTGCGATCGTAGACATATTATGTGCTAATCACGCGCGACGTGTTGCTATTCACGTCTTTTTAATTAGAAATGATGGGTGCGGCCATTTTGAACATGACCTTCGACCTACTGGGGACGACTTCCGGTTTTGCTTGCAAACATGGAAGCTGTGAATACAAAACCCTACACAAGTTCCCGATCTAGCGGCCGACATTGCGCAGTAAAAGGTTGCCACAACAACGAAAAAAAGCTGTATGACTTGTTGCAAATGCCATGTTTTGACCACAAACCTTTCATTCGCCGTTATTGTTCGTGTTTGAAACCTTTTTGTTTGTAAAAAAAAGTGTATCACATCGCACACTATCCGATGAAATGGCCTGTTTTTTTTATCGGCCGGCCGTACACACTCGAGAGACACAAGTCAGTCTGAATTTTTATGTCTAGTTCATGTGTGTTTCGAGGAAGTTTTGCTTTAAATTGCCGGTACTCCTCATCGTCAGCGGACCAAACCGTGGCGGAGATAGTTATTTTGCGCAGCGTTTTGTTGCACGTATCAAAATCTCCGTTGAAGTTATATCCCCATATTTTTGGTAGGGATTAGGACTACCGACTTCTAAGGCCTACCTACTGATGCCAGCAGGTTGTTGTCTCACTCACGCCCTGATATTTTCATACGGTTTTTGTATCATGGGCGTGTGTGATCTTCAACTTTTGTGTAAATGTGGGGTTTTTTTTTTTTTTTTTTTTTTGTTGTTGTTGTTGTTGTTTTTGTTTTTTGTTTTGTTTTTCCTCCAACTTTTTATGTTCTGTCAGTACAATAGTGAAACTTATTTTGTTCTGTTTTGTCGGTACAATAGTGAAACTTGTAGTAATGTACCCAGTAATTCATATTTATTGTCATGCTGATAAAATTAAAGAGTTTGTTGGCAGATTGTCAATTTTTTGTGTTTGTGTCATGAATTATCCTTAGAATGCATTACTCGCAATTCTTTCATTGTTTTCAGTATTATTATATTAATGTATACATGTATGGTGCAGCAATACAAGTTTTGTTGTCTCAAACATTTCATAAATAACATGAGAATATTTTGCCACCCAAAAGTAGAGACCAAACAAAGTGTAGAAATAGTGTTATTAGCTTGAGATACACTTGAAAACAGAACACTTAAATAACTGCATGGCTACACAAAATATCTATGCATATACACGAAAACTTCGCAAAAAAATTTCCAACGCGCACACGTAAACACTTCTCTGAAAGGCCAAACCGGAAATGCTACACAGCCGAGCAACCTGTTAACCGACCCATTTGAGAATATTACCGTTTGGTAAAAAAGAGGTGAATAAGGAGTGGGCTAGGAGACTTACTGAGCGGCCGATCTTAGAGATAGTGAAAAAGGCTTGTAAGAGTTGAATCTATACGTGTACTAAGCGTATTAGAAAAAAAAATGCACGGTAAACTCGTATTAAATGTCATCATATGGACAACAACAACAACAACAAAATTTAAAAAAAAAACAAAAAAAAAAAAAAAAAAAAAAAAACACACACAATAATTAAATAAAAACTTTCTGCAATTCTTCTTTGGACCGACTCAAAGTATGAAAGAAAAAAATTGCATCACACAGATACAAAAATAAATAAATGTGTCTGCTTGGACAACAGACTGGTAGCTCACTAACTGGAGCCCTGTGATATTCATCCTTCTGAGTCTGCGTCAGGCGAATGAGGATCAGAGACATGGATCAGCTGAGCCATACAGCGTGACGCGATAAGCAGCCGGCCAGCGTTCTCGTCCCAAGTCTTTTTGCCTTCGAGCCAAACGACCACCTTCCTTTCCAGGCCAGTGACGCTATTCATGCTCGCGGCGACCACCTCGTCATCTCCGACCATCAAAGCCACGTCGCGCGCAGCTTCCGAGTCACCGTGCTGGATGATCCGAACAGGGATGCTTTCCCTTTGAAGAGCCTGGATGAAGCCGCAGATTTCCTGTGTCATGTGACCATGTGCGTCTTTGATCTGCTTATGAAATTCCTGCTCTCTAGTGAGGACGAACACGTCTCGGTACATCAGATGCTCCAGATGCTCCAATGGCGAACCTAAAACCGGGAGGAAAAAAAAACAAACTCGTTTACCTTACGACTGTTTATTCTATTTTTTAATGTAAATTATGAACTGACAATTGCAACGTGCCGATTGTAGCATTACTTGTTAATAAGTGATTCTGTTTTATTTAGACCAACAAAAACGATGTAGATGTTTCTTTTTCCATTACCTCGTTGAATTTTCCTTTTTTTAGAACTAAGCCTGCCCTGGATGGGATATTAACTCATTCTACCCCAACACCGAAATCCCCAAATTTTGCCGTTGTCCTCTGAAGACTGCATTGCAGTGCAGGACACAGATCGACCATGATAGTTCAAGGGTGATGCCAGAATAGCTTGGCGCCCATAGGCGCCAAGCTATTCTGGCATCACCCTTGAACTATCATGGTCGATCCTTATCTTGCTGTGGTGTGTCTGGCCGGGGTAGAATGAGTTAACACGTTCAGTGCCGAGCAATTTCAACACCACCCAATTGCAAGAGGTATAGAGTCTCATAAGCCCCCGCGGTTGCGGCGGTTCATGAGGATATATGCCTCTAACTAAAACCACTTTAAATTCATGTTCTTGGGACAGCTAGGGTCATTTGGTAGTGAATTAATGAAGAGTGCAGAAACACAGTCTGCGTCAACAGGTACTGAGCGGGTTAAAACTGCCGAATGTGGATTTGAGTCAGCTTAATTCAACAAGGCAGAGAGCGAGAGAGAGAGAGAGAGAGAGAGAGAGAGAGAGAGAGAGAGAGAGAGAGAGAGAGAGAGAGAGAGGGAGAGACGATGATGATGGTGATGGTGATGGTGATGTGATTGTGAAGATGAAACTTTATTTATCAAAGGTAAACGTTTTGACAGGAAATTACGTCAATTTACAAAGTTGCCGTTGTTACTCGCTACGAAAAATGAAAAACAATGGAGAAAAAAGTATACAAATATAACAAGACATTATCACTACATATCTTGTATCTATACACCATGAAATTTAATTAATCATAATCATGAAATACATTTACAAAAAAAGATCAAATTAAAACATTAACATTAACGGGTTTTTTTAATTATATCTGACACATTTATACATCATTTTAAAAAATATATATAAATCTGGTCTTAAAATCTTGAGAGGGAGAGAGAGAGAGAGATTGCTGACCAGACGTATCTGCGTTAACTTCCCCCCAGAAAATTAATATCTTAACCCCTGCTCTATCACAGTATCAAGGGAGACAATCTGCATTTGCCAGTTTGCTTGTAATAAGTGAAGATTATCATGTCACCAAGTCTCAGCACGCACTATGAATGAACTTTGTCCTTAGGTTCGCACAAGTCAGCCAAATTGAGTTCAAAAGAGGGGAAAACATGAAACGTTTATAAGAGGGTAAGGATCATCGTGCGTGCACACACACACACACACACACGCACACGCACACGCACACACACACACACACACACACACACAAAGAGCTACCTTTATGCCCGACATGTAGCTCCTTCAAAACATCTGCCACGTTTTTACCGCACTGTTCACAGTCATACACTTCTCCTTCGTGTCCCGCGTGAGACAGATGTTTCACGGATGGCCCGACAGTGGGAAGAGGGGCCTCTGGCTCCTTGTACCTGTAGACCGATTCCCATTCTCGTATGACCCCGGCTTGCTCCACTTCGCGCGTGATGATGGGAGGGGTACGGAGCGGCTCCCTGAAAACCAGCTCGTCCAGTATCTGTCGGTCTGGATTGTCCTTGTGATAGGTGGAGGCAGCCCACAGGCTCAGAGCGGGGAACTCTTCGTACAGTGTTTGACACAAGACACGAAAGTCCCTAAAAATTCAATCGATCAATCAGCCAACAAACCAACAAAAACAAAACAAAAACAAAACAAAATCAATCAATCAATTAATTAACTCATTCGAGACGACAAGCATGCGGACACGCGGCTGTTCGCCGCGTATCCGCATGCTGATCGTCTCGAATGTGTTAATCAATCAGTCTTCTATCAATCGATCGATCGACAGCAGCTCCGACAGAGACTCGTTGCAAGCTAAAATCCGTAGCCATATATGCCGAAGGGAACAACCTCAGGCACTACTCGTGTAGTTGAAATTTTAAGGGAAGGGAAAAACAATATACCTATGGGGGAGGATATGCCCTAAACGCGTGATGCGTGATTAAGTTTTTGTGATTCGTGTTTGCAGTTTTGTCATCCTCGTGATCTGTGAAAAAAAAGTAATCGTGAAACGTGAATAAGATCTTCGTGATTCTTGAAAACGTCCTGGTTATTTGGTAACACGTGAAAAGTCTGCTGCCACCACCCCTCCGCGCCTCCCTCCCCCTCTTCTTCCACCACCCCCCCCCCCACCTCGCACAACCCCCCCACCCCCCACCCCACCCCCCTCCCCCCGCACCTCCCCTCCCCTCCCCGCTACCCCCCACCCACAACTCCGTGAAAGCTGTCCCATCCCGCGGTAAGAGCATTGTCGCCTACCCGTTTGTTTGGGTTTGTTGTTGTTGTCTGTCTGTTTTTTTAGATAGTCTTGGGAAGTGGAAACGTAAAAGCTGTCCCATCCCGCGGCAAAGCATTATCGCCTACCCGTTTGTTTGGGATTTTTGTTGTTGTTGTTGTTGTTGTTTTTTTTTTTTTTTTTTTTTTTTTAGATAGTCTTGGGAAGTGGAAAATGTTAATGCTATCATCTTAATGTCGTGATTCGTAAATCGCACAATAAATCGTCGTGATTCCGTGATGGTAACACACCCACCCCATTACCCCCCCCCCCCCCCCCCCACTCCCCCACACCCCCTCCCGTTGTTTGAGTTTTGGCCAGTGAAAAGCAGTTATGAAAGCAGTACCAATCTCTCTCCACCGAATCTTTCCATCTAGAAACGTGAATGCTATTATTTTGAAATCGTGATCCGTGCAACGCAAAATAAATCGACCTGAATCCGTGATGGTATCCCCCCCCCCCCCGACCCACCCCCCTCCACACACACACGAAATTCGCTTGGCGCGTTTATTTATTTTTATTTGTTTAACATGTCTCGTGTGTCTCCGTCTTGTGTGTAAAATGAAGTTGATGTTTAATGTCTACAACATACTGTCATTCACGTCCCAAAAATAAATTGGCGAAGTTACTAAAGAGTTGTACTTTTTTCTTCTTTTTTTTTCTTTTTTCTTGGCTTGACTTCGCGAACGAAGATTTTATAGGAGCTGACCACGACGTCTGCAGGCTTGTTCGTGGCTGCGGAGGCCAATCCGAGACAGGCAGGTTCGACCGCAGTGGCTGCAGGGGAAGGTATGGCCAGGGTTCTGAGCTGCGGCATCTCTGTTTTTTCTCCTGAGCCGCTTGTCCTTAAGGCTAGCTCTGTGAGAGTCCTCAAAGGAGACAGCTGCCTTGTAAATGGTCGAGCGCCAGGTGTCACGGTCCGCAGCAAGCGTGAGTGATATAAATAAGGGCCATTTACGTAAACACAACTGACATGATTTTTTTTGGTCTCAAATATGCTACAATTTTAATGTGTATACAATGTAATTCATGCATGCATTCTACTGTTTGTGTTATTTTTATTCTTAAATGAACGTGTGAAACATTCATTTGAAAGTGTGCATGTGCACAGATGAGGTAATGTTTTACATGTTGATTGTTGCATTATTCCTCCATACCCCGATAGGAGCGAAAGGAATCAAATAAAATCTTAAAATCTGAAAAACGATCTATGCAGCAGACTATCATTATTGTAAGCCAGTATCACGCACGGTAACCTACCATATCTTGAGTTTAAGCGCATGACTGCGCCATTTCTGCAACGTACATATTAGGCCTATAAGTTATTGGTCGGAGGGGTTCGCTACACGGACCCTTGTAGGCCTGAGGGAGGTCAAAGGAAACATTGTATGTATCTCTGTCTGTGTGTGTGTGTGTGTGTGTGTGTGTGTGTGTGTGTGTGTGTGTGCGTGCGTGTGCGTGAGCGTGAGCGTGCGTGCGTGCGTGCGTGCGTGCGTGCGTGCGTGTGTGTGTGTGTGTGTGTGTGTGTGTGTGTGTGTGTGTGTGTGTGTGTGTGTGTGTGTGTGTGTGTGTCGTGTGGTCATCAACAGAAAGAATGTAAATAAACGCCATCAAAACACAAATAACTTCTAGGTCTGTTTTGTTCTGTAATTTTGTTCTGTTGTTCAGTTCGATTAAATATTTACTGTCACTTGAACATTTGATTTACGTAGTCACGATTGTACAGTTAACATTTATTATAGCCCAGATGTACTCACGAGCTGCTAGATACTTCGTCGGCCACAACGAAAAGCCGATGGTCCCTGACCAAGCCCCGAAGACTTGTGCACGCTTTGTCCAGATTTCCTACGTGTTCTAGGTCAAAGTGAAGGTAAGACACGTTCTGTTTGAGTTCTTCATAACGGTGTTCACGATCTTCGAGCCAGCTGTTGATCATGTGCACAAGCATGTGTGAAGCCGCAAGGCTGCTTTTGCATGTGCTGAAAACGATCACCTGCCAACCCTCCAGGATCCACTGGAGGGCCTGCAGGAAGAAAACCAAACAGACAATGATGACGTAAAGATTTCAGACGTGGAATCAGTGACCGTAATGTAGTCTATGTGAGGTAAATAAAACACCTTCCGACACAGTATTATTGATAGTAAGACAGTTTACACGACGTAACAAATTTCACCATTTATTAACCCTCTGAATGTTGGTAGCGGTTTTAGTCGCGATGATTATTGCAGAAATCATCGCGACTAAAACCGCTACCGACACCAAGAGGGTTAAAGCATCATCGCACCGATATTCAGCCGGTCTGTGTCCGGAGAAACACGTATCTAGCGGGTAAGGCAGTCTTCCTGACGTATTTTGGGCTTAACAAAATACACAACAGCGCCACTGACAATAATCCAGTCCGAGTATATGACGCGCCATAAACAACTTGACGTAGGCCTACAACGTGATTGTCAGTCAGTCATAGTACGTGGCGAAAAAGTATTTACCTTAAGGTACAGCATCACTGTTTTGCCCGTGCCTGGAGGTCCCGTGACGTAAGCCCGTGACGGGGGCGCTTGGAGGACGGCCACGTGTCTAGGAAGCAGAACGACGCGGGAGAAGCGGTCACCCGTCTCCCACGCACCCTCCCCCTCTGATCTCAACTCCACGTATTTTTTATCACGGCGGGGACAGAACACCCGCACTGTAGTGGCCGGGCCGCAAAACCTATGCAACACGTCACACAAAAACTGCAGCATTTAAAGGCGTGTTTCCATATAGCTACGCGATAGCGGCGCGGTAGGAGACACGGCAAAAACGTCAGAGTCAAGCTCAACGTTTTGAGGCAGCCGGTCTAAAAGGCTGTAGTAGGCATTTCTAATTTTAAGGGCACGCTCACAGTATTCATTACATATGTATCTTGAAACCTGGCCAACATATTCCATTATAATTTGTCAATTTATATCACAGTTTCATGAACTAATTGTAACGAACAATATTATGTTGCAACATGATGAAAGGAAAGTCTATCCCGCTAGGTTCGATTTTTTAAAAAGTTCTTCCTTTCTTACAAGATGGCATCCAGACGTGTCTAGTCTGTGTCTTTTGCCACTCTTTCATTTCTGTTAAAAAAATAATCAGCCCTTTTTATACTCTCCCCGCCCCTCCGTGGTTTCATTTTTCGGCTAGCAGAAGAATGTTGCGTCTTTGTCTATATGAACATTGTCTGTCCTAGCATACAGCCTATCCCCCTTAGAACACTTGTGGCTAGGGCCGACAGAAAGCAATAAACTAGTACGCGTTGTCGCTAACAGAAAGAAAATAGGGTTTTGAAGTTTTCTATTCAAAACATGCATGCCCAGTCAAAGAGTCCCCACTTTGTTTGATAAAGACAATGTAACATTCTCCCAAAAGCAACAGGCGACCCACATTTTTCAATATCAGAGGTTAAAGAAAACCTGTGAGGAGGACTTGGAGGCGACTTTTTAGGAGGTGCTAGGGCCTAACCTCGTGTTAAACTGGTGCTACTTTCAATTCCGTGGTAATATTAAAGTTAGCTTACTGTTCATGGGTGAGTGGGAAAAGATTGAGGTGTATAGATCGGACGAAAAAAATACGCACCTTATAACTAGTTCTTCATACGAAGACGCGTTCATGGCAGGGTCAGGACCTTCCAACATCATTCGTGCATCAAACCATCTACCCAGATTGTCCAGGACCCCGGTGTTGACATCAAAAGGGTTATCACTTCTTGACAGTTGGTCTTCGCAAACGCACATAGGCACACCGAGTGGGCCCACACACTCACACAGCACCTGCAGGGAAAGTAACGTCCTTTGCAAATTGTATACATGTATTCTACACTGTGAGGGAAAGCTACCTTGCTCAATCTGTTGCAGCTTTCGGCCCTATCCCAGAGTGTACCTCAGTTACTCCGGCTGTAAAGGGGTAAATCAGTTAGCCCCCCCCCCCCTCCCCGAGAGGTGGGGGGGGGGGGGTTACAGCTTTTGTTTGGGACCTTTAGACAAAAGCGCTTAGCGGGCAAACCTTGCTTCTCACACTGGCCAAAACAATCAAAAAACGGACGGGGGGGGGGGGGGGGGAGGAGGAGTTTACCTTTTCCTCACCAAAATATCGAAAAGCGGAGGGGGAGGGGGGTTACCCTCACCCACCCCTCACCTTTTCGATATTTCGGTGAGGAAAAGGTAAACTGCCCCCCCCCCCCCCATCCCCAGCTTAGATCCGCCCCTGCTGTACCATTGTAACGGTATTGACAAGAATACAAATCC
The DNA here is from genome assembly GCA_036245525.1 of Semisulcospira habei. Lineage (NCBI taxonomy): Eukaryota > Metazoa > Mollusca > Gastropoda > Semisulcospiridae > Semisulcospira > Semisulcospira habei. The sequence continues at coordinate 197,357,828 of BTPG01000001.1, forward strand.
TCTTCCAAAGACATATTCACAATGCGCAGTTCTTCTCCACAAACAGAGAAAACATTTTGGTTGAATGTGCAGAAGAAATTACAAGAAAAGCAATGCCCTTATGGCTCACGTGTATGATTCACATAGGTGTGACCTTTGTGACCTTGACCTTTCCAACATGTCACGGAAATGAGCAAGTGTTCAAGTGTATTAACATAAAAAATGGCTGGCTTCTGTACCACCAAAATCCATGTTTTCTCAAAATTTATGCACACAATGACATGTGTCAATCGCCCGTGACCATTGACCTTTGCGATGGGTCGACTAAATTAGAATGCAGAGAAAGGTCTTGCTGCAACAAACAAATCTGATTGAAAGTTTGCAAAAACTTTGATAAAAACTACATTTTTTCACACACTTGCCGACCTCTTGTGACCCTTGAATTTTCAAAGAGTCACCCAAATTAGTATGCATAAATAGGTCTCACCATCAGATATCTCAATACCAAGTTTGGGGCTGAAGTTGAAAACAGTATTCAAGATAAAACAGTTATTGTCAAAATGTTTGTTTTGACCTGTTTCTGGATCACCCGATGACCCTTGTCTTTTGCAACTGGTCAACTAAATTAGCATGCAAAAACATTGATAAAAACTGCAACTCTATCAAAGATTGGCACTTTTCACACATTTGCCGACCTCTTGTGGCCTTTCAGATGGGTCTTGTGGCCTTTCAGATGGACCCGCTGTGATCTTGGTCTTTGAGAGAGGTCACTGAAATTGTTAGAAAGGCTGCTGTTACCTTTTTTGTATCTGGATATTTGACCAGCACACGTTCAAGTTGTTGTTTGGAGATGTTAGGGAGAACCAATGCGCTGCGAACACGCGGAGGATGCTGCTTTTGACCTGCTTGGCGCGGCCGTTTACCTTTTGGGCCTAGTTTGTCATAAAGGTCCGACACCAGATGGTTCATCACGTCCACTGCTTTCTTTAGTTGTTTGAGGGCTTTTAGGATTTTTGTCGACGCTTTATAATCTTGGTCATCTTGGGACAGGCCCAAATCAGTAAAGTTGTCGCCCATAGCCTTGATTTCAAGGACCAGAAGCCCGTACAGACGATGGATGATAATCATGTCGAAATCCCCTTCATGTTTGTTGAGTGCCTTGAGGTCGACGGGGCGCGGGAGACGTGCATGTGCACTGGCGGCTGCAGCATAAGCTGGTTTGTTGAGATAGTCCCCAAACTGTAGCTGGGACAAGACAACCATCACCTCGTCTCTTTTTTTCACCAGTTCTTGCAGACAGAATAGGACCCGCTGTTGTGTTCTGTCGTCGCGAACGTGGGCTGTCTGCACAACTTTGCCAGCTTGTCCTTTCGGTTGGTTGTCCACTGGCTGCGCGAGCATGTGGACTGTCATGCTGCCACACTACAGTTAGATAAAGATTAAGCCCATTGTAATGTGGTCACAAACGCTTTTTCCCAGCAGTAAATATAGACCAAACTACATGCAAGGGGGAACAATCACACACACACACACACACACACACACACACACACACACACACACACACACACACACACACACACACACACACACGCACACTGTAGGCACAGAAAATGTACAATAATTTACTTTGAACACAGTGGTAAACAATAATAAGCCTACAAGAAAATAAGACATATTCCCTAAATAACGTGACCTACATACGCAAACAAAAATTACTAATCGTGAAAAGCAAACACACACGCGATATTTTAAAAAAAAAACCGTTACAAATGTACTTTTCCTTAGAAATTTCTTTTTGTCTTCTAAAAAGCGGTTCCAATATATTCGGTACTTTTCTTGTAGACAACCAACCTTTTTCTCAGAGATGTGTTGCCTGTTCATATATACAGGCGGGATGAAGTAGGCGCGACTCTGCAGTTTGGCGAACCAGTGCCGGACATTCAGTTGCCATAACTGTCTGTATCCTTGTCCACCTAAACCTTGCGACCCCGCCTGCAGAATATTACAGAGTCCTTTTATGTATCTTGCCACCTTTTCAGAACCACTGCTTAACTCATTCGAGACGTGCCGCCTACGGATACGCGGCGGTTCGCCGCGTATCCGTAGGTGGCACGTCTCGAATGACTTCGATAAAGGTAATTCACGCCTAGTTTACCTGTTGATAAGACATGCCAGCAGATTAGGCGACGTAATCGTGTGTCCAGTTGCAAACCACAGTTGCCTTTTATTTATTTATTTATTTATTTATTTATATTTATTTATTTATTTATTTATTTATAGTCAATTTCGCTCATGAAAAGGTTGGATATAACAGAAGTTGACTATAACAAAAGCTTGTGGTGAGATCCCAGCCAAATTAATATTTTGTCTGTGTAAAATTAAGCCGCTTATCTCATTCAGCCCCGACACACTACAGCAAGACATGGATCGAACATGATAGTTCAAGGGTGGTGCCAGAATAGCTTGGCGCCCATAGGCGCCAAGCTATTCTGGCACCACCCTTGAATTATCATGCTCGATCTGTCTCTAGAATTGTAATGCAGTCCTTCAGGGGACAACTTCAACATTTGGGGATTTCGGTCCTGGGGTAGAACGTGTTCAAACAAGGTCGGTTATACAAACAAAAAACAAAGAAAATAGGAGTTAACAACATGATTCGCTGTTTTTTTCAGTCACTGCGGTGATTTCGTATTACGCTTATTTAAAAAAAAAACTGTTACCTGAGTTTACAAAATTTGCGTGTTTTGATTTCCATACTTAAAATTGGCTACGTCTCCAGATACCTCTGCTTCGTAAGTTTCCGGGCCTTTTTAATTGTTCGGAACGTTATGATCTGGTAATCATGTAACTTGCACGTACAGTCCCTGCTTCTACAAGTACTAGCCATTTTGGCCCCGGCGAAACGTCGGCTGTGATCGGCGGCCGCGAATTTAGTGATTGGTTATGACATAATAGAACCCATAAGATACTAATCTTTCTTCTAGTAGTTCTGTGTTACTTTCCTCGCGCCTTTTTTGTCTGACTAGTCATCTTCTTGTAGCTTTGTAAAATTACTGGTGTAGGAACCGCTGTGTTGGTTTTTTTTTTTTTAATGGAGTTTACTATGCGTTTCGCATGTCTTTGTCAGTGCACTTTATTTTTTTTTTATTTTTTTTTTTTTTGGGGACGTCAAACTTGAGAAAACGTAATTTCATTTTGATGGGCCCGAAAACAGTACCTCCAAAAAAGCATTATGATGTACTGATCAGCTAATCTATTGAAGCAGCCTGCTCCAGGTAGTAATTATACATAGTATGCAATATTTCGATCCTCTAGAAATGTTCCCAGTATGTCTTATAATAATGCTGCACAAAAGGACCAATCTGAACATATGGGATTTGAATGTCGTAATATACCATACCTTTCTGCCGGTTTCTCAGGAAAATTCATCCGACCAGAACCAGAAGAAACAGAAATCCGCTGCAACAATTGCCTACACACATGAATTGTGAAATAAAGCCTAGAGAAGAGTCTTTGCCCATTACATCCTGAGGCTGATTTTCAAACATTTGCTTGTTGTCCTAGGGCATAGATCAAACATTTTAGTTCAAGGATGGTGGCAGAATAGCTTGGCGCCTGAGGCGCCAAGCTATTCTGCCACCACCCTTAAACTATCATAGTCAGATTTATTTCAAGCAATGGGTGTATCAGGATGAAAAGGGTTAGTTAAGGTGAGATAACACTGAGAGCCCGTCGTATGGGCGAATTTTAGCAATCCTACGGCTGCCCTGGAGCAGGTCGCTTTAATGTGTTTTCTAACTTAAAGAAGTGTGCTTGTTACTAGAGCGGTTAATAACCAGAATAATTCGGGGAGAAAATAGTATATCATTCAAGCAATAGCCAATGCGTACAAGGTCATCGGGCCGACGTCGGTCCGATGACCTTGTAGGCATTAGGCAGGTGACTCGCATTCATCTTTGGCTGGCTGGCTCGAAAGTGAACGCAAAACCATCCCCCCCCCCCCCCCCCCCGCCCATCCACCCCCCCCCCCCCCCCCCCCCCCCCATCCCTCAACAAAAAAAATTTTTAAAAAGTTGTCAGTAAACATCATTTTCTCGTAAAACAAAACAAAAACAAACATTTTAATCAAGTATTTCCGCGTAACCAATGTCTCTGGAATATACGTAACCTTTGCGTAGACATTTGTAGAAAGTTATGTTTAAAACATCCGCAACTTCGCTTTTAACATAAAGAAATCTAGGTTCTCTGGCAATGTTTGTTATATTCGTAATTGTTTATCCACGCAAATGAAGAGAACAAAAATCATTCCTTATCGAAGTTATCGCACCCACATACCCAAGAAGGAAAACTAGAAGGCTCAGCAGTGAACACGACTTTCGAGGGCAGCGGATTCGATTGAAAAAATAAAACTATAAATATAAATAAACCGTTATTTTCTGGTGGTAAAACCATCGCGAACCACTCTGAAATAATTGAGTATACATTGAAATGCCCTGAAAATGAACTTCAAGAGGCTGAAACCTAATGCGCAACAGGCCCGGTCGGCCGCCGTTGGCCCGCGCACAGCCGTGGGCAGCAGCTGACTTCGGCCCGATGGCCCTTGCGCACTGGGAAACAAACCGGTGTCGATAGGTCGGGATTATTACATTAAAAAGTCTGCCGCTTTGCTTATAACAAACTTCGATTATAAAAACAAGCAGAACAAAATCTTGGTCCCCTACGAATTTGTTATATCTGGCGTTTGCTTTATTTATTTATTTATTTATTTATTTATTTATTTATTTATTTGTGGAAAGCGCGATTTCTTCCCGGCCATAGCCCTACAAGTGGACCTGTTGTAGACGGAAAGATGCCCCAAGCAATAACAAATTAATCCAGACCAAAAGGAGACTTTCCAGCGTGTAAAATGCAAAGAAAATCCTATCGGAGAAAGAAACACGCTTAGAAATGACAGTTACAACACAAATTTATTAATTTTTAAAATAGGCAAACAAGCAAGTGCAACAAATCAGTCGCTGCTCAACTTGCGATTGAAACTGAAGAAGCAGGTGGCAATTCCCAATTCTAAGCGTGTTTTTTTTCTCTGTTGGGTTCCTATCCGCAATAAATTACCCCCCCCCCCCCCCCCCCGGCCACCCCTCCGCCCCTCCCCCCAAATACACACACCACCACCACAAAAATTAACCAGTGATAACCAATCCACCTGGGTGCGTAAGATGTGTACCAAATGCGCAAAGGCGGGCCACAGCCGTGCGCGGGCCAACAGCGGCCGATGTCGGGCCTATGGCGGCCTTTTGCGCATTGTTTATGTATTACCATAAGACTATAACTATATATAGTTACATGCTTATGGTACTGTTGATTGTGATGTCACGTGCGTGAACAAAATAATGCGCGTTTTAGCCTATACCCAGTTGTCTCACCTCATAATACGCAGTAAGTTATTTCACTGAGTAACATGCATGGGACTGCCTTGAACTTGACTTTTCAATGACAGTGGAAAGGGTACGTGAATGTTTATCGTGTAAGCTGCACTACGAGCGAAGAGGGACTTTAAAATTTTGCTAACTAACCCCCGTTGGTCGCATGCACAAGGGGGTTAATGCCCCAAGCTGAATCAGGCTGAAGCCTTTGCACCATTGTGGATATTGGCAGAAAGGACAACGTCCGGCAGGTGCAGAGTTAGTCTGTCACCACCCATGAATAAAGTCAGTCGATCCATTTTCCGCTGCAGGGTGTCACATTCATGCTAAACCAGTTGTTTGTTTGTTTTTTTAAGTTATACTGACACATAAATATCATGATAAGAAAAATATTGACAATGTTATGTCAGTGCCCTCCCCCGTACCTGCACCACTGCAAATATCATAATATGAATTTGATAAGAGAGCAAATTTACCGCTTACCGTTTTACGTGCCTGCATGGAACAAGTCGCCATGTTTCAGACTACACCTGCTATTTATTATGTTCAGACGCGGCGGTCAAAGCACGCAACAGGCACAAAAACTGACGGCACACCGGGCGGCCTTACGAGTTCTACAGACTCACAGAGGCGTAACATGCACCCAGTGCGCAAAGGCCATCGGGCCGACGTCGGCCGCCGTTGGCGCAACTTAGTCATTTGGCATGTCGTGATCACTCAAACGGGCGTCGTGGAAGCGCGTCACAAGGGGCTTTGCATACATCGTACCGCGTGATTCGTGTATGGCTTTCAGAACGCGTCTCGATCTATCGCTGTTCCTGATAATTCGCTGTGTGAAGGACACGGCCAAGGCGTCTGTCACGTTGATGTAATTCAATACTCGGTCGATACGTTGCCGAGCTGGCTGACACAGTTTGCAGCTACATAAATTTCTGCGTAGTGTTGTGCCTAAAACAACTGTTAAAAGAGTCTATTCCAACAACAAACCTTGGGTCACGAAGCACACCAAGGTCTTAAACAGAAAGAAGAAAGCTTTTGAAGACAAGAACAAAGAACAGTTACGGACAGTACAAAAGGAACTGAAAAGGGAGCTGAGGAAGGGGAACGAAGCATATCGGAAAAAAATAGAAAAACAGTTTGAGACTGTTAACATGAAACGTGTGTGGGAGGGTATGAATCTGATGAGTGGGAACAAGAAGCAAAAAGCTGTTCCGGTTTTGAGCAAAACTACGGACTATGCCAACAACTTAAATCAGTTCTATGCAAGATTTGGTTGTCATGATTTTGAGCATGAGAGGGAACAGGTCAAGGAAATGCTAGTTAGTGGACCTAAACACATGCAAAGTGAAGTGATTGTGGTGACTGAGGAGGAGGTGCTTAGCGTACTTAAAATAACCAACCCAAACAAAGCGGCTGGGCCAGATGGTGTTAGATCAAATGTGTTAAAATTATGCGCTGAACAACTCTACCGAATTCTTTGCTATATTTTTAACATGTCACTTATCCAGTGTGTCGTTCCCTGTTTATGGAAGACCTCTTGTATTGTCCCCGTGCCAAAAAAGCAAACTGTATCTGTGATGAATGATTTAAGACCAATTCCTCTTACCTCGTGTGTCATGAAGGTTTTTGAGAGGGCTGTTCTTTCACATTTTCAAATACAGGTTTCAGATTTTATGGACCCCTTTCAGTTTGCTTACAGAAGGCAAAGAGGTGTTGATGATGCCATTTTGCATGTTGTAAACAACATCTACTCTCATTTAGAGAAACCAGGAGCCTCCATTCGACTGATGTTCTATGATTTTTCGTTTGCTTTTAACACCATTCAGCCACACATACTCGCCTCCAAACTAGTTCACATGAACATAAATGCCTCTACCATTCTTTGGGTTTTGGACTATCTCACTAACCGGCCACAGTACGTCAGAATTAGTTCGGATCTAATCTCAGATGTACTTTTTACCAACACCGGTGCACCACAGGGGACTGTCCTGTCGCCTTTTTGTTTTCTTTGTACACAGCAGACTGTAGAGCTACTCATGACGACTGTGTCATGGACAAATTCGCTGACGACACGGCACTGACAGGTCTGATTACAGATGAGGACGACAGACACTATCGACAAGAGATCGATGACTTTGTAGAGTGGTGCGATAGAAACTACCTTGAATTACATGTTGGCAAAACAAAAGAGATGGTCATAGATTTCAGGAATAACAAACAGCATCCCGGTCCTGTTGTTATCAAGGGAACAGAAGTTGAGCGTGTAGAGTCCTACAAGTATTTAGGTGTTCTTTTTGACAACGCGCTCAACTGGAAACAAAACACAGATGCTATTGTGAAAAAAACGCATACCCGTCTTTACTGTTTGAGAAAGCTCAGATCATTTCATGTAAGCACTCAGCTTTTACAGATGTTTTACTGCTCCAGTATTGTTAGCATTTTAACTTTTGGACTGACGTGCTGAGGGATAAATTTATGTAACAGAGACCAAGATCGCCTTAACAAAGTAATCCGGAAAGGGGGTGGGGTGATTGGTAGGGCACAGGATAATTTGGACACACTGTACAACAGACGAATTACGAACAAATTGGCTGACATTCTTGATGACAAAACACATCCACTTAGATATGAATAGCAGAAGTATCGAACGAAGTGGCAGACTCCGAGTACCCAAAAGTCGTACATCACGTTATGCCAACTCTTTTGTCCCTCAGGCTGTTACCCTTTTAAACAGTAATATCAGTAGATAGTGTCGGTCAACATTCTTCCGTCCTTAGTACTAGCCCTCTCATTATTATTATTATTATTATTATTATTATTATTATTATTATTATTATTATTATTATATAAAGGTAACAATACGTCTGTTACAGTTCATTTCTTTTAATTGAGTGTTATGGGTTATTTAATTATTTTTAATGAGTGAATGATGATGCCATGTGTTGTATGGGCAGACAGTGAATTTCCCCGTGAGGGATTAATAAAGTGATATTGTATTGTATTGTATTGTATTGTATTGTATTGTATTGTATTGTATTGTATACATGCTCACTGTAAGAGTAAGGCAGAGTCCCTATGTGCAAGAGGCCATCGGGCCGACGCAGTGCGCGGGGAAACGGCGGCCCGGACGTCGGCCCGATGGCCTCTTGCGCATTGGGAAGGGGTCAAATTTACTACATTTGGACATAAATCTACCCATCAAAAATCAGTCTCCTCAGCGCAAATCAGTCCACCTGGGAGTGAATCTACCCACGGTAGATTTGTGCTACAGTGGTTGGTTAGTTCGCGGTTTAACGTCCACGGCACCGAAGTAATAATGGACGGCCCTGACGGGTGGGTTATGGGGGACAGGGAAATCTATTGCCTATGGAGTACGACCTGCGCACTGATCAATTCAGGCGCGCTGCAGCTGTGCCACTTTGATTTACCAGGACTTGCTGCAGCGATTTCGCCCACACATTAGTGTAGTCTATTCGGAATCATGTCAGTTCGGTGGATATATAATTATATATGCTGCGTAGTGATTAATTTTAGTTTTTCTTTTTAATGTGAGCTGAATCCTGGGTACATTCACGCCTGTGAGTATTCGCGCTAGATTTTTGCGGATCAGTTATCTCGGGGGGTGGGGGTGGGGGGGTGGGGGGAACACTTTTTGTTTGTGGCCTTCAGCCTGACACAAAAGGCCTCACCGACGCTAGGCCTTGCTTCCAGTGGCCGAATAATCGTACAACGGAGGTGGGGGTGGGGTGGGGGGGCTATGTGGTACCTGGAGACAGAGAAGACGCGTGTACGTAAAGACTCTCACCACTCGCCAAAATATCAAACAAGGGTGGGAGGGTGGGGGGTCGGGGGGTGGGAGAGAGAACGTTTGTGTGTGTGTGTGTGTGTGTGTGCGTGCGTGCGTGTGTGGTGCGTGTGCGTGTGTGTGTGTGTGTGTGTGGTGTGGGTGTGTGTGTGTGTGGTGTGTGTGTGTGTGTGTGTGTGTGTGGTGTGTGTGTGTGTGTGTGTGTGTGTGTGTGTGTGTGTGTGTGGTGTGTGTGTGTGAAACCTCGCCAAAATATCAAACGGGGAGGTGTGTGGGGGTGGGCGGAGGGGGAGGGGTGTGGAAGGGGTCCAAACACCCAAAAAGGAACTTTGTCATAGCACTTTAAAGAATGTTAGGGCGGGGGAGGGGGGGGGGGGTCCGGAACTCCTGGACCCTCCTCCCCCCCCCCCTCCCCAGATCCACCCTTGTAGATATAACGAAGTCGATCCTTGCAGACACTGCAAGTGAGCTTGTGCCGAGCGCGCGAGGGTTCACTACGCGAAGACGCCAGAGTATTGTATTGCATCCACGTGACGGACGCCTTGAGCCAAGGTAAAAAAAACAACAACATTGCTCTGTTGTTCAGGCGCAAAAGCGCTAAGCCACTATTCGATAACACTCGCACACAGTATATCCAAACACTACAACTGCCAAAACACACAACAAATTCAAACACATACAGTTTTAATGGGCAGTTTACTCATTGAACTGTTTCGCTGTCAAAAAAAAATGCATTTGAAAATTAAAATTCGCGATAAAGTACAGGTCACGTTCAGACAGAAATATCTTCATACCGTTTGCAGATGTCCGCAAACGAAACATGTATTTCAAAACATATCGAAAACAAAGCGAGATTAGTTAACCAATTACACCTTTAGTAAAGCGAGAGGCATATATGTTATTCTGGTCTGTGATTTTGGATCTTACGGCTTTGAACCGTAAGATCTACAATCACACATTACATGTAACACATGTATAGCTAACACACAGAACTTCGAGTCGGCCACAGCCTTAGCCCCTTCTGTGGACGCATACTGTGTTTGTTTTTTAATCAATGTAAATTCAGCTTGAAAGATCGCCAGCCGTCAAAAGAACGACGTAAAATGGTTTCAGCAAGAGACATAGATTCTCATGAGCCCCCGCAACTGCGGGGGCTCATGAGAATTTATGTCTCTTGCAGTTGGGTGGCGTTACATTTTTCTGTCGTCGGCTCGAGAGCCTTTTGCTTGCTTAGTGTGCAAGCAGTCATCGGTGCTATAAACAGTATCGGTGACTGCATAAACAGTATCGGTGACTGCATAAACAGTATCGGTGACTGCATAAACAGTATCAGGGACTGCATAAACAGTATCGGTGACTGCATAAACAGTATCGGTGACTGCATAAACAGTATCGGTGACTGCATGCAAACGAAACGTGTGATGTGGGTCCGTTCTTATTTACAAAAGTAAAAATCAAAGTATTGCTGCTGCATTAAAGTAAAGATTGAAAATATTGCACAAATGTTTATTTTAGTCTATGGTGCAGTATTACGGATATGCTTGTTGAGTAAATTCAACATGAACAACCCTTTCTCGCTACCTCTAAGATCTGCAGCTAAATCTCCGAGACCACTTCGTGTAAGCAGCAACACATCGCACGTGATTAGCACGTGCATATCTACGATCGCACGGCGCATGCCCACACACACGTCATCGTGTGCCTTCGGGCGATCCACGTGCACGATTGACCCCGTGACCTCCAACAAGCGCGAGCCTAGCACGTGACGCGCTGCAGACAAAACGTATTCGGAGTCTGTGGAAACGAAGAACGAGACGGTAGAGTTGGGCATGAATGATTTAAGAAACTTCCAGATGACCTCCAGATGTTCCGCCTGGACCCTGACCTGAGTGTCGTCTGGTATGGTCGGGTTGCGTCCGGTCCTGATCTGCGTGCATACTAGCATCCCCTTATCGCTGGCCACTGAATTTGGCTGTAGTGTTTTCTTTGAACGGATTTCTGATTTTAAGCTTGAAAATGATTCTGATTGTGATTCTAAGCCCGATTCTGAGTTTGATTTTAAATTAGATCCCGAAACTAGCTCCGAAACCGTTCTCAAACCAGATCCTGAATTTGACCTTAAACTCAACCTTGAGTCTGACCTAGACTTGACTTTGGACGTGATTTCGTTTACTTGCTTCTGTAGGGGTGGCGTGAGAACAAACAAATGACGCAGTATTGCCCGGTAGATATCGCTGTGAGAGCGGCCGGCCAGCCAGCCCAGGTCAGGGGCATGATAAGGGTTGTCCATGAGATTTTTCAGGCGCTCAAGGTTGGAACTGAAACCCAGGACAATGCAGAACATGAAAAAAAATGGTGCCGGAAAAAAATAGCCTGTTAGTGCATAAATATCACAGTGGTGACTGAACCAGTACGCAAACGACTTAGGACCGACGTGGGCCGCAGTTGGCCCGCGCACGCCCGTGCGCGGGCCATCTGCAGCCGACGTTCGCCCGAGTGTCTTTTGCTAACTGGGACGTTGTGTGCTGTTTTAGATTAAACCTCTTGTACACTAGCCACGGTACTGTTTACGGTACCTGCATGTTCAAAGGGGTTATAATACACTAGTGAGATGTCCTGAGGAAAACCTGCAGTTGATGTCTTTAGGTGTTCAAATCCGGTTTTTCCGCCGCCAGATGGCCTTTCTTAGCGATAAAACCTGACGACTAACTAACTAACTAATCAACGAATCCGGTTTTTCCAAATGAAAATAGAAGGTATTACTCTTATCAGTCGCCGGGACTACTGCCACCACCAGAACCACCGCCTGGTCTTAGTCTGCCAGGTTTAACCCATATCATACTAAGGCTAAAGCTTCAAATTTGTACACTGCCATATTCAAGCTACATTATAGTACTTACAGATAAGGATGTAGACCAATGGCTTTAGTTCAAGGGTGGTGTCAGAATAGCTTGGCGCCTAGAGGCGCAAAGCTATTCTGGCACTACTCTTGAACTATTTTAGTCAAACGCCTTTTCACACACTGGTGTGTTCGCGAATGATAAGGGTTAATAGCATGCTTAACTAATCAACGAATCCGGTTTTTCCAAATGAAAATAGCAGGTATTACTCTTATCAGTCGCCGGGACTACTGCCACCACCAGAACCACCGACTGATCTTAGTCTATATATAAAATAATGTTAAGTCATTCGCGGCCAGCCGCATCCGGATGCGACTGGCCGCGAATGAGTTAACGTTGGTGATGCTGCTAAATACAACAACAACAAAAACTTTTATGTGGACCTCAGAGAAATTGTATGAAATTAAAGCTTATTTTGGGTAGATAAAAATGAAGATACAGTGTACAAAAAAAGTTTTCGTTGCGTGTCTAACCTACTAGGAACCCACAGAGAGATGATGAATTGATGATGATGAAACGTTTTCATTCAGGATAAAGTTGTAGGCATGCGAATGCCTCTCTTACAAACTGTCCTACACATATAAATATACATCGAGCAACTCAGTAAAATATTTGAGAAAGAGAGAGAGAGAAATGAAATGAAATGAAAATTTATTTCTCAAGGATAAATGATTAGGTACACAGACCTTTTTTCAATCATGTCCTTGCACACGCACTCACACATCAATCTCACGCGCGTTACTAAAACTAATAAAACTGGAAAGGCAAAACGTGAGCATAAAAAAAGAAGTTAGCTCACTCACACACACACACACACACACACACACACACACACACACACACACACACACACACACACACACACACACACACACACACACACACACACTAAGAGCCTGATTAAACAAGAATGTTCAAAACTTAGTTTGAACAGCAACTGCAAACTCGACAATACAACTCACTGCGCTGGAAAAACGCCGACACAAGTACACAACTATGGGCTTAATTTTCTTTCAGGTGCCGAAATAAGCGGGCTCTGAATGTGGACAAAGAAGGAGCCCCAGTAATGTCGATAGGCAACAGATTCCATAGTTTGGCTCCTGAGTAAGACAAACTAGTTTTGAATATATCGAGGCGCGGCCTTGGTATGGATAGATTGTTCCTCGTCGTTTTATAAGGCGTATGAGCAGGGCTAAATAGATCTGTTAGATAACTAGGCGTTTTAGAGTGGTAGATTTTAAACATAAGTACGCCTTTATTGTACATAAGTAACTTACGCAGAGGCAGCATGTCGAGGGCTTTGAGTCGGTCGTCGGTGCTTTCTTTACTATCCGGGTGGATTAATTTGGCTGCTCTACGATGAAGAGCATTAAGTCTTTTTATGCACGCATCGCTACATCCATCCCAAACTGTAGAAGCATAATCTATATGGGATTGAATATGTGCGTTATAAAATATTTTCCTTGTCGGTGTATCTGTAAAATAACGCAGTTTTGAAAGAAGATATAAATTCCTGGACACTGTTCGACATATGCTGCTGACATGAGCGTGCCATGTGAGTTGATCGTCAATAATGACGCCTAACAAGCGTTGCTCTCTAACTTGTCTAATCGGCTCAGAGTTGAGAGAAAGGCTAAGAGGGGGTGGATGTAGCTGCTGCTTTTGTCGTGTAGTTATTAGCATGCATTCTGTTTTAGACGGATTTGGTACCATATAGTTAGTGTGACACCATTTTGAAACATCAGTTAAGCCCTGTTGAAGTGAGGAATTGATTGTGGAGATATTCGCTGACGACATGTCGAGAGTAGCATCATCAGCAAACAGACTACAGCGTACGTTTAGATCTGAAATATGCAATGGCATATCACTGATGTAAATGGAAAATAGGAGGGGCCCTAATATTGAGCCCTGAGGCACGCCATGCTTTAGTATGCCTTCAGCGGAACGTTTTCCGTTAACAAACACATACTGACGTCTTCCGTGCAGGTAGGATTTGAAAAAGTCCAAGGATGCTTTGTTTACGTGATACACTGATAGCTTTAGTATCAACATATCATGATTTATTAGATCAAAGGCTTTTGAGAAATCTAGAAATACAGCACCGGTCATTTCAGCTTTGTTCATGGACGTAAGCCAAGTATTGGTCAGGTGAGCTAGAGCAGTGTGGCATGAGTGGCGAGGTCTAAAACCTGACTGTAGTGGGTAAAGCAAGTTATGTTTTTCAAGAAAATAGCTCAGATGCCTGTGTACATGTTTTTGAGAGAGAGAGAGAGAGAGAGAGAGAGAGAGAGAGAGAGAGAGAGAGAGAGAGAGAGGAGAGAGAGAGAGAGAGAGAGAGAAACTCACTAGAAAAACACAACATCCGTATCGCCAAACACCTTGTGGTAGTTGAACGTTGACAGATCATGAGAAAACTTACGTATATTCACACAGTCGTATTTCATTGTACTCAGATTATTTTCTTCAATGTCTGATATGTTACACCTCCAGTCCAAACGGTTTACACCTAGAAAGGACGAAAATTCGCATCCAGGGAGCGGCATATGTATGCAAAATTTTCGACGGGTCACATTAGCTAAAATGTATCCATGGATTATGCCCTTCAGTCGGTCCGCTATTCCCCCACACTTCTTAACGGACTCGCAGACGTAAATCAAATATTTTGGATGAGAACTGCTTTGTAAAGACTGAATGGAAACATTTTGCGGCACATATTTGGGATCAGATCTGTTTTTAGCTGAACTTTGAGGAGTCGTATTTTCTTTTGCTTTTGGGGCTAGACGTAAATATTTGGGGTCGTCGTCCAAACGTAGTACTTCTGCATACTGTGTCGTAACTGTGTTTATAAAACGTGTGTACGCATTGTCGTTTGTGAAGAAGTTTTCCGCGTTGACTGTATTGATGTGTTCAGAAGTGTGAAGTTTAGAGCTGTTCAGTTTTGCGGATTCTGATGGTATTCCTTTTTCGCCTTGATAGCGCAGCTTCGGTGCCGAGTCCAGAGAAAATGGGTCAAGGTAGTTTGCTTGTCTCTTTTGATTGCCCTTGACCAGTGCAGATGAGTCGGCAGCCATAGTAAACGGCCGTAGAGATGCGCGCACATAATCGGCAGAAGAGCGGTAAGCACGTGAAATGTGACGCAAAAAATGGTAGGAGGCTGCGTTGAGAAGAAGAACGCCACATATCAATACGATCACCATCTGAAAGAAAGGACAAAATAATGATGTAAGGAGAAATAAGAATCTGAGTCTATAAGTTGTGCCGAGGTTACTGGCTCGATTTAAAAAATAAAATAATCAAAAAATATCATACTGAAGCTGAAAGCTTCAAATTTGTACACTGCCATATGCAAGCTACATTATAGTACTTTACAGATGAGGATATAAACCAATGGCTTTAGTTCAAGGATGGTGCCAGAATAGCTTGGCGCCTAAAGGCGCCAAACTATTCTGGCACCACCCTTGAACTATTTTAATAAACTTATTTCACACACTAGTGTATTCCGAATGATAAGGGTTAAATCTGTTTAGTCCTCGTAGTGTTTACTTCGCATTCCCTTTAATGTTAACGTCTGGACATCGAATATTGACTTCACACTGGTCACCTCCTTCGATCCGCTACGCGATGCAAGATAACCCATTCCCACAAAGTCTCTTATATATGAGCTCGCATGCATTTTCCCGCTTGTTCCGCAATACGCTCGCAGACATCATAACAAAGACAGAGACTGTCTTCCTAAATCAAATTGTCAGAGATTGAGAGAGCACTGCGTCAATTCATACACTAACACTGACGTGCTGGTGCTGTGCGTCAATTCAGAAACATTGTATAATACTAATGTGTCCAGGGACGGATCTGTGAGGGGGGGCGGGGGGCGAGGGGGGTCACAGGGGCTTCGGAACACCACCACCCCCCCCCCCCCCTCGACCCATAATTGTTTAAAATGTTATAACAAAGTCCCTTTTTGGGGTCTTTGGAACCCCCTCCCCCTCACGCTTAAAATTTTAGTTTAAATTTTAGTTAACAACCCCCCCCCCCCCCACACACACACACACACACACACACACACACACACACACACACCACCCGCTCTTCGATTTTCCTGTGCCTGGACGCGGCAAGGTCTAGCGGCGTCGGGAAGGCTTTTTGTATCAGGCTGAAGGTTCCAAACAAAAAAGTTGAACCCACCCCCTCGAGGTAACTGATCCGCCCCTGGTGTCGGGTGCTTGTACGTCACCGTCACTGTCACTGTCACTGTCTGCTTCTTCCCCAGAAGTCGATGATTCAGTCCTACTTTTGACATTTTTTTCCGCAATGAATTATTTTTCTCGAAATAGTTGAAGAGATACAAAGCTGGCTAACAAAGTCTTTCTCCTAACTAGCTATATATCCGAAATTTCAAGTAAATAAGTAACAAAATTACGGACTCTAATGTGGGTCAGCCGACTTTGCATAAACGGTCATCTAACTCTTCAACTTACGAGACATCCAGTTTCAATGTGCTCGGAGGCTCTCTTAGACACCCTTTGAAAGAGGCATATCCTCAATTTTCAAGCTTGTACGTACACAATCTTCGGAGATTATCGTGTTTACACACACACGCACACACACACAACACACACACACACAACACACACACACACACACACACACACACGCGCGCGCGCGCGCGCGCGCGCGTCAAATGTACGTTCCGCCTGTAGCGAGGTTTGCGTAACTAGAAATGACGTAATTTTTATCATGTTACTTCACTGCAGTCCGGCGAGTCCTGTCCGCCTATGACGTCATGTACGTGTTATTGAAAGCGCTCCATCGCATCCCATCCTAAAGTCTCATCTATAAATAAGAGATTTTAAAAATTCAAACTGATGATTTACATACGCTACTGAATAGGTGTATATTTAAGTAAAGAACCCTAAATACATTGCAACTGACACATATACAATTTTACATCGGTGTTTATGTGATACTGATACTCTCACTCGAGTGGCTTAAAACCCTTATCCAACGAGCGAAAGCGAGTAGGATAAGGTTTTAAGACCACGAGAGTGAGATTCTCAGTATCACCTACAAGTAATATAAACACCGATGTAAGAATCTATTTCTTACTCACCTTTTTGTCAATCTTGGCATAAATCCGATATCAGCTGGTCTTCGGCACACTCCTAATCAAATCACAGCCGCCATTGAGTCTCGGCAAAGGTCTTGACGTTTACTTTGTAACTGTGACGTAAATGATATTTGGGATGCCAGACATAAAGTGTTCCGAATAGCGCAGTGCTTGACGCCAGAGTGCAAGTGGTCACTGTGAAATGATGTCATTGCGCGTGAGCTGAAAGTAGGTCAAGTTTCAATATCGCGTGTGCCCATACCTTTTTGTTGACTAGACTTTGTCTACAAGACAATGCCGTGCACACTTGGCCGTTCACGCAACACGGCTGTATCACACACGTGCCAAGCTGTATCACACGTGTGTGACCGATACAGCTTTTCCGCTCCGAAGGCAGCAAAAAAGTTAGTGTGTAAGAAAAATGTCAATTCAGTTTATGAGTTCTGCAGGCACATTTATGACGTTCATAGTGTCCATGTTGAAGCCTGTACTTACCCATTTGCCTGTTCGCAGTAAACGCATTTTCACTGTCTTAGTTGCCCTCGCTGTTAATCTACTCCTGGCTTGTACTGCTTCTTTAGCAAACTGAGTTGTATCATTGGTGACCATCGATTCTTGCGTAGGACTCCGGTTTACTCCAACGACACTTTCACTGCATGTGACCGAAGAATTACGATTCTGATATCATCAGTCTCACCTCATCGTTCGGTGTACCCTTTCCGTCGAATGTGCAAGAAGATAAACTGGGTCAGCAAGAGGCATAGATCCTCATTAGCCCCCACATCTGCGGGGGCTCATGGAGATATATGCCTCTTGTAACTGTTCGGGTTGTGTTCGTTTGTTGTTGTTTTTTAATTTATTTATTTATTTATTTATTTTTACTGACAGTAAAGAGTCACACCCAAGTCGAGAAAATATATATACCGGCATGCTTAAAAGAGTCAGTAACAGATGTTCGCGTTTGTGACTTACTACACACATTAATCTCCTTGTGCATGCAGCCACCGGTGCTGTTCACAGTTTTGGGAGTTATAAACCCATATAATACTGATGCCAAAAGCTTCAAATTTGTACACTGCCATATGCAAGCTACATTATAGTACTTACAGATAAGGATATACCGAGTCCAATGGCCCATTTAGTTCAAGGGTGGTGCCAGAATAGCTTGGCGCCTAGAGGCGCCAAGCTATTCTGGCACTACCCTTGAACTATTTCAGTCAAGTTATTTCACACGTGTATTCCGAATGATAAGGGTTACAGTAGAACCTCTTTTGAACGGTCACCGGAAGTTACGGTCACCTGCCGTTTACGGTCACTTTCGCGATGTACGGACGATGTTTACTTTATAAAGTACCTGGATTGTATGGTCATCTATTGAACGTGGCCAACGGTCAGCGTATCGGACCCAAAAATACCTGAAATTTACGACCACGGTCAGACTGGCGCATTATAGCCGTCACACGCGACGGGTCAGTGACAGCTCGCTCGATACCTAGCCAACAGCTACACTACACTCAAAGCCCTTGACTGAAATTACCGCGCCAAGCTAATCTGGCACTACCCTTAAATTATCATGGTCGATTCGTCGCCTGCAGCTGGCACACAGTCGTTTCCAAAACGTCTGCTCAACAACTGCAACCAGATCGACAACACGAGGGTTGAACGCCGATTACCAGAAGTCGTAGTTTTGCATGTGAATAAACTTCCGATTTTATTTCAGTTTAGTCTCGGCTTCCATTCAACTACCGAGGATGCAGACACATGGTGCCTTTGGTCATAATGATATTGATATTCTTGCTTTCCAGTCGAAAACTGATTGGCGTATAAAGCTTTACTTACATTTATTTGCATGAGAAATCCAGGTTAGAAGCGTGTCGCTACTGCTTAGTTTTAGCGTGCTGTACGATACGTGTGTGTGTGTGTGTGTGTGTGTGTGTGTGTGTGTGTGTGTGTGTGTGTTGGTGCGCGCGCTCGTGGACGCGTTTGTGTTTTATTAGGTCACACTGACATTATGTGCAGAAGTGTTTCCCCTGTCGTTCAAAGCTGTTACCTGCATCGTATCAAAAGATTTACGATTTCCTGTGCTCAACGTGCGATCGATTTCCTAGGCAAACTACTCAATCAAAGGAACACAGAAGTAAATGTCGAGGCCTTAACCCTTTTTGTCTGTTTTCACCAACATCGATATATGATTACACTACGCAAACTTTAACTCATTCTACCCCAACACCGAAATCCCCAAATTTTGCCGTTGTCCTCTGGAGACTGCAATTGCAGTGCAGGACACAGATCGACCATGATAGTTCAAGGGTGATGCCAGAATAGCTTTCTGGCATCACCCTTGAACTATCATGGTCGATCCTTATCTTGCTGTGGTGTGTCTGGGGTAGAATGAGTTAAATAGCTCATCCTCAGAACCGATGTATAATCTTCGTCATGCGGTGGGGGGGGGGGGGGGGGGGGGGAGAGTTTGATAGCAAACTAGTGTTATAATTATCTAAGTGCGTATCACAGGCATGGGGTGATGTCGATAACTGGTCACCACTAGCAGTAAATAGCATGCACCTTACTACCCGTGTTAACCCATATCATACTGAGGCTAAAAGCTTCAAATGTGTACACTGCCAGATGCAAGCTACATTATAGTACTTGCCGATAAGGATACAGATCAATGGCTTTAGTTCAAGGGTGGTGCCAGAATAGCTTGGCGCCGAGAGGCGCCAAGCTATTCTGGCACTACCCTTGAACTATTTTAGTCAAACTTATTTCACAGACTGGTGTATTCCGAATGATAAGGGTCAAGTGACCAGCAACGCAACGATCATCCAACGCCTGTGGTGCTTATCACGAATCCCGATAAACGCTTTTCGCGACCTGTGATGACGAGAATCTTAACCCATTTAACTCCTGTTGGCACCAAGCTAATCTGGCACTATTCTCAAATGATCATGGTCGAGCCATCTCCTAAATGTTCTGCATCGCAGCTTAATGGGCTAAATACTGCCCATTTAAAAAAGCATCAAGGGTTGAAAGTGACATAATGACACAAGACATCATGCTTTTCAGGCTCGCATTCATCTCATTATTAAACAAATGTAGAGTTGGGGTGGATGGGGGGAGGAGGAATGTCCAACATCTGGAAGCATTTTCAAATGTGTGTATTTTATTTTAATTGTCAATCTCCTTTTTCGGTTCCCTGTTCTTACCTTTTCAAAGGCGCAAGAAGGGGGTAGGGAGCAACTTTAGAACACAACTAGAACTATTATAAATGGAAAAACAAAACGCAAAAAAAGAAATACAGAAAAGTGGAGATACAATATGCACTAGTGCCATTTAGGTCATTGAACAGACATGTATGACTAGCGAGTACACATAAAAAAAGAATATAATACAAGTACTAAGTATGTTTAACACTTTGACTATCAGCAGTGCTTTTTGTTCTGGTGATTCCTGCAGGAATCACCACAAAAGTGCTCCTGAGAGCCAAAGGGTTAACCATTTTGATGCTCGAGTCCACAATTAACGTCCATGAAACCACTGAGGTGAACTGTTCACTAAGTATAATCAACATGAATAATAATAATAATGTATATTTTTAAGGCGCCTATACTTTCGATAGAAAAGCTCTAGGCGCCATACAAATGACATACTAACATACATACACCTTGCATCCTACAACACATACATAGTCTCTAACATACACACTCACACAACGTCAACAGAGTACACAAGAAAAATAAGAAGAACAAAAAGAACACACCAACAAAAAATGCTCACACACAAAAAGACAAGCATGTACCATAAAACCAACGGATACACCAGATAGCTCTCACCGACAATGAAATGTTGACAAAAAGAAGAATTATAACGGTGAATGCAGTTTAAAGAAATAAATGCGTCTTTAAAGACTGCCGGAAACTAGAATTGAAATAGGGCAAGAGGTATAGATCCTAATGGGCCCCCGCATTAGCGGGGGCCCATTAGGATCTATGCCTCTTACAGTATTCTTGTGTTCAGTGTGTCTCAGAATGATGGGGTTATGAAACCAATTTCTTGAGTTTTCAAATGTGCACAATGTACAAATAAAGACCATATAGAGTTTGATAAGGAGAAAATAAAGCAGAAAGTGAATATCCTGACTAACTCAACATTCTTGTTTCACCCTGTAAATAAATCACATAAACTAGCGGAAAGACACTCATCTTCAATTAAGTTCAAATGCTTCAATAGTTAAAAACAAAAAAGTACAATATTGTGACCACACGAATAAATAAAAAATGATACAGTTATTACAAGATAAACTGAAATTTGATTCTTTTGATTTTCTCTGTGCCCTGAAGATCATGTAATATCTCTCCTGAAATTCTCCTTAACCTTCCTAACCCCAGAGCCGCATTTCCAAACTTTTGGAGGCGTCCTCTAATGATGATTTACCTGTTATAGGCGCCTTCAGGTGTCAAGCTCATCTGGCACTACCCTTGAATTATCATGATCAATCTATCTCCTGCTTCAGGCTCCTGGGGCTAAATGAGTTAAATATAAATGCATGCTATTCATCAGTGATTTTTGACTTACAGCCTTAGTGATCAGGTACAAAAATCACAGACCAGAACATGTTTGTAAATGAGCTGTACTCTGGTAACTGAAACGTTTCGGGGTATCCAGTTATTACAGATTAGTGTTTATTCAATAATAAGCATGCATATCAGCTGCTGCTGTTGGAAAGTAAAAAGTACATGTTAGAAAATAGCTGGTAATGGTATCACTGACTGGATTAACCATTCAGCCCTAATGCACTACAGCAGGAGATGTGTCGACCATGATAATTCAAGGGTAGTGCCAGATTAGCTTGTCACCTGTCGGCGCCAAGCTAATCTGGCACTGCCCTTGAATTATCATGGTCGATCCATCTCCTGCATCTGGTGCACAGTCATTAGATGGTGCCTCCCAAATTTGGGAAATACGGCCGTCAGGCTGAATGAGTTAAATGAGCATGTTTACGTGTTTGGGAGAGAAAACTGTCCGAAAATAATGTCCAAAACTGCCTCCCAAAAAAAGTGCATTCCAACACCACTCAACTTTGTTGCATCAACAGAACATATCTGTAAAGGGTATTAGCTTTCGAGTGATAACAATTGCAGCAAAATGGACTAATTTTCTTTGTGTACAGAAGGTGGTGTGCTAGTCTTTTTTTCTTTCTGTGTACTTATGAGCTAAAATTGGTATAACATGCCCAACATAATTATGGTGTCAGAGATTTTTTCATTTACCACCTATGCTTATTTCTAGTCATACCAAAAATACGCCAGCGCATTGACAGTAATGATATAATATGCAGAAAAATAACTAAAACAATGTAAATATGCCAACAAGAGAGTATCATGCTTTTACTTCATGGCGTCATGCTGTCGAGCATGGTACAGTATAGTGCAAGGTACATTTTGCATAAAAACCTTATAAGCCGCAATTCTGACAAAACAAAGCAAGGCTTTGATTTTGTTTATACAGATTCAAATAGTTCACTTGTTAATCTGTGAAACAAAACAACGATTCATGCTATAAAATGTGTTATTAGTACTTTTACCCAAATGCACCCTAAAAGTTCCATTTACTGAAAAGCTCACATACTGGTACATGTGACAACAGACTAGAAAGAGGCAAAAGCCTGTACAGCAAATTGTTTTCCGTGATTTTATCCGACTGCAGTATAACTCCGCAAATTATATAAGTACATATTGTCACACAGTTTACAAATTAATCTTATTTACTGGCAGAAAATAATCGTGTATCACAATGCTAAATTGAGTATATTATGTATGTATCACATTACAGGTATCTGGTACACATGTCCATTATTTTCACTACATGTACAGTCCATGCGCTCCAGTAAACTGTAGTGTCAGATATAACCAGCACAGGTCTGTCAGCGAGCAAAAGGTCCTCAGGCCGACATCAGCCTTAGCTGGCCTGCACACTTGCGCAGGCCAGCTAATGCTGATGTCAGCCTGAGGTCCTTTTGCTTACCAGTTGGATTTTCTAAACAAAATCAATAATGCGGTATGACTTTATGGCTTATGCACCGGTAGAGAAAGTATATAGGAGAATACAACGACACCCATTTAAGAAACAATTGATTTATTTAATCCTTTCCGTAAATAAACAAACGCACTTGACCAAATACATTTAACAGATTTATTTGCCCAGTCAGGTCCCCCAACCCCTTGGAAACAAAAGGCTAGTTAAAATATCTTCCCGAGAAATACACACCACCCACCCCCCACACCCCACCACTCAATGCTGTCAGAGTTGGCCTTCCTGAGAAATACTTCCTGTTCATACCACCATTGTAAACAATAGTCTTCTATGCCCAAATAGTGTATGTGTGTCTCTCTCTCTCTCTCTCTCTCTCTCTCTCTCTCTCTCTGCACATACAAAATAGTATATTAGTGAGCCCTGCGACACCTATGTCAGTAATACCGTATCGATACTTCTAAATCAGGGTAAATTACATACGTAATTACGCTAATGACACCTATGTCAGTAATACCGTATCGATAGTTTTAAATCAGGGTAAATTACATAGGCTACTTTTCAGAATTTCCAATCTCCCGTTATCCCAATTCTCAGTGCAAAGAATGTATCTGATTCACCACATAATGCCCTCTTAACAAACTGCATAATACACCTCCCCCCTCCCCTTAAAACGTCACCACCCACCGCACTCCACCATACAATAAACAATAGGCAAGCACAGGGCCACACAATTAACAGTGCGCTGATTCAGTCACTGCTAAACAAACTGCGTAATACACCCCCCCCCCCCCCTTAAACGTCACCACCCTCCGCACTCATCCATACAATGTCACAATAAACAATAGACCAGCACACGGCGACAATGCGCCGATTCACTTCTAAACAAACTGACCTACTTTCGCACTTCACCATACAATACACACTAACATGGCCACTCAATCAACAGGGCGCTCAAGGAAATACATGCATAACCTCAGGCTGGTTCTGAAAAACAGCCACCTTCGTTCAGGCGCGTTATGATTGGACCTGTTCTGAAAGATCGTTATGCACCGAACTTGTCTTGGTATTCACCCGACTTGAGTCAATATGTACGAGACCAAACACAATATTCATACAGGAATTTTTAATTTTTTTAAATATGTACCAGACCCTACACAATATTCAAAAAGAAATGTATAATTTTTTTAATTATGTGTTCACTATATGGTTTTCTTTCATATATTCAAATAGCCAGCGGCTCCACACGCCCACAATTTTTTTTTTCTTACACAGAGAGAGCCCCGTCATAAATTCAGTAATTATATACATTACCCCTCACTCATTTAGATCTGTGTTTATAACAACATAACAAGCATTGACTAAAGATTGTGGGCGGGCGGGGGAAAAAAACCCACTCTATGTATAAACACCATGAAGTCTTCACAGACACAGAGCCAAAATGAGTTTGCAACCTGTTGGAAAACAGAGAAAGCTTTAAGATAAGGCCCTTCTTGTGAGTAGACTAAAGGGTATTTAGTGTTGACTTCTGCGCAGGCCAGCCCTAACAGGACTTGTGACACATTCACTGACAAAGGGTGGTGTGTGATAGGCTAGTTTTGCCTGAAAGATTTTACAGTGCTTATGACCAGGAAGGTTGAAACGGTTACCTCAGTGAAACGACGCCTTTTATTTTCAGTTTAGTCCGTGTTTCAGCACAAGCGTGACGTGCCTACTAATACGTTCGGATTTTATAGTGATTTCGGTATTCAAAATGGGCTGTGAAGGATTAAAACCAAAACAACTTAAAAGCTAAGTGAATACTTTTAATATATGTGACTACTTAGCCTGCTCTCAGAAATGTTTAACTGAGCGTCAAAAATCAGATATAGATATATATTTATTAATCCATCGGTTTCTGTTTTTTTCTGTATTTGAATTGAGATTCCGTCACTACCGTTTTCGATAATACGGCCAGAGCCATGAAGGAAATGATCGTCCGTAGAACGCAGATCTAGCCACAGTGCGTACTTGTCTGTCAGGTATTCACCGATTCTTACGTCATACAGATGCAGATCTTTGCACGCAATATTTGCTGATTTTTCTCTAAGTCTTCCCCCAGCAAAATACTTTGTGATCTCATCATAGTGCTGATATCCCATCATTCCAGACGCAAAAATTTGATTAGGTCGGCCTTCGATTGTACAGGATAAATGTGTAATTTTCGGATTGTAAAATTTTTCTGAATCTCTTTTGTAAGGACTTTCAGGTTCAGTAAATAACATAAGAATGCCTTTCAGTGACCTAGCAGGCGTGTTTAGGTTTATATTCCAAATTTGGTCGCTCTTGTCTTTGGGTAATAAACTGTGTCTAATCACTCGATCATAATAAATTGGAAGTCTTGACTGGTACTGATTTTGAATGAGTCTGGCTAGTTCAGTATGCGTGACAATCTCATATTCCAAAGAAATGTTAGAGATCTTGTATGATGCATCTGTGGCAGATGATTTTA
Organism: Semisulcospira habei; assembly: GCA_036245525.1. Classification (NCBI taxonomy): domain Eukaryota; kingdom Metazoa; phylum Mollusca; class Gastropoda; family Semisulcospiridae; genus Semisulcospira; species Semisulcospira habei. The sequence goes on from BTPG01000001.1 coordinate 197,383,566, forward strand.
TAACTTTGGAGTAATCATTGAAGGTTAGTTCAAAACTCAGGCGGTCATTTAGTGCCCCTTGGTAATAAGGCGAATGTCCTGTTAGGATTTCAAATTCGAGTGGAATGCAAAACCTATTTCCATATGTTTCGGCCACAATAACGTCCTTGCCTTCTGTGGTTGTTTTGTCTGATGCATTTATTCGAATTTTCATAATGCTATCTGACTGTATGCCTTGGTAAATACGATCTTCTCGTTCTTCTCTTGTAAGCCACAAATCCGTGTAGCAGTAGAACACATCAGCATCGTCAAGACTAAACACTTCCTGTCCTTCAAGTTTAACTTTAATATTCTTAATAATTGCTCTACCTAGATTGTTAACTAGTGTTCTTTTGTCATCTGCGTCCGATGAAAGTTCAATATTAAAAGCAAGACGAGCAGTACCAGGAACAATAACGTCACTGGGGCCTAGGTTTGGAAACTTGACAGTAAGAGTCTGGTTTTGGTCTATAGTACTAGGATTGTTTGTGATGACTATCGATTGTCTAACTGCTTTAACACCGAAAGGTTCACGTAGTTTTCTGTGTGGGTCTAACTTTGATCCGTAGGACTGTGTCATTTTTATTATGCACAATAAAAAAAATTAAATTAATAAAACAATGGCAGCAGGAGGATTTAATCATGAAGATTTTGAAATGGATGACACGTATGATTTTGGTAATACAACAGATATGGCAGATATGACTGGTACAAGAAATATTTACAGTTTACGTCACGAACTTTTAGAAACCAAAGTGAACTCATTTTATGATCATGTTGGTGGCCGCCCAGACAACATAGACCCTAACCAGTTTGAACTTGATGGCAAGGGACATTTATATTTAAATACTGTTGACAAAGGAAAAGTACTATTGACTAACAAAAAAGACCCTAGTAGGTTTAGGGCTTTAAGTACAATAAAAAATGAAGGTGGTGTTAGTGCCTTGCGTCAACTTGGTATTGGTGGGTCTCCTGTCACGCCAAGACTGGTTAGTGTGCTTCAAGACACGCAAACAAAGTTACCAACAGGGCAAGAAATTGAAATGGCACCAGTAACAAGCCTACCAGAAATAGCAAACACAGTGATACAAGAAACCTCATTTACTGAAGGACAAATAAATGATGCTATGAAAACAATAGAAGATCCACCTTTGTCAATGCGGGAGATTATAGGGTTAGATAAATCACTGCAGACAATAAGAGGTGAGATGGTTAATAATCTTGCCAAACTGGGAGAGCTTGATAAACACATAGAACGTGAAAAAGAGAAACTGGCTACCGCAGACAATGGGAATCTTGACACAGAAATGAAAGAAAGAATCCAACACAGATTAAATGATTTTCAGATAGAAAGATCAGCGAGGTTAAAAGCGATTAGTATCGGGAGGGAAAAACTGAAAACACAGGTCAACAGGATTAGAGAAACTATTCAAAAAATACTTCACGAAGACACTACTCTGGCTGAGAGACTTAAAACACTTTTCAGAGAACAGGGTATCACAATTGCCAGTTTAATTACTGCTCTGGGGTTTATTATCAGTACAGTTGTGTTGGCTGTAACGGGTGGTGGTTCTCCACCTCCAGCACCACCAACCCCAGTCCCCACAGATCCAAAAGACTTACAGTCGTGGGTAAAGAAACAACTGTCACACATATCAGACTTGCTTAAGAAATTGGCTCTGAAAGCAGTAGACTCGTTGCCTGGCATTTTAGGCACGGTTGTCAGTTGGTTGATTAGTACAGCGGCAAAGGCAGTAGGGTTTATGGCAGAACATGTGTGGGTCTTTTTGGTGACAGTAGGAGGGTTAATAGTGGGTTATTTAATGAAACAGGTAAAGAAGTAATACCCCTAATCCAGTGAGACCTATTACCAATGCAGTTCTCTCTGACTCATGTGTGTCAAGGATTGGTGTTGGTGTTATCGTTATGGGTACCGGTGTCAAAGCTGGAGCTGTTACTGTCTGTACAGGTGATGATGTTACTGGTGCCGTGGGTGTTACCGTCTGTAATGATTTTAATGACTGAACATGTGTGGTTGTGGCCCCCAAGTTTACAGATTGATTGAGTCCTAATTTCTGACCAACACCTGCAACAACTATTTCATTATTATAATTTGTTATTGTCCCCATTTGAAGTTGAAGGTCTGATGGCAACATGTATAACCCAATACCAACTACAAAGTCAACTTTTGATCTAGCATATCTGAGAACGTCTTGGTAACGTTGTATGCTTGATGGGAGATCAACTGATGAATTTACTGAATCTTCAAGATTAGCGAGAAACTGTTTTTGCGAATCGAAAATTCCACTTCCATTCAGAATATTAGATTTTGTTAATGATTGTGCACCTAGTATACACCAGACATATGTTCTGATAGACTCATTGATGCGCTCGACTCCCGCTTGAGTAAATCCGTCACTCCTGTCCAAGACAAATGTGGTCCAGGCGTTAGACTGTTTCTGTTCTATTGAGCCTAACCACACTTCAGATTTTGATGAGAATGAAGTGTAGGGAGGCCAGTAATCTTGAGGGTATTGTCTGTGACTCAAAGCATAATATAATGTACCAATGCCGTGGTGATCATCAAGTTTTTGTGTGAAGTCATACTTTGTACTGATGTTAAATTCATTACAGATGCGTTCAAATGCTTTCATATCCATGGGGTTGTTAAACCTGTTAAAACTGGATTCAGTGGGTAGTGGTGTATGCAGTTCTGACAGTATACGTCTAAGCTGGTAATAAACATGAAAACGATACACAGACCTAATCAGTTTGTTTGAGTGATTCAAATGGTCTGTGAATGAAACACCACAGCCTGTAGTTGAACACAGTATAGCAAAGTTGAGTTGGTTTTGAAACATCTGTAGTGGACTTGAAGACCACTTTCTTGCAGTAGCATCGTCTGTTATTGGAGGGTTTAGGTAATGATCAAAAGGGTTGGGTACTTTGACTTGAAATAAATCTTGTTCGCTTACAGCTATGTCGAGTTGATTTAGTTGAATTATTTTCTGTTCATAAGTAGGGGCGACATTATATTTAGCATCTACATTAAATTGAAATGCGTTTGTAGTGGTAATGGTTGGTGATTTAAATTCCATCCTTTTTTTTATGTGATAATAAAAATGTTTATTACCTTAACAAATCTTGACACAAGCAAACCAGTGTGGTTAACTAATGGGATTGATAATCGTGATGGTAACAAGGCTGTGGCTATCCATGAAATGTTCTACACAGTAAAGTGGTTTAATGTAACGGATGATGAAAATTATTCTGTAAGTGGAACTCTCGATGGTTTAGAAAAGGGTGATACTTTACGGGCCGGATATTATGACTTTTGTACTTTAGCTGAATGGCTTCAAAATGAATTTAAAATTAAAGCAACTTTAAACCCAGCTAATTTACTTGTTACAATTGATTTTCCCAAAAGTGGTCAGTTTTCTTTATCAATTAGTCTTTTATTATTACTTGGATTTTTTAAAACAATAACACATCCAGATGAAGATTGGTCACAATCAGTTGGTAGTCTACTATCACCAAAAAAACCAAGAATAACTGGCAGATATCCTGTTCATTTGTCAGTACACACAGTGCTAAATGTTCATTTGAAAGAACTGAACACTACTGAAAATGTACACAATGGAAAGCCTTCAACTTTGTTAAGATGCTTGCCGACTGGAACTGCCCCATATTGTGAAAGTGTGGTTGCTAGATTTCCTAATTCTCAGTTTAAAAAATTAGGTTCTAGTTTCTTTGAATCATTGTGCTTATCTGTAACTAATCAGAATGGTAAACCAGTTGTAATGCATGATTTTTATGTTGTTTTGGAAGTTAAATAAATTTTATTTTTGTTTATAAAAATGAGTGGTCTTGGTCCAAAGCCTAGAATCATGTCCAGTTGCATGTCCAGTAACAGAGTTGAAAGATTTGGCAGACGTACAGGATTTTGAGAAGGAAGGGGAAATTGGAGAAATATATGGTTTTGAACTTGATTCAAATGGCATGTACAAAAGGAAAGTAATTGTTGACATGAAAGATGGTGAAAAACAGATTCCTAAACTTGGTCAGCTACGTGATGTTACTGTACCTACTCCACCTGTAAATAATGTGCCTTACAACTTAATACATGTGGGTAGTAAGTGGGTTGTTTCACCTGTACCGGCACCACCACCCACAATTGACTGGGACATAAAGATTGAATTTATTAGTCCTTATGTATACACTGATGATGAAGGCGCCTTAGTGTTTAGGAAGGTTGTTAATTCTGGGCCGCTTATTGTAAGCCTTGTTCCAAGTTTTGCCCCAGACAACAATAGCAGAGAAAAACTGAAAGTTGAAAATTATGAGAGACGGAGATATCTTCTTACAACTAGAAAGGGTAGATCAGATACCACTGTTGTGTTTATGCCAGCAAGCTTAGTCGTGGCTAGAGAAGCGACAATAGTATTTGAAATTATCATGAAATCTGTTGCTACTGCTAAAGAGGCTCAAATTGCACAAGGAATTAAACTTACATGGAATGAAACAGTAACAGAATCATCAAAGGTCTTTATTGCCATTACAAAAAATAATGATGTTATTAATGTTTCAAGCAGTATTCCCACTGTCAAGGTGGTGGTTGACAAAACAACTTTTGTTCGTCTAACTTACATAAACCTTGAACACATTGATCTTGTTGCATTTTATTATGCCAGCAAATTGTATACTTTTGAAGAGTTGCAAAATGTAATTGCTGATTAAAAAAATATTTGTAAATAAAAAATGGTGAACTTGTATCCACAAATACCACCTGAGCAGTTTGAGCCTATTGAGCGTGATAAAACATTAAAGGCAGATTCATTCCGTTTAATGAATATTACAGAAGCGTTGAAGTATTTGGAAGAAGAACAAGCAAAATACTTGAGGTGTAAACGCCGTTACAATACGGTTTTCAATTCTGTACACAACACATCAAATGGCCATGGGGGTGGTTTCGGCCGGATTATCTGTAGGAGGTATAACTCTTTTTGCAACGGGGGTGGGAAGTGTTATAGGAATTGCTGTTGAAGGTATTGGTCTTGTCACAAGTCTAGCATGCTTTGGTATGGAAGCCCTTAACAAAACATTTTATACTAAGTTGCAGAAGCATGAAGCATTAAGTACGCTCGCAGCAGCTAAGCTGACGAGTATGAAACTTATTATTAGTAAATCTTTGGAAAATAATGAAATTGACGATAACGAATTTAAGAGAGTCCAGGATGATTTGGCCAACTATAAACAACAAAAGTCTGAAATACAGAATAAGATGCGTAGTCAGGCTGTAAATGTTGAAGAGCTAAAGAAATCTTTTTTAGAACAAGGAAAAAAGATAGGCGTAGAAGAAACTATGAAAAAAGTTCGAGAACTTACAAGCAAGTAACGATAGGTTTTGGTAATCCATTATTTTTGTCATACACTTCGCAAAGAGATGTCATGCCTGCTCATTTGACGCCATCAGCTCCACCACCAGATTATTACTAAAAAAAAGTTTTCTTATTGTCCTTGTAACTTGAGAAATCTGTCCGAGTGTCTTATGACTTGGGTTAAGAACTTATGATAACTAACGTCAAAGTTACTTGTAAGTTGTAGGTAACTTTGAAATTAGTTATCAAGTAAGATCATAAGTTATTCACAGGCAAAGTTTTTTTTTTTTTTCATTATAAAAATGAACCAAGACGAATTACTTCTTCTAAATGATATCTGTGCTGTAGAGAACAAAGACGTAGACTCGAAAAAACAGCGTCTTTTGTCTGTGATTGTGATTGTACATTGCTTAACGTCCCGACAGCAACAAGGCTTTCTCAGGACGTGCCTGCACTGCTTGTGAAAAAAAAAAAATAAACAGAACATTGAATGTATGTCGCCAGCCGGTCAAATACGTTAAATAAACCTAACACATGGGGCTAAATAAAGCTAAGACCATTTAGCAACAAACATCCAATATCAAGAGCTACAGGCAGTGCAGACAGTAGGGAGAGTTTTAAAAAGGCAAATACAGGTGAATGGACAAAGGGTAGACAGAAACACATGCCCCAGAATGGAGAGGAAAACCCACCCTGTGGGGCTGACCAGGGTGACCTCAAAGACTTATCTAGGAAGACAATACATGACAGAGGATATTGAATCTCTAACCTCTGACGAGCTAATCAAGCTTCATTCTAAATATGAAAACCACATTGCCTCACTAATGACACGTGATTTAAGCAGGTCTATAATATTCCTATACACAAAAGCAGTGAGTCACTTTCTACCTGTGGATAGTGACAGTCTTTCACACGACCTTGAAAGCAATCCTATTGTTTCAAGTTCAATTGGCAAATTAGCATGTGTCATGTTTTACAAGTTTGGAAATTACCTTGCACCTGTCATAACCCTTCTTGTTACTGGGAGTCATATTGATTTTTCGAAAATAAATTTTACTGCAGAAGAAAATGGACGAAACCCAGGCGACTCCACAACTGAACCCTGTTTTGACACAGGTTCAAACTGTGACGAAGACTAAAAGTCCAGGCCGTGTTGATGCTGGAAAAAGATTAGCTGAATATAATAGGCAAAAAAAATTACAGCTTAAGGCACAAACAGAAAAGACTCATGTAACTGATCCACCGTCAGGATCGTCAGGACCTGTGTCAGTACCGTCACACCTTCATGAAAGTGAGAGACAAACAACTAAGTCTGACCCTGACCCCGAACCTCAAACAACAAAATATGTAGTTGCCGGATTTGTTGTCGGATTTGGTTACGTAGGTTATCAATTATACAAAAAATACAAACCACAGACTCGTACAGTGACCAAAAAATCAGACACTCCAAAAACAAAACCAGAAGTCGCCACATTACCAGTAACATCCAAAGCCGTTGACCCATTTTTTATGCAGTAAATAAAAATATTATTTTAATTTTTCTTGCCTAAGAAATGAACGACTCAAAAAATTTAATGAACCTTGTGTATCACTCTGCCGTAATCAGCGGATTAGCAGTAGCTTATTCTATGCTGGGAAAAAGTCTACTCAAAATGAAATCAGCAGACCTCAGTAGACTCGATTTCGAAGACAGCACTAAGCTAATTGTAGTTGTTACAGCGTCGATTGCGACAAAAGACTTTCTTGTCAAGCAGGGAATTATTCCTGAAAATGTTTCTATGTAAATAAAAATATTATGGCGACGATAGCTATTATGATAGGAGGTGCTATGGTTAATGCTCTGGCATTTAGTGGCTCTAATTATCTCTTTTCAAAAATGGGTAGAGAAGAATCTGCAGAAGAATTAAAACGTCATAATGAAGCATCTGAAAAACTTGATCAAGCCCAGCAAGATTATGAAAAGAATAGAATTGAGAAACTTGATTTCATCAATGAAAAACTCAGGCTTGAAGGTCACGCACAGCATACGTTTTCAAATACAGACGAAGCAATCCGTGAGTATTTTTTAGTCACGGGTGAAGATATGTCTATCCCAAAACCAAAACTAAGTGACTATTACAAACCAAGCACACAACAAAGAAACGGGGAGATAATCTTTGTTCTAGTGGGAATGACATTTGTTTATTTTACAGGAGTTTTCATTGCTAGAAAAAATGGCAGCCGAAAATAAACTATCAAAAATATATTACTCTCCATCAGGCTATTGGAAAGGAGCAACAGCTATTCAGAAATTACATGCCGCTGTGGGCGGAGATATAACACTCAATCAAGTCAAGCAATGGTTACAGAGACAGGCAATTTGGCAGATATATTTACCTGCTCCAAGAAAAATAACAAGACCCCATTTTGAAAACACTACCCCAAATGACACACACCAAATGGACCTCCTGTTCTTACCACATGACACAATAAGAAAGAAACGATACAAGTATGCACTGACTGTTGTAGACATTGCTTCAAGGTATAAAGACGCTGAACCCATATCTGACAAAACAGCCAGTACAGTTGCTACAGCATTAACAAAAATATATGGTCGAGGCCCTTTAAGATACCCCAGACTAGTGCAGGTTGATGATGGATCAGAATTCAAAGGTGCAGTTAATCAGTTATTTGCTAAGCATGGCGTACTGGTCAGACGCGGTATTCCAGGTGTGCACAGATCACAGGCAATTGTAGAAAATTTCAATAAACAGTTGTCAGAGAGACTTTTCAGTTACCAGTATTCTAAGGAACTCATGCATGACACCCGTAACACGGAGTGGGTTAAGAGATTACCACATGTGATAAAAGCAATGAATAATGAAGGACACCCTAAGCCTGCTGATGCTATTAAATTGAAAACAATTGCAGAGCCAAAAAAAGGGCCAACCCCACCTCCAGACACAAGTTTATTTACCAAACAGGTGAGATATTTATATCAACCAGGGGAAGCTGAAAATGACATAAGACGCAGGGCGACAGACCCCATCTGGTCAACATCTGTTCATAATATAAAAAAAATAATCCCTGGTCCAGACGCAACAATATATTATCTGTATGAGCCTGCGCCTCAGAGGGCATTTGTCAGAGAAGAATTACAGATTATTCCCCCAGACACTGTTACGCATTTTTAATCATTTCATCAACTAACTCATTGATTAGTTCATCAACCAGTTCATCAGCTATTTCTTCAGATAACTTGAGCCTGTAATGACCAGGTGCATAAGCTTTCTCCTTACTGAAAAACACTCGTTTCGTGTCCCCTACTGCTAGAGACTTCTTTTGTGTTTGAATCATTTCAATATTGTGTCTATTTGACCTCAGTGTTTTGTTTGGATAATCAGGCATCAGTTCTCCATCTAACACTTTCTTGTAATGTTCATGACGGATGTCTTTATTTTTTATTGCTGTTTTTTTAATTCCTTTGGCTTTGGATTGACTTCCCTTTTGATGCAGTATAGAATACATTTTTGATCTCAGTCCAACGTACTCAACTATAGGCACACCATTTAGTTCATCTTTAAACTTACCAGGCACTTTCTTGTTTTGTGTGTTGAACAGTGGATGGTCTTTAGGGTAATCAGATGTGTCATACATGTGTAACTCTGTTTTCATGTCTTCATAAAAGTCTTCAGTAGGCACGTCTATGATCATAGAGTCAGTGTCAGTGTATAACAGACGGCAGTCAGGATACTTCGGTTTAAAGTAATCATAATAAAATTCAAGCATTAATAATTTTGACAACTCAAGAATTGCCATACCAATGAATACTGGCTTGTCCAGTTTAACAATCTTTTTTTTGAGTGACACAGCATACAATGATGAATGAAATTCTTTATACCCTGTGTACTGAGGCTTGCCTGTAAGTTTAATTGCACCCGATTCAGTTGTGACCAGTCTCACATCTTTGCGGTGATGAGGATTTTCCATCGTCTTACCAAAACAGGCATTGTTCATAAGCTTAAAGAAGTCTTTGTCAAATGCAGTGTTGCCGTCTCTGGCACGAAGGGTTGTGTTCTTCATTATGTAATCTTTCATGAAAGCACTCTGATCAAATTGAATTCCTCTGTGAACTTTTTTTAGTACTAACCCGTGTCTGATGTAAAACTGCAACAAGCGGTAGTGGCAAACGTAATTGAATTTGTCATTTAAATTTGGTACAAGTTTGGTGTCTTCTTTTTTCCCTGTCAAACTCAGTTTCTCAACTGCTAATGGATAATCATTATGGTAATCATGTAAATGGTGTGGATACTCCAGGTCTACTTCAAAGATCCAACCCTTTTCATCATTTTGACCTCAATCCATAATATATTTTGTTAATTTTTTTATGCCATACTGTGACAAATCATACAAACAAAAGTTTTTTAATGGTAATAATTCGCACATCGCGAATCCGTACAAATTGTTAGCGTCCACGTACGTAATAAATGACCTTGACATTGAGGGGTCAAAGTCGTCAAGATATTTATTATTTGCCTTGGCATAATTATTTGCTGCTAAACTAATGCCCCCCCTCAATCCGCGTTCCACCATTTCACCCATCGTACGATCAGACAACAGGTCTATAAATATCTTACTGGATTTCAAAAATGCATCCCATGTCATGCCAGGACTAGTGATGTAACAAGCAGGGTCAAGTCTGTAGTGCAACAAACCCTTTTCACGGTAACTTTCAAATACATCTGCTAGCAAGCAAACGTCAGCTTTCAAGTACTGGTCATGGTAGTCACCAATTGTCTGACATCCTAGTTTACCCCATGCATCAAGTGCGTGCTGGTAATCAGAGTCAGAAATACCTTTGCCAGTTAGTGTAGAATAAAATTTCTCTTTTGGAGGCAGTCTCCTTTCTTCAAACACTACCCAGTCACTGATGTACTCATATGGATAAACACCTTTTTTAATCAAGTCTGGCTCAAAATATTTACTTGTTATTGGATACTCAGTCAGTCCTTCTGCCAGACTAGCAAGACCTAAAGACAAATGTTGCATGGAGTCATAAAATGCTAATTTATCTAACCTAAAAGTCAAGTATTTCTCAGTTGTCTGGGCAGTACAACTAATTTTTTTGTACGACTCGTCTACAGCCTGCATGATAATGTGTGAATCATATCCCTTCAGATTGTGGAAAAAGATTGGTAACTTATATGTCTTAGGATCTATTTTTAATTTCAAGTTACAATCACCATGTGCAGCACCTCTGTAACATCCAGTTATGTGATCATGGTCACGAACTTTATCACCCCCCAGAGGCTGTTCGCAAATCCAACACGTCACAGCTGTATCAAATTTCAGTTTGTCTTCTTCTGTCATCACCAAAGGCATCTGACATGTTGTGAGATACTGTACTACCTGACTATACAGTTGTCTCATTTCTGTTAAAAACAGGCATGCTGCATTTTCACCTCTGTAGATAACAGGCTCTGAATGAAGACCGTCTGACCTAACAAAAATGTATCCAAAAGAACACACCACTTGGTCACTCAATTTTATAGTCTTTGGTAATGACTCTGGAATTGGACCTTCATATGGAACGACGAGTGATTCAAAATCTGCGTATACTACAAATGGCAGCTTTTGTTGATTAACATAGTTCTTGAAATAAACCTTGCTGCCAGGATCTGGATACCTAAGTATTGTTTGAATGTCATCAGCCGACCTACAGTGCTGGGTATGCTTATGTGCCACTTTTATACAGGAGAACCTTTGTAAGCATCTTTTACATATTTCCTGTTTGCCATTGTGTTTTGATACATGATTATGAATTAGTCGTGACATACTCCTAATAATTGTGTAGTGAAAGTTATCACCAGAGCTTATTAGTAACATATCAACATGTTTATCTTCTGGCTGCCCATAGGTTGGGGCAATTGGAGATACTCTAATTGGCTGTAACTTATTCTCAGATTGATTATCCCATACAAACACATTCACGGATATACCAGGATTTAGTTTTTCAAACAAGTCTATGTCCTCTATTTTAACAGGGAACTCAATGCCACTGAAGTTGAGTTCATTTATAAAATTGGTATAGTTAGATACACGTTCAGGTTTTGTTTTTACAAAATGCAGTTTGGCAAGTACACACCACATAAAACAGAAATTATCATTGTTCTGAATATTGACCACACCCTTTTTGTCTATAACCTCTTTTGGTAGTGGTATCCATGATTTGCCTAAAATAGGATGATATCTTGACTGCTTTAGTTGTAGTTCATGTACAAGGCCTTCATGCCAGCCAGACCCTTGCATTTCTGCTCTGTCAATTGCTTCATGGAAGTCTGGTAACAATCTTTCTCTAAACACTTTCTCTAGTTCTCTTCTCGAATTAACTGTGTGCTGCCTTGTCGAGATATACGTTACAATAACTTTACCAACATCTCTGACAAATTCTATTTTTGCAACAATCTGAATCTTTACACTATCAGAAAGAAGGTTATTTTGTATGACTAAAAAAGATCTTTCTATTGATTCATAGACATTGTAAATATTATATATAGGTAAGTCAGTTGTGTGAAACACGTTTCTTAATCTTTGACGGTTGTCCATCTTTTTTATTTGTCCGACAAAAAAATAAATAGAAAATTATATAATGAAAATGGCACTTTATTGACTAAAATCTATATAATAGACAAAATTAATCACCAACTAATAAGCCACTTCATTGATATGTCTTCTGTGGTATCATTTTCAAGCTTTTGCATGTGTAATATCGTTTTACTGACAGTAATAAATTTAACATTTTTATTTTCTTTTTTTATTTGATAGTATATGTTTAAACACATAATCTTAAACCAGTCAGATTTAGCATCATAAACTAAAAAATTTGCTGTCCTATTATTATAAAGTGGAAAAGTATTAGAATATCCAAGATAAAAACTATATGTCATGTACATCTTCATCGGTGATGGGAGTTCTGAAAAAGGGCGTCTAACTTGTGTTTTTAAGTCACTAATAAGCATAAAATCCCTGAAACTCGATGTAATATCCATGAATTTACCAATAGGCCAATTTTGATCCTCTTGTCCGTCCATCATTTTTTATAGACAAACCAAAAAGATAAATTAATTTACTAACCCATACCCTGTGGGCTGATCTGTCTTTAAAATGAGCTTTAGATGCTTAGTTGATTTCAGTTTATTTTTTACATCATCCCGTTCTTGCTTATTTGGAATGACATCGTTCTCTCTGAGACAGTCTTCAAAGCTGTCACGGTCCTTACAGTAAAACAAACAGATAAACTTTAACTGTTCTCGAAAATCTTTCAGTACAGCATTATATTTCTGAGTGAGAATCCATACACTTATGTTTGCATGTCTGCCACTGAAGGCAAGTTCTGCTAGAGTGTTTCTCTTTTTGACAATGTCTTTTTCTGCAGAACAGTCATCAACTATGAACAATGTTGGCTGTCCTTCAAATTGCTTGTAAAAATATAGCAGGTAATCATTCAGTTTTTTCTCAGGGTCGACTAAGTATATGTTGCTGTCAGTCCAAATAAATAAACGGTTGTGATAAGCTTTGTTGTGTTTGATTGTTGGACAAAATATTACAATGTTTTCGAAATGATGAAGGTATCTTGTTTGTAAGAGGTTAAGAACAAATTCAGTCTTCCCACACGAAGTGGCGCCACAAAATAGGCCGCAATGTGAATCGTGCGTCATTAAGTCCATTTTAATACAAAATATAATTTTAATACAAGTAACCGTCTGCAATATGATTAAAACAAAACTTATCTTTTGGTTTACAAGATGTTTCTTAACAAAACACATAAATCCTTCCTAGCAAAACACATCTTGCATTCAACACATCATTTTCAAAATGACTACACAGACGACTGTAAAATCTTTCAGGCAAAACTAGCCTAACATAGTTCGTTCGTCCACAGCACCGAGGCCGTGATCATGACTGGCCCTGAGCGGGTTATGCCTTGGGTGGGACAGAGAAATCTATTGCCTCATGCACAGCAGATGCGAGATTGACGTGCGGGAGGCGTTGACTGAGTTACGGGTAAGTAGGCTAGCATGAGGCATAGATTTTCATGCGAAGCCCTGCAACTCAGTGCAGTAGCTCATGAGAATTTATGCCTCATGCGCAGGCCGTGGTTAGTTCAGGTGTAATCATATTGACGGCCCTCAGTGACTGACGGGCGGGTTATGGGGGCCGCGCAGACGCGACTGAGATTGACGTGCGGGAGGCGTTGACTGAGTTACGGGTAAGTAGGCTAGCATGAGTGCATGTGTCACAAGTCCTGTTAGGGCTGGCCTGCGCAGAAGTCAACACTAAATACCCTTTAGTCTACTCACAAGAAGGGCCTTATCTTAAAGCTTTCTCTGTTTTCCAACAGGTTGCAAACTCATTTTGGCTCTGTGTCTGTGAAGACTTCATGGTGTTTATACATAGAGTGGGTTTTTTCCCCTGCCCGCCCACAATCTTTAGTCAATGCTTGTTATGTTGTTATAAACACAGATCTAAATGAGTGAGGGGTAATGTATATAATTACTGAATTTATGACGGGGCTCTCTCTGTGTAAGAAAAAAAAATTGTGGGCGTGTGGAGCCGCTGGCTATTTGAATATATGAAAGAAAACCATATAGTGAACACATAATTAAAAAAATTATACATTTCTTTTTGAATATTGTGTAGGGTCTGGTACATATTTAAAAAAATTAAAAATTCCTGTATGAATATTGTGTTTGGTCTCGTACATATTGACTCAAGTCGGGTGAATACCAAGACAAGTTCGGTGCATAACGATCTTTCAGAACAGGTCCAATCATAACGCGCCTGAACGAAGGTGGCTGTTTTTCAGAACCAGCCTGAGGTTATGCATGTATTTCCTTGAGCGCCCTGTTGATTGAGTGGCCATGTTAGTGTGTATTGTATGGTGAAGTGCGAAAGTAGGTCAGTTTGTTTAGAAGTGAATCGGCGCATTGTCGCCGTGTGCTGGTCTATTGTTTATTGTGACATTGTATGGATGAGTGCGGAGGGTGGTGTGGTGACGTTTAAGGGGGGGGGGGGGGGGGGGTGTATTACGCAGTTTGTTTAGCAGTGACTGAATCAGCGCACTGTTAATTGTGTGGCCCTGTGCTTGCCTATTGTTTATTGTATGGTGGAGTGCGGTGGGTGGTGACGTTTTAAGGGGAGGGGGGAGGTGTATTATGCAGTTTGTTAAGAGGGCATTATGTGGTGAATCAGATACATTCTTTGCACTGAGAATTGGGATAACGGGAGATTGGAAATTCTGAAAAGTAGCCTATGTAATTTACCCTGATTTAAAACTATCGATACGGTATTACTGACATAGGTGTCATTAGCGTAATTACGTATGTAATTTACCCTGATTTAGAAGTATCGATACGGTATTACTGACATAGGTGTCGCAGGGCTCACTAATATACTATTTTGTATGTGCAGAGAGAGAGAGAGAGAGAGAGAGAGAGAGAGAGAGACATACACTATTTGGGCATAGAAGACTATTGTTTACAATGGTGGTATGAACAGGAAGTATTTCTCAGGAAGGCCAACTCTGACAGCATTGAGTGGTGGGGTGTGGGGGGTGGGTGGTGTGTATTTCTCGGGAAGATATTTTAACTAGCCTTTTGTTTCCAAGGGGTTGGGGGACCTGACTGGGCAAATAAATCTGTTAAATGTATTTGGTCAAGTGCGTTTGTTTATTTACGGAAAGGATTAAATAAATCAATTGTTTCTTAAATGGGTGTCGTTGTATTCTCCTATATACTTTCTCTCCGGTGACGGTACTCAAAACTGAAATGGCTGAAAATGGCCCACAGATGAAATATGCCACATAATCTGTGACCAGCAAGAGACAAAAATTCTCATGAACCCCCAGGGGCTCTTGAGGATTTATGCCTCTTGCAGATGGAACCAGTTGGCTGAAGGACTGTTCTGTCTGAACTAAACGGATGAAATTCATTTTTGGGAGAATCTGAAAAAGCGGATTCAGTCTCCAGAACTGAAGGCCGTCACCCACGCTAGTGCAATTAACTGAGGCTGACCTTCACTTGCCACTGGGTAATCACCAATATACCAGTTTTGTTACACTTAAACAAAGCTCTCAGAAACACTCCCTGGACTCTCCACACACTTTGTGACAAAATGTCTGGTTGTCACATACATGTACATGTACTCACAAAGTTTGTGTTGACTCCATGAGCTTTGTGATAGTTGTTACATTGTCATAAAGCTTGTTACAAATTGGCAAGGGAGAGGGGGTGCGGGGTGGGTGGGGGTGGGGGGGGGAGTAATGTGTTAAAAAAAAATGTTGACACAAACTGACAAATACGTGTACTATCATATACACCGTTCCATAACGTGGGAAGATACCAGGCAAGTAATCCTATTAATGTATGTACAACTCCATGATAGTTCAAGGGTGATGCCAGAATGGCTTGGCGCCTATGGGCGCCAAGCTATTCTGGCATAACCCTTGAACTATCACTGCTGATAGTATTACATTTTGAGAAAAATAAGTTACATTTTTTTCTGAAAGAACTGCAACAAATACATTTGTATAAGCAATCATGCTTTTACTTCCAGCACTGCTGTCAGCAAAAGTCATCCAAGTTTTTAATTTTGATTACAAATTATATCACTGAATAAAATTCACTGAACCTGCAGGATGTAAGGGGCATACAAAATTCAAGTGCACTACATCATACCACCTACAGCAATAATATTTTAAAAAATGTGCAAAGTTTGCAAATATCTAAATGATATGATTTACAGTAATGAGTATGGCGCAAAGGTTGTAAATAATGAACACAATTGAGTACTGGTCTGCGGTTATGAAACTACAGTCTTGAACCAGAGTCAAGACTGCTGGGCCCTATTGCGGCCCTATGCACCACACGGAACAAAGTGGATTAAGGAAGTAAGTATGACAGTTCTGATTGATTGATTGATTGTACATTGCTTAGCGTCCCGACAGCAACAAGGCTTTCTCAGGACGTGCCTGCACTGCTTGTGAAAAAAAAAAATAAACAGAACATTGAATGTATGTCGCCAGCCGGTCAAATACATTAAATAAACCTAACACATGGGGCCTAAATAAAGCTCAGACCATTTAGCAACACACATCCAATATCAAGAGCTACAGGCAGTGCAGACAGTAGGGAGAGTTTTAAAAAGGCAAATACAGGTGAATGGACAAAGGGTAGACAGAAATACATGCCCCAGAATAGAGAGAAAAACCCACCCTGTGGGGCTGACCAGGGTGACCCTGGGAACTAAAAAATACCTAACCCCACCCAAGTCCCCCAGGGCAGACCCGGGTGGGGGTATGACAGTTCTGAGGGTGGTGCCAGAATAGCTTGGTGCCTGTCGGCGCCAAGCTACTCTGGCACCACCCTTGAATTATCATGGTTGATCTGTCAACTAGCGAGTAATTTTGTCCTCAGATGGCAACTCATAAATTTAATAACTTTGATCTTATTGCTCAGTTGTTGCAATACCAAGAATAAGTATAGACCTCACCTGTGTTGTAATAAGCTGAAAGTACTGTACATGCACAATTCATAAAGTAAAAAGTGAAAAATAGCAAATTCAAAAACTATCTTCAAGTTAGCTGAGATTCTGATTCACAATTACATCAACTCTACCAGTGTATTTCATGTTATACAATATTCCTGAACGTTGACAGTTCACTAAACTCTATGTGTGCTGATCTACAACTTTGGGCCTTATGGCTTTGTGTTATAAAGTCCAAACTCACAGACCAGCATTCAAGAATTAAAAAATACTGTAGGCATACATTACGGTACATTAAGACATATACAATAGCTGACTCGTACAAATGACTTCTGGCATTGAAAAAATGACAAATCTCCAAACAGGGAGGCAAATCAAGTGTAACCCTTTTAGCCCCACAGGTGCATTTTCCAAATTTTGGAAGAGTTAGTTAACGACTGTGCACTAGCTGCAGGAGGTGGATTGACCATGATAATTCAAGGGTAGTGCCAGATTAGCTTGGCGCCTGAAGGCGCCAAACTAATCTGGCACTACTCTTGAATTATCATGCTCAATCAGTCTCCTACTGTAGGGTGTTGCGGCTAAAAGGGTTCATAAATGACAAGAACTCACACAACACAACGCAGATCTCTAACATGACATAAGCATGATTTGTTTTTCTTTTACATACCATACACTCAGTAGCACAAGAAGCGAGCTTCACACACATGCACAACAATGAAGCTTTGCAGCCTTAACACACTACAGCAAAAAATGGACAAATCATGATAGTTCAAGGGTGGTGCCATAACAGCCTGGCGCCAGCAGGCACCAAGTTATTCTGGTACCATCCTTGCGCTATCGTGGTTGATCTGTTTCTAAAACTGTTAAGTGACGTTACAAATCCAAAATTTGGGAATTCTGAACATGGGCTCCATTTGTTGAAATGCTGAGTAGGCGCTTGACACTCTCAACGCACATAGCTAATCAGACACTATCATTGAGCAATAAGTATCATGACCAATCCACTTCAAACCATTGACAGGAGTGCAAAAAAGCATTGCAGTAGAACCTATTTTGAGCAACTATTTTTTTTTTTCAATTTTTCTAGACAAAAGTGGTCATAAAATTCTGGTGCTCTCTTAAGACAAGTCTTGAGGGACCAAAAGTGCCACCTGTCACTAACCCATTGCATCCTGAGGGCGATTTTTAAAAATTGCTTATTGTCCCATATAGGCTACATTACAGATTACAAGATAGATCAACCGTTTTAGTTCAAGGGTGGTGCCAGAATAGTTTGGCGCCTCAGGCACCAAGCTATTCTGGTACCGCCCTTGAACTATCTTAGTTCAATTAATGTCAAGCAATGGGTGTATCAGGATGAAAAGGTTTAAAGAACATTAAGAGTTGGCATAAGCGCATACGTAGTGATGTACGCGTCTCTGCTACAGCCACATAAATGATGGTCTTTAATGACAGGGGATCTGTCATAAAGGTGGTCGCTCAAAACAAGTTCTGCTGTATCATGAATGATCCATCTTAAGCAAATACATATACATAAGAGGTGTACCAAAGGCACTCCCTCTAGCTATCATCTCTGCTGAGCTCGCACTACCACTGAGCAGCCACAGTCCACCCATCTGTTGCAGCTGACAGTGAAAATGCAGGAATCTGAGCTTAGATACACTGTTTTCAGTTTGCAGACTTAGATTTCACCATTTTCCGAATTGGGACGAATTTTCCAGTGGGGTCAGGCAGAAAATATTGATCCCAGAGATCCTGGAAAGGGGCACTGCGTAGCCATGGCTTGAATCTGCCATTCCAGTGAAGAAGTTTGGCACTCTTCACGTACGGGCGCGTGTAGCTCGATTTAGCGGTCCAACCTGAGAAGAAACATGAATTTTTTTGTAAAATGTATTTTTTTAAAAAATAGTTACTGATGGCATTACTATATGGAAGATACCCTTTAGCCTACTGATTTCAGCCTAAGCATAAGTTGTGTCCCCTGCACAACTGGGGAGGAGACACAGGGGATCCATGCATAGGAGCCCCGGGTGGCCTCCCCTTCCCTCCCTATCCGGTCACGTGTTGGGTGGAAGCCCGCCAGTTTTACACTTAGCTGAAAGGCGGCAAGCGGGGCAGGAGGGAGGGTCCTCCGAAAAATGCCATCGGTAAGTATTTTTCGAAAAAATACACTTTAGAGAAAAATTCATTTGTTTTCTCAAAATACATTACCGATGGCATTACTATATGGAAGAATAGCGAAGAGGAGGAGGGTGCCGTCCCCTACCACCCTGCGAATTATAAGCCCCAACGGAGCACTCCTGACGATTTGAGGGAGTGCTAGGCCGCTGAGATGTCCCCGAACAGGGCCAGGGAGTCACGCTGGCCAGATAGGTCGCGGAGGTAAAAGCGGGCAAAGGTTGAGTCGGCCCGCCAGCCTACCACTGCCACAATGTCTTTAATGGAGCAGTTGCGGTAAAAAGCCACGCTGGTGGCCACTGCTCTCACTTCATGCGCCTGGATATGCAGCCTCTTATCCCCATCAGAGGAGAGGTCTTTGTAGGCCAACCGAATGACCCACCGCAGCCAGGATGAAATCATCTGTGCTGAGATATCAGGCCTGCTCGGAGATAGCGGCAGGAAGAGGTGGGTGCACCCCTGATGGCGCGGCTTTGTGCAACGCAGGTAAATCTTCATCGCCCGGACCGGGTCCTGTTGGCGTGACCCGCGGGACTGATCCATACCTCTGAACAGACGGATGGTGAGCACCTGGGGTGCGGCCGAGAGAGGCCAGTTCTTGGCCAGAAAAGACGGGTCGGTGAGGAGCTGCGCCGAGCCATTGGACCTAAACTGCAAACAGGCGGGATGCACCGAGAGTGCGTGTAGCTCGCTCACGCGGGATGCAGTGGTGAGGGCCAGGAGGAAACAGGTTTTCTGGGCCAGGTCAGAGAACCGCGCCAAGGGCAGGGGTTTGAAGCGGTCTGAGTTTAACCAAGTCAGCACCCAGGCGAGATCCCAATGAGGGATGAGCGAACAGGAGACTGGCCATCGGAGCTCAAAGTGGGCCATAAGGTCCGAGAGGTCACTTGCAAGCGCCCGGATCTGGGAGGCCCAGGTGGCGGTAAGTGTCCGCAATCGTGTCCCGGTAGCCCTTGATGGTAATTGGCGCTAAGCCCTGATTGGTGAAGAGCCACAGGAACAAAATCCGCCAGTTGGGGGGGTAGTCAGATCCGTGAGGGGGGGGGGGGGTGTTTGGGAGCGGCCGGGCAGCGCACCAGGACTGGAAGACCCGCCATTTCCCTTTGTATACACTTCGGGTAGAAAGTCGGCGGGCTCCTGTGATTGCCCCACTGCCGCACACGAGAAACCTCTACCGGCGAGAGCTTGCCAGACAACCTCCAAGCGTGTAGGAGGAGCCGCTCTGGGCAAGGGTGGAAGACAGCCTGTCGGGGCTGCCTGTGGGCCCCCTAGTGGAGCCTGGCAGAGCTGAGACTTCACTGACTTGGGAAGATCCGCACAGTAGCGAAGGAGGGTGTCAAGGCGCCAGAGGTCACAGTTGGCCGCCGCTCCCATGGCATTAGTTGACGAGTGATAAGCCGCCCGGTTAGCTGCTACCAAGATGGAATGGATGCCACAGAGAGCGGACGAGGCCGCCAGGTCCCAGGTGTCCTCCAAACAGCGCAGCACCGCCTGCGTCACCAGTTCCCAAAACCCGGAGCAGGCCAGGGAGTTGCAAACGAGGGTGGCGATCCTGTCCAGAGCGCGAGGCCAACCGTGCTGGAGCAACCTGCGCCCCCCCCCCCCCCCCCCCCCCGCCTGAGTCAGAGCTGACGATTCCAGGGTGGGGAGAAGCATGGAGAAGACTTGGGAATGTCTGGCATACCACTCCTGGTGAAAGCTCATGTTGAAACCGGCGGACCACCGGGAGTCCGTGAAGAAGCCGTTATTGCCAAAGCTGTCCTGGCAAAGATGAACAGAAAACGCCTCCGCGAGATCCTGGAAGCCGGCAGCCTGCGGGAGCGACTTGCGACGCTTGGCCGCCCTCTGAGCGTCCACCATGGTGGAGGCCTGCCTCTTGAGGAGGGGGGGGGGGGGAGAGATGGAGGGCAGATGTCCGGCGGCAGGAAGGAGGAGATAAGGCGAGCCGCCTCCTCGAGTGAGCGGACGGTCTGGGAGCCAAGCGTAAGCCCATCCGTGGAGGGGGAGGAAGAAGCGGAGGAAACCTCCGAAAGGGCGATGGGAGATCCGGCGGGGGAGTCCCGAAGGAAGATCGCTGAGGCGGAGTCTCCTGAATGCAGGCTGAGGGCGTCGGGGTCGACGGCCAGGGACCGCCCGTCCTGCAGCGCCAGGAAAACCGGCAACCAACTCCAGGAGCGAGGGCCAGCCGAAATGGCAGGCGATGGGCTGCGACGAACCGGGGGGTGGGGGGGGAGGGCACGCAGAGCCCGAAATGAAGGGTGCCGCGGGGAGGCAGAGGGGCGCGAATGACGAAGGCTGGAAGCATGGTCGGGTTCCCAAAGCCCACCCCTCCCCGAGGGGCGGGGAGACGGGGGCTAGCAAGGTCGTCCGTGACAAGCGGTCGTCGGGAGCACCGTGGGAGCTGCAGGCCGCGCTCAAAATGAACGGAGTGCGGAGGCAGCGATTCTATGGCTCGCCGGACCCGCTCGGAAGAAACGGAGAGGGGAGGGGGGAGCGTACCATAATTTCGCCGGCCTCGCTCAGACGCAGCGGAGCGGGGGAGGGTGACTGAGTCTCGCCAGCCCCACCTAGATGAACTGGAACGGGGGGGGGGGGGGGGGGGGGGGGGGAGAACATGTGCAAGGCTCGCCGGCCCTACTTGGACGAAACAGAGTGGGGGGGGGGGGGGGAGCAGAACTGGGGCTCGCCAGCCATGCTCAGACGGATCGGAGCGTGGGGGGAGCGTGCCGGGGGGGGGGGAGCATATCTAGGGTTTGCCGGCCACACTCGGACAGATCGGAGCATGGGGGGAGCGTGACCGAGTCTCGCCGGCCCAGCCTGGACGAATCGGAGCGTGGGGCGGAGGGGTTGGGGGGGGAAGGTGGGGGACGTATGTGAGGCTCGCCGGCTCTGCTTGGACGAATAGGAGCAGGAGGGGGGAGCAATTCTAGGGGCCATGCTCGGACAAATCGGGGGGGGGGGGGGGGGGGGGGAATATGTAAGTAAGGCTTGCCATCCCGCTTGGATGAATCAGAGCGTGGTGGAAGCGTGACTCGCCGGACGAATTGGAACAGTGGGGGGGGGGGGGGGAAACGCAATCTCCATCCAAAAGTGCGGCGACGCAATGAACTTGTTGGGGCCGAGAGGTCGAAGACCAGACGCCACTTGCCGCTTGGCTTGGGGACAACGAACAGTCGGCTGTGAAGCGCTGGTGAGTCGTGTCGAGAGACTATCTGCCTTGAGCTCATCATGAGGAGCCTGTGTCCAAAGGGGAGACCTGCGGAGGGGACTGGAAAACCAGCTGTAGGGCGGGAGGCGGAGAGGGACTGATGTGGGACCTCAAGGGGACAAGCTCTACCGCGGGTGCTGCCAGCTTACATGATAGGTGGGCCTGGTAGACCAGGCCCGCTCAGAAGAATCAGAGCGGGGAGGGAGCATCAATGGAGCTCGCGGGCCACGCTCAAACGAATCAGCGCGTGGGAGAAGTGTGTCCAAGTCACGCCGGGCCCGTCCAGATGGATCAGAACGGGGCGGAGACAAAAGAGAGACTCGCCGGGCCCGCTTGGAAACATTGGAGTGGGGGGGGGGGAGGGAGGAGTACTTGTCGCACCGGGCCCACCCGGAAGCTTCGGGGTGGGGGTGGGGGGGCGACATAATTGTGGCTCGCCAGGCCCGCTCAGACAGTTCAGAGTGGGGAGGGGGGGGGGCGGGGGGCACGTCTATGGCTTTCGGGTCACGCTCAGACGAATCAGAGCGTGAGGGAGAGCATCTTTTCTTATTAACTCTTTCTCTACTTCTCTTTGCACTATGCTTAAGCAAATCTCACCGGGCCTGCTATGAAGACTTGGAGCGGGGGGGGGCGTGGACGTAGGCTCAACTCACCGGGCCCGCTCAGACAATTCAGAGTGGGGGGGAGTAATACCAAGGCGCTCGGGCCACGCTCGGAAGAGACGGAGCGTGGGGGGGCGCGACTCTAACTCGCCTGCCCTGCTCGGAAACCTCAGAGCAGGGAGGGAGCATCTGCGTGGTTACTGTACATGAAAAAGACTTACCTACAGGCCGGACTGCCCGAACAATGGAACGAAGGGGTACCCTACGAGGTGACGGAGCGACGACCTCCTTCGGGGAAGACTGGGCAGCCTGCTGGGGCCGGGACGGAAGGCCGCAGCAATAGAAGTCCCAAAGGTGTGACCACCGGTCCTCTCTCCAATCGGCACACACGACACCAGTCCTGTCCGAAGAGCAGCTCCAGCAAGGGAGGCAGGCGCCGAGCGCGTCCGAGGGCCACTGGAATTCCCCACAAAGATGGCAGGTTCTCAGCCGCGAAGAAGCGATAAAGTCCGCCACACACAGTCCGCCAGGAAAAGCTCACTGAAGAGCCTAGACCTCACTCCCCGAGGCAGAACGCAAACGAAGAAGTGTCCCATATGTCACCAGTCGAGCACGAAGCCAGAGTTCCAAAGACATAGGTCACGGAAAGTCAAGGCCCAGACCGAGACCGGTCAACAAAAAAATCACACGTCAGAGTCCAATGAATTCATATCACTCACAGTCTTGAACACGAATAAAAGTTTGGTGCATGTCTCAAGACTAAACGGGGCAAAATGAATTTTTCTTTAAAATAATTTTTTTCGAAAAATACTTACTGATGGTATTACTAATAGGAATGGTTTCTTAGCTAGACTAAGTTTAGCCAAAATTGTTGTGTACGAGTATGGCCGTGATGGCAGGTGAGGGGCGCCATAGCCTAGGCGGTAACCCGAGTAGCGTCCCTTTCAACCCAACCGCACAAGCGCCCAGCGGAAGCTCACCAGTCAGTTTCTTAGCGGACCAGTGGCAAGCGGGGCAGGGGACCTTCGAGTAATACGATCGGTAAGTATTTTTCGAAAAAATTTATTTTAAAGAAAAATTCATTTGTTTCCTCAAAACACATTACCCATGGTATTACTAATAGGAAGAATCCAGAAGGGGAGGCGGGTGCCGCTATAACGCCCCTAACCCACGACTTAGAGGCTACTAGAGCCGCCCTCCCTAAGCAACCTCCCTCTAATTTTAGCAAACATACTTATGGCGCCAAGGGCGCCGGGAGGGAGCGTTGCGCCGCCACGAAGTCTCCCACCAGCGAGAGGTTCTGGCGCTGGCTGGAGAGATCCTGCAGGTAGAAGCGGGCAAAGGTTGTCTCCGCTCACCATCCTACGGTCGCCACAATGTCTTTGACAGCAGAGTTGCGGTCGACAGCAAGGCTTGAGGCCATGGCTCTGACCTCGTGTGCCCTGATGATCATTCGTTTGGCTTTATCAGGGGTGAGGTCCTGGTAGGTGGAGCGTTTCACCCAACGGAGCCAGGAGGACAGCGTCAGGGCTGAGTTGTCATTTCTACCTGGGGACAGAGGGAGGGGTGGGCGGGTGTGTCCCCTACGTAGAGGCTTGGTCCGGCGCAGGTATACGCGTAAGGCTCTCACCAGGTCCTGTTGCCTGGACTCCCAGGTGGGCCTGGGTCTCTCCATGGTTGAATGGTGACCAACTGCGGGGCAGCCAAGGTGCTAGGTTCTTGGCGAGAACGCCGGGTCAGGTAGCAATAGTGCCGAGCCGTCCGTCCGGAACTGCAACAAGCGGGGCGTGCTGATTGGGCGTGCAACTTGCTGACCTTGGACGCTGACGGTAGGGCCAGTAGGAAGCAGGTCTCCAGCGTCACCTCTGGTAGTCTCACCAACTGGATCGGTTCGAAGCGGGCCGAGCTGAGCCAGGTAAGGACAAGCCAAGACAGGTCCCATCGCGGCAACAGGGAGCGAAGGGCGGGACGTTGTAGACCAAAGTGGGCCCTCAGGTCGGTGAGGTCTTGCAGTTATCCGGGTCGGGACGTCCCAAGAGTCGGTACGTGTCAGCGACCATGATATGTAGCCGCGAATAGTGATCGCCGCTAACGCTGGCAGGTGAACTGCTAGAAAGGTGTCCGCCAGCTGAGTTCTGTCAAAACGCTGGGGAGAGGCGCATGCCGTCAAACAGTTGCACAGGACTCTCCCCTTCCCTTCATAGATTTGTCTGGTCACGATTCCGCGGGCTGTAGCGATGCTGCCACTGTCGCATCTGAGAAGCCTCTGTAGGCGAGGGCATGCCGCACAATCTCCGGCATGAAGGAGGAGCCGTTCAGGACACGGGTGGTACAGTGCCTGTCGTGAATGCTGAGCATCGTGCGCGGGGTGGGAAACCGCAGCGGTGGAGTCGTGGCGAGGTCCAGGCGGCCGGTGGGCCACGACCTGGTCCAGCAGAACGGGCCATCCGGAACGGAATCGCGTTGTACTCGCTGAGCTTGAGTAGAACTTAGGGACGCGCACCGTCAGCGTAGGCGACCAGGCCGTCACACGGGATGGAGGAATCGTCAGCTGGCCAGGCAAGCGGGTCTGGAATCGGCGAGATGAAGCGGGGAAGCTGTCAATCTCATCTCAGCGCGATCAGGGAAAGTATCCGCTGCTCAGATCACCCGAACAATGTCTGGACGGCCCGTCCACTCTGTGCGGAGAAGCAGGCCGCGACACGCGAGGAGTCGGCAGGTCATGCGGAAGCCCCGGGAAGTCTCTTGCTCCGAAGTAATGTCACGATCTTCGCACCAACGCAGATGCAGAGGAGGAAGTACAGGTAGAGGAGGTGTGCCCCGCCTGCTTCTGAAGTAGTGGACCACTGTGGCGCTGTCGGAGGGGGCGAGAAGCTCCTGGCCTCGGGGACGAGGCACCCGAAGCTGGACAAGTAAGACTGGAGGCCATCCGGCGGAGGCAGGGTAGGGTCTTGGTAACAGCGGAGTGCTCCTGGTGGCGGGACTTGTGTCGATGTGAGGGACATCTGGGGAGGAGGGGAGGAGGTGAGAACTCCCATTGTGTGGCGGTTGGGATCCGTCCTGTGAAGAAGGTGAGGGCGTAGCATCGGTCGCACTGGAACCTGAGACTCGAGGTCGCCTGCCGAGGGTCGTCCAGGGGGAAGCAGGAGTCGCTAAGGCGGGGGCAGTAGAGACATCAAGGGGGGAGAAGGTCCGCCGTGGAACTTACCCATCCCCGACGCCGAAGTCCCCGTCTGGCGGAGTACATCTGTTCTAGAAACAGCCGCTGCGCTGGGTTCACGAAGAGCTGCGTTTGCTGCTTCCGAAGCTGCCCTTCGTGAGGTCGGTGCGAGGTCCCATCCCCGATAGAGAAGCGGCACTAAGGCGAGAGGTTGAACTTGCCCACGTAGACCAGGAACCATGTCAGCCGAGGGGATCCAAAGTGCGTCTCGATCCATCTCAAGGAGGGCTCCAACCGATTCCGTGAGGGGTTCGTCTGGGGAAGTCGATGTGGAGCAGGAAGACGTCCGACTGGTCCTGTCTGCAATGGAGTACAGCAACGGTAGAATCCCCAGAGGCTGCAAGAGCCACCGGAGGGAGTACCCGAACTCGGCAGGTCACGCCGTCAGGGGTAAGCGGAGGGAACAGCTGGAGACGGTGTCCTCTTCTCCTTTCTGGGGAAGACCAGAATGCAACGCCATCCGAGGAGGACTCCGACCAGCTCTGTATCATCTAGGAAGTCACCAAGTCCGGGCTGAAGGCCCAGTCCAAGTCTGCACTGAGGCGAAGTCTCGGGCGGGCTCCCCGCCGAAGGATGGGGCGGTGACGAACTGGCACATGTGGTGCGCGCGTCCACTGTTGTAGCCGCTACCAAATCGGGAGGTCGAAGCGCAGGGAGCAACTGAAGTCCCTGTTCACACGAAGTGGAAGCCGACAAGGCGTCAACCCAGGAGTGGTCAGCCATGGGGTAGGAGAAGACCAGAAGCCAGGAAGCTCGTAACCGCGGCTAGAGGAGGGAGTGTCTCCGATCCTTGAAGCTCAGAACGATAGAGGCTCAGTCCTTAACTTCTTCTCGAACGCCGTCATGGAGTTTGGTTCTCGAGAACTGTGATCTTCTGTATCGCCTCCGCAGGCCAGTACAGTTGCTCAGTCATGCGTAGTCAAATGCCATCTTCGCAGGCAGACGTGCCAAAACCCGGGGCTGAAGAAAAAAGTGCTAACGTCGTCGCCGAAGCTACTAAGGAATAACGGCTCGTTAGCTGACAGAGCTTAACTTACCTTCCAGCTGTAAGCGCTTGCAAGTGCACACGTCACCAGACTAGTAGTGGCTGGAAGCCGCCCCGGAGGCGGGGTGGCGAGCCGAGGACAAGGCTGCGCTCGCAGTATTCTGTGCGTCGCGCGGGCTGCCCACGGCCTGCAGTCTCACCCGGGGCGACGGTACTTGTAACGGGCTTGAAACGGAACACTGCTGTTGGACTTGTGGAAGGATCGGTCGACCTAAGCCTAGTCCTGACGGACGTCCGCTAGGTTCTTCCCACTCCGTGGTCCATACACACCGTCCTGAGGGTAAAAAGGGTGTGTGAATCGGCGTGAACCCGGCTCATCTAATTAACCTGGCGAGCGGGTGCCCGCAAGCCCAGCAGAATTGTCCGGTCGTGAACTCCTTCCATCGACCCTCCGCCGCGAGGTAGCCCCAGATGCCTAGGAGAAAAACCGCCAAATTCCTGAAAAGAGTGGGACGCCGAAGCTTCAAGTAATCTGATCGCAATCCCGACTCGTCGCTACTCAATCCCCGACGAGCGGGAGCACATTAGTCCAGCCGTCCTGTCCGCTCATGGTCCCTTGTCACTGCCTATGAACGGGGTGCCGAACGTCTGTACCGGACTAGAGTCGAGGATTGGGGGGCCCGCAAGTCGCGGGCCAACCTCATACTGGGTCTTCTCCGAACTTACAAGTTGGTGGGCACAGCCCGATGTTCTAGGCATAGTGCCCGTCCTGCTGCCTAAGTCACGCAAGTGCCGCATGGCCCAGCATTCTCGTCCTGCCAAAGGTATAGGCACTTACCACGGCCGGGACATCTTATCTTGGCTGTGCTGGCGTATACCCCAGGTTGCAGCGGACGTGTGGCCCGGTGTGACGTCTCGTCGCGATGCCACGCCGTGTCTACTGCTGTCAGCCGGGGAACGGAAGCGCGTCCGGTCGAGTCCCTGAACGCTAACTCTGGAGAGCCGACTCTGCGCTGGACTCTAGTCATGGGCGAGGAGGTGGCAGTGACTGGACCATCCTGTTGCGTGTGAGTCTCCTCAACCTGGTAGACCGCCCTCGTCAGGTCTGTGACGACTACCGGTGCTGAAGCTCGCCCTCGTGTCTGATCTCGTGCCGAAAAGGGTCTGTGGCGCGTACTGGTGTTGGATCTTTCCCCTGTGTTGGTGTCGGCCATTCGCGGCGGTAGAAGCTCCCTAGCTGGGTCCACTGCTCTTCCAGTCAGGGGCATCACCGCCGGGTAGAGACCACTCGACGGGACTGTGGTGGCTACCGGTGCTTGTCTCGAGGCCTAGCCCGTGGTGCTCGAGGATCCTTGACCGAACAGAGACCACTCAACGGGACTGTGGTGGCTGCCGGTACTAGAGCTCGAGCTCGCGGCCTGTCGCGGCATTGAAGGCTCTATCACTTGGTAAGGGCCACTCGACAGGTCTGTGGTGCGTACCGGTGTTGGATCTTTCCCCCGTGTCGGTGTTGGCCACTCGCGGCAGTAGAAGTTCCATAGGGGCGCAGACCAGGCACGGGTGGGTGGAGGCACATCCGGAACAGGGCAGGCAAACAGCATGCTCGTGACTAGGCCACTGGAACTGCCCATATCGCGTGCAGGTGCGGACTTGCCAACTGCAAAACATATTGCACAAAGACATGCGAGCGAGCGTGCCCCCGTGGGCCCGCAATACGAAACCGCGTATAGAACGAAGTTTAAGTGCACGGCGTATGCCGACGCCCAGTGCTCTATCCCCCCTTGAGCGCCCGACGTAGGCAATAACCGAGGTTTTACCTTGCCATCCGAAGAAGCAGGGCACCAACACAGGTCAAAGACCAACCAGAACACTGCGGAGTCCAGGACCCACGGCTGAAGGCAGGCTTGACGCAAACCCGGTCCATGACAGGCGTCCACGCAGGCACCGCTGGCACGACCGGTTCCAGATGCTAGGAACACCGCCGAAAGTTCTGGACACACGATGTGCAAAAAATCGACACGAACAGTCTGGCACCGAGGTGCGTGAGCACAGTTCACAAGACGCCTCGGCCAAAGTCAGGTCTAAGGCACAAAGACCGACGAGGAAAATTCCCACAGGAAAGCGTCCAAGCCTAACACCAGGCACTCCGAGGCTAGCAGTAGAGCGAAGGAGAAAGTTCAGGACACACGAAGTGCGTAACACACTACGGCCAGACCGGCCTCAAGGCGCGTAAGCACAGTTCACAGGGCGCCGCTGTCTCGTCAGGTCTAAGGCACAAACACCGACGAAGAAAATACCACAAGAAAGCGTCCAAGCCTAACATAAGGCAAAGCGTAGGGTAACATCTCCACCAAAACCCCACGACCGGTTTACACAGTCCGAAGCTAGAGTCATAGACGTACACAACCTTCCACTGTCTAGCAAAGAAACTGACTGGTGAGCTTCCGCTGGGCGCTTGCGCGGTTGGGTTGGAAGGGAGGCTACTCGGGTTACCGCCTAGGCTATGGCGCCCCTCACCTGTCATCATGGCCATACTCGTACACAACAATTTTGGCTAAAATTAGCCTAGCTAAGAAACCATTCCTATTAGTAATACCATCGGTAATGTGTTTTGAGGAAACAAAGCCAATGAGAAAGTTCACAGTAGAATCGATAGCACAAGCCTGAAACCGGTCGCAAACAGAGGAAGGCCAAAATGCTCGACCGTCCACGGTCGAGCTAAGAGTGAAACTGCCGGGCTTTTGCCCTATGGCACGCGGCCGGATAGGGTGGTAAGGGGAGGCCACCCGGGCTCCTATGCATGGATCCCCGGTGTCTCCTCCCCAGTTGTGTAGGGGTCACAACTTGACTTAGACTGAAATCTATAGGCTATAGAGTGTATTCCATATAGTAATGCCATCGGTAATGTATTTTGAGAAAACAAACAACAGTAAGAGTCATGACTAAATCAGAATCAGTTCAAAGAAATGACGCCAGCCAACTAACTTTTAACCTTCACTGCCAAGAAAGTGAAAACGATCCAACTGCAAAAGACATAGATTCTCATGCACCCCAGCAACTGCAGGGGCTCATGAGGATCTATACCTCTTGCTGAGACCAGTTTGTATACATGTTCCTTGGTTGTTGAATGAACCCAGATTTCAGAAAGGAAAATGTGTGTGCAGTGTAGAGGGAAGGGATTACCAACAGAAATTCTTCCCAAGTCAGAAGCAGGC
The DNA here is from genome assembly GCA_036245525.1 of Semisulcospira habei. Classification (NCBI taxonomy): domain Eukaryota; kingdom Metazoa; phylum Mollusca; class Gastropoda; family Semisulcospiridae; genus Semisulcospira; species Semisulcospira habei. The sequence goes on from BTPG01000001.1 coordinate 197,413,896, forward strand.
AAACGAGATGACACAAGGGAGCTAACTTTGAAACAATGAGTTTGCTAAAATCAGGTCAAAGAAATGACATGATACCTAGGTCACTCACACCAGGCCCGATCGATCTTCAAATCTTCAAAGGACATAGATTCTCAAGAGCCCCTGCTGCTGCAAGGGCTCATGGGAATCTATGGCTCTTGCTTGTTTCAGAAATCAGCCAAACTGCTATCCTAAGACTGAAGGAAAGCAGCCATGTTCAAGCGAGAGAAGACTGCAGTGCAAGCAAATCATAGTCCAAAGACTTATTAACTCATTCAATCCCAAATTTTGGAGGCGTCATCTAACGACTATGCACCAGTTGCAGAGTTGAGATAGATCGACCATGATAATTCAAGGGTAGTGTCAGATTAGCTAAGCTAATCTGGCACTACCCTTTAATTATCAAGGTCGATCCATCTTCTGCTGTAGTGCATCAGCACTGAATGAGTTAAGGACTTATAAAAGAAATGTAAATTAAAGTAAATAAATAGATGAAAAACTTTTATTTACAATTAAAGCCTCTTGCGCAAGCAGCCACCAGTACCGTTCACACACAATACCTGCCAGTGGCTACATGAACATAAGGGTAAAGAATTTTATAAAATGACTTACCAAGAAAGTGGACATGCCAAGGCTGGTCGATAGGGGTGTACTTGTTGTAGAATACCAGCATCATAGGAGGCTGTGAACCCCCACCCCCTCTCTCATTGCCGTATAACTCTTCCCTGAAAAAAAAGTTGACCCAATGAAAAATCATGGTGTGAAATTCAAGCCTCTAAACCCCATTGACTGCCAGTGGACACAAAATTATGCTTTTAAAAGCAGAGCAAATTCAACACAAAATAACACCACCCATCCAAGAAACGTGGATATGAATAAGGCCAGCAAGAGGCAAAGACCCACATGCGCCCCAGCATCAGCAGGGGCTTAGCAGGTGTTTTATCTCTTGCAGTTGGATAGCAATTAGCATGCACATTTTTTTTTTAGTAGTGAAGGAGTTCAGTCCTTTCTGTGCGCGCGCGCACACACACACACACACCACCACCACCACCACCAACTACAACAACAACAAAGCGTGCATCTTGGGTTCAGTTTGTGGTGCTTAGAGCTGATCATCGTAAAGTGCCCATAATCATAATGATCAGTATTATTTCATTTATGATTAACACCAACAACAACGCGAACAGCTTTCAAATGACAATCAGAACATGCAAACAATAACAGCAAGAAAAGCATTAACCCTTTTCATTCCGATATGCTACTTCTGCAAATTAACTTTACCAATAGTTCAAGGGTGGTGCCAGAATAGCTTGGCGCCTGAGGCGCCAAGCTATTCTGGCACCACCTTTGAACTAAAATGGTTGACCTATCTCCTAAACTGTAATGTAGCCCAGGACAATCAGCACAATTTAAAAAAAAAATAGCCTCAAGACATAATGGGTTAAAACCACAAACAACTCTAGTGAACAAAAACAACTTCTCACTTTGTGTTCAGCTCAAGCCAAAACTCCAGTTTTTGCGTGACGTTATGCTTGCGCCAGTCAGACATATTGGCGACAAACACACCTGTGTTGAAGGAACAAGTTGTGGGCTGGATGTTGAGTTCCTTAAAATGCTTGTTCTTCAGGTCAAAGAAGTCTGCATACACATTCTGCAATAAAACGTTAATGGCAGAAAAATAAAGACTATGAAAATAATTTTGGATGATGTTATGAAAGAGCAATGATTGCTTGCGTGTATATCCAATGCAATGTACTAACCCTCAAGGTGTCGGTAGCAGTTTCAGTCATGATGATTCCTACAGGAATCATCATGACCAAAACTGCTACCGACACCCAAAGGCTTAAAGAAAGTAGGACTAGGCACTACAGCACAACCGAGCAACCAGCTCATTTTGCAAGGAAAAGTGGCATTAAAGACAGGCGCAATGTCCAGTGAAGACTGGTAGAAAAAAAAAATATCATTAAAGACCATCATACAGATGGCTGCAGCCACCTAAATGATGTTGACCTAAATGATGTCTTTAGAGACTGGTGATCTATACACTTTTCCTGCTGTAGAATGGGAGAGAACTGTGCCATGAGAGACCAAGATCCATAATATGATCTTGTGTATCTGATGATCGCATACATGATTTCTACAAACAGCTAGATTCATGTGCACTTACTGTGCTAAACCCGGACACAAGAACCTAGGCTGCCTTGGCTGCTAGGCCTGCATAGGGCCAGGGTAGAAAGAATTAATTTATTCAAGGAGCCTCGCATCAATAGCTGCGGAAGTGTCAGATGGCATTACTACCGGCAACGCTATGCAACACTTTTGCAGTTATAGATGTTAGGGATGAATTAGTGTGCAGCCTGAACTGTCAACAGTACTGGGGGCTGCATACACAAGGAGATTAACTCTTTCGAGACGTGCTGCATCCGGATTCGTGGCTTTACGCCGTCAATCAGGATGCGGCACGTCTCGAAAGAGTTAACCCCTGCCCTGCCACTGCATGCACGCTGTAGGACATTTTTGTTCCTGAACTCTTGGTTCATTCAACGACCAAACGCCAACACTGTCCAAGAAACATGTGTACAAACTGGTCTCAGTAAGAGATATAGATCCTCATTCAACAACCAAATGTCAACACTGTCCAAGAAACATGTGTACAAACTGGTCACAGTAAGAGATATAGATCCTCATTCAACAACCAAATGTCAACACTGTCCAAGAAACATGGGTACAAACTGGTCACAGTAAGAGATATAGATCCTCATTCAACGACCAAATGTCAACACTGTCCAAGAAACATGTGTACAAACTGGTCTCAGTAAGAGATATAGATCCTCATTCAACGACCAAATGTCAACACTGTCCAAGAAACATGGGTACAAACTGGTCACAGTAAGAGATATAGATCCTCATTCAACAACCAAATGTCAACACTGTCCAAGAAACATGGGTACAAACTGGTCACAGTAAGAGATATAGATCCTCATTCAACGACCAAATGTCAACACTGTCCAAGAAACATGGGTACAAACTGGTCACAGTAAGAGATATAGATCCTCATTCAACAACCAAATGTCAACACTGTCCAAGAAACATGGGTACAAACTGGTCACAGTAAGAGATATAGATCCTCATTCAACAACCAAATGTCAACACTGTCCAAGAAACATGGGTACAAACTGGTCTCAGTAAGAGATATAGATCCTCATTCAATGACCAAATGTCAACACTGTCCAAGAAACATGGGTACAAACTGGTCTCAGTAAGAGATATAGATCCTCATTCAACGACCAAATGTCAACACTGTCCAAGAAACATGTGTACAAACTGGTCTCAGTAAGAGATATAGATCCTCATTCAACGACCAAATGTCAACACTGTCCAAGAAACATGGGTACAAACTGGTCTCAGTAAGAGATATAGATCCTCATTCAACGACCAAATGTCAACACTGTCCAAGAAACATGGGTACAAACTGGTCTCAGTAAGAGATATAGATCCTCATTCAACGACCAAATGTCAACACTGTCCAAGAAACATGTGTACAAACTGGTCTCAGTAAGAGATATAGATCCTCATTCAACAACCAAATGTCAACACTGTCCAAGAAACATGTGTACAAACTGGTCACAGTAAGAGATATAGATCCTCATTCAACAACCAAATGTCAACACTGTCCAAGAAACATGGGTACAAACTGGTCACAGTAAGAGATATAGATCCTCATTCAACAACCAAATGTCAACACTGTCCAAGAAACATGGGTACAAACTGGTCTCAGTAAGAGATATAGATCCTCATTCAATGACCAAATGTCAACACTGTCCAAGAAACATGGGTACAAACTGGTCTCAGTAAGAGATATAGATCCTCATTCAACGACCAAATGTCAACACTGTCCAAGAAACATGTGTACAAACTGGTCTCAGTAAGAGATATAGATCCTCATTCAACGACCAAATGTCAACACTGTCCAAGAAACATGGGTACAAACTGGTCTCGGCAAGAGGCATAGATACTCATGGGGCTCATGAGGATCTATGTCTCTTGCAGCTGGATTGTTTTACTTTTTTCTCAGCAGTGAAGGGGTTACAGGCAGAAAAAGTATCCAGTGTATGTATACCTGCATGAAAGTGATGCGCCTACTCATACCGATGCAGTCTTCTGAGAAAGATGCAAGATGGTCAGGCGAGATCTTCATCCAATACAGCTTAGAAATGTCATCTGTACAAAAAAACAGTACAAAACAGTACGAAACAGTTTCTAATGTATCATCTCACTTTTTACATTAAATTCATTATGAATTTACAACAATAAAGACATAAAGTGTTCATATTTAATGCAACAACAAAATAGGCTAGACATGTTTTAAGTATACAAAGGAACAATCTGATTGTCTTCACTAATTCTACAACCATGATAAGAAAAAGAATGTCATAGTCACACACCTCAAAACTCAAGGACCAATGATAAAAAGAAGAAGAAGAAGAAAAATAACAAACTTGTTTTTTTCACATGTACATATCTGAAGATTGTTATAAAGGAAGTAATTTACTAAGGATTGTGGTTGGGACTTCTGAAAAAGGTTTTTTTTTATATCCATTTTTTGTTATATCCAACCTTGTTATAAGGAAATGAATTTTTCTCTAAAATGTATTTTTTCGAAAAATACTTACTGATGCCATTACTACAATAAACCATCCTATAGCTTACATAATTTTAGCCAAAAACTTACGATGTGTACCTATAGGGCCAGGGGAGGCAACCTAGGCGTGCCGTGACCCACTCTCCCTAGTAGCCTCCCATCTCACCCCATACGGGTAACTGCCCTGTGCAGACACGCCAGTTTATTCGCTTAGCTGACTAGCGGCAAGCAGGGCAGGTGGGAGGGCCGTCCGAGTAATGGCATCGGTAAGTATTTATTTCCTCAAAAACATTACCGATGACATGACTACATGGGAATATCTACTTCTAGGCTCAATTTTAGCCTACTTGCCCGTTGTGTGCCCACACAACCCGAGAGGCACTCGGGGAACCCCCCAGAGGGGCCGAGAGTTATCTCCCCATACCTGCCTTACCAGATCCGGTCACGAGCCATTCAGTCTTTCTACTTCGCTCGTGGAGAGAAGACGTGTCTGGCCCGCGCTCTCGCTGCCTCGACCGGTCTTCTGCCTACCGACGCTTGTTGCCGACTCTGTGTGCTCTGCGCCCGCTTCTACCCTGCCTTCTACCTGGCCTTCTCTTCCTGCTTCGTTGGGCTGCTTGCGGGGATTCTTCTGCTTCTGTGGACGGCGGTTTGAATGCCCTTTCCCCCCCTTCCCTTCGTTGCAGAGGTAAGGTAGCGGTAGTTCCCTCGGCCGTCCCTCGGGCTGAGGGCCGGCTGTCTATGGGTGCTTCCCTGCTTTTTGCTGGTGGTTTGGTTTCAGTGCGTAGTGCCTGATTAGCTCACGGTCGGCTGTTGCCGTGTCGCGCCCGTTTTGCACGTGGGCCTTGGGCTCCGTGTGTGTTAGCCCGTTTAAAGGCCCGTTAGCCCTCCGAGAGTGCCCCATTACGCTTTCACCGGGAGCCCGCCGACGCTTAGATATTGTGGTTGTGCTCCCGGTGTGGTGACTTTAGGTGACCGACGGACGCTCACTCGGTCTGCCTTCCGGGTTCAGTTGTCCCTCGGACCGCAGGTGTGAGCTGTGTGCGGCCTGGCCTGAGGTCTGTGGGCGGACCTTTGGTCCTTTTACCGCCGAGAGCGTTCCCGCCCGGCTTATGAGCGTCCAGCGCCCGTTGACACGTTAGCCGCCCTGGCTGTTTCCTCGGCCACTCCCGCACGGAACGGTCCTCTCGTCGGGGTTCGCGTTTTTTGTCTGACCACAGGACCGCCACTGCTGCCACGCCCGCTGACCCTTCCGGAGGGTCTGTTTGCCGGCTTAGCGCACGTCTCACTGAGAGTGACCAGCAGCAGTCGGCCTTGAGCTGTCCATCGTTGACGAGCCGTCCTCACCACTCTCCCCGCAACAAGCCCGCTGATCCTTCCGGAGGATCGCCTTGCCGGCATAGGGGCCTACTTCCGGAGTAGGGCCCGGAGAGCCGTCAGCACCGTCCTTCGCGACGCAGCCGCGACCCTGATCCTCTCCGTTCCTCCTCCAGACACCCGCGCTCTCGCTCGCCTCGCGAGCGCCCTCAGCGGGATTCTCGACGCCCCCTGCAGGACGATGCGCTCAGCCTGCTACCCGAAGACTCCGTCTCTTCACCGTTCCGCCTCCAGACACCCGCGCTTTCGCTCGCCTAGCGAGCGCCATCAGCGGGATTCTCGACGCCGCCTGCAGGACGATGCGCTCAGCCTGCTACCCGAAGTCTCCGTCTCGGCTCTGTTGGACGAGGAGGGTCGCTCGACCTCGCACGCGGCCCTCGAGGATGCTCCCGTCTTCTTCCCAGTCAGAGACGCTTCTAGCTCTGGATGAAGCCGCTAGGATCGTGGCCGCAACGCGGCCGGCGGACGCCTGCCCAGCTTCCTCGCCGCTGAAGAGGAAGGTCGCCGCCTTCGTTGACGCGGAGAGGCAGGTCAAGAAGTTTAAGTCGCTTCCCCAACCGCCCGGCTTTAAGGATCTTCGAGACGTCTTTTCGTCGCACCTACAGCTGGCCACGTCCCAGGAGCCGGTCTTCTTCTCCGACCGTCGCTGGCCCGCGGATGTAGACATCATGTTTCGGCGGGGCTGGTATGCTGGACACGCCCAGGCCTTCTCCATCCCTCTGCCTACGCTGGACCCTTCGGCAGTGTCGCTAGCCGGCGGTCTGACTGCTGCGGCGGTCCCCGCCGCGGGGCCTGGACAAGACAGCGACCTTGGTCCCGAACACCTTAGCCTGCTCGGGTGTTATGGAGCTCCTCACTCAAGCCTTGGTTCGTCGGGTGGAGGTATCCTGGCAGCCTTCCATCTCCCTCCTCCTAGGAGACCTGCTGGTCCTCGCGGAGACCGCCAACCGCGCCGCCTACCATTCCTCGGTCAACGCGATGGCGGCTTCGGCCAACGGCGACCTCATGCGTCGAGATGCCCTGCTCCGCGCCTGCAGTACGTTGCCGCCGGACCTGCGAGCGCAACTTCACCGTGCCCCCTTGGGTGCACCCTTGCTGTTCGGCGACTCAGTCTTTACGGGTCTGCGGTTCGTTCTTCGTGATATCTGTGCGACCTGGCCGGAGACGTTTGGTCGGACCGCGGGGGGCCTGTACCGACGGCCAACGGCCATCCCACGTTGAATACACTGGTTCTCGTCTGATCGCCGAAGTTAAGCAACGTCGGGCTCGGTTAGTACTTGGATGGGTGACCGCCTGGGAACACCAAGTGCTGTTGGCAAGAGAGCGGCCCCTGCCTGCTTCCTCACTTCCGGCTCCGGTTGATTCTTCGGCAGCCCTTACGGTGCGGACCACCCTTTCCCGCCCTGGCCTCACGAAAAGGATTCCCGTTGGGACTCAGTGTTGCTGGCTGACCAGAGGACCGCCACTGCTGCCACGCCCGCTGACCCTTCCGGAGGGTCTGTCTTACCGGCAGAGCGCCCGCCTCAATGAGCCCGGCCTGCAGCAGTCTGCCCTGAGCCGTCCCACGTTGACTGGCCTTCCTCACCCGTCTCTCTCCACGGCCCGCTGATCCTTCCGCAGGACCTGAACGCCGGCATAGCGCCCTGCTCTCGGAGTCTGGCCAAGAGAGGCGTCAGCCTTAGCTTGCGCGACACGGTCGCGCCCCGACTCCCTCCGTTCCACCTTCAGGTCACGTGATGGCTGATCAGAGGACTGCCACTGCTGCCACGCCCGCTGACCCTTCCGGAGGGTCTGTTTGCCGGCACAGCGCCCGCCTCACTGAGCCCGGCCTGCAGCAGTCCGCCATGTGCCGTCCCACGTGACTGGCCTTCCTCTCCCGTCTCTCCCCGTTAAGCCCGCTGATCCTTCCGGAGGATCGGTACGCCGGCGTAGCGCCCTACTCACTGAGTCTGGCCAGCAGAGACGTCAGCCCTAGCTTGCGCGACTCAGTCGCGCCCCCGACTCCTGCCGTTCCACTTCAGTTCAGGACACTAATGCGCACCGCTCGAGCGCCTTCGGTAGGATTGCCGTTCGGACTCAACCTCCGCCCCTGGGTCTTCACTCGGCTGATGGACGCCTTAGTCGCCTTAGCCCGACAGTCCTCCTCCAGTCCACGTCGAACTACCTGGACGACCCCCGGTTGCGCAACCAATCGGAGACTGCACTAGCCACGGACAGAGATGCTCTCCTGCACCTCCTGGCACACCTGGGCTTCCTAGTAGACGACGGCAAGTCGGATCTCTCTCCCTCCCGCCGGGCTGTGCATCTGGGTATGGAATGCGCTACCAACCTCAACACGGTACGCCTTCCGGCGCCCCGGATCAAGAAGATGGCGGATCTAGCCGACCAGTTAGCTCGGGAGGATGCAGCCCCCGCCAGAGTCTGGCTTCAGTTGCTGGGTTTGATGAACGCCGCAGCGGATCTTATCCCACTAGGGCGTCTCTACTCCCGACCAATTCAACTGCTTCTTCTTCTCCATTGGCTCACGTCTTCCGGAGACTTGACGACCGCGGTCCCAGTGTCCCAGATGCTCCGTCTGCACCTTCGTCGGTGGACCGACCCTACGTGGCTAGCGTCGGGAGTTCCCTTAGCCTCTCCCCCTCCACAGGTCTCTCCTTGCGTCGATGCCAGCCTTTCGGGGTGGGGGGGCCCACCTCCTACCGCAGTGCCTCGCGACGGCGGGCCCCTGGCCCTCACACTTGGCGCACACCCACATCAACTGGCTGGAGATGCAGGCCGTCTGGCGAGCCCTTCAGGCCGGGGAGTACCTCCTCAGACACCAGGAGCTTCTCGTGCTTTCGGACGACACGACGGTGGTCGCTTACATCCAGAAGCAAGGTGGCACACGCTCCCCTGACCTGTGTATGCTCCTCTACAGGAAGATGCGTTGGTGCGAGGACCGGAGCATTATCCTTCAAGCCCGGCACGTTCCCGGATGCCTGAATGTCTTGGCCGACTCTCGGTCTCGCCGCGACCAACTCCTACACACGGAATGGACCCTGCGACAGGACATCTTTCAGATGATCTGCGCCCGCTGGGAGACTCCCCAGGTCGACTTGTTCGCCACGAGGTGGAACCACCAGCTTCCCCTCTTGGTCTCCCCGATTCCCGACCAGCTTGCCTGGGCTGTCGATGCGCTCTCCATTCCCTGGGACGGATTTGTGGCCTATACCTGTCCCCCTACCGTCCTCGTTCCCTAAGTCCTCCTCTAACTTCGGGGCTGTTCGGCGTTCCTCCTGTTGGTCGCGCCGTTCGTCTGGAACCGCTCCTGGACCACCGACCTGCTCAGCCTCGCCACAGACCCGCCCCTGCTGCTGCCCACCCCGTGGACCATGCTCAGGCAACCGCGCCAGCCGCTGTTCCACCCCTGCCCGGAGTGTCTCCTCCTTCACGCCTGGAGGTTGTGCGGCAAGCTCTCGGAGCTAGAGTCTACTCAGGTGCAGCAATGGAGGCGATCGCTGCGGCCCGGAGACTGTCGACCCTTCGAGTCTACGAGGGAAGTGGCGAGTCCTCTGTTCCTGGTGCACCGATCATGGCCTTACGCCCACGGATCTGACGCATCCTCCGCTGGCGGACTTCTTGCTCTGGCTCTTCCGAGACCAAGGCCTAGCCCTCATCACGGTACGCGGTTACCTGTCCATGATTGCGGACACCTATCGTCACCTGGGACGACCCGATCCGGGCGCCTGCAAGGACCTAGCCGACCTTATGGGACACTTCGGCATCCAGCGCCCGACACTCCGCTCGCTCATTCCTCGCTGGGTCCTACCCTGGGTGCTCACATGGTTGAACTCCACCCGCTTCGAACCATTACCTTTGGCCCAGCTCGCGGACTGGGCACGCAAGACTTGTTTCCTGCTGGCACTTGCTACCGCTTCGCCTGTGAGTGAGCTACATGCGCTTTCGGCTCGCCCTGCCGGTCTGCAATTCCGAACAGATGGCTCCGTCCAGCTGCGCACGGACCCGGCCTTTCTGGCGAAGAACAGGTCTCCTTTAACTCCGCCTCAGGTGATCACCATTAGGCCGCTGAGAGACCGACCCCGGTCCCAGGAGACCAGGCTACAGGATCCCGTGCGCGCCCTTAAAAATCTATCTGCGGCGATCTAAGCCCGTCCGCAGGGGACGGTCGCGCCTCTTCCTACCCCTAAGACCCAACCGGCGTGACATTATAGCCCAGACGATCTCTTCCTGGCTCTGCTGGGTCATACGCTCCGCTTATCAGGAGATCTCCCCTGAGGGAGCGAAGAGGCTGCACATTCACGCACACGAGGTATGAGCTATGGCCACGAACGTCGCGTTTGATCGAAACTGCGCTGTCAAGGACATCGTGGCAGCCGTGGGCTAGAAAACCGAGTCGGTCTTTGCCCCTTTCTACCTCCGGGACCTGGCTAGCCAGCGAGAGAATCTCGCACTGGTGGGGGGACATCGCCGCCGCGCAACACTCCCTCCCGGTGCCACTGGCACCGTAGATATGCACTTCGCTAAAATTGTCGGGAGTGTGCGACGGGGAGAACGGCGCTGTTCTGCTGGGGGAGTTTTGGGCGGCACCCGCCTCCTCATCGCAATTCTCCCATGTAGTCATGTCATCGGTAATGTTTTTGAGGAAATAAATTCATTTTTCTCTAAAAGGTATTTTTTCGAAAAATACTTACCGATGACATGACTCGGATGACCCTCCCGCCTGCCCCGCTTGCCGCTTTCGAGCGAAGTATCAGACTGAATGGTCTCGTGACCGGATCTGGTAAGGCAGGTATGGGGAGATAACTCTCGGCCCCTCTGGGGGGTTCCCCGAGTGCCTCTCGGGTTGTGTGGGCACACAACGGGCAAGTAGGCTAAAATTGAGCCTAGAAGTAGATATTCCCATGTAGTCATGTCATCGGTAAGTATTTTTCGAAAAAATATGTTTTAGAGAAAAATGAATTTTTCGAAAAAGTACATTTTATAGAAAAATTCATTTGTTTCCTCAAAAACATTACCGATGCCATTACTACAAGGAAGAATAGCGAAAAGGAGGAGGGTGCCGCATAACCCCGTAACCCAACAAGCTAGCTAGCCTCGCCCTCCTCGGAGAAAACTCCCGATAATTTTAGCTAAATGTTACCAACGGCACCAAGGGTGCCGGGAGGGAGTGTTGCGCCGCCGCGATGTCCCCCACCAGGGCCAGGTAGTCTCGCTGGCCAGCCGGGTTTCAGAGGTAGAATCGAGTGAAGGTCGACTCTGTTCACCAGACCACAGCCGCCACCATGTCTCTGACAGCACAGTTGCGGTCGAAGGCGATGCTTGTGGCGTCGGCTCGGACTTTGTGCGCCCTGATATGTAGTCGCTTGGCAGCGTCAGGGCAGAAGTCATGGTAGGCGAAGCGTATCACCCATCGGAGCCAGGACGGAATCGTCTGGGCTGAGAAGTCAGATCTACCTGGGGACAGAGGAAGAAAAAGCGGGGGCGTCACCTGCAGAGCAGCTTGGTTCGGCGCAGGTACACGCGTAAGGCTCTCACCGGGTCCTGATTCCTGGCTTCCCGGTTCAGGCCTATCCCCTTCAGCGGCAGCACGGTGATCACCTGGTGGGCAGACAATGGGACTGCGTCCTGGCCAGGAAGGCCGGGTCCGCCAGTAGCTGCACAGAGCCGTCCGTCCTGAACTGCAGTAGGAGGTGTGCGCTGAAGGCGCGTGCAGCTTCCTCACCCTGGAGGCCGTGGCAAGGGCGAGAAGAAGCAGGTCTTCTGCGTTACGTCGGCCACCAGGTCAGCGATGACTTTGCACTTGCCGGGGTCCGGGCGGCCCAAGGGTCGGGACGTGTTGGCAATCAGGTGAGGTAGCCCCTGATGGTAATCAGCGCCAACTGCTGCTCGGCGAAAGCCAGAGGAATAATTCAGCCAGCTGGATGGATGTCAGATCGGCAGGAGTGAGGTGTCGGTCGTCGCACCAAGACTCCAGGATTTGCCACGTTCCATCGTAGCCTCAAGGGTTCGAGGGTCTGTAGCCTGGAGCAAAAGCTTCCACTGCTGCACTCGAGAAGCGGCTAGCGATGAGGGCGTGCCCCACCAACTCCAGGCGTGTAGTAGGAGTCGCTCGGGACACGGCGCCATGGTCACTTGAGCATCGAGCGTGGTGTGGGGAGCCGCAGAGGGGGACCGGCGGCGAGGTTCAGAAGGAGGGGATCTGGGTGGCTCAGTGGTCCAAGACTTGGTCCAGCAGAACGGGCCACTAGCAATTGAATCACGTTGCATCGGTAGAGCATGCGCAGGACCTGGGGACCAGCACCGTGGATGGGTAGGCACACGTGAAGAGACCTTCCCAGGAGAAGGGGAGCGCATCTACTGCCCAGGCTAGGGGGGCCGGAATGGGTGAGACGAAGAGGGGCAGCTGGCGGTTCCACTTCGCGCGAAGAGGTCGACCAGAGGAGACTCCCATGATGTCCAGAACCAGTGCCCAATCGGTGTTGCGAAGCTGGCCGGGCCGCGAGAGGGAGACTGCGAGGCCAAACAGATGTCCCAGGATACGTCTCGCCCAGAGCGGGATGTCGCGGTCTTCAGCCTACCAGAGGAGCTGGTAGAGAAGAAGGCAGAGGGTGGGGAAGTGAGGCCCGCCCTGCTTCTGGGTGTAGGAGACCACAGTGGCGCTGTCGGAGGATGAGCAGTTCCTGGCGTCCGAGAGTTCTGTCCCAGGGGAGGAGGGCTTGCAAACCCGTGTGCAGCTCCAACCAGTTGATACATTAGTCCGCAATGTCTATGGTCTAGCTGCCGGAACCTGGAGAACGTCGGCAGAAGGTGCGCGTGCCAGCTGGCGCGGCTAGCGTTGATGCAGAGGGACAACTGTGGGGGCGGAGAGTAGAGAGGTACTCCAGATGCGAGTCATCGGGATACGCCGAACGGAGGAGGTGGGGAAGGGGCAACGAAAGCATGGTACCGAGTCTCAACGTCGCCAGCTGAGAGTCGCCAGTGAAGAAGTAGGGGGTAGTTGAAGCGGACGAGAGTAGAGACGGCCACAGGGGAGTAGGTGCGCTGCAGCACGCATCAGGTCCAGGAGCTGCAACCACACTCTAGCGGAGACCAACTCCTGTAGAAACAGTAAGTTGAGTAACCGAGGCCGGGTTCGCCAACTCCGTATCCACGGTTCCGGTAGTCTCACCAGGTTGAGGTCGGTCTGGAACTCCATGCCCAGGTGAACGAAGCAGCGAGACGGGGCGAGGTCCAACGTCAGTACGTTGACCATGAAACCCAGCCTGTCGAGAAGGTCCAGCAAGGCGTCTCCGTCCTTCTCCAAGGCGGCCGCCGATTGGTTGCGCAGGGGCAGATCATCTAGGAATCCGAAGGTGGCTCGGGGACATCCACCTGGACGCGGCGACAACGCCGTCCACGGAGATGAACCAGTTCCGTGCCAAGAGGTCGAAGATTGGGAGCCCCGTGCCTCCGAGCTTGGGAACCAGGAGACGGCTGTAGAAGGCTGGGGAGTTGTGACGCGTAACCACCTCCGAGGCGCCCTACTGCAACAGCGCGGCAATCTCTCCCCAAAGGGCGGCTGCCTGAGCCGGTCCGAAGGGATGGAAGTCCGCACAGGGCTGCGACGTAGGGGGCGGCCGGGGGTGGGGCGCGGGCGGGGATGTCTGGTAACAGGTGTGGGCAGCCACGCCTGGAGGGCGGGCGAGAGGAGGGACTACCAGTCTGCTGGGAGAGACGCAGGACCTTGCGGGCGGCTGAAACCGGGATGGGACGAAGCAGGTGGGCCAGAGGTCCCTGCACGCGTCCTTCACCGTCTGCCAGGCAGGACCGAAGCATAGCAGTGCACGGAAAGGGGCCAGACGTAGCTGTCTGCGTAGGTTTCGGCGGCACCGCGCAGGTGTTGATGGAAGCGTGGTAAGCCGCCGGGGCGGCCAGGGCTAAGGCGAGGACGTCTCCTAACAGCGGAGTGAAACGACGGGCGCCAGGCCTCCTCCACACGAGAGACAACAGCTTGCGTAACCATTCCAAGCAATCCTGCACAGGCGAGGCATTGCGGAAGAGGGACGCTGTCCAATCCAGACCGGGTGGGAAGCAATGCCGCGAAGCGCAAAGTCCATCCACGCATAACTGCGCCGGGGGGTCCACAAGGCCGAGAGCGTCCTCTTGGGGGGCGAGGAAGGGCAGGCTCCCGGGGGAAGAGACAAAGCGCGCCCCCAGAACCAGGGAGCGAAGAGTCTCCGAACTAGACGTCAGCGACGAAGGAGCATCCGACGAGCGTGCGGGTGGGGAGGCCAAAGTGCGAGGCGCGCTGAAGCGGAATCGTCCGGGAAGCGCTGAGGGCGTCATCATGGTGCAAGGCAGCGGGCTCTGTCACGACGCGAATCCAAGGAGAGCGACGGCGAGGGGCAAGCGGGAATCCTCCGAGACGTGCGGGGAAGTCCGAGGCCGAGGTCAAGGTGTCCAAGAACAAGGAGCCCAAAGCAGACCTGGTCGCCAGGTGGGAGCGCAGGAACGATGGGCAGAGACTCAGGAGCGGGGCAGGCGACGATGCTGAGGTCCGGGATCATGAAGCTGCGGAACAGCTGACAGGAGACCGTAGTCCGTGAAGGAACGTGTCGATGTGGGTTCCGAACGCACGAGCGGGTGTCCAAGGTCCAAGCTGTGTCCGTCCTGGAGCATTCCAGGGGTTGCCTGTCGAGGCCGCAAGACGAAGCCGAAGATCCGGCATCGGGAAGGCGCGTGGCTTACTTCTTTGTCTTTCCGTGTGAGGCTTGTGTTCCGCGCAAGGCGGTGCGAGCTAGCTCGCTGCGGGCCAGGTTCGAGCGAGCTGGTGCGCAAGGGGGGAATACGTCCTCCAACGTCAGGGCTTGGCAGCCGTTTGTTTTCCGCAAAGCGAGGCGAGCGGACTCGCTGCAGACCAGACTCGAGTGAGTTGGTGCGCAAGCGGGGAATATGTCCCCCAACGTCAGGGCTTGGCAACCGTTTGTTTTCTGCAAAGCGGGGCGAGCAGACTCGCTGCGGACCAGACTCGAGCGAGTAGGTGCGCAAGGGGGGATTCCTGGTATGCTGTCCCCCAACAGCAGTGTGGGTGCTTCTTCGCTGGTCAGGGGCCGAGGCATGAGTGAGGCTGCAGGAAGGCGGTGGACGTTCATGCCGATAGCAGCTCCAGAGCTGGGACCAGCTCCTCTACCAAGGGAGCGCAGACATCACAGATGCGGCCAGAGGCACAACAGGAGCAGGAGAGGCATACTGCATGCATACACTCGGCCACAGGAAATCGCCACATCGGGTGCAGGTGGAGACTTGACAACGGCAACATCTGATCAGAACAAGCACCTATATAGCGTCCCAGCTCTTTCTACGGCTGACCGCCTCTTAATGGAGACGGCACGTGCCGCCGGTCTCAGCTGCTAAGGATGCGTCTGACAGTGCTTATAACAAGTCAGGGCCTTCCTATAGGGACGCTTGTTATCATATGTATAGGCGAAAATGACTACGGTGCACCAGAAGGTGCGTGACGTTTCTATTAATTATTTAGTTATTGCACTGCAGAATAGTGACTGACTACACAAAGAAATTAATGGTATAATAGCGTTATGCCAGCACGAAAGTGTGCTGTGCACAGGAGTGCAGTAAAAAATCTTCTCTTCTTCCAGTCCAAAGGTATGAGAAACACTGTGTATATATCTGAACATGGATACTAGCATGTCAGGATACATGGGTGTGCATGACACAGACATCGCCAGTGTGTCTTAAAAATGCAATGAGCACACTGGGTGTCTAACAAACGTAGGTGTATGCATCATGTCCATAAAATGTGGTGTGTGAACACCAACATATGTGTGCATACACCAGTGTGATCATAAAAATTATGTGTATCTATAACGTGGGTGAGCACACCAGTGTGTCTGCAAGAATGTGGATGTGCATGCTGGTATGGGTGCGCAAGACAAATGGACACCATCATCAAGAAACAGGTGGTCGTGGCTGCTACGCCACATCACGAGTGCACCCGAGCAAGCAAAACACTGACAGTGATGCCGCCACCCGGCGCCAGAGGCGCCGGTCGCTGGCACACATCGAGACCTTACCTAGCCATCGTGCAGAGGCTGGGGGAAGGGAATAACCTGACACGCAGAAGCGGGAGCGCCACACCCAAGGAGCCAGGGGCCGCACATGTCAGGCAAGGGCGTGGAGTCCGCGACGGAAGTCCCAGAGGACCGGAACACAGACGAACGTGTCCGAAGGCACCCACAGAAGAACCACAGAAGTAACAACAGTTCAAAGCACCCGAGCGCAACACACCGACGGGAACCGCACATGTCAGGCAAGGGTGTGGAATCCGCGACGGAAGCCCCAGAGGACTGGAACACAGACGAACTTGTCCGAAGGCACCCAGAGAAGAACCACAGAAGTAACAACAGTTCAAAGCACCCGAGCGCAACACACCGCCGGGAACCGAGGCTCCAAGTCGCAGGCACAACCGCCGCAGAACCCTACACAGCCGTAGGGAAACTGCAGAGGGCGAACGCATGTCTGCACTACACATCTTGTGCGCTAACAGAGAGCACCAGAGAAGAAGAAGCACACAAGGAACAACAGTCCAATGGCGCCGGGCAAGGCTATGAGCACACAGCCGGAACCAAGTCTCTCAGGGCGCAGGGAACACGGCGCACAACGCCAGCTGGAAGAAGCACACAAGTAGCAAAAGTCTAAGCCTCCGAGGCCAGCAAGAATAACCAAGTCTCGTAGGTCGCAGGTACAACCGGTGCAGAACCATACACAGCCGTAGGCTCAACACCACAGTAGGCTAAAACACATCTTAACTCCGTAAGCTAAAGGAACAAACTTGCGTGTCTGCACAGGGCAGTTACCCGTATGGGGTGGAACAGGAGGCTACTCGGGGTACTGGGTCACGGCACCCCTAGGTTGCCTCCCCTGGCCCTATA
Organism: Semisulcospira habei; assembly: GCA_036245525.1. Lineage (NCBI taxonomy): Eukaryota > Metazoa > Mollusca > Gastropoda > Semisulcospiridae > Semisulcospira > Semisulcospira habei. The sequence goes on from BTPG01000001.1 coordinate 197,430,861, forward strand.
GGTACACATCGTAAGTTTTTGGCTAAAATTATGTAAGCTATAGGATGGTTCCGAGTGAGGAGGGGAGCAGATGTCGCCTTAGACCACCATCTGCTTACCTTAAGAATAAAGCTCAAGTTAAAGAAAAGCCGCACAGAGACAACAAGAAGACTGCGCTATAATGTAGGCCTCATGAGAGAGACTGGAGTGAGAGAAGAGTTCAAACTGGTGCTGTCCAACCGGTTTCAAGCGCTACAGGAGCTAGTAAATGAAGAGGAGGTGGTCACCATAGAGCAGCACTGGAAGGCAGTTAGAGAGGTGCTGAACTCAACCTGCAAAGACACTGTAGGGTTCAGGAAACACCATCACAAGGACTGGCTGTCGGCACAGACATTTAAGAAGATAGAAGTGAGGAAGCAAAAGAAAGCAGTTGTCAACAACAGTCGCACGAGAGCTGCTAATGCAAGGGCACAGGAGGAATACTTGGAAGCCAATCGCTAGGGGAAGAGGAGCATCAGGGCAGACAAGAGGGCCTACACAGACAGCCTGGCAGCAGAGGCAGAAAAGGCAGCAGGCAGCGGCAACATGAAACAGCTCTACGACATTACCAGAAGATTGTCGGGCAAGTATGGCCATACAGAAAGACCAGTAAAAGACAAAGAAGGCAGACAGAGCAGACCCACTCGACAGATGGGGCGGTCCGTGGCGCAGTGGTTAAGGCGCCTGCCACCAATGCTAAAGGTGCGAGGTTCGATTCCGGGTTCCGGCGTCGGATTTTTCTCCTCTAGTAAGTGTCACCGTTAATTCGGGCGGACCGTCGGGGGTTCTTTCTCCGGGTACTCCGGCTCTTCCTCCCTCTCCACTTTATCAGTTTCAGCCAACTTAATAAAATTTCAAATACAAAACGATTTCCAAATACCGTCAGTAGCTCGCTTGAGCTTGCCCTTAGCACCACGTGAATCTTCTGTGTTTACGTACAGTGTGTGAGTGAATGCGTGTGATTCACGTGAGCGTGCTTGTTGGGTTCAGTTCGCGGCAACATTCTGCGCATTGAGTTATATTATAAATATGAGAAATGCGCCATATAAATGCTATGCATTATTATTATTATTATTATTTTGAATTGTTACTGAACAGAGCCAGCCCACCCGGCCCCCCAGACATTCAGCCAGCAGAGACCGACCTACCCATCAGCTGTGACACACCCAGCCGGGAAATCAGAAGAGCAGTGGCATTTTTAAAGATCGGCAAAGCAGCAGGGCCAGATGGCATCCCAGCGGAGTCTCTGAAAGTAGTGAAAGCAGACCTAGAGACAACAGTAGAGATGCTGTACCCACTGTTTGGGAAGATCTGGGAAGAGGAGGTGATGCCGGCTGACTGGAAGGAGGGGTACCTAATCAAGCTTCCCAAGAAAGGCGACATCAGCAAGTGTTCCAACTACAGAGGAATCACCTTGCTGTCAGTACCAGGAAAGGTCTTCAACAGGATCATCCTGGAGAGAATGAAGAGCTCCGTTGACCCCCAGCTGAGAGACCAGCAAGAAGGATTCAGGAAAAACCGATCATGTACAGACCAGATTGCCACTCTCCGCATCATCCTGGAACAGTCTCTGGAGTGGAGCTCCCCGCTGTATGTCAACTTTGTGGATTACGAGAAAGCATTTGATAGCGTGGACCGACAGACTCTGTGGAAACTCCTACGACACTACGGTGTACCCACAAAGCTCGTCCGCCTGATCAAGAGGTCAGAACTGGTGTCAGGCAGGGGTGTTTGAGGTCTCCGTTCCTCTTCCTACTGGCCATAGACTGGGTCATGAAGAGGACCACAGAGCACAGACGAAGTGGAATACAGTGGACACTGTGGACACAGCTTGACGACCTCGATTTTGCAGATGACTTGGCTTTACTGTCCCACACTCATCAACAAATGCAGGACAAGACCACGAGGCTTGCTGACATCTCGTCCCAAATGGGCCTCACCATCCACAAACAGAAAACAAAGACAATGAGGCTGAACGCAACCAGGGAAGAACCAGTCTTGCTTGCTGGAACCCCGTTGGAGGAGGTGGAGTCCTTTACCTATCTCGGGAGCATCATAGACAAAAAAGGCGGCACTGATGCAGATGTCAGAGCACGAATCGGTAAAGCCAGAGAAGCCTTTCTCCAGTTGAAAAAAGTGTGGAGTTCCAGAGAGCTGTCACAACACACCAAAGTCTGGATTTTCAACTCCAATGTAAAAGCAGTTTTCCTATATGGAGCAGAGACTTGGAGATTGACAAAAACCACAGTCAACAGAGTATAGATCTTCATAAACAGTTGCCTTAGAAGAATTTTGAAAATCTACTGGCCAGTAAAGATCAGCAACGTCAGACTCTAGGAGAGAACAGAGCAGATAACAGCAGAGAATGAAATTGGGCGAAGAAGATGGGAATGGATTGGTCAGTTTGAGAAAGCCAGCTTCCAGTATCACTAGGCAGGCATTGTCATGGAACCCCCAGGGAAAGAGGAAAAGGCAGGCCGAGAAACATCTGGCATCAAGACCTCCAAGCAGACATCAAGAGACTGGGAACCACCTGGAGTAAAATCGAAGGAGAAGCACAGGACTGGAGTCGCTGGAGGTCTCTCGTCGATGGCCTATACCCAGGGAGGGGTGACAGGCATAAGTAAGTAAGTATAGGATGGTTCCTTGTAGTAATGGCATCGGTATTGTTTTTGAGGCGCTGTTTGCCGATGACTGTGCGCTGATGGCGCACATGGAGTCTGACCTCCAGACCATTGTCAACAGGTTCTCGGAAGCCTCTCAACTGTTTGGCCTCACCATCAGGCTCAACAAGACCGAGGTCCTGCACCAACCAGCCCCAGGCACAAGAGCCCCCCCACCCCCACCCCCCACCCAAAGTGTATATCGAAGGCACCGAGCTGAAGACTGTCGACCAGTTCAGGTACCTGGGGAGCATCATCTCTTCTGACGGTACTATTGACAAGGAAATCGCAGCTCGTATCAGCAAAGCCAGCAAAGCCCTGGGTCGTCTGCACACTCGTGTGTTGAATAACAACAACGTCAAGCTCTCCAGCAAGATCAAAGTCTACAAGGCAGTAGTCCTCCCCAGCCTCCTCTACGGCTGTGAGTCATGGACGCTGTACAGAAAGCACCTCAAGCAGCTTGAACGTTTCCACATGAGATCCCTGCGCTCACTCATGGGCATCAAATGGCAAGACAAGGTGACAAACCTGGAAGTCCTGGACAATGCTGGCTTAGTGAGTGTTGAAGCCTTGATCTTAAAGACACAACTTCGCTGGACAGGTCATGTCATACGCATGGATGATTCTCGTATGCCACGCCAACTCCTGTTTGGTGCACTCTCAAAAGGCCACAAGAAGCAAGGATGGCCAAAGAAACGCTTCAAAGACTGCATAAAAGACAGCCTCAAGTACTGCGTCTTCCCGGTAAAGGAGCTTGAAGCACAAGCACAAGACAGATCTGGCTGGCGTGCCGCCACCAGGAAAGCCTGCATGCTCTTTGAACAAAATTGGCGCGAACGGATCACCAGTGCCAGAGCTCGTAGAAAGACAGCGTCGACTCTCCCTACAGCTACGTTCCAGTGCCCCCATTGCCCTCGCAGGTGTGGCTCCTGGATTGGCTTGGCCAGCCACACCCGCACCCACAAATAGAAGGCATGCACAATGATGAAAACATTGGCTTCGATGGTCTACCCATTAATGTTTTTGAGGAAACAAAGTTTCCAATATTATTTTTTATTATTATGATCTTCAGCATACCCACCCTGCACAATGCAGTCATCGTCAATGAAAACAACTCGTCCATGGACATTAGGCAACAGTTGAGGCAGATAGTACCGAGCATAGTTCATCTGAAACACAAACAACTGAAGTTTCATGGCTGTCCAGCTGTTTACCTAATGTAGTTACAGCAAAGTTTCAAACATTTTCCACAAGTCATTTTATCTGGGGCATCTTTCAAAACCATACTGACCTTGCATGAAATACACTGTATTACATTCTTAGTCCAAGATTTATTAATTCATTTACTTACACCCCAAGCACCTTACCCACAAAAAGGTGAACAATTTTAACACCCCTCCTCCCCCTCCTGCAAAAGATGAACAATTTGACACATTTAATGTGATGGAATTTCTTTTACACAAATTATAAGTTTTGATGAATACTGTCTCCTAGTTTTTTTTGTTGTGTTTTTTCTTTTTTTGTTTTGAGAAAAAAAATGGATGGAGGTTTAGAAACTAGTGTTTTGACTGACTTTCATTTTGATCATGCCCTCCATCCACTCTGCAACAAAAACTTACTTTTAATATTAACTCATTTGAGATGTGCCACCTCCAGATACGCGGTTGATGCTGCATATCCGGAGGCAGCATGTCTTGAATGAGTTAACATTTTTATCTGTTTACCACATTTCATTATTTAACCAGTTCATTGCAAAGAAGACTGACCACTGACCACCAGAAAAAAAACAAACGATAGATCCTCCTATGCCTCCACAGTTGCAGGGGCAGGGGAGGGAGGGGGGCTCATGCGGACCTATGCCTGTTGCTGAAACCATGTTGTAATGTTGTATACATGTTACTTTCATGGCTGTATGTTTGATATTGAATTTACAATGATTTTCAAAACACACTCAGCACCCACCAGCAGTGACAGAGTGATGGCGTGAAGTGTTTACTTTAACATGAGTGAATGCAGCAATAGTAAAAATACACACAGGCAGGCACTTTCATAGCTGTGGTTTTTCTTGCAATCTCTACATGAAACTTTGCTAGTATTTGAGTTCATATGGGCTCAGTTTAGAAAAAAGTAAATTTTTGGAAACCCGACTGTAAGAGATAAGGCAAAGTTGACACGTGTCGTCAAACTGGCAGGCAAAATCGTTGGCCATGAGCAAAGATCTCTTTCTGGATAGAGTTGTTTTGTAAGAGAAAAGCATGCAAAATTATCCGTGACCCCACCCACAAATGTTGCCCTCCGGTAGACGACTGCGTGCTCCTTTGGCAAAACGTAGCGTGTACAAGCGCTCCTTCATTCCTACCGCCATCAGAATCCTGAACTCAAAACAACTGTGATGATGGCCCATTCTCCTCTTCATCCCTTCATTCTGCATTCAGCCTAAGCCTAACCCACCATACCATTTCCTCCCCTTGTTTTACCCACCCCCCCCCCCCTCCCCCCTTACTTCTTTTAGCGTGTATGTATGCTGATAGGGTGTGAGTGTATGTTTGATATTGTGATGTTTGTATTTTTGTTCCATATATGTTGTACATATTATTATTATCATTATTTATGTCACTTGATTCTTTGTTTTATTTATCCTACACCAGTGCTGCAAAGAAAAATTTCCATATAAAATCTTGTTTATCTGGACAATAAAGTTTTTGAATCTTGAATCTTGCTTACCCAATACTTACAACTTATGAGTGTAAAACTTTTCCATCTATTAATCCATTCACTGCCACAAACTCATCAGGGTATAATCTCATCTGTCCAAAGAATATGGATATAAACAGGGTCATCAAGAGGCAAAGAAGCTCATGAGCCCCTGCATCTGCAGGGGATCATGAGCTTCTATGCCTCTTGCAGTTGGGTGGTGTTCACATTTTTCCAGCAGTGAAACGATTATCTTTCACCCATGGTCATGTCATGAAATGGCTGAGAATGTAGACAGACCGGTGTAGCCAGCTCCTGTCGTCCCCCTCTCACTTTGATCTTGCCTTCCACCCACTCTGTGGGGAACACCTTGATCTCATAGTTGATCTTCTGCAACTTTGTCTTCATCAGCCATGTTCTGAAAAAAAAATATAATAATAAAAAAGCTATGGACCCATTCATCCCTGACACACTACAACAGGCTGTGGATCCACAATGACAGTTCAAAAATGGTGCTAGAATAGAGACTTAGATGTTCTGCAGCTTAGTCTGTATCAGGTAAACTCTGACAAAAATACAAACATAAAAAACCCATATTAACCCATCTAACCCCAAGACCACATTTCCAAATTTTGGAGGTGCTATTTAAGGACTATATACCTGTTGCAGGAGATGGATGGACCATGAAAATTCAAGGGTAGTGCCAGATGAGCTTGGCGCCTTCAGGCTAGGCTCCAAGCTCATCTGGCACTACCATTGAATTATCATGGTCCATCCATCTCCTGCTGTAGGGATTTGGGGCTAAATGGGTTAAGCAATACATTCCTAGCACACGATGTGGATGACCATGATAGTTCCTGGGTGGTGCTACAGTTGCTTGTTGCCTAAAGACCAGGGGTTGTCTTGCAGTTTTCCACTCTTTTCCGAAAAACAATATTTTCATTGTATTATGATAAAACAACTTGATTTTCATAACAAGCAAGGCAAAGCCCTTATGGCTCACATGTATGACCGATCCACACATGTCTGGCAATAAGGGATGGCTTCTGCACTACCAAAATCCATGTTTTTCAAAATTTAATCAGTTTTTACACATCTGTGAAACTCCCGTGACCCTCGATCTTTGCGACGAGTCAACTAAATTAGGACACATAAGAAGGTCTTATCATCAGCTACCTTTGTGCCAAATTTGATTGAAAAGTTTGCAAAAATGTTGATAATAACTACAATTATCGTCAATTTATACACATTTGTTGACCTCTTGTGGCCCTTGACCTTTTTCAAGGGGTCATCAAAATTAGTATGCATAGATAGGTCTTACCATCAGGTATCTCTGTAGCAAGTTTTGGTTTGAAGTTGTGAACAGTAATTGAGAATATACATTTCTTGTCAAAATATGGCTATTTTTTACTTATATCCTGAGCTCTTGTGACCCTTGACCTTTCCAAGGGGTCATCTAAATTAGTATGCATAGATAGGTCTTACCATCGGTTATCTCTGTAGCAAGTTTGGGTTTGGAGTTGTGAATAGTATATATGAGAAAAAACATCTTTTGTCAAAATATGGCGATTCTGGACCTATTTCTTTGAACAGCTCTTGTGACCCTTGACCTTTCTGAGGGATCAACCAAATTAGTATGCATAGAATTAGAAAGGTCTTGCCACAAAGTATCCTTGGGCAAAGTTTGAAGACTTTAGCTTGAATAGTCTCCAAGAAAATGCCAATGTTAAAGTTTACCACAGACGACGGCGCACCGACGATGGCCGACGGACGACCACTGGCCCAGAACATACTCACTTTTGCTTCGCACGTGAGCCAAAAATGGACTTCCTGTCTTTTGCCTTCACAAGGCAGCTTTGTCTTCATCAGGTTTGATAATACAAACACAAACCAAAAGAACATTGCAACCCATTCAACCCTGACACACAGAACAGCACAAGACAGACTGACCATCTTAGTTCAGTGGTGGCGCTAAAATCGCAGTGTAGTCAAGGTCTGAACCTAACAAAAACCAGAAAATTGTCTGCCTTGTTACTCGACAAAAGTACAAGAGACAGACAGTAATTCATGGTTGGTGACAGAGAACCTGGCGTCAATAGGCTATGACCATGATAGTTCAAGGGAGTTATTAGAATAGCTTCACACCTGAATGACAATTTTTGGACTGTTGGACTCATAACAATACTTTAATTATTGTTGTTAACCCTTTGGCTGTAGGTGGCACATTTTGTCACAATGATTACTGCAGGAATAAACATGACAAAATGAACTACCAACAGCAGAAGGGTTAAAGTTTCACTCCCATGTGCATGCATTCACCAGCACTGTAAACAGTATGCATGGCGATGAGCACAAGGAGGTTATAATCACAAACTTACTGCAGGTGATCTTTGGTGTCTCTATCAACAATGAGATGAAACATCAGAGTGGCTTCTGTGTTGGACACGATGCTGTTAACAAGAGTTACCATGCCCCCAACCGTGTTGCTATCCGATGTGATCACCACATGCACAACCTCATCACGTGGTGTTCGGACACCACTCACCGAGTCATTGCCATTCAGTTTCAAGAGCCCATCTCTCAGCACTAAAAACAAAGAAAATTTTGCATAATAACATTTATAAGAAATAAAAATTGAAACTTTATGTTTTAACTCAATCTCATTGTCTGTACTTTTACACTTTATGAAAGCCAATCGAGATTGCTATATAGCGGTGCAGAAGACACTGCTTGGGTTCAAGACATATTACTCTCAACAAAAATCTGTTTTTCTAGGCCCAGAAGACAAAACAAGAGAAGCTGTGATTTCCTGTCATTTTTTTTTACCCTAAAGGGTCATTAACCTACAGTTCCATTTAGGGACAAACTGGGTAGCTCCAACAGTCATACTGGACTTGCCGTTTTTCGCCTTCAGAGGGCTATACTGCCATAAACTAAGTTTGTGAGTCTGTGCGCGTTTCTGGGTGTGCGTATGATGTTAGTGTCAAAACGTACTATTTTATATTTTTGTCTAGTCATGTTGTTCGTTTGATTTGTAATTGAGATATTTTGTTTTTAACCTTGACCTATGCTTGGCAGGCAAAGACAAATATCCTTTAATAGACATTAAATTTCTTGAATTGAACAAAATCTCACCTTTACTGGAGTCACCTTGCTGCGACTTTCGTAAATGCAGAAAATCTGGGATTATGTTTGGTAACCAGATGTAACACAGTGTTGCTACCCACACAAAGAAAAGGAGCAAACCCACTGCAATAAATGAAAGGAATCCAAATAGCTGAATGACAAGACTTGGGACAAAAGACACAAACTCAAAATAATAAGGAAATGGCTATTTGGATGGCGCCGTTCAAGCAGCCCGTAGGCTATTTGGACGGCACTTGTAAAGGGAAACTACTCCGCGAGTAATGTGACAGCACACGTGATTATGCACGGCAGGCGGTGTTGACTAGCGAGCGTAGGGACATAATTTACAGTTTGTAAAAAAGTGTATCACATCGCACACTATCCGAAGCAATGGCCTGTTTTTTCGGCGGCCGTACACACTTGAGCGACACAAGTCAGTCTGAATTTGTATGTCTAGTTCATGTGTGTTTCGAGGAAGTTTTGCTTTAAATTGCCGTGACTCCTCATCGTCTGGGGACCAAACCATGGAGATGAAAATTTTGAAGGGTGTTGGGAATGGTCCTTGATTACGTAACCGCCGGGCCTGCCGTTGACTGGACTAATATCCCATGGCCACCTGCGAGACATGTGGCCTTCTGGAGTAGGCACATGCATAAATGTATGGAAAGCCTTGCAAACAGAAGACCAAACAATCAAGATATAGCCCTATGGCTATATCCCGAACACTTAAACAAAACAGTATCGACTCAAAAACTGACCAATCGCGGTCAAAAGAGAGATAAAACAACCCAGCGGGAACTTCATCTCACGGATGAATTTGTCTGTTCCCTCAAGGACGAAAGGATCAAGGCCTCCTGTTGCAAATACTGCACAGCCAGCCTCTCCTTGTTCAGTACAGCCTGACACCGGACCTCAGACCACCATAGGCTCTGGCCTGCGGACAAGGCGATCTTTACAAGTGCCGTCCAAATAGCCTACAGGCTGCTTGGACGGCGCAGTCCAAATAGCCACTTCCAAATAATAATGTAGAACTAGAAAGAAAAAACAAACCGCTCAAAATTGCCGTTGTGTTCTGGTGTGTTTAATGCAATAACAGAAGTAGGTGTATCTTCAAGCGCTGCGGCGTCTGCAAAGAGCATGTCTCTGATAAGAACCGCCTAAGTTAACTTTGTGATAAAATGCATTAAAATTCAAAATGTTCAAAATCGAAAGTCTGCACAGGCACCAAGTAGTGATCTAAATATCAAACAAATCGTCGTGCAAAGCAGCAATGTGGCAGACTCATGACAAATCAATATTTATATAAAGTGTGCTACCTTTTTTTAAATTTGACAACCCCATTTTCAATGTTTCAAATCAAAACAAAAACCAACGACACGTAGACACTTAGGGCGCAGACATATTGAAAAACAGCAATAAACAAGAGTGACTTCCCCTACATTTAATGGGATAGGCAACTGCTTTTATTTGCAGTGCTCTCCCTTTGCAGGAACTCTTCATGCGGGAGTAGAAAGTCACATTTAGTAGAACACAAACAACGCAGCATGGCGCTTCAAAGAGAAGATCCCGACAACCCGATTGTTTTCTTCGACATTGCCATCGGAAACACAGTAAGAAAACGTCTAGAATGCTTTGACCTTACGGTTAAGATTATGTTTCTTTTTGTCAGGTTCGTTATTATTTTTTTCTTTGTGCAGGAAGTCGGCAGAATCAAGTTCGAGCTGTTCGCAAAAGATGTTCCCAAAACTGCAGAAAATTTTAGGTGAGTTACAAAGATTATGAATTATCTACATAATAATTTTATCTTTCTTCATTAAAAAATGCACATGTGTATTTTTTTTTTTTTTTTAATGTGGCACACACACATACACCTGCGACGTACATACGACTACGAGTACGAGCGGCATTTTAGATTTGACTTGGCAACATTGGTTAACCCTTTTATCATTCGGAATACACCAGTGTGTGAAATAAGTTTGACTAAAATAGTTCAAGGGTAGTGCCAGAACAGCTTGGCGCCTATTTTTATTCTGGCACCACCCTTGAACTAAAGCCATTGGTCTATATCCTTATCTGCCCGCCATCATCACACATCTTCACTTTGCCAGAGTGATGATGCAATCAGGATGACGCCACCGCTAACGGCCCCACGCGCGCACCGTTAGGAGTGGCCACGCCTCAAGGCACACAACCCCCCAACCTCAGTCTCACCGTCCTGAGGGGATCAGAACACTGATTCAACGAAGCAGAAGAGCGCTTCTTAAAGAAGAGGAGATAGCTCATATCAGTGCCCGGAGAAGAGCAAACCAGCCAGCTCACTTTCTAGCAAACACTCACGGAAGATGGACGTGTCATGAGAGATGTCTACTCTAAGCATCCAGCTGAACCACCATCAACAGACAACTACCTCTCATCCCCACGTCTATACGGTTGACAGAGACATAGCATACCACAAAAATGGACCGTCCGACCTAGAAGATAGACTCCACATGCAACCAAGGTTACAAGACGCTATCTCACACGGACAGCAGCGGGTGACCAGCCCGACGACAGCCGACCAATGAGATTCGACCAGATGTCATCGGCACGCGCGCTGCACTAAGCTGCTCCCTCACACCCAACAAAGCCTCATTCGAAGCCAGACGATGAAGGAAACAACAGCTGCCAGCCCTAACTCTGCCAGAAACGACCAAGACCCAAGACTATTATGTCAACGGAGAACTACAAGCAAGAAGAAAGTCATCGATTGTTTCCCACACCTGAAACAGGGTGGTTGAGACTCATTCCCCACACCTGACAAAGGGTGTATGGAACGAAAACAACCAAGAAAACCACAAGCAAGAAGGAACTCATCGACCATTCTCCCACACCTGAAATAGGGTGGTTGAGACTCGCTCCCCACACCTAAAATATGGTGGCTGAAACTCATTCCCCACACCGGAGAAAGGTTGGATGGAACGAAAACTACCAAGTAACTCGTCCCCCATGCCTGAAAAAGGCTGGAAATCCAGGTGGAAAAATTAAACACCATACAACCGACAAGATAGACCAAGCGACAAACTACACTGCGATCCTATTTTCTGCTGCTTTAACAAGACATGTGAGCCAGCTACTCAACCGAGGCCAACAATCGGCCCTGCAGCCCCCCACGGCAAAACCCTCAACTGAAGTCACATCTGTCATGAATCGCTACACGCTATGACGTCATACTGTTTGCTAAAAGACTTACCTCCCGCCAACGAGAAAGGCAAGCCACCAGACTAAGAATAGAGGAAATGGACACTGCCTACTTCGCATCGACCACAAAACAACGCTGCACCAACTTTAATCTACGACACCAGGCAACACTGGTCACAAAGAACTCGTTTTAAAGCACACAAAAGTGAAAGGAGGACTGAAACACTCGCAACAAGCGAGGCCAACTATTCTGTGAAGCACTCAAAGAAATGAAGGCCCTTCTACAACGACAAAACCCGGCACCTACCACCAAAACGGATGGTATATAATTCAGGCGACCCAACAAGCCAACGGCATCAACAGCGATCAACGAAACGGCAGCCACACCAAAACAGCAGCAACAGCTACAACAATAAGCTGATTTCAAAGCATCAACTGTGAGATATGCACCATGGCAACACTGCGTACCATCTACACAGAGGGCAATACTACAAACACCAGTCTGTCGTACGTAAGGCAACACAGCCACACAAACAACCGGCATCGTCTACAAACACGAATACACTGAGAATCAACAACAACAACAACGATGCTAAGTCTGGGAGTGATCCGTCAAAACGGATGGATTAATAAACAAAGAATATGACTCCCACGTCCATACACGCAGACTCCCAAAGCTTCCTTGTGTCTTATCGCGGCTAAGCCCCGCTAAGCAGGAAATGACCTTGGACCTGACAGGCACAAGTGCCGAGGGAACAGAAGACGCGGCGATACAATCGTATCCCGACACAAGACTGGACCCTGCAAGGATTTGAAAGCGATCATACTTGACATCAATAACACCGCATCAGGAATACTGCAAGGATTTGAAAGCGATCATACTTGACATCAATAATGCCGCGTCAGGACTACAGTTACATGCACGGACTACACTGACAACATGTCCTAATGTAAGGAATAAAATGCGACACACTGAGAGAAATACACCAAGGAATGGACTGAGAATTGTAGGCCGGTTCCCTGATGAGTAAATCAGAGCCTGTAGTTAATAACTACGAATACCGATCGAAACGCCCCCGAGTGCTTCACATTCTTCTGCTCAGATATTTTGAGGCGCCTCTGGGCACCAAGCTATTCTGGCACCACCCCTGAACTATCAGTACCAATCATGCTCGACCCATGTCTTGCTGTGGTTTGTCAGTGCTGAATGAGTTAAAGAAGGCTAGTCAAAGCCGGTATGCTCCCAGTATGGTGTTGGGTGTTTTTTCCATCATAATTTGAGACTGTTTTCTACCATGGCTACAAAATTGAACAAGAAGTGAAGAACATATGATATATATGTCACTTCAAATGCAACCTTTCACATAAGTAGGGGCAAAATATCAGACATTTTTATCCAGCAGTTTTGGTAAGCATTTTTTCCAATGTCACTTTTGGACGGTACCTCAGAACATGACCCAAAACTTGATGTTTTCCATATCTGAATTTGTGAAAGAAAGCGTAGAACTCAAAAATTGTGTGATGCAGGTACTAGCCAATTGGCATGCTGCTATACCTCTGCTCCAACTCTAATACTCCAATTGGGGTGTAGGGGGCTCTGGATAGAGGTAGCACCTTTGCTGTTCGGCAGCTGCGTCCTACATAGGATGGACGGGCATCACTGGTCCTCATCCATCTCCTTAATCTCTCACGTGCTGGCTCCAAGCGCCACACCCTGGCAAACCACCTCAGCTGGTGGGCTAAACCACGTGAGGGGGTGGTGTTCACATTGCACCACTAGGCGGATGAGCTGTTTCTGACAGCCAACGGCTAGAGGACGGAGGAGATCAGGTTGGATCCAACGGCCAAATGTGGGGGAGTAAACCTTTCAAATCAGGAGTGGAGCCCCGAAGGCAGACAGCTGCCTGTATTCACGCACTGTTCTGGCAGCTCCTGCAGCCAAACTGGTGCCAAACGTACTGCTTTGCATTCCTTTGGATACATCAGCGAGGCCGAGAGGGGGATCTTGACGACTGGGCACCCCAGGATCTCCATAAACTTCGCCCAGGCTTGCGCCCTGGAGAGGTCACTGCAGTGACTGACCCAGCAAGCGCATATACCCATTGTCTTCCGAGACAGGATGCCAAACATACCTCTGCTCCAACTCTAATACAACAGTCGACAGGTGGATAAATCATTTCACATAAGGAAATTCTGACTTCGAATTGAGCACAGTGAAAGTGCAAAAAGAGAGAATTGTAATTTAAAAAATTCAGTCCTCGCATCTAGACAGTCATCTACGCAGACTCAAGATTTAGCCTTACACTACAGAGATTACTGAACATGTTGCCGCACATTCATCATCTGACTACAGAGCCTTGGCCAAAAAGACTTAGATACAGAAAAGTCTGGCAGTGACTTTTTATAACAAAGGAGCTGTTCTACAAGTACCATGCAAAACAGAAAAACCACCAATACCAAGTACTGAACAGACTCTGTATTTGCTGAAGTGAACAGATTCTACAAAAATGCAAAAACAATCAAAGGCAAGCCTAAAGTTAAAATTCTTCATGAAAACGCACCTTCACGCAAGTACAAACTGGAACAAGAATACCTTTGACAGGAGAATGTCCAAACTTTGTCACAACCTGCCCACTTCCATGATGTGACTCCATGCATTCTAACTTGCTCCCACACTGCAACTGCAAGAAGGAAGCATTCTAAACACTCCCTCAACCCTTGGAGTTGCCATATATAAATTATTCTAGTGTCGGTCATCTTCTTTGAAGCATTTCTGCAGTCTATAGAACAACTAAACAAGTGTGTGGCAGTAGAGGGGAAATGGTTATATCAGCTCCATTAAAAATATAAATCTTAGTTGTGAGAATACTGTCAAAAACGTCTTGAAAATGTGTGAAAAGACCTATGTGTATCCAGAACTACGCATACACACACAGAATTAAAGCAGGGATTGAACAAAATTCTACTTAGATCCTTGTAGGTGTTTTACTTGTTCACCATGTTTTTCTGAGTTTTTACTAGTCGTGATCAGGAATCGTAAATAGTGCCATGGAAGACATTTTGAATTGCACACTAGACAGCTTTAAATAGCATGGACAGTGTATGATAGTAGGCACTAGATACGGTTTTCAAATTATGCTGTTGTTTTTTGTTGTTGGTTTGTTTGTTGTTGTTTTTTTTTGTTTGTTTGTTTGTTTTTGGGGGGGTGTTTGTTTTTTTGTTTTGGTTTTTTTTTTGTTGGTTGGATTTTTTTTTTTTTTGTTGTTGTTTTTTGGGGGGGTCTGTGTTTTGGGGTGTTTTTTGTTGTTGTGTTGCTTAATCATTATTAGTTTTAATTATGTTTTCATTTGCTTGTAGGGTGAAAGATGTACAGTATGTAATATTGGTTATGTTTAATATTGCAGGCAGTTTTGTACAGGTGAATACAGAAGAGATGGACTTCCTATTGGCTTCAAAGGCAGCATTTTTCACAGGTGACAACATCATGTGTCCTCATACTCCAAGTCTTTGCTTTATCTGTCTCCAGTGACTTGTAATAACTAGTATTAGTAGTATGAAGTGTTTTGTGTCAATTTGTCCGAATATCAGAAAATGTAAATCTCAAAATCTGAGATTGACACAGTTATGATAAATGATAACTGCCTAACTTTGTGGCAACTTACTTGTAATTTATCATTCTGAACGGTAAAATAATACTGTTAACCCTTTTGGCGCCATTCTCACATTTTGGCAAGTGCTTGGCAAAGCACCGATCTCGCCTTTCGGTGAGCATGACCCATGAGCTCACTGCACTTGACTCATCTGTCATTCTGTATGGAGTCCGAGACAGACATGTGATCAAAGGATTCCCCTTTTTCACTCAGTGACAAATATTGTTTGTGTTACTTTAAGCATTTGGAGTGAAAATTTGTGATTGTTTTGACATTGGTGATTTTCCAGTATATGGTGAAAATACCAGACCCTAACAGCAGGCGTAACATTAAATGTCATCGGCAGAGGAGATTAAACCTACTAAGTCTAAGAATAATGCTAATTCAAAGAGCATCCATTTGAAGTCATTCAATACAGCAGTTTAGGAGATACAATCGTTTAAAGACGAGATGTAAGTCGGCCAGAAAATGACTGGAACTGGGAAATGCTGCATTGCACTTAGTTACAGAGTGGCTAGAGCTGAAAGGGTTAACTTTTGGTATTTAGTGAAGATGACGCTGTTTACCTCCTGCTGTCTGCTATGAATGGGTAGGGGATGGAGGGTTATATATATATATATATATATATATATATATATATATATATATATATATATATATATATATATATATATATATATATATATATATATATATATATATATATATACTAATGATCAAAACATAAGGGCCACTTTTTATCGCAGACACACCGACCACACCACACAAATAATGTAACAATACTTGGAGTCAGTACTTTGCTAATTTATTCAGTAACAATTTCATTTAAGTTTTGAGTAAATCAAGCAATTATAACAACAGCAGTACGTTAGAATGTTCACCCACCCCTCATTTGAAAAGTCACACAAGACTGGTCCAGTGTACCCACCGTTTGCAGCCAAGCATTCAATGCAGCATTGACACATGGAGTTCACCAGGGTGCGGAGAACATTTTGTGGGATCGCTGCCCACTTGATGCAGGAACTGAGTCAGCTGGGGGACGCCTTGAGGTGGGGGGTGGTTGCTGACTACACGTTGCCCCAGCACGTCCCAGAGGTGCTTGATGGGAGCCAGATCAGGTGAACGAGCTGGCCACTCATCCTCATGATGCCCTGTTGCTCAAGGTACTCATCCACCACACGGACGCGATGAGGTCGAGCGTTGCCATCCTGCAGAACAGCATTGTTGCCTATGGCATGGAGAGCTGGCTGGATGAGGTGCTGCACAATCTCGTCCCGATAGCGCAGTCCTGTCAGGGTGCCTCAGATGACGTGGAGGCGGGTCCTGCCTTCCCTGCTGAAGCCTGCCCAGACCATGCCTGGGCCTCTTCCATAGCGATCAACCTCTTGGATGCATCCATCTGTGAATCACTTGCCCTGGCGTCTCCAGACCCTCACCCTGCCGTCGTTGAAAGACACAGTGAACCGTGACTCATCAGTAAACAGAACCTGAGTCCACTGGAGTCTGTTCCACCTCACATGTTGACAACACCAGGCAACCCGGGCTCTGCAATGAGCTGGAGTGAGGGGTATTCTCACTGCTGCTCTGCATGAAGCCAGGCCAATTTTGCGCAGACGTCAGCAGACTGTGCTTCTACTGACGTTAACGTTTGCAGCTTGCATCAGTTGACGTCGCAGAGTGGTTGACATGACGGTTCGGTCACGCAGAGCCGCCACACAGAGGTATCTGTCCTCCCTTTTGCTGGTGCAGCGAGGGCGTCCTGAGCAGGGTCGTCGTTCTGCCCTTCCAGTTTTTGGAATCATGCCAGCAGCCTCTGGATCACTGAATGGGACGCCTCAAGACATCTCCCAACTTCTCGTCCAGAAATTCCATCCTGCAGCCATGCTATATCTACTGGTGTTAGGCTTTGTCGTGGTGGCATGGTTAGGAAAGTGATAATTATGCCCCTGCTGTACCGGTATTTGTAGCGAAACAGAAGTGCTCAGTGTTCTTGACTGACCCCTTTACCAAGTTTTTCTACCTGCCTGCCTTTGGTAAGATTCCCAATATCACACAGCTTTTCACAAAAACTGACAATGTTTCACGTGCATTTGACACGTTTGTGGAAATTGATGAATTGTCTATTGTTCCCTGTACAGTGGACTGCCTATGGTCAACTTTTAACCCATTTGGATCGAAAGAACATTGTATTTTATTAGCGTTTTTGCGACGATAAACAATGACACAAAAAAGTGGGGTGGCCCTTAAGTTTTGACCATTAGTATACATGTGTGAAATTGTTGAGCTGATAGTGATACTAGGGGTACATGCTATTAATGATCTGTGGCCTCCCTTCTTTCAGAGGGGACCTGGGTGGCTTGGTGGTAGAGTGTTCGACTCGTCCGAAAGGTTCTGGGTTCAAATTTGTTCAGATCCTAATTCGTAACCCCATCTTTGAAATCACCTGCATGGTGGACAAAAGATGTTAAGCCTTTAACATTTAACGTTTCCCATCTTTCAGAGTCATCAAGGATTTCATGGTACAGGGAGGAGATTTTGTAAATGTGAGTAAACTGCAAAAAATGTATTTTTCTCTAAAATGTATTTTTTCGAAAAATACTTACCGATGGCATTACTATGTGGAATATACCCCTTAACTTACCCGATTTCAGCCTAAGACCCTTTGTGTGTACCTACACAACAAGGGTCGTAACTCAGAGTTGTATCCAAGTGACCAGGTAGTCTCACCTCCCTCCATCCAGTCACGTGAGCCGTGTATACCCGCCAGTCTTACACTTAGCATAGTGGCGGCAAGTGGGGTAGGTTGGAGGGTCCTCCGAGTAATGCCATCGGTAAGTATTTTTCGAAAAAATACATTTTAGAGAAAAATACATTTGTTTCCTCAAAATACATTACCGATGGCATTACTATGTGGAAGAATAGCAAAGAGGAGGAGCTTGCCGCCCAAACCCCGTAACAGCAGTAAGCTTAGCTTCGAGGGGCAAATCCTGACGATTTCAGCTAAGAGGTACGTAAGGCGCCAGCGGCGCTCGGAGGAAGTGTTGCGCTGCTGAGAGGTCTCCGACAAGGGCCAGATAGTCTTGTTGGCTGAAAAGGTCTCGGAGAAGAAGCGGGCATAGGGGGTCTCTGTTCGCCACCTGACTGCACAGATGCGGTTGAATGAGATGCTGGTGGCGACTGCTCTGACTTCCTGAGCTCGTGTCCGCATTCTCTTGCACCCTGTGGGGAGAGATTTTTATCCAACGCAACCGGGACGATATCATCGGTGCGGAAATCTCAGCTTGGCCAGGGGCCAAGGGCAGGAAGAGGCAGGAGCGACCTCTCCTGAATGGCTTCATTCTGCGCAGGTCAGGGCTTTCGTTTTAGTGCGTCTGTGCATCTATGATGCATTATTTAAAGCTCAAAATCACGTACTGAAAATGTAACTAAGGGGTAGTCAGAGCACTAAGATTCAGTGCATTTGCGTCCGAGACGCATCATCCTTGCGCCACTGTGCGTACCCAAAACAGAGGTCGGTGACAGTCGTTCTACTTTTAGTGATGAGTTGGTTCGTTTAGCCACTGCGTTCAGAATCGCCCTGACTCTGGGGTCCCTGTGAGTGTAACTGGACGGGCAAACTGTTAGTTTACGTGTGGTGTCAGCATGTTAATACAAAGTGCGCACTACATGTTGAATGCGTTACTTGCTGTGACATCACCATTCATTATGGGATACCGCATCGCACGTTTCACTTTCGATCTTGAACAAAGTTGTAAATGGCGGAGCAAAAGCAAAGGTGGCTGGAATGCTTTGGATTCTTCAAAATGATCCGACATTCTGATCTTGATAATCGCTTAGAAGAAAGTTCCACTTCGACACTGCCGTCTCCATCAATAAGCGACAGTACCAGAAATGATACCCCGGGGCCATGTGTGGCACCGCCGCTGCGATGCAGTTTCACAGTTCATGGCTGCGTGTATTTCCATGGCTTAAGCACGACAGCACACGGATGGCATGCGCAATATGCATGGAGGTAAACTCAAAAAGCAACTCCACCAGGGAGGCCCCTTTGGGGGCTTAACTGCCTGTCCCAAGTCAGGATAAAGGAGGAGGGTTAGGCGTGGGGCTAGCGACTCCACCCTGTAAAAAGAAACTTGCTACGGAAACGACAACAAGGGAAAAAGCGACAAGCGGCGCTGGGAGCGAAGCAGACCAGGAAACTGGACTTATGACGGATGGGGACCAAAGCCGCAAGGACGTCTCCACCCCGATAGCGGAACTCCTGACGCCAAAACGATGGATCAGAATTGGATGCTGGAACGTGCGAACGCTCTACCAGACTGGAAAGCTGGCGCAAGCAGTAAGTGAACTGAACCGCCACAAACTAACAATCATGGGAGTAACAGAAGCAAGATGGACTGGTGCTGGCAGACAGAGGTTGAGCTCCGGAGAAGTCATCATCTGGTCTGGAAGAACAGACAACGAACACCGAGAAGGAGTTGCTGTCATCATCAATAAGAGCAAGGCCAACACCGTTCTACAGTGGAAACCTGTGAACGAGCGCCTGCTGTACGTCAGGATGAATTCCAAATACGCAAAGCTGTCTATTGTTGTGGGCTACGCACCGATAGACGACGCGGAAGAAGAGGATAAGGATGCATTCTACGACGCCCTCCAAGCTGTTTTGGAAGACATCCCTCGACATGACGTGCTGATGCTGATCGGTGACTTCAACGCTAAGGTCGGCTGCGACAATGAAGACAGAAAGAGGACCATGGGACGACATGGAGCGGGTGTGATCAACGACAACGGGGAGAGGCTGGTCAATTTCTGCGAGGAGAATGACTTAGTCATAGGAGGGACCCTGTTTGCGCATAGGGAGATCCACAAACTCACATGGAAATCACCAGACGGCAAGACCCAGAACCAGATCGACCACATCATCATTAATGGTCGCTGGAGGCACTCTCTGCAGGATGTGCGAGTGATGCGACATGCTGACATTGGCAGCGACCATAGTCTTCTGGTGGGGAAGGTGACATTGAAGCTTAGGAAAGTAAAGATAGGAGACACCAGAAATCAGCGCTACGACGTGGCCAAGTTGAAAGACCCAAAAGTGAAAGAAGAGTTTAGGTTGGCCCTCAGGAATAGATTTAGTGTTTTGGAAGATGAGACAGCGCTGACTATTGAAGATTTCAACAGAGCCATGAAGGAAACAGGAGGGGAAGTTTTAGGATACAGAAAGAGCAGGAAGACAGAGTGGATCTCAGAAGACACGTGGGCTCGCATAGAAGAGAGAAGACAGATCAAGAAGAAACTTTTGGATACCAAATCACCAAGACTGAAGGAAAGAATATCAAGAGAATACAGAGAGAAAGATCAAGCGGTGAAGACATCAGCGAGAAGAGACAAGAGAATGTACACAGAAAGGCTGGCAGAAGAAGCGGAGGCAGCTGCAAAACAGAGAGACATGAAGACAGTGTACCAGAACACCAAGAAGCTGAAGGGCGATTACGGGCAACACCACGACCTTCCAGTGAGAGCTGAAGATGGAACTCATGTCACAGTAGAGGAAGAGAAGCTGAAGAGATGGAAGCAACACTTCGAGTCCATCCTGAACCGCTCAGACCCACCAACCCTCACTGACATTCCTGAAGCGGAGGAGGACCTGGACATTAACCTCGGCAACATTACTATTGCGGAAGTCAAGCAGGCCATTCAAAAGCTGAAGAACGGGAAGGCACCTGGCGATGACGGAGTGTGCCCCGAGATGCTGAAAGTAGAAGATACGGTAACGCCGCAGCTTCTTTGTCAGATTTTTCAAAAGATCTGGGACACTGAGGAAGCGCCGAGCGATTGGAAGACCGGCACCATCGTCAAACTTCCGAAGAAAGGAGACCTGGGGAACTGTAACAACTGGCGAGGCATCACCTTACTATCCCTCACCAGCAAGATCTTCAGCCGCATTCTCCTTGAACGCATTACGACAGCAGTGAATGGCATCCTTCGCCGGGAGCAGGCAGGTTTTAGGAAAGGCAAGTCCTGCATTGACCATATTTTCGTACTGAGACAGATCCTTGAGCAGTCTAACGAATGGAATGGATCCCTCTATGTGGTCTTTGTGGACTTTGAGAAGGCCTTCGACAGTCTGCATCGAGACTCCCTTTGGAAAATCCTGCGATACTATGGAATCCCCCAGAAACTTGTCAACGTCATCAGGTCCCTGTACAAGAATTTTGAGTGCAGAGTCGCCCACAACAACCAGCTCACCGAACCGTTTAAGGTGGAAACCGGAGTGAAACAAGGATGTATTCTTTCGCCAATCCTATTCTCAATGGCAATTGATTGGATCATGCGCCGCACCACAGAGGGAAGGAGGCAGGGAATTCAGTGGACGCTGACCTCAATGCTGGATGACCTCGACTACGCCGATGATATCGGGCTGCTGGCAAGCAGAAACCAGGACATGCAACAGAAGACACAACAGTTGACACAGTCAGCAAGCTCCATAGGTCTCGGGGTCAACATTAGGAAGACTCAAGTCATGAGGAAGAACACCATAGTGGGCGACCCAATCACCATCAATGACCAACCTCTGCAAGAGGTGGACGAGTTCACGTACCTGGGCAGCAAGGTTACCACAGATGGAGACTGCACAAGGGAGATCACCACAAGAATCAGCAAAGCCAACCAAGCCTTCGCAATGCTGAAACCCATCTGGAGGACCACAAGCCTGAGCATCCACACCAAGCTCCGTATTTTTAAGAGCAACGTGCTGAGTGTCCTTCTATATGGGTCAGAATGCTGGAAATCCACTACCGCTACGGAACGCAAGCTGGATGTCTTCCAGAACAAGTGCCTGCGACGGATCATGAAGGTCTTCTGGCCAAACATGATTACAAACGAGGAACTACGGAAGAGAGCAGGCGCAGACAGCATCGCTGAAACCATCGCCACACGGAGATGGAGATGGCTAGGCCACGTTTGCAGAATGTCACCTGACTCATTACCAAGGGTGGCACTGAGATGGACACCACAGGGGAAGAGAAACCGTGGGCGACCAAAGGAGACGTGGCGCCGAACCGTGGAGCGAGAGCTCAAGAACAGAGGCCTTACTCTGCAAACAGCACCCAAAATAGCAGCTGACAGACAAAAGTGGCGCTCCCTTGCCGTCGCCTCAAGCACCAGACGGCGCAGAGAGGACTGAATGAATGAATGAAACTCAAAAAGCAAGTCCAGAAATTTGAACAAAAATAAGTTTGTCAGTTTTTTGGCTCACGTGCGAAGCAAAAGTGAGTATGTTTTGGGCTAGTGGTCGTCTGTTCGTCCACTGTCGTCCGTCGTAAACTTTTATTTAACGTTGGCATTTTCTCGGAGACTATTCAAGCCACGTTCTTCAAACTTGGCCCAAGGATACTTTATGGTAAGCTCTTTCTAAACATACCAATTTCAGTGACCTCTCCCAAAGGTCACAGGGGATCAGGAAATGGGTCAAAATAGCTATATTTTTACATAATTTATTTTTTTCTCAAATACTATTCACAACTTCAAACCAAAACTTGGTACAAAGATACTTGATGGTAAGACCTTTCTATACGTACTAATTTGGTTGATCCCTCGGAAAGGTCAAGGGTCACAAGGGCTCAGGAAATATGTCTGAAATAGCCATATTTTGACACAAGATTTTTTTTCTCAAATACTGTTCACAACTTTAAACTCAAACTTGCTACAGAAATAGCTGATGAGAAGACTTTTCTGTGCACACTAATTTGGTTGATCCCTCGGAAAAGTCATCAAGAGAGGTCCAGAAATTGGTCTAAAATAGCCATATTTTGACAAAAGATGTTTTTTTTCTCAAATACTATTCACAACTTAAAACCCAAATTTGGTACAGATATACCTATTTATGCATACTAATTTGGATGACCCCTTGGAAAGATCAAGGTCACAAGAGGCTGGCAAATGTGTGTAAAATGCTGATTTTTTATAAAATTGTAGGTATTCCCAAATTTTAGCAAATTTTTCAAACAAATTTGGTAGAAAGATAGCTGATGATAAGACCTTCCTATGCATACTAATTTAGTCGACTCATCACAAAGGTCAAGGGGGGTTGACGTGTGAAAAATACTTACATTTTCAGAAAACATGGATTTCGCTGCTGCAGAAGTCAGCCCTTGTCACAACAGTTACACATTTGTAAATCGGTCATACACGTGGGCTTTCCCTTTCTTGTTTTTATCATGGTCGATCCATCTTCTGGTACACAGTTATTAGGCAAAAGCTCTAAATTTGGAGAAATATGTCTGTCAGGTTAATTGAAATGGGTTGAAACCAACTTTTAAGTACAGAGAGAGAGAGAGGGTTTAGACAAGTCAGACTTTGCTTGTCAATCTGCTTTCAGCAGAAAAGGCTGTATTCTCATTTACAATGCATTATCAAGTGTTCATACAAATAAATACATATGTGTGTTTTTCTGTGTGTGTGCGCAAGAGAGACGGAGAGGGAGACAGGCTTTTGCACGATAGCTCACCACTAATAGAATCAATATGGAAAAGACACACGCACACACTGTCACAACAAATTTAAAGAGGAGAGAGTGAAATTAGTTAATTTATTTTAAAGAACATGCAGATGATGCAGTTTTTCTTAAATAAATTTGCGGACCGTCTATTATGCTCAGATGGGGGTCTGTGTACCCTCTAAAATTTATACTTGGGGGTCTAAAGACCCTTTAACCTGTTGTGTAAACAGAAGCCCAGGCAGGTAGACTTTCAAGCTCGGACCGGGTCCTGCAGCCGTGATGTCTGGGACCGGCCGAACCCTGTAATGGCGAAGACTCGACGCCCGGGGCGCCGCTCGGGAGTCTATTCCTGGCCCAAAAGGAAGGATTGGTCAGAAGGAGCACCAATCCGTCAGTCCTGAGCTGCATGCAGGCTGGGTCCGTCGACAAGGCATGCTGCATGCAGCTTGCTCACTTTGGCCGCTGTGGCGCGGGCCAAGAGGAAGGAGGCCTTCCTAGATACGTTCGTAAGGCAGGCGAAAGGAAGCTGCTCGACCGCCTGGAGTTCAACCAGGTCAACACCCTGATCCTGCTTTGGAGTGCTCAGTCTCTTGGCCGCTCCTTGCGAAGGGCCATGCAAGACTGGCAGTTGTCTCTCGGTCGCTCCTTGCGAAGTACCATGCGAGACGGGGGTCGACTCTCCCAGCGAGGGACGAGAGAACGAGCGACTGGGCGCAGAAGGTCAAAGTAGGACATCACTTTGAGAGGTCCTTGCACACTCCCGGGCCTGGAAGTCCTAAGTGCCAAAACTGTTTGTCACCATCGAGGTAGCCACGGATGGAGACTGGGGCCCAGATCTGCGCACTAAACAGCCACAAGAAGAACCCAGCCAGCTGAGGCGTGGTCAGAGCCAGGGGAGAGGCGCTGGGACTCGCCCCAGGACTGTAAGACCCTTAACTTCCTTCATCCACCCGGAGGGTGGATGGTCTGCGGGTTGCCGCAGTCGCCTACACTGCTGCATCCGCGAAACTTTGCGCTGTGAGGACTTGCCGCACAACCTCCAGGCATGGCGCAGAAGTGTCTCCGGTGCTTTAGCATCGTATGAGGCATGGGGAGCCGGAGAGGAGGGTCGGTGGCGGGGCTCAAGATCTGTCATCCCAGACCTGTTCCAACTGAATGGTGCGACGAGCAGTATGACCGAGTAGCATCACCAAAGCTTGAGGAGTACCTTGGGCACTAGCACCGAGGGAGGATAAGCGTAGGCCACAACTGACAGCATGTCTACCGCCCACCGGGGGGGGGGGGGGGGGGGGGGGGGGGGGAGACAAATAGCGGGGGCTGCTTGTTCCAACTGGTGGCTAACGGGTCAATCATGGGCGTCTCCCAATGAGCAGAGATCCTGCGGGAGAAGTCCGGCAGGAGGGACCACTCGGTGTAAAGGAGATGTCCTTGACGCGAGAGGGAGTCCGCGAGAAGAATAGGCGCCCGGGTGTGTCGTGCTCAGAGCGCACTCCTGTAATCCCTGCCCCACAGGAAGCACTGGTAAGTAGCATGCAGAGAGTCGGAGACCGAGTGCCGCCTTGCTTCCAAATATAGGCTACCACCGTCGCAATGTCGGGCAGGGGCAGGATTCCCTGGCCGCAGAGCCGCGGTTCCCGGTGGATGAGTCCCAACCACACCGCCATCAACTCCAGATCGATGAGATGTTGGTCTCTAAGGTCCGACGACCACCGGCGCGAGACGGTGCTAAATTCTGGCTGTAATGGAGACTCGGGTCCGTGCGGATGGAGAATTAGGCGGAGGGGTGGAGAGAGGGACTCCTGTCGCCAACCAAGAGTGATCTGTCCAATGGAGCAGGTGCGGCAAGATCAGCAGCGAGACTGGGATCGAGTTGAGAGATCCCCCGAGGACGGGCGCCCATGGAACAGCACAAGCAGCTGTAGCAGTCGAGCGTAAGCCTAGCCTGCCGAGGTAAGAGATCCGCCTCTGCACTGATTAGACCCCCTAGCTGGAGCCAGGTCCTGCCGGGACCGCATCCGCTAGGGAGACTTGCCGTGCCAGATCGCCAGCTTCTGGATCCGAGTTTGCGGTAGACGTACCCTGTTCAGATCGGTCAGAAACTCCATATCCAGGTGGACACACTGGTGAGATGGCACCAGTTCCAACTTTCCCTCATTGAGGAAGAACCCGAGTTCGTTAAAAGTGCTAGGCAAGAGTCCCTGTTCGCCTCAAGCGCGGCTAAGTCCTGAGGCGCAGGTCGTCGAGATGGTAGGAGGTAGGGCTCGAGGAATCCTGCCAGGCTGTGGCGACTACGGCTTCCACAATCCATGTACGACCCAAGGGCTGAGATTGAGACCGAAGGGTAGGGCCCAAACCGATAATGACCCCACAAAGGAGAATCGTAGGCAACGCAGAGAGGCCGGGTGCCAGGGAACGTACAGGTATGTGTCGGAGGACGCGACTGAGCACATAGTCCAAGGCTGTACCGAAGCTCGTAAGGCAATGTCGTTCCATGCCAGGAGGGGCGACAACAACTTGCTCAGGACCGAGAGGTCAATGACCAGTCGCCACTTGCCGCAGGGCTTCGGCGCCACGAAGAGCCAACTGTAGAACGCCGGGGGGGGGGGGGGGGGGGGGGGGGGTCCTGTCGAGCTGATACGACCGTGGCGGCCTACTGGAGCAGCGGGGCAATCTCCCCCCGAAGAGAGTCCGCCTAGCACCGGTCAATCGGTGAGCGCGCAGCAGGGCACGCCACTCGTCACTTTGCCTGCTAGCCTCACGCCGACTGGAGGCCCTGTAGGGAACGGCGGGGCGAAGTCATGGGCAGTCACTGTTCTGGCCCAGGAATGCCCAGGAGCCGACATCTGGGTCTGGAAGGTAGTCTGGTAACCGACCTAGGGGGTCTGAAGCTCCGCAGGTCGCGATCCTTGTCCTTGCGGGAAGCTGGAACCGAGAGGAATCCGCACTGGGATTGCTGGGCCACAGGTCCTTGGCGGAGACATGAACCTCTTGGCAGGTAGAACCAAGAGAAGTGGGCCCCCGGGGGAGCATGGTGCAGCTGAGCGACGAAGGTCAAGGGGATGCCAGGGTACTCTTCAGCAAGGCGTCCCATCTAAGGTCGCAAAACACCGCTGACGCCAAAGAATGGTTGCGCTGTGGTGCACGGCGCGATTGCTGTCACGGTGAGAGATTGGACGTCCCACAGCGGGCCTCGTTCGGGCGCTGCCAAAACTCCTCCACACTCCTCACCACCACCTGCATGGCCAGATCCAGAAGTCCCACACACACCAGGGAGTTCTCAAATAGACTTGCAGAAACTTGATATCGATGCCCGATGGCCAACGCGTGTCCATTAAGCAAGCCCTATCTCGCAACTTGCCTTGCCTTAAGATGTCCGCAAGATCTCTAATCCCGGGGCTGCGGCAGAGTCTTGAAATGCTTTGCCTGCAATGGTGCATCGACCGAGGCCGTGGCCTTCCTCTTGAGCGGTGACAAAGGCGGGCATCCCTCCAAGGGAAGACAGCAAAGATCGTACGCGCTGCCTCGTCTAGAGCTTGCGAAGCCTCAGCCGAGCCCGATGTCTCTCCTGCCGTGTGGGGCGCGAAAGCGTTGCGGTGGGGGTCCCGAGAAACAAGGCTGATGCCGAGTACTTCGTAAAAGACTGAGATCTACAACCAGCTCCACGGGTGACACCGAACCACGTCACGATGAGGAGAACCACTGTCCGACGTAGACCAGAAGGGTCTGTCAAGGGGGGCGCTCAGGGAGTCCGCGTGGCAGGCGAGTGTCAGGTGAAAGACGAGCGGTGCGCGCCCGCTGCCGAGGTCCGGGCACAACTGTAGCACTGACCGGCTGTCTTGCTTGGGCGACGAGAGATGGGCGACGACCCGCACGCAAAGTCCGCGAAGCCGGCGGAGAGTCGCGGCAAGTAGCCCCAAGGCACGCTGAGAGGGGTCCACAGGGAGGTGTGCGTGAGAACTCCCCCAAAGGCTGCGGGGCGCGAGGGGACCGGCTCCGGCCGGGAGCCCTGGCTGCGCCGGGAGAAGGAGACCGACTCCAAGGGGAATGGCTCTTCCCGTAGCGGCGACTGTCCGAGCGTAACTCCGAACTATGAGGCCAGAGAGCGCTGGGGGTGGCTGACGGACGGTGACTAGAGAAAGCTAGCGCAAGAGTACGAGTCGCCCGAGTGCTCTGACTCTCGGCCGCCCCTTGCGGAGGACCATGCTAGACTGGCAAAGGTCTCTTGGCCACTCCCAGCGAAGGACCATGTGAGATGGGGTGGACTCTCCCGGCCATTGCTATGAGAGGGCTAATGAGACTGAGTCCAGAGTCCGGTGGCAAGCGGAACCCACAATCTCCGAGGTCACACGACGGCGCGGAGATTTTGGTGACACTTGGGCTAAAGGTGTTATAACTGTACCCACTGACCTGTCACTGTCCAAAGGCATGGTAGAATCCTTAGCCCTCGGGCGGCGTCGCTGATAAACTTCCAAGGTGCGACCACTTCCACTCCTTCTACGCAGCGCACTGAGCGCAGGTATGGGCCGAGGAGCAGCCGGAACAGGGAAGACACAAGTATGAGAGTATCTCCTGCAGGTGCGTAACTGTGCGCTGCAACACAAGCAGAAGCCATGAAGCAAACGCGCGGGGCCAGCACGAAAGGCCCCGTGAACGGTACCCGCAACTGGTCGAGGGCGAAGTCCAGACTCGATGGAAAAATTGGAGAATTTCCACAGAATATGCCAACGTGCCGTAAACAGTCTGTTTACTCGTGGGCATAACCCGAGGCCTTACCTCGCACTCTGCTAGCCACTAACAAAGCTTGCATGGTAGCATAGTAGTAGAACAATACAAAAGAGAGGCTGAAGCCGGTGAACTGTTCACGGTGAAGCTAAGGGTAAGACTAGCGGGTATACACGGCTCACGTGACCAGATGGAGGGAGGGGAGACTATCCGGTCACTTGGATACAACTCTCTGAGTTACGATCCTTGTTGTGTATGTACACACAAAGGGTCTTAGGCTGAAATCGGGTAAGTTAAGGGGTATATTCCACGTAGTAATGCCATCGGTAATGTATTTTTAGGAAACAAAAATAAACTGCAGCAGAGCCTGTTCTCGGTGACACCTTTACCAGGGATCACCTGTCGTTAACCCTTTCAGGTGCATTTCCCAAATTGTTGAAGTCTTGCTTAACAACTGTGTACCAGTTGCAGGAGGCAGATTGACCATGATAATTTAAAGGTAGTGCCAGATTAGCTTGGCGCCTGAAGGCGCCAAGCTAATCTGGCACTACCCTTAAATTATCATGGTCAATCCGCCTCCTGCTGTAGGGACTTGAGGCTAAATGGGTTAAAGAACATCATTTAGATGGTTATGGCCACCTAAACGGTCGGTCTTAATCTAATGGGAGGTGACACTTTCTGCCAATCAAGACTTTTCTTGACAGCGCACTTTTCTTTTAACCCAATTACAGCCTACATCACATATTAGGAGATAGATCAATCATTTTAGTGCAAGGATGGTGCCAGCTAGGCGCCAATCTATTCTGGCACCACCCGTGAACTGTCGGTCAGATTAATTTCAAGCAGTAGTGTATCAGAATGACAAGGGTCAAGACCCCTGTTTTCTTGCAACAACCAAAAAAGAAGATGGTTGCTCAAAACAGGTTCTACTGTAATACTTTCAACCGTGAGGCTGGAATTCTGGCAGTTGTCCTCTGAAGACTAAACTACATTTCAGGAGAAATAATGACTTGACAGTTCAAGCGTGGTGCCAGAATAGCTATTCAGGAACCTCCCCTAGCCCATAAGGCGCTGACCTGCTACAGCAGGACATGGATCGACCATGAGTATGACAGTTCAAGGGTGGTGTGACAATAGCTTGGCTCTTAGCGGGACCAAGCCATTCTGACACCACCCTTGAACTATCATTAGTATCATGCTCGATCCGTCTCCAGAACGGTGACGCAGACCTGAGAGGGTGTCTAAATAATTTGATCACTTCATCCTGTACTGAGTTAATAAAACGGTGAAAACAGTCAAACCACCCTTGAATTGTAATGGCTGGTCCTTTTCCTGCCTGGTGCAGTTTATCAAATGTGACAATGAATATGATAATGACAAAAAAATAACCAACAACACACACAAGAAAAGAAGACATAGAAATAAGACATTTATTCACCAAGTAACCAAGCAAACAAGCTCAAACTGAACGACGACAAAACGGAAGCCATGCTGGTAGGCACTCGCCAGAAACTTTCCCAGCTCCCTCCCTCTCTCCACCTTCAACTCGACAGCACCCCCATCTCCCTCTCTGACTCGGTCAAGAACCTTGGCGTTATCCTTGATTCCTCGCTTTCCATGACCAGCTTCATCTCCGCCACGGCCCAGGCATGTTATTTCCATCTCCGCCGCATCAGTCAGATCAGAAAATACCTCAGTACCGAAGCTGCCACCAAACTCGCTGTCTCTCTCATCTTATCTCGCATCGACTACTGCAACTTTCTCCTTTCCGGCCTTCCTCACTCCACCACTCTCACTCTCCAGCGCGTCCAGAACAATGCTGCCCGCCTCGTCCTCAGAAAGAAAAAATCCGACTACATCACTCCCCTGCTCAAGCTCCTTCACTGGCTCCCCATCCCCCAACGCATCCAATACAAGATTCTGTCTTTCTGCTACAAATCCCTGAACAACTACGCTCCTGCCTATCTCTCCAACTTACTTCACCCTTACACTCCTCCCCGCTCCCTCCGCTCCGCCTCCTCATCCCTCGCACCAAACTCGGCTCTTTCGGCCCCCGCTCCTTCTCAGTATACGGTCCATCTACCTGGAACACTCTCCCACTTTCTCTCCGTCAGAAACACTCGCTCTCCTCTTTCCAGTCCGCCCTCAAAACTCCCACCTGGGTCTGCCCTGGGGGACTTGGGTGGGGTTAGGTATTTTTTAGTTCCCAGGGTCACCCTGGTCAGCCCCACAGGGTGGGTTTTTCTCTCTATTCTGGGGCATGTATTTCTGTCTACCCTTTGTCCATTCACCTGTATTTGCCTTTTTCAAACTCTCCCTACTGTCTGCACTGCCTGTAGCTCTTGATATTGGATGTGTGTTGCTAAATGGTCTTAGCTTTATTTAGGCCCCATGTGTTAGGTTTATTTAATGTATTTGACCGGCTGGCGACATACATTCAATGTTCTGTTTATTTTTTTTTTCACAAGCAGTGCAGGCACGTCCTGAGAAAGCCTTGTTGCTGTCGGGACGTTAAGCAATGTACAATCAATCATGTACAATCCGCCCTCAAAACTCACCTCTTTCAACAGTTTTAGCACTATATCACCACACTCCCCACCCCAAGCTGACCGTCGTAAGGTATTTTCACTATTTGTGTTACGTGAGTCACTGTCTAAAGCGTGCGCAAGCGTGTGCGAGTTGTGAGTGCACGCTTAGAGTTATAATTATTATAAGATAAGCGCATTATAAATACCGTAATTATTATTTATTTTATTATTATTACCAAGTAAAACGTTGCAAGGATTTTTGTGTGGCATGGCGACAGTAAAATACATCCTCACTTGTAGGGCTGCACATGCATTCATCATGTCATACACTCAGTTGGCGATCGTCCTGTATACAGCACTAAAAGATAGATAAACGCAATATTAAACACAAATCAGTCATATGTCACAATCATGGAGTCATGTTGTTCCATGGATGGAGGACAGCTTCTGGAAAGAAATTGCATCTGAATCGAGAGCTTCTGGCTTTCAAAGCACAGAACCACCGGCCAGAGGGCAGAAGTTCGAAGAGATGATTGGCTGGGTGTGACAGATCGTGAACGATCTTTCTTTCCTTCCGTTCCATATGCGTTTTGAAAATGAAAACAGATGTAAAGTCGCAACGAACTTTGTTTTTTCAAAATACATTACCGATGGCATTACTATCTGGGGAATACACTCTATTGCCTATAGATTTCAGCAAAATTGTGTGTAGCACACAACTGGGGAGGAGACACCGGGGATCCAAGCACTATGACCCCGGGTGGCCTCCCCTTACTACCCTATCCCGGCGAGCACAGGGCGACCTCGTCAGTTTCACTCATAGCTCGACCGGGGACGGTCGAGTTTTTGCCTTTCTCCGTTCTACGGGTTTCAGTGGTTTTTGACTGTGGGCTTGAATTGGAGTCTTCGATTCAGCCCTGGACTCGCTACATTCGTGGTTTTTCCTTGACAATTGGACTCATTGTGACCTGTGCGCCAACCGGTTTTACCGGCTCTGACTTTGTGAGTTCACCCTTGGCTTGGCCTTGGGGTTCGACGACGCACGTGACTTGTGCCCGGCTGTTTTGTGCACGGTTGACTTCTTCGCCGGCGTAGTTGGTTTAGGGCCTTGTGGCTTCTTCTGTGTCGAAGACTTGCCGCCGTGCGGGGACTTCCAGTGGCCGGATGATGCACGACTCTTGCTTGCCGTGTTCGGGCTGTGCTTCGGACGGAACATGTGACGGTGGCGCCGCTTGGACGGAAGACCGGTGTTCGCGCAGGTGGGACTTCTTCAGGCGGAATATGACCGGTCCCCTCGCCCGCTTCGGCCTCCACGGGATCCTCCACGGGTGTACGTACTTCCCTCGGCGCATCGGGCTTTCCGGCCCACAGGTAAGTCCCCTTCTGGTACCGTTACCTCGCAGGTTCTCCCTCCCCTCTCCGAGTCTTCGGAGCAGGGTAGGCGAGTTCGGAGTCACGCTCCCCACGCTCTGCTTAGTTAGCGCGTGGCTTGAGCCCATTTTGGTTCCCACCCCCCGCTCTGCTTCGGGCGAGCGGTCTGGGAGAGATGAGCGTTCGTCGGCCACCCCCGGCTCTACGTCTCCGGAGCGGGGACGGGTGACGGAACGCAAGCGTAAAAAGAGAGTAAACGTGATAAGAAATGCTCTCGCTCACGCACCGAGGCTTCGGAACGTGACGAGACCGTTCGTAGTGCTGCCTCCCCGCTCTGTATTTTCCGAACGGGCACGGCATGCTTCGCTTTCTTCCCCCCCCCCCCCCCCCCCCCGCCCGCCCCGTCTCGCCTGGGCGGGCCCGGGGTGTGGTTGACTCTCGCCCCCCACGCTCCGAGGAGTCGGAGCGGGGGTCGCGTGCACATAATGGTCCCCTCCCCGCTTCGCTTCGCCTGAGCGGGCTTGGCGTGACCGTAGACTGTCCCCCCCCCCCCCGTCTCGTATCGACCGGACGGGCCCGGTGTGACTTGGACCCTCGCCCCCCCCCCCCCCCCTCGCTCCGAGGCTTCGGAGCTGGGGCAGCGGGCTCATAAATCGTCCCCTCCCCGCTCCGCCTTTCCTGAGCGGGCTTGGCGCGACCCTAGACTGTCCCCCCCCCCGCCTTGTATCGACCAGGCGGGCCCGGTGTGACATCGCGCGTCCTCCACGGTCCGAGACATTGGACGGGGGGCCGCGTGCCCGGTATTTGTCCCCTCCCCGCTCCGCCTGTCCTGAGCGGGCTAGGGGAGACTATTGGCGGTCCCCCCCCCCCCCTCGCACCGGTTCTCCCGGGCGGGCCAGGGGTGACCAGGCCACTTCCTCGGTATTCCGATCGCGGTTTGTCGCTTACGTCGGCTGCCGCGTGCGGATCCCGACTTCGAGGTGGACCATCGCTTTGCCACGGTCCCTCCGTCGCCGCGGCGCGCCTCTTTGCGTGCGTCGCGGGCGGCTGCGTCTACCTCGCGCGCGGCGGTGCGGCGCTCTCGTAGCCGCTCGCCCTTTCGTCTTTGCCGCGAGAAGATCAGTTTTGGAACGGACGTCCTCAGCCTTCATCCGTCGGACTCGGCCTCGGCGATCTTCTTGCAGGACTCGGCGGCTGGTTCTCCTTCCCACCTTTTCCGCTGTCGCGTCGGCCTCCGCCTCGTCAGACGTTGCCGGCCCTTCGCTCGGATCACAGACGGTCCTCGCTCTGGGTGAGGCTTCAAGGCTTATCGCCAAGTCCCTACCGCCCGACGTCTGTCCGCCTGCGCCTCCTCCGAAGAGACAGGCTTCGGCCATGGTCACCGCGCAGAAGCAAGTCCAGCGCCGCAAGTCCCTCCCGCAAGCCGGCTTCCGGGACCTCACCGATGCTTCTCCGCCCAGCTGCGTAACGATGCTTTCGGCGACACGGGATACTTACCACCGCTCGTTCGCCGGTGGGAATCAACTTAAGCTTCCGCCAGGCCTGGTACGCTGGACACTCCCAAGCCTTCGCCATACCTTTTCCAGCGGTGGATGCGGCGGCCTTACTACAGGCGGGCGGCCGCAGGCTCGTCCAGAACTCGTGGCCTCGGCCTCTCGACAGGATCGCCTCCTTAGCGCGGAACTCGCTGGCGTGCTCGGGTTTGGAACTGGCTACCCAGGCAGCACTGCAGTGCCTACAAGCTACGTGGGACCTGGAGGCTCAGTCCCCGCTTCGTGACGTGCAGTCCATCCTGATAGCGGCCAACCAGTCCGCCTACCATTCTTCCGCCACCGCCAGGGCAGCAGCTGCCAAATGCGACCTCTGGAGCAGGGATACCCTTGCGCCTCTGCTCGGACCTTCCCTTGTCAGTGAAGACCCAGCTCCGTCAAGCCCCCTTAGGTGGTCCTCAGCTGTTCGGCGACTCTTGGCACACCATTAAGGAATCTTCCAAGGACTTGTGGCCCAAGCCTGCATCTAACCCAGCCTCGACCCGCTTTCTCGCCCCCCGCACGGCGGGGGTCGTGCCCAGCGGTCCTTCAGGCCCTCCTTTCCTACAGTCGGATCTTCACGAGGTCGGGCCCGTCCATTCCAGGCTACTCAGGCCGGCCCCGCCCCTCGCCCTGCTTGGCCCCGCAGTGCCCGTAGATCGGGCCGCGGTCGGGTTCATTGACTCGCCCCCGCCTCAGTAATCGAGCCTCCCGTCGGCGGGCGGCTGACGCTCTTCAGCGATCTTGGAGATCGCTGTTCCCGGACGACCCCTGGATTCTTTCCACCGTTACCGCAGGCCTGCAACTTCG
Organism: Semisulcospira habei; assembly: GCA_036245525.1. Classification (NCBI taxonomy): domain Eukaryota; kingdom Metazoa; phylum Mollusca; class Gastropoda; family Semisulcospiridae; genus Semisulcospira; species Semisulcospira habei. The sequence continues at coordinate 197,465,649 of BTPG01000001.1, forward strand.
TTCCTGTCGCCTCCGCCTCTTCGCAGAGCACCCATGTGGACCCAGTAACCGCTCGACGGCACACAGGCGGACGCTCTGCGCGGGGAAGTGGCGACCCTCCTCACCAAAGCGGCGACAGAGGTGGTTTCGCGGCAGGACTCTCCGGCGTTCTACAGCCGACTCTTCTAGTTCCCAAACCAGGCGGCAAGTGGCGTCCAGTTATCGACTTATCAGCTTGGCCCCTCGCTTCAGGATGGAGACGGCCAGGACACTCCGTGCGGCCCTCCGGCCGATGGACTTGCGATCAGCCTCGATCTGTCAGACGCCTATCTGCACGTCCCGATTCATACGTCGTTTCGCCGGTACCGTCGGTTTGACTTGGGGGGATCGTCTACCAGTTCTACGCCCTTCCTTTCGGCCTCAACATCAGTCCGTGGGTGTTTACAAGACTGCTCGACGCCGTGATACCCTTTTTCCGTCAGCGCTCCTTGAGCCCGGCCTCCATTTACTTGGACGACCTTCTACTGCGCAACTTGGTTTCCGCAGCCCTCCAGACGGACAGGGATGCCCTGCTTTCCCTTTTGCGTCGTCTAGGTTTCCTACTCAATTGGGGAAATCCGATCTTCTCCCTCTCGACGTTTCTACATCGGGAGATGGAATTCCTGACCGGCCTCAACCTTGCCCGCCTGCCTCTGGCCAGGCGACAGAAGATCGTCGACTTAGCGACTGCGATGGGGATGGGATCCTCCTTCACCGCCAGGGTCTGGCTTCAACTCCTGGGCCTCCTCAGTGCGGCTGCGGACCTGCTTCCCTTGGGCAGACTTTATGCTCGGCCTCTCCAGCTACGTCTCCTTCTTCACTGGCGACCCTCGGGCGCTCTGTTGGATCTAGTACCTGTCACGCCTCTGGCTCGTCCTCACCTCGAGAGGTGGGCGGACCTCGCTTGGCTGGCTTCGGGGGTGCCCTGCACTCCCCGCCGCCTCGGTGGTCTCTCTGTACAGAGGCGAGCCAGGCCAGCTGGAGCGCGCACCTGTTACCGGATTTCTCTCGGCCTCGGGCGTTGGCTTCGGGAGCTGTTAGGGAATCACGTCAACTGGCTGGAGCTGCAGGCAGTTGGGTTGGCATTCGACGTTTGGCAGGAGACCTTGGCCAATCAGGAAGTCCTCGTGCTCTCCGACAACTCGACGGTGGTGGCTTACATACAGAATCAGGGTGGCACTCACTCGCCCTCCCTTTGCATTCTTCGGTACCACCTTCTCCTCTGGTGCAGGGATCGAGGCATTGCCCTACGAGCCCGCCACATCCCTGGCCACCTCAACGTGATGGCGGACGCCCTGTCTCGTCGCGGACAGTTGCTCCACACGGAGCGGTCCCTACGCCCGGATATTTTTCGCCTGCTCTGCTCTCACTGGGAAACGCCGCTAGTGGATCTGTTTGCCACCAGATGAAACAGCCAGCTCCCGGTCTACGTCTCGCCAGTCCTGGATCCACTCGCTTGGGCAGTGGACGCGCTCCCATTCCTTGGGTCGGCCTGATTGCTTACGCCTACCCCCCGTCAGTCCTCGTTCCGAAGGTACTGCGGACGCTTCTGGGATGCTCGGCGGTCCTCCTGCTGGTGGCCCCCCTTCAACTGGACCAAGAGCTGGACCACGGACCTCCTCGCGCTTGCGACGGACCCTCCTCTGGAGCTTCCTACCCCTTCCACGATGCTCAAGCAGCCCCGTCAGCGGCTTTTCCATCCGTGCCACGTACGCCTCCGCCTACACGCTTGGAGGTTGTCCGGCACGCCCGCGCCGCTAGAGGTTCTCGGATGCAGCAGTGGCGGCAATTGCAGCAGCCCGCAGACTCTCTACAAGGAAGGTGTACGAAGGCGCGTGGAGGGTCTTTCAGACCTGGTGCACCTCCCATGGGCACCCTCCCACTAACCTAGCCTCCCACCAACTGGCGGAGTTCTTCCTGTGGCTCTTCGACGACCGGGGCTTAGCCCCGGTCGCCATCAAGGGCTACCGCGCTACGATCGCGGACATCTACCGTCACCGGTGTCTTCCGGACCCAGGCGCCTGCAAGGATCTGTCGAATTTCTGGCTCACTTTGAACTCCGACGTCCGGTTTCACGTTCCCTAGTACCCCGGTGGGATCTTGCCTGGGTACTGACGTGGTTGAATGCGGACCGGTTGAGCCCCTCCCCTTGGCTCGGTTCTCAGACTTGACCCGGAAAACCTGTTTCCTTCTGGCTCTCGTTACAGCGTCCCGAGTCAGCGAGCTTCACGCGCTCTCGATGCTCCCAGCCTGGTTGCGGTTCGTTCCGACCGCTCTGCGCAGCGGCTCTCCGATCCGTCCTTCCTGGCCAAGAACCGCCGCCCCGCGGCGGCCCCTCAGATGCTGACTATACGGCCCCTCCATGGAGCGGACCTCTCCCCTGGATCGGGGCAACAGGACCCAGTGCGGGCGCGAACGATTTACCTGCGCCGCTCTCAGCCGCAGCGCCGGGGGCGCGCGCGCCTCTTCTTACCTTGTCCGCGGGCAGACGCCACATCTCGGCCCAGATCGTGTCATCCTGGCTGCGGTGGGTGATTAGGTCAGACTACCTAGACCTCTCCCCACGCGGCGCTGAGCCTTTACAAATCCGGGCGCATGAAGTGAGAGCAGTAGCCGCCAGTCTAGCCCTGGACCGCAACTGCTAGGTCAATGATATCGTGGCAGCGGGTGGCTGGCGCTCCGACTCCACTTTCGCACGCTTCTACCTTAAGAGACCTATCCGGCTGACGTGACTCCCTGGCACGGGTGGGCGACATCTCCGCGGCCCAGCACTCCCTCCGAGCGCTGCTGGCGTCTTAGGCACATCATAGCTGAAATCGTCGGGAGTTCTCTCTCGAGGGGGCCGGCGGAGTGGTTGGGTTATGGTTAGATACGGCACCCTCCGCCTGTTCGCCATTCTCCCAGATAGTAATGCCATCGGTAATGTATTTTGAAAAAACAAATGAATTTTTTTTCTAAAATGTATTTTTTTGAAAAATACTTACCGATGGCATTACTCGAATGGCCCTCCCGCCTGCCCCGCTTGCCTCTTGTGGCTATGTGTGAAACTGACGAGGTCGCCCTGTGCTCGCCGGGATAGGGTAGTAAGGGGAGGCCACCCGGGGTCATAGTGCTTGGATCCCCGGTGTCTCCTCCCCAGTTGTGTGCTACACACAATTTTGCTGAAATCTATAGGCAATAGAGTGTATTCCCCAGATAGTAATGCCATCGGTAAGTATTTTTCAAAAAAATACATTTTAGAAAAAAAATTCATATTTTGGAGGCAGTCATAACAATGTGCTCGAGCTGGTTCTTTTCTATCGCGGTTGTGCTGCCATACCAGACAGTGATAGAGAAGCACAAGGTGCTCGATATCGCCGCGTAGTAGAACTGTGCCATGATTCCTCTGGACATACCAAGTTTTTGCAGCTGTCTCAGAAAGTGGAGATGCTGTTGGCACTTTTTCACAATGGACATAGTATTATTGTCCCAACCCAGATGACTTGAAATGATAGAGCCGAGAAATTTGAACGAGTCGACTTGATCTATGGTTTCCCCATTGATGACAAGGGGGAATATCGGGTCTTTGATTTGATGAAAGTCAATCACAGCCTCTTTTGTCTTTGAGACATTCAGTTCCAGGCCATTTTCCGAGCACCAATCGACCATTCTCCGAGCCTCATCTCAATACACAGTTTCAAAAACGTACTTTGGGAAAAACAAAGACAAGAATGTATTGTTTTTGTTTTCAGTGGTGTGTTTTTTCTTTGTTCTCCCATTTTACACACTTGGTGGTCACCCTTTGGCATGAATTTAGACAGTGATACTAAATGAGTTAACCCATTACATCATGAGCCTGAGTTTGTAAAATTTGTTTTTGTCCTATGAATGCTACATTACAGATTAGGAGATAGATCAACTGTTTTACTTTTAGATCAAGGGTGGTGCCAATATAGCTTGGCGCCTCAGGCACCAAGCTATTCTGACACCACCCTTGAACTATCAGTCAAATGTATTTGAAGCAATAGGTGTATCAGGATAAAACGGGTTAAACTTTTTGATGACTTTTCAGGGTGACGGAACAGGCCTGACAAGCATCTACGGAGGCCGAGCATTCGCGGATGAGAACTTCAGAAGGAAACACACAGGGCCTGGCATCCTGAGCATGGTAGGTATTGTTTTGCAGCCAGTGAGATGAAACACACCATGCCAGCTGAAAGGAAGTGCTGTTATCTTGGCTTCTTGAAAGTTGTACATAGTGCCTACAATCTCAGTGATAACACTTGGTCATGTTTGTTTTGTTTTGTTCGTTTTTTAGTTGTTTTTAAGTCCCTTCTATTTATAGAAGGGACTTTTTAGGATGGGTCACGGTGGGTCGAATTTAATAGCATGTCCATGATGTCAAAGGCGGGCAGGCTAAAACTCTAACAATTGAAATAACAAGATAAAATTTATGTCATGTCTAGTTACACTAACCTCGCTGCTGAGCGTACATTTGGCACGAAGCACCGTATGTATGTGTGTGTGTGTGCGTATATATGTAAACAAGAGAATCTTTGATATTTCTGTACACACAAGCTTGAAACTTGGCGAAATACTTTCTTAGGTGGGTGGCTAAGAGAGCCTCTAAGCATATTGTAGTTGAATGTCTCATTAAAGACATAAACAACCGTTTATAGGAAGTCGGTTGACCCAGATTAGAGTCCATAATTTTTGTCATATTGAACTTTTGCATATAGCTAGTTTGGAGAAAGACATTGGATGAGTTCGTTAGCCAGTTCTGTATCCTTTCAACTTCTTTAGTAAAACTTAATTCTTTTCAGTAAAGAATTAAAACACTAAAAAACCTTTACTTCTAGAGAAAGTCAGACAGTGGTGGTGACGTAAACTCCGTCACCAGGCAGACCCTGACAATACTCTAAATATGACATCTTTCTCTCTCGCGCACATGGCTCTCTCTCTCTCCCTCACACACAAACATGCACGCATCTCAGGAGGAATAGATCCTCATGTGCCTGTAGGGTGCATGAAGATCTATGTCTTGGAGATGTTTGGAGCGCACACGCATGCACGCACTAACACGCACACACACATCGACACGTTTTCAGAAGGGCATGCAGGTGACCTATGTACTCAGTATATCATGTAGCAAGGTAAAGTCAACCTGCTTTCACACAAATTATAGCAAGACTGAAATTGTACCGTGAAGTTCTAGTTTTGTCACCATTTTCTCAAGCCTATGAAGCAAAAGTGAAACTCGTATCAAGTAAAATATAAAATTATGTAAAAACTAAAACTTACGTCATGACAAATGTTGTTTGACAAGTCAATGACACGTATGTCCTGCACCCCTGAACTCACTGACGCATTGGCAGGTCTTTTTCAATAGGAGATAATTCAACATCAGAATCAGGTCAAAGACAAAAGGTAGGGACCATTGACAGCGAGGACATCTCTCATATAGAAGGGACTTTATGGGTTATGGTTCATCCCATCTTGTGTTTTAATACAGCAGAACCTGTTTTGAGTGACCACCCTTATGAGAGATAACCTCTCATTAAACTCCATCATCTAGTAGGCTATAGCCACCTAAATTATGGTCGTTAATGACAGGTGACACATTTTGCCCTTTCAGCTTACTTTGAGAGTACACCTGTCTTTTAAGACCACCTTGTTTTTTGGTTGCAAATAAATATGGTCACTGAAGGCAGGTTCTGCCATGCACCATGACAGCTCAGGGGTAGTGCCTGTTTTCTTGGCTCTTGGTAACCTGCACATACAGCTTACAATCGCTTTGAGTGCAAAACTGGAGCCTTGTCTTGTGTGAAGTACTTTATTTGATGGTATCTAATTATTTGTTTTAGTTCAAAGGTGGTGCCAGAATAGCTTTGCGCCTCAGGCGCCAAGCTGTTCTCGCACCACCCTTGAACTATCAGTCAAATTTATTTCAAGCCATGGGTGTATCTGAATGAAAAGGGTGAATACCACATTTTCCTTGCAAAAAAATGAATTTTTCTCTAAAATGTATTTTTTCGAAAAATACTTACCGATGACATTACTGTTAGGAATAGTGTCTTAGCTAGACTAATTTCAGCCAAAATTGTTGTGTACCTACATGGTAGGGGAGGTAACAAGGGGCGCTATAACCTAGCCAGTAATCCGATTAGCCTCCCTTCCATCCTGTCACGCGCCCACCGGATTCCCGCCAGTCTGTTTCTTAGCAGCAAGCAGGGCAGGTGGGAGGGTCATCTGAGTAATGTCATCGGTAAATATTTTTCGAAATAATACATTTTAGAGAAAAATTCATTTGTTCCCTCAAAACACATTACCGATGACATTACTGTTAGGAAGAATAACGAAGAGGAGGAGGGTGCCGCTTATGACGCTTTAAATACTGGCAACGAGGCTCTCCCTTCCTGGAGCAACCTCCCGATAATTTCAGCTAAGATTACCTACGGCACCTGAGGTGCCAGGAGGGAGTGTTGTGCCACTGCGATGTCTCCCACCAGCGATAGGTTCTGGCGCTGCCTGGAGAGGTCCTTCAGGTAGAATCGGGCAAAGGTCGACTTTGCTCGCCATCCCACGGCCGCCACAATGTCTTTGACAGCGTAGTTGCGGTCGAATGCGAGGCTTGCAGCCATGGCTCTGACCTCATGCGCCCTGATGTTCATTTCGTTTGGCTGCGTCAGGGGAGAGGTCTTGGTAGGTGGAGCGTATCACCCATCGGAGCCAGGAGGATATCATCTGGACCAAGATGTCATTTCTACCTTTGGACAGAGGGATGAAAAGGCGGGTGCGTTCCCTGCGTAGCGGCTTGGTCCGGCGCAGGTACACACGTAAAGCTCTCATCGGGTCCTGCTGTCTGGACTCCCGGGTAGATCTCTCAAGAGTTGAACGGTGACCAACTGAGGGGCGGCCAAAGGAGATCGGGTCTTGGCGAGAAACGTCAGGTCGGGAAGCAGTTGAACAGAGCCATCTGCCCCGAACTGCAAACATGAGGGACGTGCTGAAAGGGCATGCAGCTCGCTGACCCTGGAAGCATAGGCGAGGGCCAGTAGGAAGCAAGTCTTCCGCGTCACATCCAGTAACTGCGCCAAATGGAGTGGTTTGAAGCAGTTAGAGTTGAGCCGCGTTAGCACCCAAGGTAGGTCCCATCGCGGCTCCAGCGAGCGAAGGGCGAGACGTTGTAGACCGAAATGGGCGATGAGGTCAGCGAGGTCTTTGCAGTTAGGGGGTTGAAATATTAGGTTTGATTGATTGTACATTGCTTAACGTCCCGACAGCAACAAGGCTTTCTCAGGACGTGCCTGCACTGCTTGTGAAAAAAAAAATAAACAGAACATTGAATGTATGTCGCCAGCCGGTCAAATACATTAAATAAACCTAACACATGGGGCCTAAATAAAGCTAAGACCATTTAGCAACACACATCCAATATCAAGAGCTACAGGCAGTGCAGACAGTAGGGAGAGTTTGAAAAAGGCAAATACAGGTGAATGGACAAAGGGTAGACAGAAATACATGCCCCAGAATAGAGAGAAAAAGGGTCAAGGGTCTGCGGGCTGTAGTGATAGCTTCCACTGCTGCACTTGAAAAGCCTCTAGCGGCAGGGGCTTGACACACAATCTCCAAGCATGGAGGAGGAGTCGTTAGGGGCATGGATGGTACAGCGCCTGCCGCGGTTGCTTGAGCATCGTGCGTGGGGCGGGGAGTCACAGCGGGGGAGCCGTGGCAAGGTTCAGGAGGTCAGTGGTCCACGACTTGGTCCAGCAGAATGGGGCCACAAGGAACAGGACCGCGTTGCACCCTCTGAGCTTGTGCAGGACTTTAGCACGGCAGTTTACCCTTCTGGAAATCGCTCTCCATGACCCACTTCACTGATAAGTGCGCGTGGCTCACTGCAGGCTCAGCGGAGCTGCACGCAGGAAGCGTAGCGCTCTTTGTTTCTTGTTGAAGGCTGTCATACATGTGCTCACTTTAGCCTGTTTATAACTTAAATATCATTATGTAATACTGTGCTTGAAAATGTCCTCTTCAAGCTCATGTAAGTTTCTTTTGTAGTCAGCTTAAACTTCTGTGGTTATTAAGTGAATAAAATGTGTGTAGTTCGAGGAACTTTCCTTCCGCGGTAGACAGTGCAAGTGTGTAAAAAACTGGTTTTCAGTGCCGGATGTATCGCTATGTGTACATGCCCTTATCTCAGTAATGTATTTATGAAAAGTATCACGTGTTAAAGCCATGGAGAATGAACACTCCTTTCCAAGACATTTGGAGGCCGTGAATTCTTTGTGGTAGAAGGTCTAGGCGAGCAGTCAAAGACAAAAACAAACCCGTGTAATTTGTGCACTAAATACACCATAGATATATTTTCGTGTTACAACATTGATGTGCTCAACGACCAGGAAGGGAAACATACTAAAACAATTTGTTTCATGTGTCATACTAAGCTTGTCAGATTAAGTAAACAAGTGGAAGGCACAAGCTCTACAGCCATTCACAAAAAACAAAAAAACAAAAACTCTACAGACATTCACAAAACGTGTGATCTTTGGGTAGCCTTTGACTTTGATGTAACTCTTTCTGTTGATGACTGTCAAACATGTAGTCAGTTTCAAGCGGCAGCAGTCAAAAGGTGGCCGACCGTAACCAGCCAAAAACAAACTAGCTGCAGCCAAAAGAAAAGATTTTGATAATGTAGGGAATTCTCCGTCAGATGTCCAAAAAATAACACTGATCGGCCTATCAAGTTAGACGCAGGATCATAGTGACCCTGTTGACACACTCATTTTAAGCCATTTTAATGTGACACTAAGCCAGAACTGAATCTCTAAACAGCAAATAGTTGAACCTCTGCTTTGTGTATTGTTTTTAAACTGTGTTAAAATTGTGATATTGTTAAAAACATTGACTGAATCGATGAAATTCGCATACTTTATGTCGGCGTGCTCTTAATGGATTACCGTTTTCACTTGGCCCACCAAACCGGCTGTAGCAGGACTCAGGTATGTTGATTGAAGTTTTTAGCATGGGATATGCCAGTTAAGACATCTGTTGACAGTACTGACTTTATCTGAATTTTCCAGCAACTTTTGTTTATGAACAGTGATGTGATAAAAAGTTGATAAACTAACGGAAGGCTACATCTCATCCGTCTCCTAGTGATACTTTGAGCCAGTGTGTGACAAACATGCATGCAGATTACCCCAGCATGTTTGGTGTCCAAAGATAGTACAATTTCACCTCTATAAGATGACGTATGTTCAAATAATCACTCACAACTGCAGGTCAATTAATTCCGGTTTACAGACATCTGTAATTTACAGCTTATTCGCCGATGTATGCAGCAGAGGCTAAGAGATAATCGGGGTCAAGCACAGTAGTACAGTAAACAAAGACTGCTGCTGCGCTATTCGCATCCCCAGCGGAAGCGAGTCCTCATGGCTGGTGCCTTATCGGTGATGGTATTTAGCGCGCTGATAGTAAGGGGGAGGAGGCTGCCTCGCTATCTCAGTGCTCCCGCGAAGCCGATCTCTAAGTGTGCTGGCGCGCGCTGGCAGGCAGCCAGCTGAAAACTAAAGAGCATAGTCTAAACTGCCGTGTTTGGGACTAGCACCGTCGGCGGGTAGGCGTACGCAACCAGGCCGTCCCACGGGATGGAGAGAGCGTCGACTGCCCAGGCAACCGGGTCTGGAAATGGGGAGACGAAGAGAGGAAGCTGGCAATTCCACCTCGTCGCAAATAGGTTGATCATGGGGGTCTCCCATTCTGTGTCGATCATCCGAAAGATGTCCGGACGGAGTGCCCACTTGGTGTAGAGAAGCTGGCCGTGCCGCGAGAGGGAGTCGGCTAGAACATTCAAATGTCCCAGGATGTGTCGTGCGCGGAGAGTGATGCCTCGATCCTCGCACCATTGGAGCACCTGGTAGGAGAGGATGCAGAGGGAGGGGGAGCGTGTCCCGCCCTGCCTCTGGATGTAGGCGACTACTGTGGAGTTGTCTGAGAGGACTAGAAGCTCCTGGTGTCACAGACGTGATTCCCACGCAATAAGGGCTTGCCAGACCGCCTTCAGCTCTAACCAGTTGATGTGTCAGGCCACTAGATCCGGGGGCCAAATGCCGGAGGCTGTGGAGAATGTCGGTAGCAGGTGAGCGCCCCAGCCGGAGAGACGCGTCGACGTAGAGGGACAGCTGGGGTGGAGGCGAGTAGAGGGGAACGCCCGTCGCAAGCCAGCCGGGATCCGCCCAGCGAAGAAGGTGAGGACGGAGCAGCGGCAGAACCAGAGCCTGAGTCTTGAGGTTGTCCTTCGAGGGTCGCCAGTGAAGAAGCAGGTGCAGCTGAAGCAGGCGGCATTAGAGACGTCCTAGGGGAAGCACATCCGCTGCCGCACTCATCAGGCCCAGAAGCTGAAGCCACCGTCTGGCGGGGATCGCCTCCTCTTGAGACACCTGGCGCGCTAAGGTCGCCAACTTCTGAATCCGCTGTTCTGGCAGCGGGACGTCGTTGAGGTTGGTGCGAAACTCCATCCCTAGGTGAACAAAGCGGCGAGACGGCATGAGGTCGGACTTGCCGCATTGACCAGGAAGCCGAGCCTGTCGAGTAGCTGTAGAAGCGCATCTCGGTCTTTCTCCAAGGAGGCCTCCGCATGGTTCCGCAAGAGAAGATCGTCCAGGTAGTTCGACTTGGGGCTTGAAGACGTCCACCTGGCTCTGGCTACCACGGCGTCCATGATGCGGGTGAAAACCAAGGGGCTGAGGTTGAGGCCGAAGGGCTGCGCGTGAAACTGGTAGACCACACCGTCGAAGGCGAAGCACAGGTAAGTCTGGCGGCGGGGTGCATGGGGACGTACAGATACGCATCTGACAGGTCAAAACTGACAGCGAAGTCCATAGGCTGCACTGCGGCGTGAAGGGCTTGGGCGGTCTCCATGCAGAAGGACGGGGCGACGATGAACTTGTTAAATGCGGAGAGGTCGATGACGGGATGCCACTTGCCGCCCGGCTTGGGCACCATGAAGAGGCGGCGGTAGAACGCTGGGGAATCATGCCGTGCCACCACCACCATGGCGGCCTTCCGAAACAAGGCAGCTACTTCGCTGCACTGGGCGTCGGCTCTGAGCTGGTCTGTCGGTACAAGGTCCACACGGGTGAGCGGCGCAGGGTGGGCGGAGACCGAAAGGAGATCAGCAGGCCCTCTGAGATGTTGATAGTATCCACAGGTCGTCCAGTAGCAGCGACCGCCACACGAAGCGCAAGCCTCCCGCTGACAGACCCGGAAGCGGTCGGCGGGGGCCGAAGAGGGAGGCAGTCAGTGGGACCTGCCTCGCCCGGGGCGACGGGCAGGCCTGGGCCAGTTCGGGGCGGAGTCGGGGAGCGTGCGGGGGGCGACAAAAGGACGGGGCTCGGGGGGGCAGACGACCACCTCTGGTGAGGGGATGAGCGGCGGGTCTAACGGACTGTAGGGCGCAACCCATGGCCTTGCGGGCTGCTTGAGAGTTGGCTGGGCCAAATGTCCTTGTTAGCGTCCTTGACTGCCTGCCAAGTCGGGCCAAACAGGAGTTCTCTACCGAATGGCGCCGAAGCTGGTTCTTTAGATCGTTTGGAAGAGCGTAGGAGGCCATCCCAACGCATCATGTCGCATTTAGCGGCCACTGCCATGGCGTTTACAGAGGTGTGATACGCCACGCGGTTACCCGAGACCGCCAAAGCTAGTATGTCTCCCAGCAGCGGCGAGATCGACCTTGCGAAGCGTCCATGACGCGACGAACAATGGCTTGCGTCACCAGGTCCAGCAATCCCGCTGAGGCCAGGGCATTGCGAATGAGGGTAGCTGTCCGGTCCACGCCGGGGAGGAGATTACATGAGTGAGAGGTACCTGCCAAGGAAAAAGCTGGGGGATCCACTTTCGGAAGTGGGTAGTCGAAGTAGTCAAAGTTTTGCGAGTGACCAGCGTACCAGCTCTGACAAAAGGAGATGCCCAAGTCCGCCAGCCTGAGCGGAGAACGCGTCGCGCAGGTCCCGGAATCCAGGAGGCTGGGGGAGAGACTTGAAACACTTGTTCTGTCGCTCCACGTCCACGAAGGCCGACGCTCTCCTCTTGAGTGGGGGGGGGGGGGTGGGCAGTCTTCCGCGGGGAGAGAATCTGTGATGAGATGCGCCGCCTCGTCCAGGGACTGGAGAGTCTCCAACCTATGGCCTAGGGTAGCCGACTGCACATCTACCTTATCCAGGGACAGAGTGGGGCTGTCATCCGGGGCCAAACTGAGGGCGCCATCATCTAACCACGCGGGGAAGCCGCGTGGGACCAATTCTGCTCTACGTCGGTGAGTAGGAAGCTCGTTAGCGGTGTCCCGTCTAGTGGTCGTCGCACTGGGGGGTGTCTTTCTCACCTGGGAGCGGTGACGTGAGGAGTGAGCCGAAGAAGAGTCCCGCGAGGTCTTCCGCGAAGAGACTTTACTGCGATGTACTGACCGGAGGTCACGCGGAGAGCGGCTGCAATGGGGGGAACACAATCGCCTGGAGCGGGAGTGACGTCAAGGCTGGTGTCTAGCCGGGGAAGCCGAACGTCTAGGTCGTCGTGATGAGCGCCGTGCCGAGCGAGGAGTCATTCCTGTCTTTGAAGGATGCGCTGTGGCCGAACGATCAACGGTGGTCGGGTCATGCCTGGTGGTAGGTCGAGAGTGTCGGCCTGCATCCGAGACGCGGGAAGCAGTCCGCCGGCGAGACGACCTGTCCCGTGAGCGCGAACATCGTCGAGATACAGGAGTCCGCTCAGTTTTCTATCAGTCAATGGCCTGTCCGCACCGTGGGGTAGATGGGGCGTGTCATCTCGTCGTGAGCCCATCTCGTCCCTTTTACTTGTATCCGACGAGCGCCCGCGTCAGTCCAGCAGACTTGTCCAATCGTGGTCCCCTGTCACTGACCTTGGAGCGGGGTGCCAAACATCTGCGCAGGACTCGTGTCGAGGTATTGGAGGGCGGTACTCCTGAAGCCGCCGCTGGGCTCCTAGCCAGAGTGTGGGTCGTGCATGCATGTAGCACGCCAGACTCATACTGGATCCTCTCAGTACTTAATGACTGGGCGCGCAAAACGGCCATAGCTCTAGGGTCGGTAGAGACTGGTCTATCCCTTGCCGTCCGAGGCTCCACAACTGGGGAAACACATCTTGGCCTGTCTGTGGAAGCTGCCGGGGTTGGTGCTCGCTCCCGGACTAGTGTCGGCCGTTCACGGCGGTAGAAACCCCACAGCTGGGACCACTTCTCTTCCAGCCAGGGGGCACAGACCAGGCACAGGTGAGTGGAAGCACAGCTGGAGCAGGGTAGGCATACGGCATGCTCGTCACTAGGCCACTGAAAGTCCCCACATCGTGTGCAGGTGTGGATCTGAAGACTGCAACACATAGCCAACAATGAAAGGCGAGTGAGCGTGGCCCCTGCGGGCCCGCAAACAAGCATCCACGCGAAAACGAGTACGAAACGAAGCCAAGTGCACGGCGTATGCCGATGCCCGGCGCTCCTTCCCCTTCCCTTGAGCGCCGATCGTGGGCAATAACCGAGGTTTTACCTTGCCATAACGGAGAAGTCAGCAAACCAACGAAGGTCGAAGAGACCAACCAAGTCACACCAGCGACGCCCAGCACCAACAGCCGGTCGATCGAGGCCCCACCAAGTCCTCTGCAGGCTCGCCCAAGTCCAGTGCACACCACACGAACTCCAGGCCGGTAATCCACAGGTAAGCTCCAAGCCTAGCACAGGCCGTAGCTAGCACAGGGGAACGAGACAGAGGTTCACCAAGTCCGCCACTGTCTCGCCCAAGTCTAGAGTAACTCCACACGAAACACCCATAAGGTAATCCCAACAGTAAGGCATCCAAGCGTAGCACAGAGCACAATGTAGCTAGTCACAGAGAAGTGAAGAGAGTCCAAGTCACATGACGACGGGTCACACCATACACAGCCGAAGAGAGACGTAAAGGTACACAACCATCCACAGTGTAGCTAAGAAACAGACTGGCGAGAATCCAGTGGGCGCGTGACCGGATGGGGATGGAAAGGAGGCTACTCAGGTTACTGGCTAGGTTATAGCGCCCCTTGTTACCTCCCCTACCATGTACTAGGTACACAACAATTTTGGCTGAAATTAGTCTAGCTAAGACACTATTCCTAACAGTAATGTCATTGTTAATGTGTTTTGAGGAAACAAAGGTGGTTGCTCTTGATTTTTCTTCTTGTCACTGTCCGACAGTAAAATTTTGTTGTATCCCAAACATGTAATTCATTTATAATACTACTGTACATATTTCAGACAAAGATTGAATAACACAAATGAGTAACGGTTTCATAATGTAGACTGATATTTCAGGCCAACAGTGGAAAGGACACTAATGGCTGCCAGTTCTTCATCACCTGTGCCAAGTGTGACTTTCTCGATGACAAGCATGTGGTTTTTGGTATGTCACGTTTACAGCTTGATTTTGTAGCTTCATCTTGATAAGAATTGATGGACGTTAACTCATTCGAGACGTGCCGCCTCCACGTATCCGGATGTGGCACATCTCGAATGAGTTAAAGATACAGCATAACCTGTTTTGAGCAAGCACCCTTGTGAGAGGTCAGATGTCATGAAAGACCATCATTTAGGTGGCTGTATACCCTTTATACCCTTCAAGGCTTCTCTTGAGAGAGTGCCGGTCTTTTCACTTTTTCACCTACCGGTAGACTTTTAGATGGGGCTGGTCGGAGCACATTCCGTAGCATGAAAATGACGAATGTAGGCGGGCACACATCAGATTCTGACGGTGAAGTAACACGATAAAATGTTACGTCCTGCCCAGCTATTCACGCTGTTGAATGTACATTTGGCGGGAAGCGCCGTGTGTGTGTGTATGTATGTAGACATGAGTATCTCCCGTCTGAAACTTTAGGAAATGCTTCTATCAAGATGTATTTTGGAGTACTTTTGAGCATTTTAAAATTGGGTGATTTGTTCAAGAGAAAAATTGACGTATATATACTGTCCGTAATTTTCGTTCTATTCACTTGGAATTTTGGATATAGCTAGCTTGCAGGTAGAAATTGGATAAGTTTGTAATCCAGCATTGTACCTCTTCAACTTTTTGAATAATAATTAATTCATTTTTGCACATTTTGGATCCACTATATACTCCCATCAAACATTCAGCACTGGAAGAGGCCTTTCAGATGAGTGATGTCAAATATCAAATTTGTCACTGTGTACACGGCCTTGTGAGACAGTGATGCCATGACGTCAAGCTTATAGTGACGTCATTTTGCTGCTTGTGCTATTTTTCTTCAGAATACTGTCGCTACATGAGCCCACAGAGTGTACTAATGGCAGGAAGTGCTCTGTCTTTATTTGTGTGCGCCACCAGGTGTTGATCGGAGGTTGGCTTAGAGAGGAGAGAAATGGATCAAAAGGATAACCTTGAAAGTACAAAGAACTCCTGTTCCTAAAAGTAAAATGCATGTGAGCTCCAACTTACTTACTTACGCCTGTCACCCCTACCCGGGTATAGGCCGTCGACGAGAGACCTCCAGCAACTCCTGTCCTGTGCTTCTCCTTCGATTCTACTCCAGGTGGTTCCCAGTCTCTTGATGTCTGCTTGGAGGTCTCGACGCCAGGAGTTTCTCGGCCTACCTCTTTTCCTCTTTCCCTGGGGGTTCCATGACAATGCCTGCCTAGTGATACTGGAAGCTGGCTTTCTCAGACTGTGACCGATCCATCCCCATCTTCTTCGCCCAATTTCATTCTCTGCTGTTATCTGCTCTGTTCTCTCCCAGAGTCTGACGTTGCTGATCTTCTCTGGCCAGTGGATTTTCAAAATTCTTCTAAGGCAACTGTTCATGAAATGTGAGCTCCAAACAGTACAGTAAACATTGGGATGAAATCCTCAATTTTTTTTTTTTTTTTTTTTTTTTTTTTTTTTAATAAATCTTTTGTGTTTTTGTCTTTTTTTTTTTTTTTTTTTTTTTTTTTTTTGGGGGGGGGGGTGCTTTGACCAAAGTAGATCTATGATCTTTGGTCGATAATGCACAATTCTCTCCCCTGACAGTGCTTTTTGCTACTTACTTGGTAGTTTCTTCTACATTACAAGCACTGGCAGTCAAGCAATGGGTGCGTCCGAATGAAAAGGGTGAATACCACTTTTTCCTGGCAAAAAGGGTGGTTGCTCAAATCAGATTCTGCTGTAATTCTTTCCACTTTGAAGGTAGATCATGCCATCCCTTTTAACCCTTTTAGTCCCATGGGTGCTTTTCCGACATTTTGAAAGTGTTACTGAACAACTATGTACCTTGGGAACGCTGAAGAAGAACAACAACAATAACTATGTACCAGTTGCAGAGGTGGACTGATCATAATTCAAGGGTAGTGCCAGATGAGCTTGGCGCCAAGCTCATCTGGCACTACCCTTAAATTATCATGATCAATCCATCTCCTGCTGCAGGGTCCCTGGGCTAAATGGGTTAAACCCATACAGTTGTGTCTGATGTGAAAAATCTGGATGTGTTCCTGGATTCCAGTCTGTGAATGGGAAAACAGGTTAGCCACCTTTGCCACACTGCCTGCTTGGAGCTCGGCAGAGTAGGCATGATTAGATCCTGTCTGACAGAAGAGACTACACCCAGCCTGCATGTTCTCACAATCTGTCCCATCTAGGTTACTGTAATTTCCTTCTTGCAGGTATCAAATCTGAGCAACCCACTCGCATTCAGCGCAGCCAGAATAACGGAGCCCGCTTAGTCCTTTGCAAAAAAAAATGCTGATCTTGTCACACCACTGCTAAAGCATCTCCACTGTCATGCAAAGAATAGAGTGCAAACAGACCACTCGAGCATACAAACGCTTTGACAACACGCTTATGCATGTCTGTCCTCTTCCCTTGCATCACACAATCCAGCTAGAAGTCTACACTCAAGTTCACAGAAACTGCTCTTTCAGACCAGACTCTAAAATTGCTGGTGCACATTCCCATGATGCAACTAGGCATTCGACATCAGTCATAGTCCAATTGCAGGGCTAAAATGTCCGATTAATGTAGGTGCCACTAGGTAAAATGTCCTGTTATAATTGCCTCGAAGCTGCCTATGTCCAGTCACTGTCCTGTTGTCTTGGACTTTGTATTTAACGTGGCACATTAGCATTTTAAGTCTGCATTGCACGCAGTGATCACTCATGAAACACTGTCTTATGCCTACCTACTATACTGACAAGCAAAATAAATGCGACATCACTCGAGTCATTGGAAACAGCACACTGAAGTTTCTCGTTTCTCCCCCAAATGAATCTTTGGCCAGTCACCTTTCTCGGTGCACACTCACCCTAATCTTCATTCACTCAAACCTCTAAACAAAAATATGCCAATAAATAAATAATTTAGGGGGCTACACAACAAAAACAAACAAATATATGTGGGTGTTCTGTGATACCACTGGTACCAGTTTTATATAAAATAATACTGAATATTTGGATAAATTAGATAATATCAACAACAGGAAATTTCATCTGAAGCGAACGCCCTATCACATACTGACCATATTCAAAACGCCGAAGAGACTTCAAGCTGGATAAATAAAAATTGAGGAGGTTAAGCAACAAAAAAACTATATGCACATTTTGTGTTCAGCTTATATTACCAATTTTATACAAGCGAATGACTGAAAATGTCTTAAATTTAAAAAATACCCGAGAGAGAAATTCCACTCGAGTGCAGTTCGCGCGAGGTTGTTTACCGACAGTCAAAGTATGGTAAATTACGTCCCCTGAATCTCTACGTCACACTTAAAGTTTGGGGTCCTTTCGAGGGTATACTTCACGCTGTTACTTTTTAAAGTTGAAGACAAAATCGTATTATGAGTTAGGCTGTGCCAGTGGTTCTCGTCACCTCTCAGGGGCGTCAATGTCGGAGGTAAGACTCAGGCTAAAGCCCTCGACTCTTACCTCTAACATTGACCCCCACCCCCACCCCCCCGCCCCCCCTGACCAGACCCTCAAGGCAGCAAGAACCACTGGCAAAGCCTAACTCGTAATACAACTAATAATGTTTCCTGCCTGCATGATATACTGGATTTTGAAGACCAAAAAAGTGCTCTACTTACAGTGGAAAATAACTAGGCACAAGGATTAATAAGGAAAAGAAGAGCTTGCATGGTGGTGGTGTTTTTTGGTTGTTTTTGTCATTTTAGGATTTGTTGTGTGTCCTCAAAATTCCTCGACTATGGAATAAATGAATACATGTATATTCAAAGCAGTAATTTTGCGTTCCTCATAAATTGCTTCACTCCTTATTTTTGCTCTATTTTTTCACAGGTCGCGTTATAGATGGCCTACTTGTGCTGAGGAAAATTGAGAACGTTCCAACAGGACCCAACAACAAACCCAAAATCGCTATCGTTGTTGTACAGTGTGGAGAAATGTGACCTATACTGCGAACAGTATGTGTCTGCAAGAAGTAGAAGTTTTGGTGAGCAACTGCCTTTGGTCTTACAAGACAGGGGCTCTGTCAAGAGATGTTTTAACCCTTTTAGCCCCAAGGTCCCATTTCTTAAATGTTGCAGGTGTTGCCTAACGACTATGTACCAGTTGTAGGAGATGGATTGATCATAATTCAAGGGTAATGCCAGATGAGCTTGGCGCCTTTAGGCGCCAAGCTAATCTGGCACTACCCTTGAATTATGATCAATCCATCTCCTGCTGCAGGGTCCCGGGGCAGAAGGGTTAAGAACAAAAAGTGTCACCTGTGACCTTTCATTAAAGATAGTCATTTAGGTGGCTGCATCCACCTAAATGATGGTCTTTAATGGCAGATGATATCTCATAACAATGGTCGCTCCAAACAGTTTCTGCTGTATCTTGGAACTGCCACCATCATTCAGCCAAACAATATAAATATGTCGCTGTGTGACGTCTAATCACAGTTGTGGAGACAGGTTGATTGACCATGATAACTCAAGGATGGTACTAAAAGCAGGGTTTGATAGCGCAAGGGTAGTTCCTGTTTGGTCTGGTGCATATACCTGTTTTGTGAAGCAGAATCGACCATACCACCTTTAGGGTAAATGGCCGACTAGCTTTGCACCTACAGAGGTGCAGAGCTCAACATGAACCGCCCTTGGCTTGAAACCTTGGTGTTGAAATTGTGTGGGTGACAGTCTTCAGTGCTGGAGACTGTTTCACTTTCAGCATTTTCAAAATCCCAGAAAGCTCAATTCCAGCTGTTTTGTTCAGACAGAACAGCTCCTCAGCCAGACTTAATTAACTCCATCACTGAAGAGAACTTGTTTTTTATATAGAAGTATGAAATTCTAACCCTTTGGCTGTCGCTAAGGGTCAGTAGCGGTTTTTGTTGCAATGATTCCGGGCTGATTGTCCCTGTTCCATGGAAGAACATAGTGTCCATGAAACTGTGGTGTTGTCTTAAAATTGTGGGGAAAAAAAAAAGTATCTGACCAACTAGTTTCTTCCTGTGTCAGAATAGTGAAGTGTGAAAAAGAACTTCCATTGAAAGGTTTTATTTTCAGACATTTCTTGCTCAATATTTTAAAATTACACTCCCGACCAAAAAGGCGACTGCCAAGCGTGTAAAATGCAGAGAATAAAACGAGATATCCGCCTTGATGATGGTGGTGAAAAAGAGCTAAAACTAGAACAACTCCTTCACTACATACAAGTCATGGAGGATGGATGGCCTTGTACCCGATCTGCTCCATGCCGCAATGCACCAAACAAATCCAGCACTAATTATGAGCAATTTATCTGCAGTAGATGAGTAGGAAATGAACAAACGAACACATTTAATTGTCTCAAACTGATTTATTGCACATAAAACATCGTTTTAAGCGACCACCTTTTTTTGCCAGAGGTAAGTGGTGTTACAAGACAAATCCTGTCTCGGAAGAATCATTCAGCCCAACGGCCATATTTCCCAAATTTTGGGGGCGTCGACCATAATCATTCAAGGGTAGTGCCAGATTCGCTTGGCGCCGACAGGCGCCAAGCTAATCTGGCACTACTCTTGAATTATCATGGTCAACCCATCTCCTGTTGTAGTGCGTCAGGGCTGAATGGGTTAACAGTGTTATCTGTCATTAAAGATCATTTAGGTGGCTACAGCCAGATAAATGATGGTCTTTATTGAGGTGATCTCTGCGAAGATGGTCTCTCAGAACAGGGTCTGCTGTGTTAACCCCTTCACTGCCATTGGACACCAAATTTGTCTTTGAAAGCAGGGCAAACTCAGCTCCACATAATCACATCAATCCAAGAAACAAGGATGTGAATAGGGTCAGCAAGAGGCAAAGAACCTCATCAGCCCCCACGGACGTGGCAGTGCATGAGGTTCTGTGCCTCTTGTGATTGGGTGGTGCTCACATTTTCCTGGTAGTCCCAGTAAGCAAAGGTCCTCGGGCTGACAACAGCCGCAGTGGGCCCGAAGACGTTTTGCTACTGGGGGTGAAGGAGCTCAAAATGTGAACCTATAGTATAAAACCTGAGCTAAAATTTTTTAAATGCAGATTTTGTGGAATGTCTAACAATTTTCCATTTAACTCCTTCTACCCCAGACACACCACAGCAAGATAAGGATCGACCATGATAGTTCAAGGGTGATGCCAGAATAGCTTGGCGCCTATGGGCGCAAAGCTATTCTGGCATCACCCTTGAACTATCATGGTCAATCCGTGTCCTGCACTGCAATGCAGTCTTCAGAGGACGACGGCAAAATTTGGGGATTTCGGTCTTGGGGTAGAATGAGTTAAGCCCATTGTGCATGCAGCCACTTGTTAGTACTGCTTACAGTGTTGGAGGCTGCATGCACAAGGGGGTTAACCCCTTCACTGCGAAATAAAATTGGTCACTGCTCAGATGCAAGAGGTATAGATCCTCGTGGGGCCCTGTATTTGCAGGGGCTCACAAGGATTTGTGCCTCCTGCTGAGACCAGTTTGTATCCATGTCCCTTGAATGGTTGCAGATTTTGGTCACTGAATGAACTAATATTTCAGAAACAAAACATGTCCAGTGTCAGGAAAGGGGGTTAATTCGCATCGATTTAGCCCCTAGTCCCTACAGCAGATTGATTGACCATGATAATTCAAGGGTAGTGCCAGATTAGCTGGATACATGTCGGCGCCAAGCTAATCTGGCACTACCCTTGAATTCTCATGGTCAATCAATCTCCTGCAACTGGTACATAGTCATTAGGCAACACCAACAACATTTGAGAAATGGGACCTTGGGGCTAAAAGGGTTAAAATTCAAACATAATACGGGCTTGGGGCATTGCCGCATTGGAATGGTTTGCAACACACACAATGTAATGGAAGATATAACAAGATGAGTAACGAGTCTGCCATATGTATAAGTGAGCTCACATGCGTTTACCGAGTATATTCTTACTTCACACGGGCTTATTTCCACAAACACGACTGACGGCATGGACAGAGTGCTCTGTCATGGCTTCTGGATAACATAATTGTTGTTTATACGTCGCTGTCTGCTGGAGGTTTACAATTTTAAAATGAGTAACAAAAATGTTTGACATCGATATCAAATAAATTTTGATTTTGATACATTAATCCAAGAGCGATGGGAACTAAAAAAAAAAAAAACCAACACGATATCAAATATATAAAGTTTGATTTCTGCTCAGAACTTGTTAAAGTGATCTGCCTTCTGTCAGGTTTTCAATGCTGAAGTGGGTTCTCAAAGTTGTCCTGCCTCGAAGATTTTTCCACCCTTCTTTTCACAATCCATTTGACTGTAAAAGCGTTTTTTTTGGGGGTTTTTTTGTGCACATTGGAGGAACTCTTCTACGTACAAAGCAGAAGAGCAGAAAAATCTTTCATTTACGACATTTTATAAGTTAACCCATTCAGCCCTGACGCACTACAGCAGGAGATGGGTGGAACATGATAATTCAAGGGTAGTGCCAGATTAGCTTGGCGCCTCTCGGCGCCAAGCTAATCTGGCACTGCCCTTGAATTATCATGGTCAATCCACCTCCTGCAACGGGTGCATAGTCACTAGATGACGCCTCCAAAATTTGGGAAATATGGACGTCGGGCTGAATGAGATAACCCATTACATCCTGAGGCTGGTGGTTTTTAAAACTTTCTTATTGTACTATGAAGACTACAGATTACAAGATAGATCAACCATTTTAGTTACACTTGGTGCCAGAATAGGCACCAAGCACTTCTGGCACCATCCTTGAACTATCGTAGTCAAATTTATTTCAAGCAATAGTGTCTCGGGATGAAAAGGTCTAAGTTAGCACGTGCATCTAACATACGAAAAAAAACACCTGTCTTAGGAGATATTGTGAACTGTTAACTCATTCGGGATGTGCCGCCTCCAGATACGCGGCATAAGTTAATCCTTCATTGCATGTCGCTTTAAGGATTCAAAGGCTTAAAAAAAATAAATAAATAAAACAGTACAATGTCACCTCTCTCAAAGGCACACACAGAAATACATCCTTTCTCATTCACACTTCCAGTTAATATGTTCCCATCTACCTCTGAAACTGTTATGCATGTTGTGAACTTTAAATTGTAAAATGTTTATTGCATGTCTTCAAATTGTAATCACTTAAAGCCACTAGGAACCGGCAATCTACATTTGTATTAATATTGACTATGATAATTGTTACCAAGCATCACAGAAATCCTTCCCTACCAACTCCATTACCACTCCCTTCCAAGATGCAGGCTTTGAAGTTCAAACTCAACTCGAACACATACCCATCCCAATATCTCACCCAAAAAGAAGTGTTTTGTGATTATGCACCATGCGGTTTGGAGCGAAAGGTCCAAAATCACAGACCAGTAATCATGTAAATCTTGTTCTGTATAGCTGAACCTGTTTCGAGCAACTACCTTTTTTACAAGGAAAAAGAACGCTGCACAAATGTGTCCGTAACTGTCTTTTCTAAGCGTGTTTCCACGGAAAAAGAAACACGCTTAAAAAAGACAGTTACAAAAAATTATGTTGTAACTGTCTTTTCTAAGCGTGTTTCTTTCTCCATTGGTTTCTTCTCTGCATTTTACACGCTCGACAGTCACCTTTTCCGTCTGGATTAGCCCCAAGGTCCCAATTCTTATATTTTGGAGGTGTTGCCTAATGACTACCAGCTGCAGGAGATGGATTGACCATGATAATTCAAGGGTAGTGCCAGATTAGCTTGGCGCCTTCAGGCGCTAAGCTAATCTGGCACTACCCTTGAATTATAATGGTCAATCCCATCTCCTGCTGTAGGGAATCAGGGCTAAATGGGTTAAGGAAACGTGCGTTGGCCCACTATGAACGTCGTGGGCCTGAAGACGTTTTGCTAGTGGGGTAAGTGTGGTTACTCAAAACAAGGTGTGCTGTACAACAAAAAAGAGAGACACTATATAACGATGCTTTTCAGAGGTCCCAGTCACTTTCTCTTTTCATGACAAGTATTTTCCTCATAACGAACTTCATGTATCGCAAGAACAAAAAAATCAGGTCCCTGATATTTTACTTTATCTGAAGTTAAGTGTAAAATGTGCTGGTCCATGATTTTGGATCGACTTTACAGCTTATGAGCCAAAATCACGGCCCAGCGCGCACAAATGTAAATACATCTAAATATTAAACAATCTCCAAGGTTTGTAATTTTCCTAGTCCTAGTCCCAATATCAACATAAATTAACCCATATAGCCCCAACACCCTACAGCTGGAGATTGATCAACCACGATAATTCAAGGGCAGTACCCTTGAATTATCATGGTCAACCTATATCTCCTGGAACTGGCATACAGTAGTTGACACCTCAGAAATTTGGGAAATGTGGCCTTGGGGTTAAATAGGTTAATGGTCTGTGACATTGGATATTAGAGCTTGCAGCCATAAGATCTAAAATTGCAGACCAGTGCAAAAACGTACACAAGCATCAACTCGTTTCCGGGTACCTCCGAGTAGCCTGGCTTCCCGCATCGGACAAGCTGTAAACACAAGGTCACTCTTTGCTGTGCAGCAATGGTTGTTTCTCGTCGCTGTTTATGCCTTGTCTTACCCAGGTTTCACTATCCACCGGCTCAGATGAATTAAATGCCAAGGCTGACGAGGATCTAGAAGAATCCTCGTACTCGGGGGCTGTGGCTGTGTCGTAGTTTGTGATTACAGGGAGGTCTTTGTTTAGTTGGCGGTACCCTTCGGAGCTGTTACGAACACCGTAGCCAAAGTAGATGACAAAGCCTATGAAATTGAATAAGCAGAGCAAAAGCACAATTGTCGAGCATGCAAATTTAGAACAATGATTGTACATTGCTTAACGTCCCGACAGCAACAAGGCTTTCTCAGGACGTGCCTGCACTGCTTGTGAAAAAAAAACCAACTAAACAGAACATTGAATGTATGTCGCCAGCCAGTCAAATACATTAAATAAACCTAACACATGGGCCTAAATAAAGCTAAGACCATTTAGCAACACACATCCAATATCAAGAGCTACAGGCAGTGCAGACAGTAGGGAGAGTTTTAAAAAGGCAAATACAGGTGAATGGACAAAGGGTAGACAGAAACACATGCCCCAGAATAGAGATAAACCCACCCTGTGGGGCTGACCAGGGTGACCCTGGGAACTAAAAAATACCTAACCCCACCCAAGTCCCCCAGGGCAGACCCGGGTGGGGCAAATTTAGAACAAAGCAAGAGAGGTAACTACTAGCGCTGTGGTAAGCACAAGCCCGCCTCAGTATATGGAGGTACCTGAGGGCCATAAAGATGGAACATGTCGCGATCACATTGTAGTGCTGAAGAAAACCTATGTGGTTGGTAAGCATAAGGTTCTCAGGCTGATGTGGGCCTGCATATAGATGTGTGCACTTCTTTTTCATGTCAGCTGAACTATAGCCAATTCAGTAGCCAAAGTAATGGCAAAGCCTAAAAGTAACCAGACAAAATCATAAATAACAATTGGCATGTGAACTAAATTATTTTTATGAATTTAACAGCAAGTGTAGATGGCAACCAGATCAAACACAAAAACAATAACAAGAATGTAAACTAAAATATTATGAATGCCGTAGCCAACATTCATGACGGAGATGTGTACCCTAAAAAATACAAGAAATAAAACGCAAACAAGATTAACATTAGGCTGCTGTCAAAGCCTTATTTCTTAGATCAACCTTAATTTTCAGCCACTTCTACAATGACAATACAGTACCAGTGATATCAATTTAACACTATTTTCCAACAAATGCAAAAAAAAAGCAAATAATGTAAAGCTGTGCATGTACATATTTTTAATTGCTTAGCTTGTAAAAGGTTATGAATAAAAAGGGTAAAAGGCACTCTGAAAAGGAAGAAGCAGCAATTATCTTATTTGGAATGGTAAGTAATATTTGGTCCAGTTTGAGCAGCAAATTCATACAAATTGTATTACCTCTTTAAAACATGGAACCCACATTCTCAACTTTGTGAGGCATCCAAAGATACACTTCTTGCTGGAGACTGATGGACCGTGATAGTTCAAGCGTAGTACCAGATTAGCTTGGCGCCAAGCTAATCTGGTGCTACGCTTGAACTGTCACAGTCCATCAGTCTCCTACAGTACAGTGTCCGGGAATGAATGAGTTAAAGGCTCCTAAAAATAAATAAGCACATTTTGTAAACATTACTGCATTTATAAAAATAAAATCCTCGTATACAAGTGATAACAATTATATTTTGTATTTTTTAAAAATGCATTGTGGCATTAAACCCTTTGTGGATGCTGCCACCACTGCTCTTAACAGTACATGTGGCTGCATACACAAGGGTGTTAAAACGGCCAGAGGTATGCAGTTCTACAAACATCAAAATAACATTGTGCAATAATCCAAAAGGAATGACATACAGTAATTCCACCATGTTGATCATTTGTGAAATTTATACTTAACCCCTTCCCTGCCAGGGCAAGGCTAAAGCTACCCAGGCCAGCTGCAACAAGACATGTAAACCCTCATAAGCCCCCGCAGTTGTGAGGGCTCATGAATAATTTGTCTCTTTTTAGTCCTTTATGCCTATAATTTTGGGCCCATCTAATTTCTGCGCACCAATGTCGCTCAGTGTGCAGTCATTTCAGATGCGAAATTCATTATCACTGCCAGTGAAGGGGTTAAGGAGGCAAACCCACCTCACCAAATGGTCAAAAATGGTTTTGGGTCGATATTGTAGCAGAGGAGCCCTCTGCTAACGCTATCGCTAGTTACTACCAGCGAGTCAGAGTTCAGTGGTTTAGTGCACGCTTGGCGCACTGTGGGCGAGAATTTTGCTGACTTAGCTAGTTAGTGTGTAGCGGACTACACGCGCGAAGCTGTGACGTAGTTTCCGGACCCAGAGGCTGGGAGCCTATATAAAGCGGCCGATTCTCAGTCTCAGGGCGAGTGTGAACAATGCTCACCACCCCTCCCCCCCTGTGAGCGATTGCGAACAGTGATTTCTCACACTCCCCTCCCTCTTCCCCCGTAGGCGATTGTGAACAATGATCTCCTACATTTCCCGGCCCTAACCCACGAGGCGATTGTGAACAATGATCTCCTCAACACCCCGGCCCTAACCCACGAGGCGATTGTGAACAATGATCTCCTCATCACCACGACCCTACCCCACGAGGCGATTGTGAACAATGATCTCCTCAACACCCCGGCCCTAACCCACGAGGCGATTGTGAACAATGATCTCCTCAACACCCAGACCCTACCCCACGAGGCGATTGTGAACAATGATCTCCACAACACCCCGACCCTACCCCACGAGGCGATTGTGAACAATGATCTCCTCATCCACCCCGACCCTACCCCACGAGGCGATTGTGAACAATGATCTCCTCAACCACCCCGGCCCTACCCCATAGGACAGTAGCGTTTTAGTTCAGTTCTAATTCACCTAAATAGGGCTTAGGCTGTGTTAGGACGGCGCTAGGTTTTATTGGTAAGTGCATGTAGGTGTTAGGCCTAGGAGTTAGGTTCGCTAGGAATCGTATTCAACATTACAGGTGTTAATCATAGGAGATAGGTCTGCCAGGTGTAGTGTTCGTAGGTATAGTTACTATGCCTATAGGTGTTTAAGGTTATTAGGACTTGCACTGGTTTGACTAACTTTGATCATGTTGTTTGTTTCATCATGAATGCTTTTCTGGTATAAATAAATCTTGGAACCTTACTTCTATCTTATGATGCTCGGCTAGAGTGAGAGCAAGACTGAGACTGTGCGTGTGTACGTGCAAGAAGTTTGTGTGTGTGTATGTCCGGTCAGTATGACGGTGTGACTGATCATGCGAGCGCACGTTGGTAGCTCAGTAGCTCGTAACAGCAACAAACACCAAATCCAGTCAAAATAGGGTTTTTCTGGATACTGTGGTCGGTCCATTGCGCAAGCAACTTTGACTATTGAACACAACGCGAGGCAAATAAACACGGATTTCAGTTGTGCGCATGCGAGACTAGATTTATCTACTCTCCACTGCAATCTCCAGCCCTTCCCTAGACCACAAAAGGGATGCGGACTTAAACTCTGTAGGCACTTGAGTACTGTATTAGATGGGCAGTTTTTGTCTATCTGATAAACTATTTAAGTCGCCTACACCCAGTCACTGAGTCCGGTTACAATATCTTAAAATCTATCACAGGCATCAACTTGAAATTGTACATACTGTTTTAAAACATACTCATCTGGATTTTACTGCAGCAGTTCATTGTTAGCTGATATAGAAAGGGATTTAGATTTTTTCATCCCAATGAGTTTTCACTTTTTTTTTTATGAGGTCATAAATTTAAAAAAAAAAACATTCTAGTTCAAAAATTTTCTATATAAAACAATCCAGATAATCTATTGCTTAAAGCCCACACAGAAAATAAAAATAATCTGCTCATAAATGGGCGATTGAGGTGCCAAAACAAAGGCTTTTTTTTTTTTGGATATCAATTGCAACTCTTTTGCACATTTTTTTCTTATTTTTTAACCAAAAACATTGGAATGAGGTCAAAACCCCATATGTTTATAAAAGCTACAACATCTAAACTGCATTACTGCAAAATTTCAACATCAAAATCCTGACAGCCAACAGCAAAAATCACAATTGGTACCCACATCTAGGTAGATTTGTCTCCTTTAATCTCTTTGCGCATAGTCCCCCCAGTACTGTAAAAAGTACCAGTTTCTACATGTACAAGGGAGTTAACCTCTACAGCTCTGACCACCTGCTGTCTTCACAGTCCTGTGAAACCATGGTCCACATGATTAACAATTAAAATAACTTTATCCATTATCATCAGGCACCCAGCTACAGTGACACATACACAGTTAAATACATATAAACACACACAAAATATCATAAACGGCTGCTTGCCTTATAGGGAATATCAGAAATGTGCATTTTTAACCGTGTAGTAAATGTTCAACAGCTTTTCATATCACATTATACAAAAATATGTACAATTACTGATATTGCTACCGCTGCTTATAAAAACGTGCATATCCAAATAAACCAAAACAATATGATAGTTCAAAGGCGATACCAGAATAGCCTGGTGCCTAGAGGTGCCAAGACGTCCCGATAATTATTACCCGTAACCCTGTTAGCCCCACGGGTGCTTTTCCCAAATTTTGGAAGTGTTACTGAACGACTATGTACCAGTTGCAGGAGGTTTATTGACCATAATAATTCAAGGGTAGTGCCAGATTAGCTTGGCGCCAACAGGCGCCAAGCTAATCTGGCATTACCCTTGAATTGTCAAGGTCAATCAGTCTCCTGCTGTAGGGTGTTGGGGCTGAAAAGGGTTAAACAATCATGGTCCATACCTTTCTAGTCAGACAATGCACTGCACAAATTTACATGAAATGTCCGTGAAGACTCCTCTGCTTTAACAAATACATTTTGTACTGCTGACATTTTTTTTAAAGTTTTTTTTAACTTAGAAAAGTGGTGCCAAGCTATTCTTGAACTATCATAGTCAATGTCTCTCCTTAAAGGGGCACAACTAAACTTTTTTAAGGCTTCAGTCCGCAAAAAGCTTTAACTGGGCTTCAGTATACATACCCACTTAGACAGTGACCACCCTATTGTCCCACCAAATGCTTTCTTTCGTCCGTTCAAAGCGAAAAGAGGCACACCGGAATCTTGTAGGTCATCTGCATAATTATGACCAAATCAGAGACAAGATGGCCGATGAACCAGCGAAGAAGAAAGTATGTCGGCTCGCGCCGGCCGACAATGACAGACTCAGAATTGAAGAGAAGAAAGAGAGACAAGAATAGAATTGACATCGGACAAGGGAATATGAATTTTGGCTTGGCCGCCCATCCGGAATTTGTCACTTTCCTGCTCTGTGAATCAGTAAGTAATCTACTGTCTTTGTCGATCCTCCTATAGTTCCGCGAGCGCTAGTAATTTTCGTGGCACCGTGGATGCTGGCTCAGTCGCTTTGCGTGGAGCTGGAGTTGAACAAGGCCACGCCCCCCGGCCGTGCACCGACGATGCAGCACAATCGTTACTAGTAAATACTAGCAAGTCAAGCGGGACCCGCCCATTGTGATTTTGACAGCATAGTGAATATGGAAGGTTTATTCTACATTCTCGTGGAAAATTACGTCAAAGGGATGCTGGAGAACATCAGTACACGTGTACACTGACACGTGTGTTGACCACACCGATGACCTCGTGACCTGCAGTATTGCGATACACTGACAGGCGGCCAGGTTCTGCAGCCTTGTGACGTAGGCTCATAAACATGCATATTAATTCAAAACCAGGCTGATGCAGAAGATAAATCCGCGACTCGGGTACAAAAACAATACACCCTGCAAACGATGAATTTGACATTTGGCATTGTACTTACATCATAAAGCTCTAAGATGGTACACAAAGGACCCATACACATATTGTCAGCAGTATCTGTTGCAGACAGTTTTCTGTGTTGAGATGCTTGATCCTGGGCAATAAAACTTTAACCCATTTAGCCACAATGACCTACAGCAGCAGAAGAATTTGATGATGATGATTCAAGGGTATTACCAGATGAGCTTGGCACCTATCTGGCACTACCCCTGAATTATAATGGTCAACATATCTCCTCCAAATGGCACATGGTCGTTAAGCGACACCTCCAAAATGTTGGAAATGCGTCTGTGGGGTCATATGGGTTAACCGTAAATTGGTCTTCATAAGACAAGTTACAAATTTGAGGATTTCAACACTGGGACTTTATTATGTGTTAAGGTACCCTTAAGGTGCTCGCAGATGCTTCAACTTTTGGGCTTCAAAGGCTTGAAACAGCGCTTAGTGGGACTGAAACGAAGTTGAATGCCACTCCATGAGTTGATTTCAACTCCGTATCCACTTTCAACCCAAATAGAACTGGTCCTATTTTCTTTCAAGGCTTTTTGAAGTTGAAACACAAAAGCCAATCGCCTGCAGCATTGGGGCCCACGTGGTGTGGCTATGCAAACAACGCCGCCAGCTAAGCTGATTATGGATCAGATGAGTGTGCGAAGCATGCATTGAGAGTTGATCGGATTGAATGCAAATTTATTGTTGAACTTGCTCGAGACATTGAAACGTCTGCCATCACCTTTAACCATTAACTCATTCGTGACATGCCACCTCCAGATATGCGGCTTATGCCGCATATTTAGAGGCAGCAGGTCTTGAATGAGTTAATTTGTGGATTCTGTGAGATCCTCTCTGTCTCCATCATATCTGTCTTTCACATCACCATTGCATGCAGAGGAGCTGATGGGAGTGCTTTCACTGACAAGCAGACTGTGTCCATCGTACCTATTCTGACTGCTGTGCCAAATGCCGTAGAAAAAGTAGATGCAGAAGCCTGGGGGAGGAAAGGAAAGGAAGTATAAGGGAAGTGCATGATAATATTGTATGTTGAACAGGACAGTGCAATGGGACACTTTTGGGTTTCACACAGCAACTGGGATTCTGGACAAATGTGCAGGTGCATTTTCTAGTTGTCAATCTGTAAATACTTGCACATACATCATTTTTTGTTTGATGGTTTGTGATTATGGACTTTACATCTTCCAGTCATAAAACCAACAACAGACCAGCACACATTCCAAAATAAATCACTCAGCCTTGAGCAAAACGAACAGATCCTTTGACCCTTCCTTATGGCAACATAGGTGATCAAACAATCTGTTTGTTCGTTCCATGCTGAGTGGTTTGAGTGGTTTCCTTGATTGTATGTGCTTGCCTCACCTTTGGCTTGTGGTTCAATAGACGATTTCCCAAAATCAGAAGTAGGTCAAAACTGCATGAGTTTTGACAAAAACAGTGGATTAAAAGCGCAGACAAACATGTGATATCACATGTTTGTCTGGGCTTTAATCCACTGTTTTCGTAGGAAAAGAATGCGCAAATTCGACTTTCTGACTTTCAAAACAACATCTATTACAAACCAGCACACATCTGTACATGTAGAACTACAAATTAATACTGAGCTGAATGGAATGAAACCTGTAGTGGCTATAAAATACTGGAACAAATTTTGTGCTAACACAAGTTGTGGAAACTTGGCAGAATTTTTTTGTGAAGTGCACTCTTGTACATGTGCCAGTCTGTGCTTCTGGATGTTACAACTCACTTCCATAGGTTCAAAATCATAAACCAGCACTTCTTTGTATAAGTATACTTACAAAGACAATTTCTGGTGCAACAGTCTGGGAATTTGGGTAGAAATGTAAAAAATAAATAAAAAGAAAGTAATAAAGATAAAAAGTAAAGAATTACACTCTTGTGCATACCTATAACCATCCAAACGCCAAACCGGACCCAGGTCATGGAACTCAGTTTCAGCATCAGGTAGATGTTGATCAGGCAGGAAAGGGCAGGTATCACAGGAACTAAAGGCACCTTGAAAAAAAAAAAGATATGCAATATTTTACGATGAAATTTAAAAACAGTAAAACATGTTTCACGCAACTACCTTTTTAAAAAAAGTGGTTTTAAGAGACAGGTGCTCTCCCAAGAGAGGTTTTGAGGGGCAAAAAGAGTTACCTGTCATTAAAGACCATCATTTAGGTGGCTAAATAAAATAAATACACCTGTTATGTTGGTACCATCTATCTAAAGTTTTCACAAGTGGAGTAAAAGAAACTGTATGGTCAAGACCTCTGAAACAGTGCGGTTCCACAACCCTTACACAATTAGTCAGCAAATATAAACGTATGCACAGTCTCTATGCATCACTTGAATCCTTGCCATCAGCATGAAAGTATGAATCCATCCACACTACAGCTTTAGCCAAAGGTAGGACCCACCCCTTTAACCCCCTGTAGAATGTAGCCACTGCTAGTGTAAATACTACTGGCAGCTGCATGTATATTGGGGGGAGGGGGGGGGGGAGTAATACACTAAAGTTGGCGATGGATTGGCCGTGATAGTTTAAGGATAGTACCAGAATAGCTTGGTGCCTGATGGCACCGAGCTCTTCTGGCACCAAACCTTGAACTGAGGCGTTACCTTGTTCGCCATCCCTTGAACACAGCTAGCACTGCTTTAACCCATATCATACTGAGGCCAAAAGCTTCAAATATGTGACCTGCCATGCAAGCTACATTATCTCCTTCTCCCCCAGACACACCACAGCAAGATAAGGATCGACCATGATAGTTCAAGGGTGATGCCAGAATAGCTTGGCGCCTATGGGCGCCAAGCTATTCTGGCATCACCCTTGAACTATCATGGTCGATCTGCGTCCTGCACTGCAATGCAGTCTTCAGAGGACAACGGCAAAATTTGAGGCTTTCGGCCTTGGGGTAGAATGAGTTATAGTACTTACAGATAAGGATATAGACCAATGGCTTTAGTTCAAGTGTGGTGCCAGAATAGCTTGGCGCCTAGAGGCGCCAAGCTATTCTATAGCTGGCACTACCCTTGAACTATTTTAGTCAAACTTATTTCACACTTCTGTGTATTCCGAATGATAAAGAGTTAAACCCCTTGTGCATGCAGTCACCAGTACTGTTTACAGCATTAGTGGCTGCATGCATGGGTAGGGGAGGTTTGGGAGGGGGAAGGATGGGGGGGGGGGGGGGGGGGGGGAGGCTTCAACTCTCTTGACTTACTTTAAAATTCATCTCTGATCTGTTCTGTGGCTGGCAGCCAATGACTGCGACACACATGAGGCATATCAAGCCCAGTATGGCAGCCATTGTGATGGCCCATGCTGTCTTTTTATCTAGTTCATTGTCCAAGAATATCACAAACGCTGAGAAGGCTGTGATGGAAATACCTGCCACACAGAAACTGAAAATACATTTGCGAGTCAAACGTACTGAGATTAGGAGTAAAGAACATGGAACTGTGATACAACTTACCAAAAACATAGGCCGCTGCTTTGAAACTTGGAGACTTGCGCTGCTGTATACAGAGCTATTCAGGCTACTGGTATGTACAACACAAAACAATGAAAGGTAACACACTGTGTAGTTTTAACCCATATCATACTGAGGCTAAAAGCTTCAAATTTGTACATTGCCATATGCAAGCTACATTATAGAACTTACAGATAAGGATATAGACCAATGGCTTTAGTTCAAAGGTGGTGCCAGAATAGCTGGGTGCCTAGAGGCGCCAAGCTATTCTGGCACCACCCTTGAACTATTTTAGTCAAAACTTATTTCACACACTGGTGTATTCCGAATAATAAGGGCTAAAGATAACTGACAACTTGTGTACTCTAAATTTGTAAGTTACAGTGGCACAGGAATGTGGAGGGCCTAGTCATCGTGTGGGCTACCATATCAAATACAATGCACATGTTGTGGGAAGAGGATCTGTGGGAAGAGGATCAAACCATGGCAACTCAAGAGTAGAGCCTGATCAGATTGGCACCTAAAAGCACCAAGCTAATAAGACACTACCCTTGAGGCTGAAAATGGTATGGCCAAAGTATGCGTTTACACATGGACATCTAGCCATGCTTGATCTCCATGTATGAGTCCATTAGTACATTAGTACTTCAACAAAATCATATGAATGGGTACTCACACATAACGCCTACGCTGTATTTCGCTATGTGTGACGTTCGTCTCGTGGGGTTGTCCGACTGTGGGGAATACAAAGCCGAGAACCGCATGGGCTCAACCTCCATGGTCAGCAGATTGGTATTAGACATTCGAGCAAGGCTGTTCATCTTGGGTAAATTCTCATCAATCTCGTATCTGGACAACAAATAAATTTAACCCTTTTACTGCCAACACGTAGAAAATGGCGGTGGGGGTGGGTGTGGGCGCTACAAGAAGTATGTATGACAACCTCTTCCACACGTCCGATACATCAAAAAGCAACAAGGTGGGGGGGGGGGGGGGGGGGGGTTTCTTCTGGGCTAAAGCATTTTTGGTCGCGAGGGGAGGCGAAAGGGTTCAGTGAAAGTCATTTAAACTCCTTAACAACCTTTGTCAATTACTGAATAGGAGGTAGTGAACGTCTTTTCTAAGCTGAAAGCACACAAAGCACCTGGACCAGATGGGTTAGGTGGAAAAGTATTGAAAACCTGTGCAGGTCAATTGGGGAAGATCTTCACTATCTTTCAGTTCCTGCTTTATCTTCATACTGTCCCTACCGCTTGGAAATCATCAATCATTGTTCCGATTCCTAAAAAAAAACACAATGCTCATGAATTCAACAATTTCCGTCCAGTTGCACTGACTTCTATTCTGTCAAAATGTATGGAAACAGTGGTGCGGAGACATCTGTTAAATGATGCTGCTGAACTCCTGGATCCATTCCAATTTGCTTACAAAAATCATAGGGGTGCCTTACTCTGTACAATCTTGTATTTCAACATCTTGAAAAATCAAAAGCACATGTGAGAATTCTTTTTATTGAATTTTCTAATGCTTTTAATACTGTTGAACCACTGATGCTTTTGCAGCGTATGATGGACTTTAATGTGAACACAAACATTATTCTGTGGGTGCGCGACTTTTTGAAGGACAGGCCACAACTTGTAAATGTACACGGCAGTCTGTCTGACCAAATGGTGTTAAATTCAGGCTGCCTTCAAGGTTGGGTCCTCTCTCCGACATTGTTTTCTATATACACAGACCATATATATGCGTTGTCACACTGCCACTTTTCGTCTCTTAAAGTTCTCAGATGACATGGCTCTTGTATGCCTACTCCAAAAAGAAGACAGTCTGGCTGAGTACTTTGCACAGATAGCAGTATTAGAGTCATGGTGCAAAGACAGTTTCTGGAAATGAATGTACAGAAAACCAAGGAACTCGTCATTGACGACAAGAAAGTTGATGACATTTTTGTACCTGTCTCAATTAATAATCAACCTGTATAGGTGGTCACTGAATTTAAATACCTTGGCAGTCGTGGATAGTGGGCTGTCCTTTACTGGAAACACCGATCTGGTTGTGAAAAAAGTAAACCAGCGTCTGTACCTTCTTAGGAAACTGAGAAGTTTTGATGTCAGTTCCAGGGTTTTAGAATCCGTTTATAGAAGCCTGATTGAAAGCATACTGACTTTTAACATCACTGCTTGGTATGGCAACCTCAGTATGAAAAACAGGGGCAGACTGTCATGTATCGTCAGAACAGCTGAGAAGATCATTGGCCTAGGACAGTACCCAGTAGATGATCTGTACCATAGAGCTGTCCGAAGGATAGCTGCTGGCATTGTCAATGATCCTCGTCACCCACTATCTGATCAGTTTCAAATGCTACCATCAGGCAGACGTTTCAACATGCCACTTGCCAAAAAGAATGTTTTTAAGAAGTCTTTTATTCCAGCTGCTGTCTCGATTTTGAACTCTCGTTTATAACGCCGCGATATGTATGATCTACTTAACATTACCTCCCATCTTGTGACAGATTGCTTGTGATAGATTGCTGCAATGATAATTTTTCATGGTATGTTCTTGTAGCGTTTGTTAATGTCTTATATTGTTGTTTCATGACGAGCCGAAAGGCAAATTTCTGTCGTGCTTTGACTCGAACAGACAATAAAGTTGTATTGTATTATATTGTATTGTATTGTATGTTAACAGCAATGTTAATAGTGGCAATGTGTCATAGTGTGTGTGTATGTACATGTGTGTGAGTGTGCATGAGTGAATGCATATAAATAAATAATAAATAAATCAGCGCATTAAATAGGCGCTTTACTGAATAATAAATTGAATAATGGCTCAAAGTGTCACCACGAACTGAACCCAACAAGCACGCTCATGTGAATCACGCGCATTCATTCACACACTGTACATAAACAAAGAACATTCACATGGTGCTAAGGGCAAGCTCAAGCGAGCTACTGAAGTTTTTGGAAAATTCAAATCGTCTTATATATGAAATTTGGTAAGTGGGCTGAAATTAATACCAAAGTCATGGGGGAGGAAGAACCGGAGTACTCGGAGAATAAACCCCCGAAGGTCCACCCGAATTAACAGTGATACTTACTAGAGTAGAAAAGTCCGACGCCAGAACCTGGTATCGAACCTCGCACCTTTAGCATTGGTGGCAGGTGCCTTAACCCCTGCGCCATGGACCGCCCCATATCTACTGCAGTTCTTACCTGAGAATCAGGACGCAGACGGCCACTAGTGTGTATGCCAGCAGTGTCCCAATCGACATCATGTCCACAAGTTCATCCAGATTAAACATCATAGCCATTAAACCTGAAAGTATTCACACATACAGACAATGAAAATATCAAAAAATAAGGGATGATCAAGGGACATTCAACCTGTTTTAAAAACTGTTGTACTTCCAGCAACATGCCGATTTTCATGTGAGTAAAAAAATTCATTTTGCAACTCTTTCACATTTAAAGGGGTACACCCGACTTTTTTTAAGGCTTCAGTGCGCAAAAAGCTTGAACTGGGCTTCAGTATACATACCCACTTAGACAGTGACCACCCTATTGTCCCACCAAATGATTTATTTTGTCCGTTCAAAGCGAAAAGAAGCCCACCGGAATTTTCTGACAGGACACGTAACAAAATTGCTTCTGATAGGCGATGGTAACTGACGTCATAATTATACGAATATGACCTTAGGTCATCTGCATAATTATAACCAATCAGAGACAAGATGGCAGATGAACCAGCAAAGAAAAAAAAGAAAGTATCATCGACTCGCGCTGACAATGACAGACTCGGAATTGAAGAGAATAAAGAGAAAGAGAGACAAGATACCCGTAAGTAGAATTGACATTGGACAAGGGAGTATGGACATGGGGCAATGCATAAGCAAGAGCTTGGCTTGACCGCCCATCCGGAATTTGTCGCTTTCCTGCTCTGTGAATCAGTAAATAATCTACAGTCTTTGTCGATCTTCCCATAGTTCCGCGAGTGCTAGTGATTTTCAGAATTCATGATTTTCAGTAGAATTTATCTCTTACTGATTTTGCAAGATTTTAAACCTGTTTTATCATATAGTTACGAGCTAGTTATCACATTTTATGCTGCAAGGATCTGAAAACTATGGTGTGTGTCAAAGTTGCACATCGCTGGTCGTAACACGTTTTTGTCTGTGCGGGTTCTCATTCACTCGATTCACAAAGGTAGTGTTTCTGCTGTGATGGTGCATTTGTTGTTTCCAATGATGCTTTCAGTTACATTGACTTCAATGTGTGAGATGTGACATTGACTGCAGTGCAGAAAATGTGTATAAATACAATTGTTCTGTTGCGTGTTTCCAATCGGTAAAGGATCAAAGGTCAAAGTAGGCACTGTGGACGCTCGCTCGCTTTGCGCGGAGAGTCAAACAAGCCACTCCCTCGGTGCACGATGCAGCATGGTCGTTACTAGTAAATACTAGTAGGTCAAGCAGAACCCACATTGTGATTTCGACAGCATAGCGCATATGGAAGGTTTATTCTACATTCTTGTGGAAAATTACATCAAAGGGACGCCGGAGAACATCAGTACACGTGTACACTGACACGTGTGTTCACCACACTGATGACCTCGTAACCTGCAGGATTGAGATACACTGATAGTCGGTCGGGTTCTGCCTTGTGATGTAGGCTCATAAATATGCAGATTAATTCAAAACCAGGTCAATGTGACTCGGGTACAAAAACAATACACCCTCCAAACAATGAATTTTGACATTTGGCATTGTACTTACATCATAAAGCTCTTTGATAGTACACAAAGGACCCATACACATATTGTTAGCAGTATCTGTTGCAGACAGTTTTCTGACAGTGTTGAGATGCTTGATCCTGGGGAATATAACTTTAATAGTGCATTACATTTGCAACTATTGTACACTAACCCATTTAACCCAGAGTCCCTACAGCAAGAGATTGACTGACAATGATGATTCAAGGGTGCCAAGTTAATCTGGCACTACCCTTGAATTATCATGATCAATCGATCCCCTGCAACTGGTATGAGTCATTAGGCAACACCTCCAAAATTTGAGAAATGGGACCTTGGGGCTAAAAGGGTTAAATAACATGCAGCTGTTTGGGTATTTTGATAATTTAGTTTGCAGCTCCATAACCCTTTAGCTGTTGGTCACACTCTCTGTCAAGGCGATTCCTAGGGGAATCAACTTTACAAAAATGAATTTTTCTTTAAAATGAATTTTTTTGAAAAATACTTACCGATGGTATGACATTGTGGAAAAGCCCTTAGCTAGCCTAATTTTAGCCAAAATTTGGTTGTGTCCGTATAAGGGGGTGTTGGCAGGAGTGGGGCGCCATAGACCAGGTCATGGCCTGAATAGTCTCCCCTTATTCCCACCCGGTACGAGAATACCCGTCATCCCTCAGTTTAGTTCCTTAGCGCACTTGAGGCAAGCGGGGTAGGTGGGAGGGTCCTTCGAGTCATACCATCGGTAAGTATTTTTCAAAAAAATTCATTTTAAAGAAAAATTCATTTGTTTTCTCAAAACACATTACCGATGGTATGACATTGTGGAATTCCGAAGAGGAGGTGGGTGCCGAAAAACGCCCCTCCTGCCAACCGACCAACCCTCAGACCCGCCCTCCCGGAGCAAACTCCCGATAATTTTAGTTAAGATACCTGCGGCGCCTAGGGCGCCGGGAGGGAGTGTTGCTCTGTAGTGATGTCTCCCACCAGCGAGATGTTCTGCCGCTGGGTGGAGAGGTCCCTCAGGTAGAAGCGGGCGAAAGTGGTCTCCACTCGCCATCTCACAGCCGCCACAAAGTCCTTGCCTGCACCGGTGCTGGCGAGGCGGAACTTGCGGCCATGCTTCCGACATCGTGCGCCTCGATGTTCAACACGTGGCTGCATCAGGTCGAGGTCCTGGAAGGCCGGGCGGATCACTCGGAGGAACAGGTCTGGGCTGAGATGTCACGTCTACCTGGGGACAAAGGGAGAAACAGGTGTGTGCGTCCTCTGCGCAAGCTAGGTCCGGCGCCGGCACACACGTAAGGTTCTCGCCGGTTCCTATTGTCTGGTCTACCGAGTGGAGTCTGACACTCGTAAGGGCGGAAAGTCATCAACAGTCTGATAGCCAAGGCGACCACGACTTGGCCCCGAAGGCTGGTAACGTTAGCAGTTGCACGGCGCCTTCCGTCCGTAACTGACAGCAACCCGTGTGTGACAACAGCTCGTACGTTTAATGACCCTGGGAGAGGTGACTAGGCCACACGTAAGGTTCTCACCGGGTTCATAAGTCTGTTCTCTCGGGAGGAGTCTGTACACGCTCCGGGCGAAACATCTGTCACCGTCAGGGAGGCTGCGTCTTGTCCAGGAAGATGTTTCCGGTAGCAGTAGCATGAAGCCGGTTGACTGGCACTGCAAGCACTCTGGGTGTGTGGGCAGCGCGCGTAGTGAACTGATCCTGGAGGTTGAGTCAAGAAACGCCAGGAAGCACTTCTTCCGAGAAACATCCGTCAAGCGCGTCATGAGTAGGGTTCCAAAGACGGGGTTGAGACCACGCACGCTCCCATGGTAGATCACTCTTGGCCCACGCGAAGCAGTGCTGGGCATCCAGACCGAAGAGAGCCCCCGAATGCGAGGTCTTGCAGCTACCCGGGTCTGATGAGCGTAATCGCCTGTAGGTGTCGGCGATCATGGTGAAATAGTCCCGACCGGTAAAAGGAGACCGTCCCTGGGCGTTGAATAGCCAGAGGAAGCACTCCGTCAGCTGGGGCTTCGCCAAGTCCGGAGGGAAGGAAGGCTGTCGTCAGTCCCGTCACCCAGCGCTCGTCGTCTTCCCTCGCAACTCGTAAGGTTGAGGGTCTGCGGGTTGTCTCGGTAGCATCCATGGCCGCCCTAGGGAAGCCACTGTGGTAGAGGGCTTGCAGCACAAACTCCGGGTGTGTCGGAGGAGTTCAGGGCACGGCTGTTATGGCGGCTGTCCCGGTTGCTAGAGCATCGTGTGAGTAGTGGAGAGCTGCAGAGGGGGGGCATGTGGTGACGAGCTGACCCCGACTGGAGAAGAGACAAGCGCCCCAAGTCAGGAAAACGCCCACCTACCTCCGCAAACCTGCAACAAAGGGAATGTCGGACAACCAAGCGTATAACTCAGCATTCAAAATCGATGGCGAGCAGTGAAGTTAAATATCAGGCCACAGTGACGCCTCCCCGCGCCACAGGCCTCAAGCGCACTAGCCTCTTCCATATATACGCCCTCCTTCTCCAAGCAGAAGAGGTGTCAGGCTGAACGGCGATCCCCTAGCATGTCATCAGTCCTAAGCGAACTGAAGAAGGTACTGATAGTCACTGCTAGTCTGCCCTGCTCCCGTCCTACTGGGAGTCCACTCGAACAGGACGACCACGCACTCCATCCTCGACGGAATCCATGCGAAGGACCCCGTAGTACCTGTCCCATAGCGTAGGCAGCCTAGTCGATGGCGAAGAGGGCAGGAACCCAGCCTACCGCCCAGCTTGCCAACTGGTTACGAGGTCGAACCTCGAGTTCTCCCAAAGTCCTGGAGACGCACCGCTGCTCTCAGGTCCAAGTCTAGCATCTGCCAAGATGACGAGGCACTTGTGTCGAGTCGATAGGACGAAGATCGTGCGCCAAATCCACCGTCTAGTGTACGAGAAGAGTCGACCGTACTGCCGCGGATCTGAGCGCAACCACCTCTCAGGAAACTAATTCCTGCCATGCTGTCGTCACGTCTAACTCCCGGTACTTGCGCCCCCGGCCGCAGGATCCCCAGTGCCGAGCGGGTAACTTCACAAGGAGCTAACGAGGGCAAGTCCAAGTCCATCCGCTCCGGTCAGGCGCCGCAGCATGCCGGAACTCCAAGACGTCTCCACCCAGGCTAACGAACGCTTCCGCTAGGTCCCGAAGCTGTCATCTTAGAAGAAGAAGACCGTAGAGCTTGGTCGCCGCTGACCACGGCCAGGCCAATGCGAAGTGGAGGGTAGCACGCCGTCGGGAGAAGGATGCGACGAGCCGAGAACTCGTCTCAGCAGGAGCTTAATCTGAACTGTGCGTTACCCCGATGTAGACCGAAGTCGGCCCCTGCAGTGAGGTCAGAAGGACCAGTCCTCAACCCGCGCCGCCCTTTATGAAGGTAGACTGCTACTTGGTAGTCATCCATCGCAGGTAAGTCGCCACAGACGTTCATGGGACTGTGCCGTCGGCGTCACAAACGTCGCCTCCGTCCCTCAGATTTAAACCACAAAATCCGGTGCAGCAGAAGAACTGCGCCTCCGCGGAAGAGTGGTCCCTGTCAAACCGTCTGACGGTCTGCGATGACCGCGCGCCTGTCCTGCATCAGCGTTTCCGGAAGACTGCCACATCCAGCAGTGTACGCCGCATACCTCGGCTGTGCCAGAGTCCTTGTTATCCTCCTTGTCGGTCTGCCAGGGGGGCCAAGGAAGTTCTCCATCGCGCGGTGCCCTGCGTGGCCGACTCTTCCACTCGGTCGGCCGCGAGAAGCGTGCAGGACGGTATCACGAATCTTCAGATCGAAGTCTGTAGCTGCAGCGAAGCGT
The DNA here is from genome assembly GCA_036245525.1 of Semisulcospira habei. Classification (NCBI taxonomy): domain Eukaryota; kingdom Metazoa; phylum Mollusca; class Gastropoda; family Semisulcospiridae; genus Semisulcospira; species Semisulcospira habei. Next base: position 197,507,568 of record BTPG01000001.1, read on the forward strand.
TGGCAGCGGAAAGTAGGATCACAAGTTGAAGCCACCAGTGCCTCCCCCGGCGCCCTGAGGCGGAGACAGAAGCCCGCGACAAGAATCCGGCACCCGAACGGATGAGGAAGGGACTTGAAAAGCTTGGACGCGAAGAGGGGACCTGCTTCGTCCAAAGCCCAAGGAGACTCCCTCCTCTATCTCCACGCAGAAGTCGGCGAAGCCAAGATCTCTCGGAACTGCGAGCGTAGCGACGTGGAGTAGCTATCATCGCCCAGCCATGGCGAACGACGTCCTCTGGAATCAAGCGGAAAAGTCGTCTGTCCCGCAAGCAGGAGAAGGGATGTCTAACTGCTCCGAAGTCCGGGGAACCCAGGCGGCGGCGATCCAACGAAGGTGGACCCAGCACTTGGAAGGAACAGTATAGCCTCAGGGCCGGTCCCACGAACTCGAACGGCGACGAAGATACTTCTGAGCACCTGTCTTCCCAATGCGTAGCGACCCAACGGAACTGGGACGTCGTCTCCTGTTCCTCCCGTACCCCTGGTCTCTGGGTAGTGAGCACATGCTTCCGAAGTCAGGCGAACTGAAAGATTGCGACCTATAGCCGAGACCAGAATCCCATCGTGAGGTCGTCTCTCTGCACTGCCTCTAGAGCGGGCTCTCGTCTGCACGGTCGGGGCGAGGCGTGGCCCAACATCACAGAGCCGGGATCTTGTCGTGCGAAGTGCAGCGGTCCTGTAGCACTTGCGGAAGCCGCAAGCCGAAGCAAGAGCCGGTGTAACCCACGACGGGAGAAGGCGCCAAATCGTGTATAGCCCGGGCGAGGGCGCCCAAAATAATTATAAAAATAATTAATTAATCAATGCTTATAGAAAGAGTTTTATTTGATTGTAATTGTCCTGTCAGGGATAAATCAAGTTATTTGAATTAAATTGAACTATGAGAGTCAGAATACCACTCTGTGTCTCATCTCCATTTTCTCAAACTGAAGTAATCGGAACAGTGGTTCCAGGATTATAGCCTTTTAAGGATAAGAGGTGTTGAGCCCCAGCTGCCTGGCGAAACCGCTGCGCAGCTGGGAATGCAACATAATAACAGCTGTGGCAAAGGGTTAAAACGCCTAGCTTGAAAGAAAGGCACTAGGTGCCATAAAACGACAAACGAACCCCAATCTTGCACGCTACCGCGCAAAATATGCTCTCACAACACAGTCACTGACCTGAGGCCGAGCTGTCGTCTCTAGGGGCAGTACCCGCCGTCAGTGGGTCTGGGTGTGCCTCTCCGTCATGGTAAGGGGAACCTTAGGAGGGCCCTCCGCGTTAGTATGTGACTGTAGCTAACTGGCCCGTGACGTCATTGTCCCGGAGTGGACGAGTCTCGTGGCTCACCGTGCGACTCCCAGCACGTGGCCGCTTCTGCATGTCATGCGTCGTCTCTCCGGGTTGCGTCTAGATTGTGGGCTGGGTCTACTGAACTAATACAGTGGAAGAGATCGGAATGCCTCCACTAACCTGTGATCTAAACGAGGATCGAGCCCTGGCATCTGGTTCGTCCGTCCGTCGTGTCTTCACTCTGGCCTGTCGGAGGGTGGTAGAGTGGTCATCTCTCGAGGCCGTGTCCCGTGTAAACGAGTCTCGTGTGTCACCGCGTGACTACTTGTACGTGGTCGTTCCCGCCTGTCATGTCTGCGATCCGCCATGTGCGTCTGGACTGGTAGCGTCGTAGATTCGGTTGCCGACGCCAGTCCGGGGGAAGGATCATTGTTGTCTGCCTCCTCCAGAGGCGTACAGACTGTAATCCCTTCCGCTGACAAGGGTTCAGGATCAGGACTCCTGGTCGCCACGGTAAGGGTAACCTTAGTAGGGCCCTCCGCGATAGTATGCGACTTGCCAGCTTTCTTTGTTCGGGACGCCTTAGCCACTGGTACCGGCTTGGTTCCCGTCTTGGTACTCCGCACCGGGTCTGTCAGTCGTTCCCTGACAGGAGTCGGTCGCTCTCGGCGGTAAAAGCCCCACAGCTGCGACCATCTTTCTTCCAGCCATGGGGCGCACGCCACACAGGTATGGGTCGAATCGCAAACAGCACAGGGTAGGCAGACTGCATGCACGTCCGATGGCCACTGAAAGTCGCCACACAACGTGCAGGTACGAACCTGGTATCTGTAACAAGAGGGTACAATGAAGAAACGAGCGAGCGTGGCCTCCGAGGTCACGCAAATAACACGCGCGCGATGACGAAACGAACCTCCTCGAATTCGAAAGAGTTCAGCGCGTGCCTACGCTCGGCGCTCCTTCCCACCCTAGAGCGCCGGTCGAGGGCATTCACCGAGATATTACCTGTCCATGGCAGCAAACGGTAGCAAACCCACGTCTCAGTCTCCACCGAAGTGGACCCACTGTCAGCCGGTTGCAGAAACTCGTCGCCAGTCACGACCGGCCAGGCTCCGAAGTCTCGTCACAGCGACAGTCGAGTGAGCTCGAAGTCCCAACAGCTAACTCGTCGGTAAGAGAGTCCCCAAGTCGACGAAAAAGAACCGGCCCAGCAGAGAGCACAAGCAGTCCCAACCGACTCAGGCTCCACAGTACACAAGTTCCAGGTTCAAAGTCCAAGCTCACAGCCACCAAGGTCAGAAGACCGGTCCAAGATCAAAAAAAAACGCAGAGCACGAACAGACACAACCTTCCTAGTGCTAGCTAAGAACTAAACTGGGGGATGACGGGTATTCTCGTACCGGGTGGGAATAAGGGGAGACTATTCAGGCCATGACCTGGTCTATGGCGCCCCACTCCTGCCAACACCCCCTTATATGGACACAACCAAATTTTGGCTAAAATTAGGCTAGCTAAGGGCTTTTCCACAATGTCATACCATCGGTAATGTGTTTTGAGAAAACAAAAGCGCTGCCGACACCTAATACTTAATTACTTTTGCACATCTGGGAGGCAATTCCCTGCACCTCAAGCAGATCTAGCCCCAAAATGAACTATCACGGCTATTCTCTCTCCTGCTGTGGTGTACATGCATTAAAGGCCCACAACCGCCATCACTGTTAAGAGATACACTTCTGTAACAGATGGTTATGAAACGCTACACACAGGTCTAGCTATGGTTCATTTAGACACAGGACAATCCAGTTCAGCACATATCATCCTAATATCAAGTAACCTGACAATAACTCCACTCTGTTTTATAAAGACAACGGTATCAGTATGAGAAACAGCTAAAAATAAACTGACACGCAGCATACGTAAGTGCAATTACGTGTGTGTGTTTGCTGCATGTCCCAAAACTGCCGTTAAAGTTTATTAGCTGTGTGGACAAGGCATAATAAACACAAATGGTGCTGAAATGTGTCTTCAGATTTACGTGTAATGATACTTTAAGTGCATGAGTGTGCATATGTACGTTTACATGGGCATGCACGCTAGGTTCAGACTGTCATACAATCAGCTCATCTTTGAGAAAAACACCTATTTAGCACACTGCAGAAATCCCTTAGCTCATTCAGCCCGACAGCCGTATTTTCCAAATTTTGCAGGCATCATCTAATGACTATGCACCAGTTGCAGGAGATGGATCGACCATGATAATTCAAGGGCAGTGCCAGATTAGCTTGGCACCTGTCGGCGCCAAGCTAATCTCTCACTACCCTTGAATTATCATGGTCGACCCATCTCCTGCTGTAGTGCGTCAGGGCTGAATGGGTTAATGCATGTCTGTACAATAAAACCTTAGAAAAAAATTTTCTTTTACCTGCGAAGACTCCTGAGATGAAAGTGCCAATGAGAGGCGTTTTGAAGCGAGGACTGATGATAGCCATGAAGCGAAAAATGAGGCCATCTGATCCCATGGCATAGAGTACTCGGGGAAGAGGAAACATGGCACCCAGCAAACTGCAAAAAGAAAAATATTTTGTCAGTGGGCCATAAGGTAAAAAAACAAACAAACAATCAAAAAAAAAAACAGTGATCCAAGCGTATGTTTGTTCATGTTTGGTGGAAGTTTTACTTTGTTGATTCACACTGAGTCAGTTAACCTCTAGATATTCATTTTCTCTAAAAGGTATTTTTTCGAAAAATACTTACCAATGACATGACTTTATGGAAGTGTCTACTACTTATTCAATTCTAGCCTAAGAACCCATTGTGTTACCACACAACCCGGGAGGCACTCGGGGAACCCCGAGAGGGGCCGAGAGTTGTCTCCCGTTACTGCCCATCCGGTTCCGAGTCACGAGGTGACTAACCAGTCAGGATACTTAGCTCACCAGCGGCAAGCGGGGCAGGTGGGAGGGTCATCCGAGTCATGTCATCGGTAAGTATTTTTCGAAAAAATACCATTTAGAGAAAAATGAATTTGTTTCTTCAAAAACATTACCGATGACATGACTTTATGGAAGAATTGCGATAAGGAGGAGGGTGCCACGCCTCAGCACCCCTTCAGGGCTAAATAGAGCCATCCTCCCTGCCACAAACTCCCAACAACCCCAGCTAGGTGTATACCTATGGTGCCTGTGGCGCCAGGAGGGAGTGTTGCACCACAGTGATGTCCCCCACCAGTGCGAGGTTGTCTCGCTGGCCTGCCAGATCCTGGAGGTAGAAGCAGGCGAAGGTAGATTCTGCCCGCCAGCCCACGGTAGCCACGATGTCTACGACAGCGCAGTTCCAGTTGAACACGACGCTCGTGGACATGGTGCGTACCTCGTGTGCACGTATCTTTAGCCTCTTCGCTCCCTGTGAGGAGGGGTCCTGGTAGGCGGACCGTATGACTAAGCGTCACCAGGAAGAGATCGTCTGGGCTGTTATGTCAGTTCTGCCGGGCTTAAAGGCAGAAGAGGCGTAAGCGTCCTCTCCGGACGGCTTTGGTTCGGCGTAGGTACACGACGTAGGGCTCACACAGGATCTTGTTGCCTGGTCTCCTGGGGGAAGCTCGTCCCTCTCAGCGGCCGTAAGGTGAACACCTGTGGCGCGGTCAAAGGAGACCTGGTCGTGGCAATGAAGACAGGGTCCGTAAGCAGCTGTACGGAACCAGCCGCTCGAACTGCAGGCAGGCAGGGCGCGCTAACAGCGCGTGTAGCTCGCTAACTCAGGCCGCCATGGCAAGTGCCAACAGGAAGCATGTCTTACGTCACATCCGCAAAGCGGGCCAAAGGCAGCGGTTCGAATCGGGCAGAATTCAGCCAAGTCAGTACCCAGGGTAGGTCCCAGCGAGGAATGAGCGATCGGGGCACTGGACGCTGCAGGCCGAAATGAGTCGTAAGGTCGGCGATGTCTTTACAGGCGCCGGGGTCCGGGCGGCTGAGGTGCCGGTAGGTGTCGGCAATCAAGGACAACCTGATGGTTATCGGGGGCCAATCCTTGGTCTCCGAAGAGCCAGAGGAAGAAGTCCGCGAGCTGGGGGTTAGTTAGGTCGGTGGGGGCGAGGCGATGGTCGTCGCACCAGAGCACAGTACTCGCTAATTTCCCTCGTAGACGTGTCGTGTCGAGGGTTTGCGGGCTGTAGCGATAGCTTCTACTGCTGCACTCGAGAAGCCTCTAGCGGCGAGGGCCTGCCGCACAACCTCCAAGCGTGAAGGAGTAGGCACTCCGGGCACGGGTGGAACAGCGATTGTCGCGGTTGCTTGAGCATTGTGCGGGGTGCGGGAAGCAGCAGTGGGGGGTCCGTGGCGAGGCTGAGAAGGTCGGTGGTCCTGGACCGGTTCCAAGAGAACGGGGCGCCCAGTAGGACGACCGCATTGCATCCCCGAAGCTTGAGGAGGACTTGTGGACGAGGACTGTCGGGGGATACGCGTACGCAATGAGTCCGTCCCATGGGATGGACAGTGTGTCGACTGATCAGGCCAGAGGGTCTGGGATCAGGGAGACAAATAGGGGAAGCTGGTGATTCCACCTCATGGCGAACAGGTCGACCATTGGCGTCTCCCATTGCGCGCAGATCATCCGAAAGAAGTCCTGGCATAAGTCCGTGTGTAGCACCTGGCCGCGTCGGGAGAGCGAGTGGCCAACACATTCAGGTGGTCGGGGATGTGTCGTGCACGGAGGGTAATGTTGCGGTCCTTGCACCAGCGCATCAGACGACAGAGGAGCACGTGGGGTGAGCGTGTCCCGCCCTGTTTCTGGATGTAAACCACCACTGTCGCATTGTCGGAAGGACGAGCAGTTCCTGGGGACTGAGTTGTTCCTCCCACGCGATGAGGGCTTGCCAGACTGCTTGTAGCTCCAACCCATTGATGTGCTTGTCCGTGAGCTCCGGAGGCCAGGGGCCAGACGTCGTGAGGAACCGCAGTAGCAGGCGGGCTCCCCAACCAGTAAGACTTGCATCGCCACACAGGGAGAGTCGAGGAGGCGGAGCGGTCCGGGGGACTCCCGAAGTGAGCCACGACATGTCCATCCAACGCAGGAGATGGGGGCGAATCAACGGAGACACAGGTACCATGGCGGTCAGATCTCCTGAGGTGCAGCTGTAGCGGCCGGGCGTAGAGACGACCGAGGGGGAGAAGATCCGCCGCCGCAAAGACCAAACCAAGGAGCTGAAGCCAGATTCTGGCGGAGGCTGCGTCCTGCTGGGCTACCTGGCCGGCTAGGCGGCCAACTTAGGATCTGTGGCTCTGGCAACGCACCCTGTAGAGGTCAAGGCGAACTCCATGCCGAGATGGACGAAGAGACGAGAAGGAGCGAGGTCCGACTTACCTGTGTTAACTTGGAACCCCAACCGTGACAACAGCCGTCTCAGTGCATCCCTGTCCGATGTCCGGTGGCCTCCAATCGGTTGCGCAGGAGGCGGTCGTCGAGGTAGTTTGGCATCGGGCAAGAAGACGGCTGCCGCGCCTTGGTCACCACTGCATCCATGATGCGGGTGAAGACCCATGGGCTGAGGTTGAGACCGAACGGCAGCGCCCGAAAATGGTAACTACTCCATCGCAGGTGAAACGGAGATACTTCCTGGAGGCCAGGCATATGGGGACCTGGAGATAAGCGTTGGAAAAGTCCAGACTGATAGCTTAGTCCATGGGCTGTACGGCGGGGCCTGAGTCCGCAGGGTGAGAACCACGGCCTAGTGGGCGGCCTGAAGCGATGTGGAGGTGTCTTACGAGGCCAACGGTCCGAGATGTATCCTTCGGTCTGCCCGGTCGCACCGCAGAGCAGAGGCCACCCAGGGGAGCACGGCGCAGCTGAGTCCTCAGCACGGGGGGTATTCCGCGGCAGGCCAGCAAGACGGCATCCCGACGCCACAGGTCGCAGCCGGAGGCGGCAGCCATGGCGTTGACCGACAAGAGATACGCTGCCCAGACGGCAGCTTCCGCGAGAGCTAGTAGGATTCCGAGGAGGGGAGTCAAGTAGGGGAGCCAGGCGTCCTTGAAGCGGCGGACGAAGGCTTGGGTCAGGAGCTCCAGAAATCTCACACAGGCTAGAGTGTTACGGACGAGCGAGGCAATCCAGTCCAACCGCAGAGCCGGGCGCGGATACACAGCAGGCAGAGGGCAGACGAACGCCTGGGAAAGTCCCGAGTACCAGTCCTGATGAAGGCAATGTCGAGTCCGGCTGGACACCTATGAACGGAGAAGAATTCGGAGTCCCGGGAACCCGACAGGTCACGAAAGCCGGGAGGCTGCGGCAGGGACAAGAACTCTTCCCCTGTCTTCCAGCGTCCACCAGCGCAGGATCCTCCTCTTGAGTGGGGGGGGAGACGGTGGGCAGTCAACCGCGGGAAGCGTGGTGGTGATGAGATGAGCACTTCATCCAGGGCCAGCACGGTGTCCGTACGCGACGAAGAGGCCGGCTTGCGGGAACCAAGGAGGTGGAAGGGGGAGAGCGACAGCGTCTGATAGACCTGGAGTGGCGTGAGGGCACTGAACTGCCCGAAGTCCTCGAACGGGTGGGCAAAGGTCTCTCCGAGCCGGGCTCAATGAGGCAGGCTCTCCGCCGGCGAAGCGACTCCCCGTAAGAGTCAGCGGGCTTTTGGAGACGAGCAAGGACTGACAGTGGACATGGGACGGCGCGTGGCGCGCCTCTCCGAGCCGGGCTCCATGAGGCGGGCTCTCTGCCGACAAGCAGCTTGTCCTGGCGGGCTCCCTCCAGGAAGCGATCACATTGATAGCAGTCCTGCTCTGAGGGCGAGGCTCCTGCCCCAAGTCGTCAGACGCGTGGGTAAAGGTCTCTCCAAGCCGGGCTCAATGAGGCGGGCTCTCTGCTGGCGAAGCGACTCCCCGTAAGAGTCAGTGGGCTTTCCTGGAGACGAGCGGGGACTGACAGCGGACATGGGACGGCGCGTCTCTCCGAACCGGGCTCAGTGAGGCGGGCTCTCTGCCTGTCAGTAGGCTATATCCGGGCGGGCTCCCTCCTGGGAGCGATCGCGTTGAAAGCAGTCCCACTCAGAGTGCTAGGCTCTCGCGTCCGGTGTGGCATCTTTTCTATAAGGTCGGTGCGGTCTCGCGTGGTCAGTACGCAGGGCACGGGGGATGGTGCCTCGACTGGATTCGGATCACACACAGGTGCCGGTCGCTCGCGTCTGTACACTCCATAACTGCGACCAGCGCAGCTCAGGCCAGGTGGAGCAGGTGTCGCAAGCGTTTTCGCAGGCGCATCCGGTGCAGGGGAGACAGACCTGTAGTAATCTAACGGCCACTGGAACCCTCCGCATTGCGTGCAGGTCATCAACAGGTCACTGCAACACACAACACACCCGAAAGCACGCGGGCGAGGGCCTGTGGGACCCCGCCCTGGTAAGGCTAGCCTTCGCAACACAAAAAGGCACAAAACAGCGAGGTACAAGCCTGTCAGTAAGCATCTGGGCCTGCAATATCCATCCCCATAAAGCTAGTGGGCGCGGGCACGGGGGGCCCCACCAAGCTAAGGCAAGCATACTACATTTGCGACATTGCGTCTGCGAATGAAGACAAGTAGCGGCTAATCTCTCTGTTTGTCCATTTTGCCAAAGGGTATTTACCCGAAATATTAATAAATTGTATTGTACCCGCCTTTTCCAAGCGTGCTTCTTTCTCCGTTGGGTACCTCCCTGCATTCCACACGCTTGGCAGTCACCCTTTTGGTCTGGAGAGCATAGTGGGCGCGGGCACGTGGGGCCCCGCCAAGCTAAGGTGAGCATACGACGCATCATGTACAACAAAACTCAAGCATATCACGACAGGTACAGGCATGAAGCAAGCGTCTGGCACAGTAACATTACCAACGTAATGGCGACAGGGCGCGGGCAGGTGGGGCCCCGCCAAGCTAAGGCGAGCATATGACGCATTATGTACGACAAAAGTCAAACATGTCATGACATATACAGGCATGAAGTGTTTGGGGCGGTCCGTGGCGCAGTGGTTAAGGTGCCTGCCACCAATGTCAAAGGTGCGAGGTTCGTTTTCTCCTCTGGTAAGTGTCACCGTTAATTCGGGCGGACCGTCGGGGGTTCTTTCTCCGGGTACTCCGGTTCTTCCACCCCCACCCACCCCCCACACTTTGGTACCGGTTTCAGGCCACTTTACAAATTTCAAATACAAGCGATCGAAAATCTCTGTAACTTCAGTAGCTGAACTGGCCCTTCGTCTGTCTTGTACTGTGTTTGTCTTAAATGGCGTAAATCCGTGTTGTTACGTGAGTGTGTGTGTTGGGTTTCAGTTCGTGGCGCTTTGAGTCGATTGCCCAAAAATTGAGAAAAAGTGCCTATATAATAACGGTATTATTATTATTATTATAAGCAAGTGTCTGGCACAGCAACAATTCCCAACGTAATGGCGACAGGGCGCGGGCACGAGGGGCCCCGCCAAGCTAAGTGAGCCATGGATGCATAACGTATCCCCACAAAACACACAAGGTACAAGCCAGCAAGCAAGCACCAAATCTTGCCACACCAATCAGCTGAAAGGTGAGTGAGCGCGGGCACGTGGCCCCGCCAAGCTAAGGGGAGATTTTGTCGCGAAAGTTACAGCGAAGATGAAGACTGTCTTCGTTCCTGCTCGCACCGGCGCCCAGCCTGGGAGCTGGCCGAGGGCCAACCCAGCTACCATAGCTTTCCGCCGGAGCAGGAACGGGGGAAGAAACGTCCATAACACCCACGGGGCGAACGCGGCCGAAGTCCCAGCAAAGCTCACCGAGCAGCCCAACAACCCAAGATGCAGGAGAGGGCAGCAGCTAACGATGAGGGGACCAGCAGACCCACACAGGGCACAGGTAGGGCCGACGAAGTAGAAGTCGAACAAGAAGCCAAGTGTCTGGAAGACCTGCGAACCGGTCAAAAGTTTCAAAGTCCATAGGCTAGAGCAAACACGTCTGAACAGCCCTGAAAGTCTAAAATTTTGCCTACCAGCCTTTGGCTAGTAACTTCCAAGTTTTACTAGCCAAACTGAAAATGTTACTAGCCAAAACTGAAAATTTTACTACTGAAAATAGCCCCCCAACTCAACAATATAATGTACCGCAAGTGTTTGACGCCCAATGTTAGAGAGTGTTTTCTGCCCAGAGGCATTGAAAACAAATATTTGAACAGACAATCATAACCAAGTTAATGTTTATGTCCCGACTTCAGGCTTTTGATAGTATCAAGTGGAGAAATAACTGACAAAGTCCCCATGTGAACTGTGGTGGGATTTTTTTATTTATTTATTTTTTGTAATTAGAGCTGGGCTTCTGTTTGCACAACAGGTTAAAGGTCTGTAGATGCCCAGGTATCAATGTTAGAGGGTACACAGACCCCCATCCCAGCCGCATTATAGAGGGTCCGCAGATTTATTTAAGAAAAACTGCATCATCTGTAGGTTCCTTAAAATAAATTATCCCCACCCGGGTCTGCCCTGGGGGACTTGGGTGGGGTTAACTACATTTTAGTTCCCAGGGTCACCCTGGTCAGACCAACAGGGGTGGGTTTTTCCCTATATTCTGGGGCATGTGTTTCTGTCTACCCTTGCTCCATTGACCTGTATTTGTCTTTTTAAAACTCTCCCCTGAACTGTCTGCACTGCCTGTAGCTCTTGATATTGGATGTGTGTTGCTAAATGGTCTTAGCTTTATTTAGACCCCATGGCGTAGGTTTATTTAACGTATTCCACCGGCTGGCGACATACAATCAATATTCTGTTTCTTTCTTTTTTTTCACAAGCAGTGCAGGCACGTCCTGAGAAAGCCTTGTTGCTGTTGGGATGATAAACAATGTACAATCAATCAATCATTAAAATAAATTATCTAATTTCGCTCTCTTCTCTTTAAATTTGTTGTGACAGTGTGTGTGTGTCCTTTCCATGATACTGATTCTTTAACTGGTGAGCTATCACGCAAAAGCCTGTCTCCCTCGCTCTCTCACACACAGAAAAACATATATCTATTTATTTATTTGTATGATCGTTTGATAATGTATTGTAACAGAGAATATAGCGTTTTCTGCTGAACGCGGCAGATTGACAACCAAAGTGTGACTTGTCTAAACTCTGTGTGTGTGTGTGTGTGTGTGTGTGTGTGTGTGTGTGTGTGCGTGTGTGTGTGTAAACTGATGTACTTCAAAGTTTGTTTCAACCCGTTTAACCACTCAGAAAGACGTGTTTCTCCAATTTTTGCCTAATAACTGTGTACCAGAAGATGGATCGACCACGATTTTTTAAAAAAAGACAAACTTATTTCTGTTCAAATTTCTGGACTTGCTTTTTGAGTTTGCCTCAGTGCTCATTGCGCATGCCATTCGAGTGCCGTCGTGCTTTAGCCATGGAAATACACTCAGCACAGCCATGGACTCTGAAAACTGTGTCGTAGCGGCGGTGCCACACACGGCCCAGGGGTAGCATTTCTGGTACTGTCGCTTGTCGATGGAGATGGTGATGTCGAAGTGCAACTTTCTTCTTAGCGATTATCAAGATCAGACGGTACCAGATTGAAGAATCCGAAGCATTCCAGCTCTTCCTTTGCTTTTTCTCCGCCAACGGTACAACTTCGTTCTAGATCGAAAGCGAAACGCATGATGCCGTATCCCATAATAGTATGTACGGTGACGTCACAGCAAGTAACGCGTTCAACATGTAGCGCGCACTTTGTAATAACATGCTGACACCACACATAAACTAACAGTTTGCCCGCCCTGTTACACTCGCACGGACCCCGGCGTCGGGTCGATTCTGAACGCAGCCGCGACTGAGCGAGCCGCTAAACGAACCAATTCGTCACTAAAAATAGAACGACTGTCAACGCCCGCTGTTATGGTACGCACGTGTTCGGCTTAGAGGCGACTCACGGTGCTGTCAGGTCACGCGCCGGCTGGCAGTTAGCAGTTGGATTGAAAAATGCATGAGCGCACTGGCATTTGGCGAGTGGGTATTTTTTTTTTACTCGCCAAATTTTTTTTTTACTCGCCATGGCGAGTAAATTACTCGCCATTTTCAGGGCTGCTGAATGGTGTGAGCCTAAGTAGACTGACTGGTTAGTCACCTCATGACTCGGAACTGGATGTGCAGTAATGGGAGACAACTCTCTGCCCCTCTTGGGGTTCCCCGAGTGCCTCCCGGGTTGTGTGGTAACACAACGGGTTCTTAGGCTAGAATTGAGTAAGTACAGTGGAGTCCGCTTAACACGAATTTCTGGGGACACGGAAAATCACTTCATGTTAAACGTATTTCGTGTTAACCAATATGGCCTCAAAATTGATCACGGCGCTCAAGGAGAAAGTGTGTAAGAGATGTGTGCGTGAATGAGTACGAGGTTAAAAGTGCACATTATCGTACGTTATATGCATACCTTCAGCTCGCTAGGAAAACACGTAAACGTGTTCAGCTCGCATATTTAATGTAAAATCCATCAGGTAAAATCCTTAGTAAGTTACAATCCATCAGGTAAAAGCAACACGGGCTGAAGTTCAATCCCGCATCGGTAAAAGGGTTGTGTTGGTACACGAATGATGCAAACAACATGAATACAGTTCAGAAACGCTAGCCAATGAGAAGACGGATTACAACAGCCGAAGGCTATTCAGCCAATCACAGACTAGAGTTCGCTCTGATCTGTCGTGTACTACAGCTCGAGAGTGAAACATGAATTGGTTTTTGGTGAATGGAATCTGTGTTTGTGTTAAACAGGTGAATAATAGTGAAATTGCCCTGGTTGGGAACCGAAACAAGCTTCGTGTAAAGCGAAAATTTGTGTTAAGCATTTTGTGTTATCAGTGAAATTTTAATACAGAATAAGAAGGCTGTCGGCCGGGAATGCAAAATCGGTTCGTGTTAACCGGAAATTCGTGTAAAGCGAGTTCGTGTTAACTGGACTCCACTGTAGTAGACACTTCCATAAAGTCATGTCATCGGTAATGTTTTTGAAGAAACAAATTATTGGAATTGCAGCATCGCAAATATGCACTGGATAGACTCGCGCCTAGGTATATTCACATTCAGATAAGACTGATGCCAGTTGAGCAGATTCGGGTTCTGTAGTTTTAAACAAAAATACAGCAAAGTTGACCGCTTCAGCAACACTATCATGCGACGTCAAACCTTATGAATTCTATGCACATGGTGACATTATGTATACAATGTCATTTAGCCCTTATCATTCGGAATACATCAGTGTGTGAAGCAAGTTTGACTAATATAGTTCAAGGGTAGTGCCAGAATAGCTTGGCGCCTCTACCAAGCTATTCCAGCACCACCCTTGAACTAAAGCCATTGGTTTATATCCTTATCTTAAGTACTATAATGTAGCTTCATATGGCAGTGTACAAATTTGAAGCTTTTAGCCTCAGTATGATATGGGTTAGAGTAGAATGTGTTGACATGGGAGACTATCCCACTGAGTGAGGCATAATTCCCGCTCAGTGTGTTATGACCGAGGCATAATTACCTCAGTGGGTTACAAGTTTCTGTACTTTCTTACTTGTTCAGATGTATCCCAATAATAAATATCTCTGTGCTCATTTTCACGAAAGGAATGTAATAAAACCAGACATAGCAGTACAGACACACAACCAATGCTTTTAGACAATGACAGTGAATGTATTAAAAATGTATTTCCTATCCTCTACTGTTAGAAATTGATCAATTTATCTTCGACAGCAGGCACACTAACGAAAAAGGTACCAAACAACTTTAATACATGTATATCTACCTGGTAGAGAGTCCACACAGAGCGCCGACAGCAATGATATAGCGAGCCACTCCCCATCCCTCCCGCTGAAAGATGAATGGCAAGGGGGCATTGATGTCAACCAGATAGTACGGGCACATGAGGGTCACGACAGCCGAGATGCCACAGTATGCAAAGCTGATGACCAGCAAGGCCACAACGATGCCGATAGGGATGGACTTCTGTGGGTTTTTGGTTTCTTCCCCTGCAGACAGATGGCAGAACCTGTTTTGAGTACCCTTAACACATTACATCGTGAGGCTGATTTTTTTTTTTTTAATTTGCTTATTGTCCTATGAAGGGCTACATTACAGATTAGGAGAGAGATAGATTAACCATTTTAGTTCAAGGGTGGTGCCAGAATAGCTTGGCGCCTGTGGCGCCAAGCTATTCTGGCACCACCCATGAACTGTCAGAGTAAATTATTTTGAAGCAATGGCATATCAGTATAATAAGGGTTAAAACTGCCATGTCAAAGTGACCATAGGTTGATACGCAGTAGAGGTCATTCTGGCATGTTAAAGTAGAACCTGTTTTGAGTGGCTGCCCTTATGAGAGATCAGCTGTCATTAAACCATTACCTCCTGATGCTGATTTTTTTAAATTTGTTTATTGTCCTATGAAGGCTACATTACAGACTAGGCGATAGATCAACCATTTTAGTTCAAGAGTGGTGCCAGAATAGCTTGGCGCCTCAGGCGCCAAGCTATTCTGGCGCCACCCTTGAGCGGTCATAGTCAAATTAATTTCAAGTAGTGGTTTACCAGGATGCAAAGGGTGAAAGAGATAGATTGGCTGTCACCACACTCATCATTAATGAAAGGTGACACTTTCTGCCCTTCAAGAATTCTCATGAGAGAGCACAGCTGTTTTTTTAAGATCACTTTCCTTCTGTCATTGTTGCAAAATGTGACAACCTTTGGATTCATCCCTTGTGGCGATGTGAAACTCAAAATGATGCCGGCTATTGCCCAAATGTTTACAAGAGCGTCCATCCTCGCCTCCGTTACTGCCAAGCGCTTGAACCACAAAGTGGCGGGCCTTCGGGGCAGAGACAACATGCCTTTGTCACACACTTAAACAGGTTAGTATCAAATGGGTGGGAGGTGTATTAGAAGTTGTAGCCTCTGTAAATGATGACTTGTAGTAACACGGGAAAGAATCTGTGGGAATATGTGTGATTACCAACCTGTTGTTGCAATGCAGTCAAAGCCAACGTATGCATAGAAACATGTGGCCGCTCCAGACATCATGCCTGAAAATCCAAATGGTAGGAAACCTCCACTGCCTGCACCACTAGGAACCTGCACAAACATATATACACGTGCACAGGAATGGACCCTGGTAGTGCAAGGTGAACTATACAAGTACATTCCAGTCATAACAAATAAACTAAACATGATAGTTCAAGGGTAGTGAAAAGTGAGCTGCAAGTACATTCCTGCTATGAAAATTAACTCATTGGAGAAGTGCCGCCTCTGGATACGCGGCTTATACCACGTATCCAGAGGCAGCATGTCACCAATGAGTTAATCGAACATAATAGTTCAAGGGTGGTGTCAGCTGCCTGTTAGTTCAATGGTAGGGCCGGGTCAGCTTGACGCCTGAAGGTGCCAAGCTGACCTGGCACCACATTTGAACTGTCCTGGTGAATCCACTATTTCCGTGTTGTCAGCATTGACTTGTAAACAAATGCTCACATCTGATGCTGGTAGTTCCCAGTTACTGAGCTTAGCCTTGAAAAGGCCACAGATGATGACGTAGGCGATGACAAACAGGTTGACACAGGTGAATATGTTGTTGAATCGCGTCGACTCTTTCACGCCAATGGCCAATATACCTGCAGATAAATTGATGAGAATGTCAATATACAAACGACTTTGCTTGTAACAAAATCAAAGAAAGTCTGACATTGACCCTTGCAGGCCTGAAGGAGGTCATACTATCCCATTACATCCTGTGGCTGATTTTTTTTTAAATTGCTTATTGTCCTATGAAGGCTACAGTACAGATTAGGAGATAGATCAACCATTTTAGTTCAAGGGTGGTGCCTCAGGCGCCAAGCTATTCTGGCACCACCCTTGAACTATCATAGTCAAATTTATTTCAAGCAATGGGTGTATCAGGATGAAAAGGGTTAAACATAAAGGGAAAGGCAAGTCTGACCAACAACTGAGCTAAACCTACATTTCTTATCAAGAGGAAACGTAAATCAAGGAGAACATCTCCATACGTGCTTTCATTTAGAATAATGTGTTGATAATGCAGCCAGAGCAGATGATGCGCCATACCATGTTTGTGCGCTTGGAGATGTCATAACACCACAAAGCTTGCGTTTGCTTGCATCCTTGCTTTTTATAGCCACATAACTGTTTTCTTGTCAACAAAGCTTGTGTTGATTATTGTCAGGATCTTGAAGGTGTCAATGTTGAGCAAGGCAGCTATATTGCTGCAGAATGTGCCTTCAAAGCAATCAAGTTTGAAGTGATCTGCACTCTACCAGTATAGTCACATCACCATCTGCTAGAAATTGGTCTGCTAACTCATTCAGCCCAATGCACGTATTTCCCAAATTTTGGAGGCATCATCTAATGACTAGACACCTGTTGCAGGAGATGGATCAACCATGACAGGCGCCAAGCTAATCTGGCACTACCCTTGAATTATCATGGTCGATCTATCTCCTGCTGTAGCGCGTCAGGGCTGAATGGGCTAAGGATGTGCGTGCTACATGTCACCCACCAGTCCAAAAAATTGGTGAAACAAACTTCATTTTCTTGTTACCAGGGGGTTTTGAGGAGGAAGAAGTAGCAAAGCCACAGTTATGGATAAGTACTGGAGGCTTCATTTATTGTCAGACTAGCCTCTGTATCCTGAATGCCCACCCACAATGGTCAGTGCATAAAACCCCTGCTTCCAAGAACTCGTAGTGTTTTTCTAGAGGTTCCAATCACACTTTTTCTAAGTTTATTTAGCCTTTGGTGAAATGTGAATATTTCAATAAAAGATCTGGTAATCGACACACGTAAATGTGCACGCACACACGCACCAGTTTCACCAGTCAAAAAGTTGTGCCAGATTCTCAGGCTGATCTGGCATTACCCTTGAAGAATCATGACCAATCCTTCTGCCACTGATGTGACATAAGAATGAATGATGTAAACAAAACAAGACAGCATAGCTAAACTGTTACAAAGTGTGTGATGGCAGAAGAGAAATGTATTTTTCTCTAAAATGTATTTTTTAAAAAAATACTTACAGCTGACATTACTATTAGGAAGATAATCTTAGCTTACCAATTTCAGCCTAAGAATCCATTGTGTACGTACACAACCAGGGAGGCGACTCTAGGGCGCCGTAACCAGGGACCATGAGTGGTCTCCCGTCCCTCCCCATCCGGTCACGTGTCCAGTGAGCTTAGCTTACTGGCGGCAAGCGGGGCAGGCGGGAGGGTCCTTCGAGTATGTCATCGGTAAGTATTTTTCGAAAAAATACATTTTAGAGAAAATTCATTTTTCTCTAAAAGGTATTTTTTCGAAAAATACTTACCGATGACATGACTTTATGGAAATGTCTACTTCTAGCTCAATTTTAGCCTACTTACCCGTTGTGTGCCCACACAACCCGGGAGGCACTCGGGGAACCCCCCTAGAGGGGCCGAGAGTTGTCTCCCGTTTCCCGCCTTACCGGCTCCGGTCACGAGACCGGCCAGTTTTTTCTGATACTTCGCTCGAAAGCGGCAAGCGGGGCAGGAGGGAGGGTCCTCCGAGTCATGTCATCGGTAAGTATTTTTCGAAAAAATACCTTTTAGAGAAAAATGAATTTGTTTCCTCAAAAACATTACCGATGACATGACTTTATGGAAGAATTGCGATGAGGAGGAGGGTGCCGCGCAACTCTTAATGGTAAACAGCGCCATCCTCCCAGTCGCAACCTCCCGACAATTTTAGCGAAGTGCATAGATAGGCGCCGGTGGCGCCGGGAGGGAGTGTTGCGCCGCGGCGATGTCCCTCACTAGTGCGAGATTCTCTCTTTGGCCTGCCAGGTCCCTGAGGTAGAAGCGGGCGAATACAGATTCAGTCTGCCAGCCCACGGCTGCCACGATGTCCTTGACAGCGCAGTTTCGGTCAAATGCGAGGCTCGTGGCCATGGCTCGTACCTCATGTGCGCGAACGAATGTGCAGCCTCTTCGCTCCCTGCGGGGAGATATCTTGATACGCGGAGCGTATAACCCAGCGGAGCCAGGACGAGATCGTCTGGGCTGTTATGTCATTCCTGCTGGGTCTCAGAGGTAGGAAGAGGCACGAACGCCCTCTGCGGAAGGCTTTAGATCGTCGCAGATAAACTCTAAGGGCGCGCACGGGATCCTGTTGCCTGGTCTCCTGAGACAGAGGGTTGGTTCTTAGCGGCCGTAAGGTGATAACCTGAGGTGCCGTCAGAGGAGACCTGTTCTTGGCCAGGAAGGCAGGGTCAGTGAGGAGTTGAACAGACCCATCCGCTCGGAACTGTAGGCAGGTAGGCCGCGCCGAGAGTGCGTGTAGCTCACTCACCCGAGAGGCGGTAGCAAGGGCCAGCAGGAAGCACGTCTTCGTGTCACATCTGCGAAACGGGCCAAGGTAAGGGTTCAAATCTGTCAGAATTTAACCACGTTAGCACCCAGGGCAGGTCCCAGCGGGGAAGGAGTGAGCGGTGTGTTGGGCGCTGGATGCCGAAGTGACCCATAAGGTCGGCTAAGTCTTTGCAGGCGCCCGGGTCTGGGTGTCCAAGGTGTCGATAAGTGTCAGCGATCATGGACAGGTAACCCCTCACGGTGATGGGGGCCAGGCCTAAGTCTCGAAAGAGCCAGAGGAAGAAGTCCGCCCGCTGAGGATTAGTCAGTTCCGTGGGTGACAGGCCGTGCTCAGAGCACCAGGAACACAGGACTCGCCACTTTCCCTCGTAGACTCGGATGGTGGAAGGTCTGCGGGCCGAAGCGATCGCCTCCACTGCTGCACCCGAGTAGCCTCTAGCTCCGAGGGCTTGCCGCACAACCTCCAGGCGTGAAGGAGGAGCCGCTCCGGGCAGGGGTGGAACAGCGGCTGACGCGGTTGCTTGAGCATGGTGCGTGGGGCGGGAAGCAGCAGGGGCGGGTCCGTGGCGAGGCTGAGAAGGTCGGTGGTCCAGGAGCGGTTCCAGGCGAACGGTGCAACTAACAGCAAGACCGCCGAGCATCCCCAAAGCTTGAGAAGGACTTTGGGTACGAGAACCGTCGGGGGGAAGGCGTAAGCCACCAGGCCGTCCGAGGGAATGGAGAGTGCATCGACCGCCCAGGCAAGTGGATCGGGAATCGGGGAGACGAAGAGCGGCAGCTGATGGTTCCACCTCGTGGCGAACAAGTCGACCTGGGGAGTCTCCCACCGGGAACAGATCATCCGAAAGATGTCCTGCCGAAGGGTCCATTCCGTGTGCAGGAGCTGGCCGCGGCGAGACAGCGAGTCGGCTAAGACATTCAGGTGTCCGGGGATGTCGGGCTCGAATGGTAATACCCCGGTCCTCGCACCAACGCAACATCCGGTAGAGGGGCCTACAAAGGTCGGGAGCGAGTGCCACCTTGTTTCTGGATGTAAGCCCCCATAGTCGTGTTGTCCGAGAGGACGAGTAGCTCCTGGTGTCTGAGGAGATCCTCCCAGAACTGCAGGGCTTGCCACACAGCCTGCATCTCCAGCCAATTGATGTGAGTGTGCGCTAAGTCCGCGGGCCAGGGCCCCGAAGTCGAGAGGAACCGAGGAAGGAGATGGGCGCCCCACCCAGTGAGGCTGGCGTCGACACAAGCGAGGTCTGGGGTGGAGGGGCGGCCAGGGGAACTCCCGACGCTAGCCACGAGTGGTCGGTCCACCGACGAGGATGAGGCAGCAGCATCTGGGGCACCGGAACCAACGTCGTTAAGTCGCCTGACGACGGGCGCCAATGGAGTAGGAGATGCAGCTGGATCGGCCGGGAGTAGAGACGACCTAGGGGGATAAGGTCCGCTGCGGCGTTCAGCAGGCCCAAGCTGGAGCCAGACTCTGGCGGGGGCCACGTCCTGTCGTGCTAACTGACCGGCTAGGTCCGCAATCCTCTGGATCCGGGGGGCTGGGAGGCGCACCGTGTTGAGGTCGGTCGCAAATTCCATGCCCAGGTGCACGAAGCGGCGGGACAGCAAGAGATCCGACTTGCCGTCGTTCACTAGGAAGCCCAAGTGTGCCAGAAGCAGTAGCAGCACATCCCTGTCCGACACGAGCGAGGTCTCTGACTGGTTGCGTAGGAGGAGGTCGTCTAGGTAATTCGACGTCGGACTGGAGGAGGACTGTCGGGCCTTGGCGACTACGGCGTCCATCAGCCGGGTGAACACCCAGGGGCTGAGGTGGAGACCGAACGGGAGCGCGCGAAACAGGTATACCACGCCGTCGATCGCAAAGCGGAGGAACTTCCTGGAGGCCTGGTGCATCGGGACATGCAGGTACGAATCTGAAAGGTCCAGGCTGACTGCGAAGTCCAGAGGCTGGACCGCGGCTTTCAGGGCTCGTGCAGTCTCCATCCGGAAGGAGGGGGCCGTAATGCACTTGTTCAGGGCCGAGAGATCGATCACCGGTCGCCATCTCCCTCCAGGCTGCGGAACGACGAACAAGCGGCTGTAGAAGGCTGGGGAGTAGGGGACGCGTACCACCTCCGTGGCGGCTTTCCTCATGAGGGAGGAGACCTCTCCCCGAAGAGCGGAGGCCTTCAACGGGTCGCTGGGGATCTCGGTCCAAAGGGGGGAGCGACGCAAAGGAGACGGGCTGCGAAAGGCGATCCGGAGGTCGGCCGAGACGGTGTCGCAAATCCAGGGGTCGTCGGGAAAGAGTGTCAGCCAATTTCCGCTGAAAAAGGCTAGCCTCCCACCGACCGGAGACCCCGAAGTGGTCGGTGGGGCCAAGGCTGGGGGGCAGTCAGGTAGCCCGCCCGCGACCCGGTCGCCGGGCGGGACGGGGCCAGGCAGGGACACAGGCCCTGGAGGGTCTAGGACGGCCAAGGCGGGGGCCTGCTCAGGGCCGAAGCAGGGCTGACGCAGCAGCGGGTCTAACCGACCGCGAGGCGCGACCCCTAGCCTGTCGGGAGGACGGAAAGCGGCAGGGAGGAGGAGCACTCACAGGCCAGCGGTCGGGGTTGGAGGCTCGAACGGATGACCAGGTGTCGCCGAAAAGCAGGGGGCCACCCAGCGGAGCACGACGAAGCTGCGCACGCAGGTCAGGTGGTATCCCTCGGCAGGCAAGCAGAAGTGCGTCTCGACGCATCAGGGCACAGTTGGCGGAGGCAGCCATAGCATTAACGGATGAGTGGTAGGCGGCTCGGTTGGCGACTTCCGCTGAGACGAGTAAATCCCCAAGGAGAGGCGTGATAGAAGGCTGCCAAGCGTCTTCCACACGACGAACCAGGGCTTGAGTGAGCAGCTCCAGGAACCCAGCGCAGGCTAAGGTGTTCCGCACCAGAGACGCAGTCAATCCAGGCCACGAGGGAAGGAACGGCGAAGGAGGGCGGAGCCGCCAGCTTGCGACACGGCCGGGGGGTCGATCGCAGGAAGAGGGATGGAGAAAGCCTGGGAATGACCGGCATACCAATCCCGCCGGAAGGCGATGTCCAGGCCAGCCGGCCAGCGACGATCGGAGAAGAACACCGGCTCTCGAGACGCGGGAAGTTGCAGGAGCGCTGAGAAGACATCGCGCAGCTCCTTAAATCCAGGCGGCTGGGGAAGCGACTTGAACCTCTTCACCTGACTCTCGGCATCCACAAAGGCCGAGACCTTCCTCTTCAGGGGGGGGAGAGGCTGGGCAGGAGTCCGCTGGCAGAGTGGCCGCGATGATCCTGGCGGTTTCATCCAAGGCTAGGAGGGTCTCCGCCCGGGACGACGACGGAAGGGACGAGGGGACATCATCACCGACGTCGGAGGGCGAAAGGGAGCGAGCATCCTCCTCCAACAGGGCTGAGACGGAGTCTTCGGGCAGCACGCTGAGGGCTTCTTCGTCCAGGGGGTGGCGAGAAGGCGGGTGAGGCACCAAGGAAGGTCGAAGCTTGGGCGGGGGCGCATCTCGAACCTCACGGGAAGCCCGGGCACGAGCCGGCAGCGACGACGGAGGCGGGGATCGCCGAGGCGACCGCGGGAAGGAGCGAGGAGGGGTCCTGTCCGGTGCGTGGCTTCTTCTGGGTGAAGTACGGCGGACAACCGAAGAGGAGTGCCGATCACGGGAAGAAGGTCGACGATGGCGGTGACGCGGCGAACGCATCGAACTGCGAAGGCGAGCGCGACCGAGCGCGCGCGCCGAGGAGTGGCGGGGGGAGCGGCGACGCTCCCGGCGGGGGGAACGATCCTTCCGGCGGCGCTCGCGGGCGAGCGCGAGTGTCTAGCACTGACGGTGGAACGGGAAAGGTCGGGGGCGCGACTGTGTCGCGTAGGTTGAGGCTGACGTCTCTCCTGGCCGGACTCAGTGAGAAGGGCTCTATGCCGGTGTACAGATCCTCCGGAAGGATCAGCGGGCTTATCGTGGAGAGAGAGAGGAGCAAGGCCAGTCAACGTGGGACGGCTCGTGGCGAACTGCTGCAGGCCGGGCTCAGTGAGGCGGGCGCTTTGCCGGCAAACAGACCCTCCGGAAGGGTCAGCGGGCGTGGCAGCAGTGGCAGTCCTCTGGTCAGCGAACAACGCAGAGTCCCGACGATCAATCCGTTCCGAGAGGCCGAGGCGAGGAAGAGCGGTCGTTACCACAGGGGCGACGTCAACAGGAGTGGGACGAGAGATAGCAGACGGAGGTCGCTCTCGCCGGAAAAAAACTCCAGAGGTCAGACCAACGGAACTCCGGCCAGGTCGCACAGACATCGCAGAGATGGTCGAGGCGCAGCCCGAGCAGGGGAGGCAGACCGCATGGTCGTCCGTCGGCCACTTGAAGTCGCCGCATTGAGCGCAGGTAAGCATTTGGTTCCTGCAACAGACAAAGAGCACAAGGTCGCAAAGGCAGACAAGGGAGCCTAGCCCCACACCAAGGTACTCCAAGCGCCGTGACCACCGGCGCGTAAATAGTGGCTACAGTCTCCCAGAGCTAAAGGGCCTTTAAGGTAGACGAACGGCGTGTGGGTGCCCGAAGGCCCTACGAGAACAGAAACCCTAGTCTACAAGGCAACGTCTTCTCGTAACAGTGAAATACCAAAGGAGAGAAGGCGACGTCCCTCGAGGAGACTCGTAAAAAAGGTCGTGCAAGGCGCCGAAGCGTAAGCTCAACAACTGGCGCCCACGTAGTAGCAAAGCCGAAAGGAAAGCCCAACGGTAGCCGGCTCTCGGCCCGAGGGCCGGCTGTGGGAAACTACCGCTACCTTACCTCCGAGACGAATCGGGAACAGGGGGAAGGGTAGTCATACACCTCCACCGCGTAGAGGAGAGCAGCAGAACGACGCCAGCAGAGGCAGGGTACATGAAGAGGCAACGAGCGTAGGCAAGAGAAGGACCGGTCGAAGCGGCGCGAGCGCAAGGCCAGACACGTCTTCTCTGTACGAGCGAAGTAGCAAAAACTGGCCGGTCTCGTGACCGGAGCCGGTAAGGCGGGAAACGGGAGACAACTCTCGGCCCCTCTAGGGGGGTTCCCCGAGTGCCTCCCGGGTTGTGTGGGCACACAACGGGTAAGTAGGCTAAAATTGAGCTAGAAGTAGACATTTCCATAAAGTCATGTCATCGGTAATGTTTTTGAGGAAACAAATACATTTGTTTCCTCAAAAACATTACCGATGACATTACTATTAGGAAGAACAGCGAAGAGGAGGAGGGTGCCGCCCACAATCTTACCCCCTGTAACAGGGTTAGCCAGACCCACCCTCCCCGGAGCAACCTCCTGACAATTTCAGCTAAGCTTTACCTATGGCGCCCCAGGCGCCAGGAGGGAGTGTTGCGCCGCGGTGATGTCCCCCACCAGGGCCAGGTTCCCCCATTGGCCCGAGAGGTCCCTGAGGTAGAAACGGGCGAAGGTTGATTCCGCCCGCTAGCCGACGGCCGCCACAATGTCCCTGACAGCGCAGTTGCGGTCGAAGACGACGCTCGTGGCCATGGCTCTAACCTCGTGGGCCCTGATCTTCAGCCTCTTAGCCCCTTCCTGGGAGAGGTCCTGGTAGGCGGACCGGATTACCCAGCATAGCCAAGAAGATATATTCTGGGCAGAAATATCTGGTCTGCCCGGGGTCAAAGGTAGGAAGAGGTAGGACCGTCCCCTCCGGACGGGCTTCGATCTGCGCAGGTATACCCGTAAGGCTTGTACCGGGTCCTGTTACCTGGTCTCCCGAAAAAGGTCCATTCCTTTCAGCAGCCGGATGGTGATCACTTGGGGCGTGGCTAGGGGGGGTCCGATTCTTGGCTAAGAAGGACGGGTCAGTGAGGAGCTGCACCGAGCCATCTGTCCCAAACTGCAGACAGGCGGGGCGCGTAGAGAGCGCGTGCAGCTCGCTTACCTGGGAGGCAGTGGCAAGGGCCAGGAGGAAGCAAGTCTTTCACGTCACGTCCGCGAGCCAGGCCAAGAGGAGTGGTTCGAAGCGAACTGAGTTCAGCCAAGTCAGCACCCAGGGTAGATCCCAGCGTGGCACCAGCGAGTGGAGGACGGGGCGCTGGAGGTCAAAATGGGCCATCAGGTCGGCAAGGTCCTTGCAGGCGCCCTGGTCCGGGCGGTCCAAGTGGCGGTATGTGTCTGTTATCATGGCCAGGTAACCCCTGATCGTGATCGGTGCCAAGTTCTGCTCGCCGAAGAGCCAGAGAAAGAACTCAGCCAGCTGGGGGTTAGTCAGATCTGTGGCGGAGAGGCGCTGGGTGGCGCACCAGGACCGTAGGACATGCCATTTGCCCTCGTAGATGCATCTGGTTGAAGACCTGCGGGCTGAAGCGATAGCCTCCGCTGCTGAACTCAAGAAGCCTCTAGCGGTGAGGGCATGCCGCACAACCTCAAGGCGTGAAGGAGAAAACGTTCCAGGCATGGGTAGAATAGTCTCTGCCGGGGTTGCTTGAGCTCCGAGGGTGGGGTGGGGAGGCGCAGGGGGCTTCCATGGCGAGGCTCAGAAGGTCGGTGGTCTATGACTTGGTCCAACAGAACGGAGCCACCAGCAGCAGAATTGCGTTGCAGCCCCGGAGCTTGAGCAGGACTTCGGGGACCAGTACGTTAGGGGGATAAGCATATGCGTTGAACCCCTCCCAGGGGATGGAGAGCGCCTCGACTGCCCAGGCGAGGGGGTCTGGGATGGGGGAGACAAAGAGGGGAAGCTGCCGGTTCCACCTCGTGGTGAAGAGATCGATCATGGGAGTCCTCCACTGCACGCAGATCATCCAAAAGATATCCGGGCGGTGTGCCCACTCGGTGTGGAGGAGCTGGCCGCGCCAGAGAGGGAGTCGGCTAGGACGTTCAGGTGGCCGGGGATGTGCCGCGCTCAGAGAGTGATGTCCCGATCTTTGCACCACTGGAGCACCTGGTACAGGAGGATGCAGAGGGAGGGGTAGCGCGTTACCCCCTGCTTCTGGATGTAGGACACCACCGTGGAGTTGTCGGAGAGGATGAGGAGATCTTGGTGCCGGAGGCATCCCTCCCAGGCGATGAGAGCATGCCACACCGCATTCAACTCCAACCAATTGATGTCTGCGAGGTCTGGGGGCCAGCAGCTGGAGGCCGTGAGGAACAATGGTAGAAGGTGCACGCCCCCACCGGAGAGACTTTTTGCATCCACGCAGAGCGACGTCTGAGGTGGTAGGGAGGCGAGGGGGACTCCTGATGCTAGCCACACAGGGTCCGCTCAGCGGAGCAGATGGGGTCGGAGCATCGGGACAACTGGCACCGGAGCTGCTAGGTCGCCAGAGGCCGGCCGCCAGTGGAGGAGCAGATGTAACTGTAGCGGCTGGGAGTACAGCCTGCCGAGTGGTAGGAGATCCGCCGCCGCGCTCATCAGGCCCAGGAGCTGTAGCCATACCCTGGCTGGAACTGCATCCGCTCGAGACACCTGTAGGGCTAGCGCCGCCAGCTTCTGGATCCGCGCCTCTGGTAGCCTCACCCTGTTAAGGTCGGTCAGGAATTCCATGCAGAGGTGGACAAACCGGCGGGATGGCGCAAGGTCCGACTAGCCCACCATGACCAGGAAGCCGAGCCACGCCAGCAGAATGAGAAGAGCATCTCTGTCCTTTTCCAGGTCGGAAACTAGCTGGTTCTTCAGGAGGAGGTTGTCCAAGTAATTGGACGTCGGGCTCAAGGAAGACTGCCTGGACTTGGCGACGACAGCGTCCATGATGCGAGTGAAGACCCACGGGCTGAGGTTGAGACTGAATGGGTGGGCATGAAACTGATACACCCGGTAGCCAAAGGCGAAGCACAGGTAACGTCAGGAGGCGGGGTGCATGGGGGCATGGAGATAAGCGTCTGACAGGTCGAGGCTGACAGTAAAGTCCACAGGTTGAACGGCCGCTCTCAAGGCCCTGCGGAACATAGGAGCCGAAATGAACCTGTTTAGAGCCGAGAGGTCGATGACGGGATGCCGCCCAGCTTGGGGACCATGAAGAGGCGGCTGTAGAAGGATGGAGAGTCGTGTCGCGCGACCACCTCTGTAGCGGCCTTCCGTAGAAGAGCGGCGACTTCTCCGTGAAGGGTGTCGCTTTGAGCTGATCGGTCGGGACTGTGGTCCAGAGAGGAGAACGGCGGAGCTGCAGGGACGGGGGGGGGGCGGGGGGGGGCAGAGGGACAAGAAGGAAATCTGGAGGCCTTCCGAGATAGGACACACGGGTCGTCCGGCAACAGCTGTGAAGAGTGAGCCTCCCGCCGACTGACGACCCTGGTGAGATCGGCGGGAGCGGGGGCTGGGGCTGGGGGGAGTCAGTGTGCCCTCCCGCGCCCGGGGTGTCAGGTGGGTTCAGGCCAGGAGGGGGCGGGGGCCAGGAAGGAGTGGGAGTGGCCAGGAGCAGGGGTCCGAGGGAGAAAACGGCCGTGTCCGGAGGGGGGGGGGGGGGGACGAGCAGAGGGTCTGACGAGCCGCAGGGGGCTGCCTGAAAGCGAGCAGGAGCTACGCTGCTGGGCCAGAGATCCTTGGACGTGTCCCGAACAGTCTGCCATGTTGGGCCAAAGAGCGCTGGGCCACCAAGCGGAGCCTGACGGAGCTGTGTCTTCACCAAAGATGGGAGGTCGGGGCAGGATCGGAGAACAGCATCTCGGCACATCAAGTCGCAGTTGGACGCGGCAGCCATAGCATTGGCGGAGGTATCATATGCGGCCTGGTTGGCAACCACCGCTAAGGCGAGGATATCCCCCAGGAACTCGGAGCGAGACGGGTGCCAGGTGTACTGCTTGTGTTACCAGCTCCAAAAACCCTGCACAGGCCAAGGCGTTGCGGACGAGCCTCGCCGTCTTGTCAAGGCCGCGAGGAAACCGATACTGCAAAGACAGATGGCCACCCGCCTGAAAAACTGCCGCGGCGTCCACAGCCGGAAGGGGGCAGGAGACAGCTTGAGAATGACCGGCATACCAGCTCTGGCGAAAGGAGATGTCCAGTCCCTCCGGCCACTTGGCGTCGGAGAAGAATCCCGCGTCGCCGAAGGAACCTTGCAGCAAGCGCGCAGAAAACACCTCCGCGAGGTCTTGAATGCCCAGAGGTTGGTGAAGGGCCTTGAATCGCTTGGCTTGTCAAGTGGCATCCACAAAAGCTGAAGCCTTCCTCTTGAGCGGGGAAGGATGGTGGGCAGGCTTCTGGGGGAAGGCTGGCCGCGACCAGGTGAGCCGCCTCATCCAGGGACTGCAGGGTCTCCAACTTAGGTGCCAAGAAGGCCGCGGGCAATGAGGGGGAGGCTGAGGGGCACGAGACAGGGGAAGCAGACCAACTGTCATCTACAAGCAGGGCCGACAACGAGTCTTTCGGCAGCAGGCTGAGGGCCTCATTGTCATCTAGGGACAGCGCCCAAGGGGAACGCCTAGTCATGGCAAGTTGGGAGACCTCAGGGAGGGGAGCGTCGTGCACGTCACTTCATCAGACAGGGCTCATGCTGAGAGAGTAACGCCCGCGCTGGGGGCTCCCTCGATGGCGAAGGTGGGAGGAGCTCACAGCAGAGGTTCCCTCGAAGAACAACAGGAGGAGACATTGCTGCGGCGGAGGGCACGGCGGTCCCAGGGGGAGCGACTGTGTCGGCAGGAGCTAGCCTGCCGGGACGTGGGACGCTCCTGTGCTGGGGGGGGGGGGGGGGGGGGGGGGGGGGGGGTGAGCGGCAGCGCCAGGGGGAGAAAACACACCAGGGTGAGCGGGAGGGACGAAGACTGCACCAACTGCCATGTTGAACGTCCAGGGTAGCAGCGAGCATGAGGTAGTCTGATGTCTATGTACCTCCAAGCAAGGAGAACGAGCCCATGGCCGTTCAAGTCATGGCAAGGCATCGGAGGGTAGGGCGTGACCCCAGGCACTATCGTTCCACTGCAGGGTGGGCAGTCCCAAGGGGAGCGACTGCGTCGGCGGGAGCTAGCCTGCCGGGACCTGGGACGCTCCTGTGCTGGGGGGGGGGGGAGTGTGCGGTGGCGCCAGGGGGAGGAAACACACCAGGGTGAGCGGGAGGGACGAAGACTGCGCCGACTGCCATGTTGAACGTCCAGGGTAGCAGCGAGCGTGAGGTAGTCTGACGTCTACGTACCTCCGAGCAAGGAGAACGAGCCCATGGCCATTCGAGTCGTGGCAAGGCATCGGAGGGTAGGGCGTGACCCGAGGCACTATCATTCCACTGCAGGGTGGGGGGGGGGGGGGGGGGGGGGGGGGGGGAGAGCGGCCTCAGCAGCTGTCAGCCAGGCTCCTTGGAGTGGGCAGACAAAGTTCCAGTAGTCACGTCCGGCTTGGGGGGTCCGTCATTCACCGCGGAGTGGGGCAGCATCAGCCGCTATCGGCTAGGCTCTTTGGAGTGGGCGGACAAAGTTCCAGTAGCCTCGTCCGGCTTAGGGGGTCTGTCGTTAGTTGTGGTGCGGGGCGGCATCAGCCACTGTCGGCCAGGCTCCGTGGAGCGGGTGGACAAAGTTTCAGTTGCCTCGTCCGGCTAAGTGTGTGGCTCACCGCGGAGTGGGGTGACAGAGGTCGCTGCTGACCAGGCTCCATGGAGCGGGTGGGCCCGGTCCAAGAGGAAGCCACACACAGCCGAAGGATCCAGTAGGCTTGAACACAACCGTTCCTGGTGAGCTAAGTGAAAAGACTGGCGTGATACCACTTGGCACGTGACCGGATGGGGAGGGATGGGAGACCACTCAGGGTCCCTGGTTATGGCACCCTAGAGTCGCCTCCCTGGTTGTGTACGTACACAACGGATTCTTAGGCTGAAATTGGTAAGCTAAGTGTATCTTCCTAATAGTAATGTCATCGGTAATGTTTTTGAGGAAACAATACGTCAACCAGTCAACTAATATGGCACTGCCCTTTAAGCCTTTTCATCCTGATACACTACTGCTTGAAATAAATTTGACTAAGATAGATCAAGGGTGGTGCCAGAATAGCTTTGGTGCCTCAGGTGTCAAACTATTCTGGTACTACTTTTGGACTAAAATGGTTGATCTATCGCCTAATCTGTAATGCAGTCTTCATAAGACAAAAAGACATTTTTTTTTAAAAATCAGCATCAGGATTTAATGAGTTAACTATCACGGCAGATCCATCTCCTGCTGAGGTGGCTTAGTGCTCTTGTGCAAGCAGACACTTGTACAACAGAGACTTGTTCTGAGCAACCACCATCTTGAGAGATCAATTGTCATTAAACTTTTTCAACCTGATACACCACTGCTTGAAATTTGTTTGATTATTAGAGTTCAAGAGTTGTGCCAGAATAGCTTGGCGCCTCAGGCGCCAAGCTATTCAAGCATCATACTTGAACCAAAATGGTTGATCTATCGCCTAATGTGTAATGTATTCTTCATAAGACAAAAAAGCAAATTACAAAAAAATCAGCCTCAGGATGTAATGGGTTAAGTATTACGGCAGATCCATCTCCTACTGAGGTGGCTTAGCGCTCTTGTGCATCCAGCCACTGGTACAACAGAGACTTGTTCTGAGCGACCACCCTTATGAGAGATCAATTGTCATTAACCCTTTTCATCCTGATACAGCTTGAAATAAATTTGACTAAGATAGTTCAAGGGTGGTGCCAGAATAGCTTTTTCGCCTGAGGCGCCAAGCATATTTTGGCACCACCCTTGAACTAAAATGGTTGATCTATCACCTAATCTGTAATGTACCCTAGTCTTCAGAAGACAAAAAGCAATTTTAAAAAAAATCAGCCTCAGGATAAAACTCGATCAACTGTCACAGCAGATCCATCTCCTGCTAAAGGTGGCTTAGCGCTCATGTGCATGCAGACACTGGTACAGCAGAACCTGAGAGATCAATTGTGAGAGATCAATTGTCATTAACCCTTTTCATTCTGATTCTTGGCACCTAAGGCGCCAAGCTATTCTGGCACCACCCTTGAACTAAAATGGTTGATCTATCGCCTAATCTGTAATGTGTTCTGCTATGCTGCTTACAGTACCGGTGTCTGCACACACAAGGTGTTGATGGTGAATGGCAGACAAAAAAAGGACAACATAGCTCACATGTTAGCAACAACGTTATCCCAAAAGCAAAGAAGTCAGGATAGCCGGACAGGCCTGTGATATCCATAGGCATGTTGTCTTTGAAGGCGTTCTGTATCTTGTTGTCAATCAGTGAATCAAAGTACGTACTCCACGCTCGCGCCACACTGGCTGTACCTGAGAACAAAATAAACTTTTACTCATTCCACCCCGGGACCGATATCCACAAATTTTGAATTTGCCCTCTGAAGGACTGTATTACAATTCTAGAGACAGATCGAGCATGATACTTCAAGGATTGAGCTATCATGCTCGATCCATGTCTTGCTGTGGTGTGTCAGGCTGAATGGGTTTAATGGAACTGCTATGTTTTTGAAGTTTATGTAATTTGTACATGTTTTACCCCCCCCCCCCCCCCACCCCCCTCCCCCCCCCCTCCAACGTCCCCAAGCACACTCCTTCCCTCATCAAGGTTTGTCAAAGCACTCCGAATGGATTGTGAGATAAGTGTTACATCAATTATTATTATTATTATTATTATTATTATTAATCTTTGGCTGTCAGTAGCATCTTTTTGTCTCAGGAATCACCTCGATGAAAAGTGCTACTGACAGCAAAAGGGTTCGGATTCTCACGCTGCTGATGATGTTTGTGGACCACCCGACTGAAAATCACACATACCAGCACATCTGTATTCCAGAAATAGTAGTAAATTCCCTTCAATCACAAAGTTCAATGCACAGGTGATGCAAGATTTATTTGAATATTTAATTTGCACCATATCATTAGAGTGTACTAATTGGAGTAAGGTGAATTTCTAAAGATTCTTGTGTTAGCCCATTTAACCCCACAGCCACATTTCCCAAATTTTGGAGATGTCATATAGCGACTATGTTCCAGCTGCAGGAGATGGATCAACCATGCTAATTCAAGGGTAGTGCAAGACTGGCTTGGCGCCATTAGGCGCCAAGCCAATCTGGCACTACCCTTGAATTAGCATGGTCAATCCACCCGCTGCTGATGGCTGTCAGGACTAAATGGGTTAATGTCCACCTGGTGCTGTGAGTTCTTCAACCATCTTACTAAAACACACAGGCTGAGCCTGCTGCACAGCATATGAAGATCCAGACTTCAACCCAGAAAGCAAATCCCAGTAAGCAAAGGTCCTTCGAGCCCACGATGACTGCAGCCATCGTGGGCCTGAAGACATTTTGCTACTGGGGATGGTGCTCCAGCCTATGATGGCCACAGCTGGTCTGCGCACTGTTGTGCGCGGACCAACTCTGGCCTTCAATGGCCTGAGAATCTTTTCTTCACTGGGTATACAGCCAACCTTACCGATGATGTACTCTAGAAGAAGATTCCACCCGATGACAAACGCCATGAACTCTCCAACTGTCACATAGCTGTAAACGTACGCCGAGCCTGCTCGCGGTACACGGGCTGCGAACTCGGCATAGCACATTCCTATGTGAGGAAAAGTGAAAATAACATTATGTGCAGAGTTTACGCTGCGTTTTTTGTCAACCAGTATCCCCTTCATTTATACCTGACAAAAATAATGCTTGTGGTGTGCGCTAATCAAGGAAACTCTACACACCACCATGTTAACTCATTTAAGACATGCTGCATCTGGATACATGACACAGAGTCACATATCTTAGGACAATAAAGATATTTGTATCGTATCATATCTGAATGTGGCACATACTGAATGTGTTAATTAGGCACTACCCTAAAGTACCAGTATTGTGGTTAGAACACATTCTATTATTGTGCTTCACCTGCATCATGATCATCAGGCACTACCTCAAAATGTACATGGTTAACCCTTTGGATGTCAGCAGTGGTTTTTGTCATGGTGATCCCTGCAGGAATCATCACAAGAGAAACTGCTATCAACAGCCAAAAGATTAAAACACACCCTGCTACAGTGTTTCAGGGATGGATTTGTTCACTCATTCTCCCCCGATACACCACAACAGGATATGACAACACTGTGATATTCTGTGATAGACATCGTCAATGATAGAACATGATAGTTCAAGGGTGGTACCAAAATAGCTTGGCACCTCCAGACAACAAAAAAGCTATGCTGACACCACTTTTGAACTATCATAAACGACCAGTCTCTTGAAGTGTGTACCAAAAGACTTCAGAGGTTAATCCCAAATTTCCACCTTAGGGCTCAGTGGGGTAATTAATAACCTGCAAAAGCTGAAGCAATCCCAGCCACTAAGAATGACAGGACGACGGCCGGTCCAGCCGTTTCCTTCGCGACCTGTCCTGTGACAATGTAGATCCCGGTCCCCAATGTGCTACCAATACCTGAGGATAATTAAAACAAAAAAAGGCTCACAGGTATGACTCACAGGTATTATGACTCACAGGTATGAACCTTTGTGATAATAAGTAAAGGGCTGGCTTGTGCACCAGCAAAATCCATGTTTGCTGAAATATTTAAGCATTTTTCACACAACTGTCACCCCCCCCCCCCCCCACCCCTCCACCCCAATTTGCTGACCTCTTGTGACCCTTGACCTTTCTGAGGGTCATCCAAATTAGTACGCATAGATAGGTCTTACCATCAGGTATCTCTGTACCATGTTTGGATTTGAAATTCTGACTAGTGTTTGAGAAAAAACATATTTTGTCAAAATATGGCTATTGTGAACCTATTTCCTGGTCTCTTGTGACCCTTGACCTTTCTGATGGGTCAACCAAATTAGTATGCATAGTAAGTTCTTACGATCAGGCATCTCTGTAAGAAGTTTGGGTTTGAAGTTGAGAATCGTATTTGAGAAAAAAATTAATTTTGTCAAAATTAAGCTATTTTGGACCTATTTCCTGATTGCCTGTGACCTTGACCTTTGTGAAAGGTCATTCAAATTGGTATGTTTAGAAAGGTTTTGCCACAAAGTATCCTTGGGCTAAGTTTGAAGAGTATGGCTTGAATAGTCTCTGATAAAATGCCAACGTTAAAGTTTACCACGGCCAATGGACGGCCGACCACTGGCCAGAACATACTCACTTTTGCTTCGCATGTGAGCCAAAAAGTATGCAAATTTTTGTGTTGTACACTAAATTATTTTCATTGAATTTTGGTATTAATTGAGAATGTTTTAAACACAATGTGCATTTACAACAGGTATGCCAGTTTGTGAGCTGTGCACAAAATTCTTTTCACTGAAACTCATGTGTTATCTCCTTTGCGTGTACGTGTCCGTAGTGGTTTTAGTTGCGATGATTACCAATGCACAAATGTTTCATTAGTACTGTGAATTAAAAATAGGAATAATGCTACAAATACTCTTGTGTATGCAACCACCCTTACTGTACGCGGCACCAGTGGCTGCATGCACAAGCAATTTAACCCAGTTAGCCCCAAGTCTCTACAGCAGGAGTTTGATTGACCATGATAATTCAAGGGTAGTGCCAGATTAGCTTGGCGCCTGATGGCACCAAGTTAATCTGGCACTACCCTTGAATTATCATGGTCAATCCATCACCTGCAACTGGTACATAAATTATAGTCATTAGGCAACACCTCCAAAATTTGACAAATGAGACTTTGGGGCTAAAAAGGTTAACTAGTACATTTTCTAACATGACCAAAACTGATGTGAATCTCTTGCAGATGCAGCAGAATAAGTCCACTGAATGCTTGACAACGTAACATATCTTACCTACTTCTGATTCAAATTCAAAAAGGTATGTGCACAGATTATTGCAGACATAGAGGCTCACAAGAATACAAGAATAGATAGACCACAAAAGGATGGCTGGCTAAATATGTGAACCTAAAGGGCTCGGGAAATTCCCCGCATTGCCTAGGAGCGTCGGCTGCCGCACCGCCATCTTGAGAGGACACGCTCACCTGGCGATAGACTTCAGATAGTAGCGAAGTAGTGTTTCAACATGTTTTTCTTCATGTTTCTTCCTCTTTGGAAACAAACAAAAACAGATTCTTGTTAGCGGTTTCATACGGTGATGGCAAGATTTGCTGTTATTGCCTATAGCATGTCAGGACTTTCCTGACATTGTCCTGACAGTGATTTCCCGATGAGCGCAAAAGTCGACATATCCTCTCAAGATGGCCGCCATGACAAGCGTGATGGCTCGAGCTTCCCGAGCCCTATAGTGCAATTTTTTACCTACAGCTAATACAGCATGTCACCTATGGGTAGCATAACATCAAAACAGATATACACAGACCACTTACCTAGACCAATGAGATCAAGAGTAGTGAGGCATCGGTGGAGATCCGTTTCTGCGATGTCGTCATCTGTGAAAATCTTCCTCCTCACCAATTTCTTGACAAACCCAAAGCATGCTGCCATCTTCTTTTGCTGAAACAAGCACAGTTAATGAGTTAACCCTAATTTGTATGTCAATAGTGTTGTTTTTTTTGTTGTTCCTGTAGGAATCATCGCGACAAAAACTGCTACCGACATTGAAAGGGTTAACAGTTTTCAGTTTTGTTTCAACATGTATAATTTTTATGTGTGTTTTAACATTGTGTGTACAGCAGAACCTGTTTTGGGCAACCTATAATCTTTTACAAGAAAAAAGTGGTCTTAAAAGACAGGAGTTCTCTCAAAAGAAGACTGGAGGAACAAAAACATTCTCTTGTCGACCATCTCATAGGTGGCTACACAGCCACCTTAACCCTTTTAGCCCCAAGGTCACATTTCTCACATTTTTTAGGTCTTGCCAAAGACCATGTACCAGTTGCAGGGGATGGATTGACCATGATAATGCAAGGGTAGTGCCAGATTAGCTTAGCACCAACCTAATCTGGCACTACCCTTGAATTATCATGGTCAATCCATCTCTTGCTGCAGGGACGTGGGGCTAAATGGGTTAAGGAAAGTCATTAATGATGGGTGATCTTTCATAAAAGTCGCTGCTCAAGTCTTGTGCTTGAAATGTTTTGTTACACTAAAGTTCACTTCAGGGCACATACTGTTATACTGTGGAAACAGTTTTGAGCATGTCAATAAAATAAAAGCAGAGTAAACAAATCATTTGATGTAAGCGGGATTTGAACAATCCACCATAGAACCTAATGTCCAAAGACTTATCCACTAGGCCACACTCACAACCGATGCAGAGATGTGTTTTGCATTGTTATAAAGATTGCACTGTTTGGTTTCTGCTAGAGGCTGTTTAGTATTAGTGAAATGAATTGAACAAGTCTCAAAATTTATTTTAGACTAGAAACTGTGGGGTCAACCAAGATCACAAATGGCTCACACATTTTTTAAGTGATGCTGACACTGGTAATACCAGAAGCACGGCTGACACGCACTACAAGATGTATCTGCTGTGAGTGTGACCGTGCATGCAAAAATAAAGCAACATAATCCAGGCAATAAGGGATTAACAGATTGCAATATCGCCATTACAAATATTGTTAGTATGTCTTACAATAATGCTGCACTGCAAGGCTAACTTAACCCTTTTAGTCACAGATCCCTAACAGATTGCAATATTGCCTTTATAAATATTGTTAGTATGTCTTACAATAATGCTGCACTGCAAGGCTAACTTAACCCTTTTAGCCACAGATCCCTAACAGATTAACAGATATAAATATTGTTAGTATGTCTTACAATAATGCTGCACTACTGGGCTAATTTAACCCTTTTAGCCACAGATCCCTAACAGATTAACAGATATAAATATTGTTAGTATGTCTTACAATAATGCTGCACTGCAGGGCTAACTTACCCTTTTAGCCACAGATCCCTAACAGATTAACAGATATAAATATTGTTAGTATGTCTTACAATAATGCTGCACTACAGGGCTAACTTAACCCTTTTAGCCACAGATCCCTAACACTAACAGATTAACAGATTGCAATATTGCCTTTATAAATATTGTTAGTATGTCTTACAATAATGCTGCACTACAGGGATAACTTGACCCTTTTAGTGGCTTGCCCGTGATAATTCATGGGTTGTGCCAGTTTAGCTTGGCGCACAAGCAGGTTAACCCATTTAGCCCCGAGTCCCTAAAACAGGAGATTGATTGGCCATGATAATTCAAGGGTAGTGCCAGATTAGCTTGGTGCCTGAAGGCACCAAGCTAATCTGGCACTAAACTTGAATTATCATGGTCAAGCCATCTCCTGCAACTGGTACATAGTCATTAGGCAACACCTCCAAAATTTGAGGAATGGGACCTTGGTGCTAAAAGGGTTAACTTGTGAAACCAGAGGGGTGACTTATGAACTTTGAATGCCATATAACTTATAAAAGACTTAATTTTCTGCCCCTCTCCTTTATACAAGCTGCTAACTCTAGTTTCACCCACATGAGCCAGGGGCAGTAGAAAACCTCTGTTATATGCGCTTGCTCTCAAGGATTGTGAAACGATCGATTGATTGATTGTACATTGCTTAACGTCCCGACAGCAACAAGGCTTTCTCAGGACGTGCCGGCACTGCTTGTGAAAAAAAAATAAACAGAACATTGAATGTATGTTGCCAGCCAGTCAAATACATTAAATAAACCTAACACATGGGGCCTAAATAAAGCTAAGACCATTTAGCAACACACATCCAATATCAAGAGCTACAGGCAGTGCAGACAGTAGGGAGAGTTTTAAAAAGGCAAATACAGGTGAATGGACAAAGGGTAGACAGAAACACATGCCCCAGAATAGAGAGAAAAACCCACCCTGTGGGGCTGACCAGGGTGACCCTGGGAACTAAAAAATACCTAACCCCACCCAAGTCCCCCAGGGCACACCCGGGTGGGGTGATTGTGAAAAGAAGGGTAGACAAGTTGAGGCAAGACAGCAATGTGAACCCAATGTGTCAGCAAATCTAATTTAACCCATTTCATCCTGAGGCTGATCTTTTTTAAGTTGCTTATTGTTCTATATAAAGGCTACATTATAGATTAGATGCTACCTGAACTGTTTAGTTCAAGGGCAGTACCAGAATAGCTCGGCGCCTGAGGCGCCAAGCTATTCTGGCACCATCCTTGAACTATTGTAGTCAAACTTATTTTAAGCAATGGGTGTATCAGGATGAAAAGGGTTAAGCAACCAACGCCCGAATGGAGCAGATCACTTTGAAGGCCCACTACAGCCATAACTGTTCAGAGATATACATCTGTAACAAACATGGTTTCGAAACGCTACACACAGGTCTAGTTATGGTTCATTTAGACACAGGACAATCCAGTTCAACACACGTCATCTTTATATCAAATAACCTGACAATGACTCCACTCCGTTCTGGAAATACAATGCTTTCAGTACGAAAAACATCTAAAAAGAGATTATCACGCTAACAGCTGCGCAGAATAAATGCATGATTACGTGTCTGCTTTTGCTGCATGTCCAAAATGCCATAGAAGATCATTAGGTGTGTTGACAAGGCATAACAAACACAAATAGTGTTGAAATTTGACTTCAGTTTTACACGTAGTGGTGCGTACTCATCAAAGCAGACAATTTAGAGAAAATAACAAATAACAGGATTTTTTTTTTTATTTTACAGAATTCAATATCACATTATATACAAAGAGAAAAATGTACACTGAACAGGACTCAAGTCTGGATTGTCAGCTTAAGGGAACAATTGGCACTGAACAGGTTCAAAGTAAACAGGTCCAAAGACATGACAGACTTTACATAATGTAAAATGGTCCATATCTGACAGATATATGTCTTGACTGGGATGGAAAAATGGAAGGCTGTCCATCATCATGATGGGCACACTTAAAAAAAAAAAAAAAACTTTGTCATTGTTCTGTGCCTGCAAGGTCAGAAGATTCATGAATCCTGCAGTAGAAATGCAGTTTTGCAATCGGTCCTGATACATGTATGTACTTATCCAAGCTGTGACAAAAAGTATGCAAAATAAACACAGTGGGACTGTGGAGCCCTGGTGGATTCTTTTCATGCTATCGTCCCAATGATAAACAATTCTAAAAACAAACAATGTACACAGTTTGCAATGGTGCTTTCAATCAATTTGCATCATGGGATAAAGTTAGCTACATCATTATGATTATTACTATTATTATGAATGTTTCATTATACAGTATGCACATTACCTTCACAGGTACAGGGCTTGCTGGATAATTGCCAGCATTGTTTATTGATTCATAGCTCTTTACGTCTGACATGAGCATGGAAGCCATGACTGAAACTGGATATCACCAATTACTTCACAGCCATGAAAACGAATATCCCGAGGGAAAAAAGTTCACTGAGTGATGCCCTAGTCACATCTATCTGTACTGTATGTAGAGTAAAGAAAAGGTTTCAACAGCAGGCCTCAAACTGCACTAAATCAAAGTTACCTTCATCACAGCACCTAACACTCAATTACAACATTGGTGTTAGTACCAGTACTATTACATTAACCCCCTGTGCATGCTGCCACAGGTACTCTAAACACACATATGAAATTAGATCTCTATACAGCTGTACAACATAAAACACCTATGCATATGTTCATAACCCCTCTGTATTAACTGAAGCACAGAACAAGCTAAGCCCAAGCTGCATACAGACATCTGAGCAACTGATGTAGGTCCCATATATAACTGCATACACCTCTCTCACTTTTAATTAAAAACCAAATGGCGAAGATGAAGACACTGTCCATGTAATACACTAAACACAAGTCCCTTCTGATCAATAAACCATGACAACTCTAGTGTACTGACTGATGAGACTTGGAGCCTCTTCTGGCACCATGCACCACCCTGAGTGATCGAGGTCAATGTATCACCTTCAGTTGGGGCTGGAACTGAAATAGTTATTCATCTGTTGCACAGCTGTTTGTCTTTATTAAGTCATACATTCTGACAAAGGAAACAGCTGTGACAAGACAGCACAGATGGCAGTAGTGAATTATAGGAGACAATCAGTGTGGTCTCTGAATGATGCAACATCAAACATAACAGTAAAACTATCAATACTTGCAGACATGTTTTGATGGAATTAATTTAGCCATATAGCTGAGAGAATTCTTCTCCATGTGTTCTAAAATGAAGAATTCTTTTGGCTTTTTCCAATACCTGTACTTACTGTTCAATAGCATGCCACGTTGAAAAAAAAAAAAGAATAATAAGACAATGGCCATACTAATAAGGGGGGGGAGAGAGAGAGAGAGAGAGAGAGAGAGAGAGAGAGAGAGAGAGAGAGAGAGAGAGAGAGAGAGAGAGAGAGAGAGAGGAGTCAATCATTACAATATCAATATTGTGACTGTCCGAAATATACAGTATGTCACATGTGCATCAGGGGACAAAACTCCTCCATCTTGTTGATGTGATGCTTCGCAAGGAACGTAGACGAGAACAGTTAAACACTTTCCTTAGGAAGCACAAACAAAAAGCATTTTTCCATCTTCCTTTACATTCTCCATTAGATCAAAAACACAATTTATTTAGACGAAAAATCTCTGACATTCAAACCTTGCGCATCAGGGGAGACAACCTCAATCAGCGATCGTAATACGTACGATTACAACCTGCATTTTCGCACTGAAAGTTGAAGATTTATTATCATAGCCTGTGGCCAGAAAACTATTCATCACAGTATCATTATTCGGAAATCATCTAACTAATGAAAAAGTTGTAAAGGTGTGAAAAAGCTTCCTTTTTCACTTGATCGCCATTTAAAAATATGTCGGCTTATTGACGACTCGCTTCGACCTAGTTTACATCCTGTTCGTAAGTTTACATCCTGTTCGTAGTTTGTACTTCCTGGTGAAAAAGTACATTTTCCGCCAAAACAGCAGGTACACACTACAATAATGTAACTTACCTGTCGTCAGAAGCCGCGTAAAATCTCCAGTGGACGCAGTATGCCTTGCCACTGAACAGCTGATAACAAATGTCCTAGATTTGTATAATAATAGGTCACGAGCGCGCTCGCGTGTGTACACACTTATGCAAATGATTGATGCCAGAGGTCGCCCGCTTTTATCGTGCCGGGCCGCGCGGCCACGGTGACGTGAGCAGTTTATTTGGTTGGTTGGTTAGTTCGGGTTTTACGGCGTCCACAGCACCGAGGTGATCATGGACGGCCCTGACGGGCGGGTTATGGGGGACAGGGAAATCTATTGCCTATGGAGTACGACCTGAACACTGATCAACTCAGGCGCACTCCAACTGTGCCACTTTGATTTACCAGGAGTGGCCTTTCAACGGACATGCTATTGAACAAATCCGTTTTTTCCCCCTGGATTGTGAGTCCGGGGCCGGCACGGGATTCGAACCCACGACCCGGCGATTCAGCCCTTTCGGCTCTCCTGCTCCGACGTTTAACCGCCCGGCTGAGCTATTTCGGACTCTCAGTTTATTTGGAGAACACATAAACCCTTATAAAAACTCTCACGAGTCTCAGGCATAGACGGCGTATACAAACTATATATGTATATACTATGCTCTATGGTCTCAGGTAGCCTAGTCCCCGCGGCCGCCCACTCTAGACTGACTGAAGTAGCAGGGCAGTGCAAACACTGAAAACGGCCACGGTCAACTGAACTGGTAGATTATCTAAGCTCAAAGCCGTGCATCTGTCGGTTTTGGGAATACAATCATAGAGTCATTTATGTCATTCCGCAATATTGTTATCTTGAACAAATGAATTCAGTAGTGCCGATCTGCTATATCATAGCAGATCATTACTGAATTCATTTGTTCAAGATAAAAAGCAGTGCCACCTTTTTACAGAGTTTATCTCTTGGCCGTTTTAACATAGTGCAGCTGTTTATGGCAAATCAACGTGTATTTGGCCGTTGTAAAATTCAAGGCCCCGTACCGCCGCCGTAACTGTTCGGCAACTGAACGGATACGCTTCCATGTAACAGAACGGAGTTACGCGGAACGCTACGACACTCAGTGACAGGTATAATGGTTCACTGGTTTAGACACACTATAGTACAGTCCAGTCAAAACTTTATATCAAGTAACCTGAGAATCAGCGACTCCACTCCCCACTCTAGAACTTTGATTTAACACATTCTACCCCAGACACACCACAGCAAGATAAGGATCGACCATGGCAGTTCAAGGCCCGTGACTATGCCAGACTGAATAGCTTGGTGCCTACGGGGGCGCCAAGCTATTCTGGCATCACCCTTGAACTATCATGGTCGATCTGTGTCCTGCACTGCAATGCAGTCTTCAGAGAACAATGGCCGCAAAATAGTTTGGGGATTTCGGCAAGTGTTGGGGTAGAAAGAGTTAAGTTAACGATATCGCCGGCGGCGACCTCAGTGTACGAGAAACAGCTAAAAATAGATTGACACGCTAACGCGGGCAGCGCGGCAGAATCAGTTCAAGTTAAGTGCGATTACCCGTGTGCCGGCTTTTGCTGCGTGAGTGTCCATTGCGGAACTGCTGTTAAACTTTGATATGGCTCATTAAGTGTGTCGACAACTGGACAAGGAATAACAAACACAAAAGGTGTGGAAACCCTGTCACTTTGATGTGTCTTCACTGAGATTTATTGAATATGATGGTACTGAAGCAGGGATGATAATTTGGCTCAATAAGTTTCCCCCAGCACGCCAGCAGGCTCAGTAGTCATTGATGCTGCTAAGTGCAGAGCGAGTAAGTACCGCCACCGCCAAGCCAATACGCGAGAGGGTGAGGGTATAACTATAGCGGTAGGCGGTACTCGCAGACATCCAGGGGGGAAAACGGATTTGTTCTATAGCATGTCCGTTGAAAGGTCCTGGTAAATCAAAGTGGCACAGTTAGAGTGCGCCTGAGTTGATCAGTGTTCAGGTTGTACTCCATAGGCAATAGATTTCCCTGTCCCCCATAACCCGCCCGTCAGGGCCGTCCATGATCACCTCGGTGCTGTGGACGTTAAACCCGAACTAACCGGCTACTCGCAGACAGGAGAGACCACGGTCCACCGCGTCTCTCCCACCAAGCGAGCCAGCCTACAACCAGCCAAGCAAGCCAGCTAACATGGACAAAGGGCGCAAGTCAAGAAAGAAGACGAACAAGGAACAGGTGGAAGAATATACTTCCACCTTTTCCCAAACACAGAGGAAACCACCACCGGCCAGGCGGGAGACGAGGAGTTACAAGCCCCCTCTCTCCCCGCCGATTTGGCCGCAAAAAGAAGACCAGCCTACGCGGGCGTACTGGGAACAGGTGGGGGACTCACCCCCTCACCGCCAGGCGCCCCAGCAACCAGCCACCACTAGAACGCCGATGACAGGCAGATTTTGACCACAGCCTAAGAGAGGCATTTAGCAAGTTTCCGCCTCCCATACCACCAAGGGGACTATTCCCCAACATGGACGCATTCTACAACAGAATGCGCCCACTAAGTCAAGAAGATCAGGCAACTGTCACGAACGAAGAGAAAGCGGGCCATGCCCGCTCCCAGTCACCACCAACACCACCAGAACCAGAAGAGGAGCCCTCGTCGGAGCTCTCGTCGTGGGCCGATTCCCCATGCTCCCCACCGCCGGTCGATATTCCCGAACAACTAACTCGGGAGCGGCCGGCATCGTTGGAGGAGGGGGCGACTCGGCACAGGGGGATGGACTTCGAGGAGCTGGTACTCCTCCTACAAGACGCCGCCCCGGTCATCGTAATGACTGATGGCAGCCCATACCGCCGTGCACTAGTCGCCGCCCGGTGGTTGGTGCACGCGGGCGCCATCAAGGACCTTGAGCCCCCCACGTCGAAGGAAACGGCCAGCCAGGCCACAGCCAATACGACTGAAACGGAGAGTCAAGCCACCACCGACTCCCCACCAACCGCCGAAAAGACCACCGGCACCACGCCACTCGACACCAAAGACCAAAACACGGAGACAGAGGTCCCACCAGCTCCGGAGAAGACCCTCCAGGACGCGGGTACAGACCCGCCCCCTCAACAGCTACCACCATTACAGGCGGGCAACGGAACAGTTACCGGCCCGCGCCAACGAAGAAGACGCCCCCGACCGCCCAAACACCACCGACACCAACGCCCACCACTGCTCGCCACGCCGCCACCTCACATGCGGCTGCCACCACAACACCGCCACCCACACCGTCCACGTCAGCACCCGACTCCTCGACCCAGAATCAACTGGCCGCCACCACCACCACCTCACCTCCCCGGACCCTACCACAACCGGCCACGGTTCCCCCGGCCGACACCGCCACCACTCCTGCAAGATCTTTTGGAGTGGCTGGCATACAGACACTCACCAGCCTGGCGATAAGCAACGGTTCCCCGGCCACACCACCCGCCTCCTCCACCACTAACCACCCGGCCCCGGCAGTACCATCAGCCAGCTGCGCGACGGAGCGGCAGACAGACAGCGAGACAACCTCCCCCCCAACCCCCCTGGCCCCCCCCCTCCCCCCCCCGGACGAAATCAACGAGAGTTGGAAGTCCCTGTCCCTTTTTAAGTTCATCATCATCACTCGGCACCAGAGTCCGAAATAGCTCAGGCGATTAAACGTCGGAGCAGGAGAGCGAAGGGAATCGCCGGGTCGTGGGTTCGAATCCCGTCCCGGCCCCGGTAGCTGGACTCACAATCCAGGGGGAAAAAAACGGACTGATTTGTTCAATAGCATGTCCGTTTAAAGGTCCTAGTAAATCAAAGTGGCACAGTTGGAGTGCGCCTGAGTTGATCAGTGTTCAGGTCGTATTCCATAGGCAATAGATTTCCCTGTCCCCCATAACCCGCCCGTCAGGGCCGTCCATGATCACCTCGGTGCTGTGGACGTTAAACCCGAACTAACCAACCTACTCGGCACCACCGGGCATAGCCAGCTCAGTAGCCGAGG
Source organism: Semisulcospira habei (assembly GCA_036245525.1). Classification (NCBI taxonomy): domain Eukaryota; kingdom Metazoa; phylum Mollusca; class Gastropoda; family Semisulcospiridae; genus Semisulcospira; species Semisulcospira habei. The sequence continues at coordinate 197,552,006 of BTPG01000001.1, forward strand.
AGAGAGGACACGCGCCTCTCTCGATACAAGCCAAGGCAAGCCAAGATACAGTCACAGTGCTCCGTGAACGGTCCACCGCACAGCGCACAATGGGTGATCGACAACTAAGACGCGACACATCTCGGATGAGCTATGATGAGAAGAAGGCCTACTTTCGAAGCCTTCGATTGGCCTCCCCGCAACAGCCTACACAGAACACCAGGCAGACTAGGCAACAACACCGAGCCAAGTCGCCGCCTCCACCACTACCAACGGTGGAGGATAGACCACGAACACCTTCATCGGAGGAGGAGTGCCAGAGTTCGTCGGAGTCGGCGTCAGGGCCCGACTCTCCGCCCGCCAAAAGGCCGGTCGAAATTCCCGAAACACTTACTCGGGAGCGCCCGGCAACGGCAGAGGAGGAGGGTACGAGGGTCCGCGAAATGACCTTCGACGACTTGGTACTCCTCATCCAAGACGCCATACCGGTCATAACGGCGCTACAAGGGGACACGTATCAACGTGCGTTGGTCGCCGCCCGGTGGCTGGTGCACTCCGGAGCGATTCGCGACCTCCAGCCACCCCAGGTGACCAACGCAGCCAGCCAGACCACAATAGACGCCCCCAAGACTGCCAACAGAAAAACCGGCACGACGCAGAAACAACAACCCGCGACACAGGATGCCGACACAGCAACGGAACCAGCCGCGACCAAAGACGCGGCCACGGACCCGGCACCAAACAACCACCACCACCGCCCAAAGGACCAGCTACTGGCCCACGGCCAAACAGGCGCCACCGCCCACCAAAGCGCTACCGACACCAGCGTTCACCACTGCTCCCCACGCCACCACCACACATGCGGCTGCCACCGCAACACCGCCACCCACCCCATCCACGTCAGCGCCCAACCCCTCGACCAAGAATCGACTGGCCGCCACCACCACCACCCTACCTCCCCAGACCCTACCACAACCGGCCACGGTTTACCCGGCCGACACCACCACCCCCGCCACCACTCCTGCAAGATCTTTTGGAGTGGCTGGCCTACCACCACCCACCAGCCTGGCGCTAGGCGACGGCCTCCCGGCCACACCACCAGCCTCCTCCACCACCCACCCGGCCCCGGCAGTACCATCAGCCAGCTGCGCGACGGAGCGGCAGACAGACAGAGAGACGGCCCCTCCCCCCCCTCCCCTGGCCCCCCCCCCCCCCCCCCCCGGGCGAAATCAGCGACAACTGGAAGCCCTAGTCCTTGTCAAGCATCCATCCATCCACTCAGCACCACCACCACCCCCCACCCCGCCCCGATGACGAGAAGTTGATCAAAAGCGATGCGCGGACATCGGCGACAAACAGTTAGAACATAACACCCCCCCCCCACCCCCCACCCACCCCTGGACGAAATCAGCGAGAGCTGGAAGTCCGTGTCCTTTAAAAATAGCACTAGCACTAGCAATACTCAGCCCCCAATCCAGGGGGGAAATACGGATTTGTTCAATAGCATGTCCGTTGAAAGATCCTGGTAAATCAAAGTGGCACAGTTGGAGTGCGCCTGAATTGATCAGTGTTCACATCGTACTCCGGCCATACTGAGGCAATAGATTTCCCTGTCCCCCATAACCCGCCCGTCAGGGCCGTCCATCAGTGATCACCTCGGTGCTGTGGACGTTAAACCCGAACTAACTAACTACTCAGCCCCCTCCTATTTACACTCCTACTCACGGGTCTACAACACGTAGTCAGGAACAGTAAAATAATGCAATTTGGAGACGACACGTCCCTAACAGGAAAAATCAGGAACAAATGGAAAGGGAATAAAATGGAATTAGTGGGACTTCAAGAACTCCAACAAGACCTGACAAGAGTCGAGAAATGGCTAGTCTTATTCTTCTTCTTCTCGAACGCCGTCACACTTGGAGTTTGGCTCTCAAAATGAAATCTGTGGTCTTCTGTAGTGCCTCCACAGGCCCGTACAGTTTCTCTTGTAGAGTGGCGGGCTTCGGCCATATCTCCTCCCTCAGCGGCTGGTGGTTCCCACAGTCCTGGAGGATGTGCTCTGTGGTCTGCTCTGCTTCTCCACAAGGGCACAGGGGAGATGGCACAAGGTGGAAGCGTCTGTGCAGGTGGAAATTGAGTCGGTTGTGCCCGGTCCTCAGACGAAAGATGGTCACCTGCTCTTGTCTGGACAGCTGATGGTAACTGTCTATGGGCCGTTGTGGTGGTCTGTACACAGACTTAATGGTGGTCTTCATCTCTGTGAAGCTGACTCCATTTTCATCTTGTTCTTTCTCTGCGCCCGCTTTTGCCATTCTGTCAGCTTCTTCATTGCCGTAGATGCCACAGTGTGAAGGGATCCACTGCAGCACCAGTCTGGTGCACTTGATGTTTTGCAGTGCCTCTTGTAGACGTGGCAGTTTGCTTGCTGTTGCTGCCTCAAGGACAGACATGGCATCAGTAAGGAAGAAAATCTGGGCATCAGGGTCTGCAGTGCCACTAAGTGTGTTAGCTGCGTGGACCAGGGCTTCCACCTCAGCGCTGTAATTTGTGCAGTGAAGGCCTGTTGGTACTGCCTCTGCCTGCCATTTTCCGTTTGGGTACTGAATGTACACCCCAGCCCCTCCATCCTGAACTGCATCTGTGGCTGATCCATCGGTGTAGAAATGGCTAGTAAGAGCAGGCCTAAAAATCTCTACTCAAAAGACCCAGGCTATCATATTTCAAACCAACCGCGCCAAAAGATACAAAATAAGAACCCCCGTGCCCCAGCTTCAAATCGACGGGACCGACATAGAATACAGCAAACAAGTCACTTTCCTAGGAGTAATATTCACACACAATAATAACTGGGCACCATACCGGCGTAAACCAAATCTGTCAGTCGGCCATGAAAGGAATCAACCTAATGCGCAAAGTTAGCGGAACAGATTGGGGCACCGACTCCAAATCACTTCTAAATCTATACCACGCATACGTGATGTCCATGTTACTTTATGCAGCCCCCCTCCTCACCAACCTCAACAAAAATTTAACCCAAAATCTCCTGACAGTCCAGGTCGGGGCCCTGAGGGCGGTCTTCGGAGTCCCAAGACATACCCCCAACCTCCTTGTACTGGCGGAGTGCAACATCAACATCATAATAGCAGAAAGAGCAGCTAACCTCCTCTACAAAACAATAGGAATGCCGGACGACCACCCGGCCAAACAAACCCTAAACACCAACCACACACCCAAATGGGAACCCACCCAACAACCCCAAATGTAAAAACAGTGGTACAGAAGCTAGAAGAATCCATAAATCTTAAGCTAGCAAATAAAGTACCTAACCCACCAATAAGTGTACCACCATGGAAACTACCCCAAATAGAAGGCTGGACCTAACCAAGCTCCAAAAAGAAATAGACGGGCCCAAAATGAGACTAGAGTTCGACGTAAAAAGAACAACCACTAATAATAACTACACCATCATCTACACAGATGGATCCCACGACCCACGCACACACGCAACTGGACTAGGTATCCACGTCCTGTCCCCACATCGGACAGAGCCATCAAACTACCGGACCACACGGCGGTCTTCACATCCGAACTCAGGCAATCATAGGAGCCATCAATGTAATAAAAGCAGACCTGAAGACAGCCAAACAAATTCTCATAGCCTCCGATTCCCTATCAGCGATCCAGGCGATACAAAACCTGGACTCCTCCCGAGAAGACCTAACATATCTTATTAGACTCAGAGTAGCGGAACTCACAGAATTAAGCCAGGAAATTAAGTTCATTTGGGTTCCCTCCCATGTAGGGATCCCAGGTAATGAAAAAGCAGATAAAATAGCGAAGAAAGGCCTCGACCAAGAATCGACCTTCTTCAACCTACCCCTGTCGGCAGCCGAAAGATCAAACGCCCTCCGGCCAGCCTTTCAAAATCTATGGGAAAAGGAATTCCATCAGTCAAAAAGAGGTAGACGTAAAGGCCTCACGAGGGTCCTAAACAACGTACCCATCCTACTGACTTGCAGGCAAAAGGAAAGACCAAACCCGACTAACAAGAATCAGATTAGGGGGCGAGAGATACCTGGTCCACCCCAACCCAGTCATATGTACATGCGGCCACACACACAACAGAACATGTACTCTTAGACTGCCCAACCATAAACCACGCCAGAGCTAGACTAGAACCGGACATATTAAACCCACCCCTTACACTGGAAGGTCTCATAAACCCCACCCCAGACACCTGGCACACCACCACAAACCACACAATACTTAACAAACACCCCCCTGATCCAACACATCTAAACAAACGACCCGTAATGACAAAAACGAAGGAGACTCAACTCTCCACCCCACCCCCCCCACCCCCTCCCCACGACTCGACCCCCCCTAGGGCGCGGGCCGCCATGATACTAGATTTTTTAAAAAAAACTAGCGATGTGCGGGCATCAGCGACAGACGGCCAGAGCGAACCCTCCCCCCCCCCTCCCCCATGCCCTCCACCCCCCTCCCGGACGAAATCAGCGCCAACTAGAAGTCCTTGTCCCTTCAATAATAGCATCTAGCAAGTGTGTAGGGGAGGGGGGGGGGATTATGCTCTGACTGTTTGTCGCCGATGTTCGCGCATCGCTTTGATAAACCTCTCGTCACGTCCGTCCGCGCCTTGGGAGGCTGGGTCGTTGGGGGGGGGGGGGGGGGGGGAGCTGGTGTTCCCTTCTTTGTTCGTTGGTGGTGTCTGGCTATCGGACCCCCCCCCCCCCCTCCCCCCCCCGCCCCCCCCCCCCCCCTTGGACGAAATCAGCGAGAGCTAGAAGTCCGTATGCCTTTAAAATTAGCATAGCATAGCGTCGGAGCAGGAGAGCGAAGGGAATCGCCGGGTCGTGGGTTCGAATCCCGTCCCGCCCCGGTATCTGGACTCACAATCCAGGGGAGAAAAAAAAAACGGATTTGTTCAATAGCATGTCCGTTGAAAGGTCCTGGTAAATCAAAGTGGCACAGTTGGAGTGCGCCTGAGTTGATCAGTGTTCAGGTCGTACTCCGCCAGAGGCAATAGATTTCCTTGTCCCCCATAACCCGCCCGTCAGGGCCGTCCATGATCACCTCGGTGCTGTGGAAGTTAAACCCGAACTAACCAACCAAAGTGTGTAGGCTTTCCCGCAAGGGAAGACTCTGTTCTGCAAAGAACATTAAATAGGAGCAGGCTTCCCGAGAGAGAAGACTCTGTTCTGTAAAGAACATTAGTAAGATAGAATTCCTGTAAGGAATACTGTCCAGCAATGGACGCGTAGTTTATTAGAATTCCTGTAAGGAATACTGTCCAGCAATGGACGCGTAGTTTATTAGAATTCATGTAAAGGAAAACTGTCTAGCAACGGACATACTGCATGACTTAGTTCAATCAGAATTCCTGCAAAGGAATACTGTCCAGCAACGGACACTACTGCATGATTAACTTATAGTACTTTGTTAAGCCTTCCTCAGTATAGAGGGGCATCGGACTGCGTGGGCAGCAACGATAGATTAAGGCATGTTTAGTTAACTAGAATTCCTGTGAAGGAATACTGTCCGGCAACGGACATGTGCAATTCCTGTGAAGGAATACTGTCCAGCAACGGATAGACCGCATGGTTAAGATAGTCCCGTAAAGGACTCGGTTTAAGTGTATTAGTGTAGCGCTTCGTCCAGAAACGGACGAGTGTTATCTTCTCTAGTCCCGCAAAGGACTACCCAACAATCCCGAAACGGATTCGCCTTTGTCCCGCAAAGGACATTTAATTTAAGTATGTAATTATTTAAGTAGATAACTTAAGTACTTAGTTAAGTGAGTTTTGGACCTATTGAACTTGTCATTACTGAGAATCTGGTTTTCACTTGTGTCGGTTGATTGTTACGTCTAGTGTGTAGGCTAGCATAGTTTTGGGCCGGCCATAGGGTCTAATGAGTAGGTAAGCAAAGTTATGATTTCAGGTGTCACAAGTTATGAGCGTCTGTATTAACTATTATTGTGTTTTGTTTTGTGCTACAATGAATGGCTTTTGACATGTCTGACATCATGACTGATATGAATGGAATGTATGTACTGTAAACTAATGAACACTTCCAGAACTGAATCTCATCACTGAGACCGTCCTGAGCCTGTGGTGACGCCCGAATGCGAAGGTGCGACAGAGTCAGTAGTACACGTTCGTGCCCGTGAAACGGCAGTGCGCAAGAGTGTGTGTATGTGTGTGTGTGTGTGTGTGTGTGTGTGTGTGTGTGTGTGTGTGTGTGTGTGTGTGTGTGTGTGTGTGTGTGTGTGTGACTGAGCACATGCTGAGAGTTTGTTGACGTGCTTAGTTTACCAGTTCAGTGTGTCACACATGGCAATGCACGCACAGTCGCTACGATCATATCAACTAGGGTTTCTCTGGATACTGTGGTAGGTCCATTGCGATACTGATTAGTATTTTGAACACAACGCGAGGCAGACACACATTTGTGAGTGCGCATGCGAGACCAGTGTAAAAGACAAGATAGATAAGTAGTTGAATTACACTCCACAGCAATCTCCAGCCCTTCGGCCCTAAACCGAAAAAGGGATACGGACTAAAAAGCTCAGTAAATGGCACTTGCACGTTAGATAGGCAGTCCACTCAGCGAGGTCTGACCATCTAATAACAAGCCAGCCAGGCTAGAGGCCGGTTACAGTACTTTCAACTTTAAGTTTTCATCGTACTTTATGATACACTGAATATGTGTAAATCTGTAGAAGCCTCCAGTGTGAATCTGGGAATAGTTCGTTTTTAATTTAGTAACGGCGATATCACTATGATGTTCGGCAGTTCAGTCAGTTATCCCTTATCATTCGGAATACACCAGTGTGTAAAATAAGTTTGACTAAAATAGCCGGTTCAAGGCCTAGTCATGCCAGAATAGCTTGGCGCCTCTAGGCGCCAAGCTATTCTGGCACCACTCTTGACTGAACTAACTTGAAAGCTATTGGTCTATGATAGCCTTATCTGTAAGTACTATAATATCAGTAGCTTGCATGTGTACAAATTTGAAGCTGTTAGCCTCAGTATGAAATGGGTTAATGCACTTCTAGTTTACATTTGCGGCCGGCCGGTGACTGAACCAGCAAAGTGGCCGATTCACTGGTCACGTTATTCATATTCTTATTCCATTCTTTTTCTAATCAGTACAGCCATACACACCTACGTGTGTTTATGTGATACTGAAGAGAGTTTTTTTTTTTGTGGGGGGTGCCCGGTGGGTGGATAGATGGACGGATTGCCGAGGGACATACGGACGGACTGACGTCGGCGGAAAGGATGGATGCCGGATGGAGGGAGACCGGCTCAGTGAGACTGATGGACGGACGGACCCGACGGAAGGGTGGGTGGGATGGACGGACGGACGCCGCACTGGATGGATGACTTTAACGCTGCGAAAGCAGCAAAACGGACACCGAGCGATAAGACATTATACAAACAGACTGTTTTCTTTCATACCTGGAGATTCTTGTTGTAGGTAAACCTCACGCCAACACCGAAAACACTCCTCTTGCGCTAATAGTAAAGCTGAATCGGCGGACTGACACAAACGAACACGGCCGCAAAGCCACTCGGCCAGCATCTAGGCGTACACGCGGCGTCGTCTGTGCCTTGGTACTGAATAGTGTAATGGCAATTGGTCATACCAAACTGATGACGGAGGCAGTGCACGCGACGTATCTTACTTATTGCAGATAACAATTGAACCAGTGAGCAAATAGTCATCCGGCAGATGTCGGCCGCAGTTGGTCCCGCGCACGGCTGTGCGCGAGACCCGCAACTGCGTCCGATGTCGGTCGGCTTTGTGACCTCTTGCTTACTGTGAACTAGCCTATTATCGTGATCCGGGCATGTGATGACGCAGAGTACATACAGTTAAACCTGTTCAGGGCAGCGACCTACCGAGAAAACTCAGTGATGAACAGGAGGCTTTCTACTCAGTCAGCCGCTCGTCACTGAGTCTCAGTCGCTGCTGCCGAAGCCATTTCAGCCATGAAAGTTTGCGGGGTAGTGTCAGATTAATTCAATAATCCCTAATTTTCTCCAACTGGAGCTAGACCAAGAATGCCGAGTTCGGCCGCAAGGGCATTAGTTGTGAATTAGTTAAACTTCCATATTGCGGCGCAACACCGACCTGTAAAACTGTTTAAAATAGGACTGCTGATACTGTGCGTGCGAGTCTCTTCTGTACTATATTGACTATCAGACGGTATTATTGATATACCTATTGAATTATCACGACTAAAACCGTTACCGGCACGCAAAGGGTTAAAGCTGCACGATGGTAGGGGGTATCATTGGTAGGAGGTATCATGGCCACGATGGAAAAGAGTACCGCTTTTGGAATTTTTTTTTTCGGGGGGTGGTAACTGAGAGGATGGACATGGGGGAGGGAGGGGGGTTAGAGGTGCTGGGGGCCCGAACTGTATGACAGAGAGACAACTCAGTAAAACTTATCCTTGCCGGAAAATCAATTGATGGGGTCGGGGTTGGGTGGTTCTGATTGGAATTAACAGTGTAGCAACGAGCTTGTCATGTTTTATGAAATAATCAGGGCGTTTCACTCAATCACGAAGATCTTATTTTGCCAAAAGCCAAACGATCACGCATCACGATTTAAGGCATACCTTCCCCCCCCCCCCCCCCACCCACCCACACACTGCGGATCCCCTTCCTCCAACGTTTAAGTAAATGAAAAATCATCGTTGAAAATGAATATCTGAACGTTTGACGTAGATCATAGTATGTGATGAATGCCGCATAGGGCGTATTACTATGACGTCTGTAAATAAAGACGCTAACCCTTTTCTAGCCCCAAGGTCCCATTTTTAACATTTTTTTTTTAGGTGTTGCCTAACGACTATGAGTACCACTGAGTTGCAGGAGATGTCTTGACCATGATAATTCAAGGGTAGTGCCAGAGTAGCTTGGCGCCTGAAGGTGCCACGCTAACTCTGGCACTACTCGAATTAATATCATGGTCAAGCCCGGCATCTCCTGTTGTAGGGATCTGTGGCTAAAAGGTTAAAAAGAACTGGTAGATTAAACGGAGACACGGCGGTCAGTCTCAGTGTTCGGCATATACAGAAAGTGTTCAAGTCATGGCTAAGTGGACGCCTATGAATCGTTCGACTGAAGTTGACTCAGTGTTAAGTTGTTCTTGAAGGCCCCGCACTACCGCCCGTAACTGTTCATGGATACTACTACACCTCTGAAACAAACGGTTACGAAACGCTACACACAGGTGTATATACTTATGGTTCATTTGGACACAGGAGATTCCAGTTCAGCACACGTCAGTTGATCACAAGTAACCTGACTATGACTCCACTCCTTTCTATAAATACAGTGCTATCAGTAGTCCCCGATCACATTTTGTGCTAGTGGGACATTAAAATGAAGAAAACAACAACGTGAAACGCTAACGCAGAGCTTGGCAGAATGTGTTAAAACCGGCCCTGAACTAACCGCGGCAACCAACCATTGCAGTGTCAGTCAGGTTTGCGCGCACTGTTCAAACTAAGTCCACTTGAACTTAGAAACTCAGCAACTTCCATTGGAAAATGCTCGCGGCGCCCTAGAATGAAAAATAGATGACTGACGAATATGAACAAGAACAAGAAAGTATAGCGGGTGGGGGTGGGGGGGGGGGGGGAGGCCTTTGCAAAACAGGTCAGTCGTAACACGCATGCCTATTCCTATTTTGTCATTGACTTCAACTCACAACTTTTATTTGGGAGGCGTCTGCACTGATACCGGCGCAACGGGCTGTGGGAGATGGATCGACCATGATATTTCAAAGGTAGTGCCAGATTACCATAATTCAGTATTAATCTCCCCGCTCGAAAGAGTTAACCGCCCCTCACCGGCTGCCAGTGGACGCAGATTGTAAACTCGTAAAGTCCGGCAGTCGTAAATTCAACGAGTGAAATATCCCCAGCGGTATGAACTGAAGAAACATGCCGGATACAACTTGAAATGGTTCAGCAAGAGATATAGATCCTCATGAATCCCCGTATTTTATGACTATGGTCTATAAAACTGACAATTGGGTGGAGTTCATTTTATCTCGGCAGTTAACGGGATACTGAAGAAAGTGCGGAGTGCTAAACCTGGACTACTGAAGTCGCAGTATCTACTACTACTGTACTACAATGTGTACGTGACATGTACATGTCGTACACGGAATAACTTAACGCTTTTTTCCGCCCGTATCCTGAGAAAATCAGTCGGAATGCCATTCGAGTTAACCCATTTAACCCCAGCGCCCTACAGCTGGAGATGGCTCGACCATGATTAGTCAAGGGTAGTGCCAGATTAGCTTGGCGCCTTAAGGCGCCAAGCTATTCTGGCACTGTCCTTGACTCATTTTAGTACATAGTCGTAGACGACATTTCCACAATTTGAGACATGCCGCCATCGGGTTAAATGCCACTCAAGGAAGGAAAAGCAGCCTAGGCCATCCGGCTGTGCCATCCGCGTATGCCCAAGAATTTACTAGATTGTGACGAGTTTCACGGAGTATACGCAGTGGAGGTAGATCCGTATAATCATCTATTGTTCATTGTTATTGATACACATAATTATGCACTAGCTCTGACTACACATAGTTTGACCGTTAATGTACATGATAACTCTACACTTAACTTGAAGTACTTCAGTACAGAGATAAGTGTTCGGCCGCAAATCAATCTCACTGCCAGAGCCAAACCGGGCTGCCCACTTAGTCTTACTGGATTATCTGCCAAGCACTATGAACAATACTAGAATATGAGTCTGCCGCGATAGATCAAGGAAGCACAAATAAGGACTACCATGGAGTACTGATGATGGTCGTCTGATCTCAGTCTCGCCGTTTGGTCCTGGACATGAAAGAGATCAACAGTACGGCAGAGCCATAATGTATGATGTGTTTTTGTCTACCGTATTAGACTTTGAAATGGGGCTTGGTCGGAGCGCATTCCGGAGCATGCACATGACGTTTTTGGCGTGCGGGGCAGAAATTCTGGCAAAGAAGTAACAAGATAAAAATGACGCCACGTCTAGCTACGCAAACCTTGCTAGAGAACGTCTCTTTGAAACGCCGTGTGTGTGTCAGTGTGTGTGTGTACGGTGTGTGTGTGTGTGTGTACGGTGTGTGTGTGTGTGTGTACACGAAACCACTGAAATGGGTGACTTTCTTTACCATCCTTATGCAAAATGGGTGTGTGTAAAATTCTGGGTATAGTGACCAAGTCAGGCACCCATTTTTTCCGATGGTTGTTTCTGCATTATCTTTCATTCAAAAGTCAGAAAAAAAATATCAAAATAGGATGTCCCCATTTTCCCAGATTTACTTCATGTTGTGTTTTTGCGACGCCCTGGGCCTGTGCGTTCACACGGAAGCGAGTGTTTTCAGATCAACTTGATGATCGCTGATTGGTCAGCAACACCGATGAACGGAGTTGTTTCCCTTGCCCTTCCTAAAACGTCTTTCGTCCCCCACTGGCCATTCTTCACGTTTGCAGAGGTACTTTATGCAATATTTCTTAGTTAAGAGCACGCCCAAATGTACTTGTTCAGTGCAGTTATTTAACTGAGAGATGCCTCCAATCCCCGATACCCGTTTGGCCCAGAAAAATAAGGCGTCTGCTTCGGCCGTGGCTCGCTGACCGTTGTGTAGTCTTGTAGTAAATGATAATAGAACCCCACGATTTTAACAAAAGCTTTCATCTTCAATGAAAGGAACTTGTTCAATAACACCATTACAAGGTCAATCTGCCACGCGATTTTGTTTCTTATTTTCTGACGTGTGATTGTCAGTGATCGAAAAGTAACTTGACACATGCATGCACAGTATGAGTTGACTTTAAAAAAAAAAATGGCGCCAGATTTCAATCCTCGTTCGCAAAACTGCCTCGCGATTCGAAGAACAAACGTCCACAAACAGGTCTTTTGGATTGTGCAATTGAAGTGTCGCTTTTTACTGTATTACCAGTTTTTAGTTCCCAGGGTCACCCTGGTCAGCCCCACAGGGTGGGTTTTTCTCTCTATTCTGGGGCATGTGTTTCTGTCTACTGTCTGCACTGCCTGTAGCTCTTGATATTGGATGTGTGTTGCTAAATGGTCTTAGCTTTATTTAGGCCCCATGTGTTAGGTTTATTTAACGTATTTGACCGGCTGGCGACATACATTCAATGTTCTGTTTAGGTGTTTTTTTCACAAGCAGTGCAGGCACGTCCTGAGAAAGCTTTGTTGCTGTCAGGACGTTAAGCAATGTACAATCAATCTGATTCAAAATGTCAATGGTTTACATGGTTGTATTGGACATGTTTGCAGCAACACCGTTTTGGTCACACCGGCTCAGGACTTTCTGCACACACCCAGCGCCGGATGGCAGCAGGATGTCCAAACCCATCGGGATCTATGGAAGTGGACAAGCACGCCCCTTCCTGGCACATGACCAAGGCCCATGGCAAAATTAGTCAGCTGCAGCGTCATAGCCCCCCAGCCTCTGCCACAGAGAGTGCGTCTGGCAGGAGGGTGCATGGACGGCAGTGGAATGCTCCCAATTACAAACTGGTAAGTAAAGTGATTCTATGATCATCTTCATTTTATTGGCTGGCATGCGAAGCAAAAGTGAGTTTATGTTCTGGGCCACTGGTCGTCCGTCCGTCGTCCATGGTAAATTTTAACTCATTCTACCCCAACACCAAAATCCTTAAATTTTGCGCCTGTCCTCTCAAGACCGCATTGCAGCGCAGGACACAGATCGACCATGATAGTTCAAGGGTGATGCCAGAATAGCTTGGCGCCCGTAGGCGCCAAGCTATTCTGGCATCACCTTTGAACTATCATGGTCGATCCTTATCCTGCTGTGTGTGTGTGTGTCTGGGGTAGAATGAGTTAACGGTGGCATTTTCTCAGAGACTATTCAAGCCACATTCTTCAAGCTTGGCCCAAGGATACTTTGTGGCAAGACCTTTTTAAACATGCCAATTTGAGTGACCTCTCTCAAAGGGTCACGCAGGGTTGACAAATGTGTGAAAACTGCTTGCATTTTCAGAAAACGTGGATTTTGCTGCTGCAGAAGCCAGCCCTCGTCACCGAGGTCACACATATGTAAATCGGTCATACACGGGATTACTCTTTTTATTCTTGTGCAAGGCCCCTTAAACCAAAATTGGGCTGTTTCTGTCCTAATGCAGCTTTGGTTTCAATCTTTCTTTCTCCAGTTGGCAAATGGAGCCTGGGATGGACCTGAGACTGAGAGTGCAAGCGCATCGCAATACGAGGGCAGTGATGACGAGGAGTTTGTTCCTGGCTCGAGCTCACCGGATTCAGACGGTGTGTCGGCATCAATTGCTGGGATCTCTGACATAGACAGTATTGTATCGACTATGTTAGATTTCATCAAAGTGGCAGGTTCGGGGTGGCCAGGTGTCAGTGACGCTAGTACCAGCAAGGTGCAGTGTGCGTTAGGGGGTGGCAATGAGAATGTGGATAGGCAGAAGGAACATGATGCTGGGGGTGGGGAAAGAGCACTTACAGAAGAAACAGGTGTGCACGTGTCGCAGAGAGGGAAAGGAAAGTACAAATGGGACAAGAAACATGCATGCAAATTGTGTGGCAAGCTTGTCTTGAAAATGAGCACGCATTACAAGATGTCCATGCAGTTGAGGCAGACGTTGCTAAAATTTTGTTGATAAAAAAGGGACAAAGCAGAGACGTCGAGCATGGATCAGACTACAAGATGAGGGTGATTACATGCATAACGTTGCTGTTCTTGAAAACAAATCAGGATGTTTGATTCCTAAGTATCGCACCAAAACTAGTAAGGTAGACGACCTTCTCGCCTGTAGCCATTGCAAAGGGCTCTATCAAAAAAAGCTGATCTCTGTACACTCAAAACGTTGCTGTCAGAAACCAGGAGGGTTTCAGATCACTCAGAGAGGTGAGGCGGCGCGCCGTGGTCGGCTAATGCTTCCAATACCCTTAGATGTTGAATTTTCCTTCTATCACAAGGTATTAGCCAGGCAGAGTGATGATGAGATAAGCCGTCTCATCAGAACTGACCCTTTGCTTCTTGAGTATGGAAAGAGATTATTTGACTGCAGGGACATTGAAGAACACACGGCTGGACAAATCAGCTCCAGGATGCGGGAGTTAGGGAGACTATTAAAGATTATCAGAGCGAGGTCAGAAATGAAAATCGCAAGTTTAAATGCTGTGATCAATTCAGCTAGCTTTGATCATGTTGTCCTGGCTGTAAAAGAGCTAGCAGATTTTGATGAGGACACACATCAGTTCAAAAAAAGGCAATCTCGCAATGCGCATAGGCCATGCTTTGAAAAAGTGTTCACAGATCAAACAGTCACAGGCATCCAAACAGCTTGGGCAGGGTTCAGATGACAGGTGGCGACAGGAGCTCTCTGAGGCGCAGCGGTTTGACTCTGTCTTCAACGGGGACTGGTATGATTGTGTGTCCGCTACAGCAGCTCAGTCGGTCGGGAAAATGACCATGAACAAACCCAAGCTGATCCCATCATGTGAAGATGTGAGGAAGGTCCAACAGCTTCTTGAGACAAGGATGGTTTCGGATGATTATCCGATAGTGGTTAAAGCAACTCTTTGTGCTGTATCACTTTTCAACCGAAAACGAGGGGGAGAAGTTCAGAGAATGAAGGTGTCAGACTTCCAGAATGCTAAGATTGGATCGATCACCAATCAAGATATCTTGAAAGGTCTCACAGAGGTTGAGAAGAAAATGGTGAATCATTTTCAGCGAGTGGAAATCAGAGGCAAGTTTAATAGGAGTGTTCCCGTTTTGCTGACGAAGAAGATGATGACAACTGTGGACAGAATCCTTCAAATGAGGCAATCAGTGCCAGCTCTCGCTGATTCCCAGTACATCTTTGCCACAACTTCTGGTCAGAGGCCATACGGAGGCCATGATGTTCTGAAGGCCCATGCCCTAGAAGCACCGGTGTCATACCCAGCCATGTTCACATTTACTCAGTTACGGAAGCAGGTTGCAACTTTGGCTCAGTCAATGGCCATCTCAGAGTTAGACCAGGATCAGCTGGCAGATTTCCTTGGTCATGATATTCGGATACATCGCCATATCTACCGCCAACCTCAAGACGTCCTTCAAAAGGCAAAAGTGGCAAAGATTCTTCTGTCAGTTAACAATGGGATGACAGATTTTGAGAGTTGCATTAGAGCTGAGCTGGGCGATGATGAAGAGATTGACTTTGACAATGAAGACACATCAGAAACTGGCAGAGAGATCTCGGGGGGGGGAACAGCACCTGTGAATGAAGCAAGTAGCAAGTCAACAACACAGGAATCAATGAGCATGATGGAGAAAAGACATCCAGAGCCTGATGACAATCTAGATAGTTTTGATGATGACAGTACTGCATCAGCTCCTGTTCGAAAGAAAGCTAGATTTACAAGGAAACCATGGGGGGAAGCTGAAGAGAAAGCTGTTCAAACTCGTTTCAAGACACACCTCGACATGAACAAACTTCCTGGAAAGGCCGAGATACAGCACGCAATGGCAGAAGAGCCTGCACTTAGACATAGGCGCTGGACAAACATTAAGGATTACGTCCGCAACAGACTGAAAAAGTTACAAAAGAAATGAATTGAGGTTCCCCGCCACTCGCGGCACTTTCGGTTTCATACAGATTTATTACTTACTTACTTACGCCTGTCACCCCTACCCGGGTATAGGCCGTCGACGAGAGACCTCCAGCAACTCCTGTCCTGTGCTTCTCCTTCGATTCTACTCCAGGTGGTTCCCAGTCTCTTGATGTCTGCTTGGAGGTCTCGACGCCAGGAGTTTCTTGGCCTACCTCTTTTCCTCTTTCCCTGGGGGTTCCATGACAATGCCTGCCTAGTGATACTGGAAGCTGGCTTTCTCAGACTGTGACCGATCCATCCCCATCTTCGTCGCCCAATTTCATTCTCTGCTGTTATCTGCTCTGTTCTCTCCCAGAGTCTGACGTTGCTGATCTTCTCTGGCCAGTGGATTTTCAAAATTCTTCTAAGGCTACTGTTCATGAAGGTCTGTACTCTGTTGACTGTGGTTTTTGTCAATCTCCAAGTCTCTGCTCCATATAGGAGAACTGCTTTTCCATTGGAGTTGAAAATCCGGACTTTGGTGTGTTGTGACAGCTCTCTGGAACTCCACACTTTTTTCAACTGGAGAAAGGCTGCTCTGGCTTTACCGATTCGTGCTCTGACATCTGCATCAGTGCCGCCTTTTTTGTCTATGATGCTCCCGAGATAGGTGAAGGACTCCACCTCCTCCAACGGGGTGCCAGCAAGCAAGACTGGTTCCTCCCTGGTTGCGTTCAGCCTCATTGTCTTTGTTTTCTGTTTGTGAATGGTGAGGCCCACTTGGGACGAGATGTCAGCAAGCCTCGTGGTCTTGTCCTGCATTTGTTGATGAGTGTGGGACAGTAATGCCAAGTCGTCTGCAAAATCGAGGTCGTCAAGCTGTGTCCACAGTGTCCACTGTATTCCACTTCGTCTGTGCTCTGTGGTCATCTTCATGACCCAGTCTATGGCCAGTAGGAAGAGGAACGGAGACAGCAGACACCCCTGCCTGACACCAGTTCTGACCTGGAGCTCCCTGGTGAACTGCCCTTCGTGGATCACACGACATGTCATGCCATCGTAGCTGCTCTTGATCAGGCGGACGAGCTTTGTGGGTACACCGTAGTGTCGTAGGAGTTTCCACAGAGTCTCTCGGTCCACACTGTCAAATGCTTTCTCATAATCCACAAAGTTGACGTACAGCGGGGAGCTCCACTCCAGAGACTGTTCCACGATGATGCGGAGAGTGGCGATCTGGTCTGTACATGATCGGTTCTTCCGGAATCCTGCTTTCTGGTCTCTCAGCTGGGGGTCAACGGAGCTCTTCATTCTCTCCAGGATGATCATCAAGTTTCGATGCCAGTACAAGATGGCAACTCTGGCATACCGTCACTTTGACGGGACTCTACCGGCTTACCTTTCTGCTTCACTCTGCACATACCAGCCTTCACGTTCTCTGCGGTCCTCCAGTGAGAAACGTTTGAAGGCTCCGAAGCGTAACTTGAAAACTGTTGGTGAACGCTCATTCAGCTTCATTGCACCTTCAGTTTGGAACTCGCTGCCTGTCAGTCTTCGAAATCTCTCTACTCTCCCTCAGTTTAAGGCTCAGTTGAAAACTCACTTCTTCCAGCTTGCTTTTCCTCTGTCGTAGATCCGTGGTCCTGTTGTATTTATTTGTAATGTTATTGTATTCGTCTATGTCATGTTTGACTGCGTGTGTTAGCGCAATGAGTTTTTGCCACAAAAAGATTTTGCGCTATACAAGAACCATTCATTATTATTATTATTATCCTGTTGAAGACCTTTCCTGGTACTGACAGCAAGGTGATTCCTCTGTAGTTGGAACACTTGCTGAGGTCGCCTTTCTTGGGAAGCTTGATTAGGTACCCCTCCTTCCAGTCAGCCGGCATCACCTCCTCTTCCCAGATCTTTCCAAACAGTGGGTACAGCATCTCCACTGTTGTCTCTAGGTCTGCTTTCAGAGACTCCGCTGGGATGCCATCTGGGCCTGCTGCTTTGCCGTTCTTCAAAAATGCCACTGCTCTTCTGATCTCTTCCCGGCTGGGTCTGTCACAGCTGATGGGTAGGTCGGTCTCTGCCGGCTGGATGTCTGGGGGGTCGGGTGGGCTAGGTCTGTTCAGTAACTCTTCAAAATACTCGGCCCATCTGTCGAGTTGGTCTGCTCTGTCTGCAATAGGCTTGCCTTCTTTGTCTTTTACTGGTCTTTCTGTATGGCCATACTTGCCTGACAATCTTCTGGTAATGTCGTAGAGCTGTTTCATATTGCCGCTGCCTGCTGCCTTTTCTGCCTCTGCTGCCAGGCTGTCTGTGTAGGCCCTCTTGTCTGCCCTGATACTCCTCTTCACCTCGCGGTTGGCTTCTGAGTATTCCCCCTGTGCCCTTACTTTGGCTGCTCTCGTGCGACTGTTGTTGACAACTGCTTTCTTCTGCTTCCTCACTTCTATCTTCTTCAAGGTCTGTGCCGACAGCCAGTCCTTGTGATGGTGTTTCCTGAACCCTACAGTGTCTTTGCAGGTTGAGTTCAGCGCCTCTCTAACTGCCTTCCACTGCTGCTCTGTGGTGACCGCCTCCTCTTCATTTACTAGCTCCTGTAGCGCTTGAAACCGGTTGGACAGCACCAGTTTAACTCCAGTTTCTCTCAGGAGGCCTACATTATAGCGCTGTCTTCTTGTTGTCTCTGTGCGGCTTTTCTTTAGCTTGAGCTTCATTCTTAAGGTAAGCAGACTGGTGGTCGGAGGTGACATCTGCTCCCCTCCTCACTCGAACATCTTGAAGGGATCTTCTAAATTTCTTGCTAATGCAGATATGGTCTATTTGGTTCTCTGTTGTATGGTCAGGTGAGACCCAAGTTGCTTTGTGTATCCTTCTGTGTGGGAAGATGCTGCCTCCAATGACAAGTCGGTTTAGAGCACAAAAGTCTACAAACCTCTCCCCGTTCCCACTCATCTCCGAGCCTAGTCCCCGTCTCCCCATCACCTCTTCGTATCCGGTGTTGTCCTCCCCTATTTTGGCATTAAAATCGCCCATGACGATGGTGATGTCTCGCTCCGCACATTTGTCCAAGGCACTCTGGAGTCGGTCGTAGAACTCCTGTTTCTCTTCCTCGTCACTGTCATTAGTGGGCGCATAACACTGGATGACGTTCAGCTTGAGCTTTTTCTTGGTTCTAAAGGCTGCTGTGATGATTCTTGGCCCAAGAGGTTCCCAGCCCATCAGCGCTCTCTGTGCCACTGGTGACAGCATGAATGCTACGCCTTCTGTATGGGGGGCATTCTCCTCTTCATGACCTGAATACAGAATCATCTCCCCACTTAACAGCCTTTTCTGGCCAGACTGTGTCCATCTGGCTTCACTGATACCTAGCAGGGAAATGTTGTACTTTTGCATTTCCGCTGCTATCTGGGCGGTCTTGCCGCTCTGGTACATGGTCTTGACGTTCCATGTGCCCATGGTTGTATCCCTGGATAGAGAGAGGCGGCTCGGTCCTGTGGCTTCCGAAGACTTCCGGCTTTCACCACAGGACGTCATAAGTCTTCTGGTAGAAGAACCTTCCTCCTCCAGGAAAGGAATTACTGTTAGTCTTTTCGTCGGCGTTTTTGTAGCTATTTCCTTTTTTGCAGGGTGGGGAAGCTACCCCCACGCCCAACCCCCTTACTAGGAGGACCAGGGGTTTTCTGTCGGGGTCACCTTCCCTTAGACCATGTTGGTTCACGGCACCTTATTTCATTCGGTGCACCCCTCTCACGAGGGACCCCCTATCCACCACCCAGGGGACACGCCTCAACGCCATATGGTCCCAGCGCGAGGATACAGATTTATTACAAGAGTGTTATTATTGGGGTGGTTTCAGCATGTATAGCCTGCTTTTTTTTTATCTGATGGACGCCTGGATCATTTTGTATACTGTATAGCCTTTCGATTTGCAAAACGAAACAGCCGGCTGGGGACAAAAGACAATAATAAGATAAGAAAACCATTGACAATGTAAAGATTTATTACAAGAGTGTTATTATGGGGGGGGGGGGGGGGGGGGGTTGGTCTGCATAGATCATTTTGTATACTGCATACCATTTAAAAATCTACAAACGGAAGAATGGTTGGTTGGGGACGAAAGACAATAATAAAGGCTGAAGTTTCAAGTGATTTCTTATGTTGTCAGTTAATTAATGTCAGTGTTCTGTTCTGTCATTTTAACTCCTTCTACCCCAAGACCGGAATCCCCAAATCTTGAAGTCGTCTTCAGAAGACTGCGTTGCAGTGCAGGACGCAGATCCACCATATCTTTATTTTGCTGTGGTGTGTCTGGGGTAGAATAAGTGTTAGTTTCTTCATCTGGGTCTTTTTCTATCTTTCATATTTTTCCACACTTTTTGACCCGCATCATACTGAGGCTAAAAGCTTCAAATTTGTTCACTGCCATAATTCTATGCAAGCTACATTACAGTACTTACAGATGAGGACATAGACCAATGGCTTTAGTTCAAGGGTGTGCCACAATAGCTTGGCGCCTAGAGGCACCAAGCTATTCTGGCACTAACACTTGGACTATTTCAGTCACACTTGTTGCACACACTGGTGTATTCCGAATGATAAGGGTTAATATTCAAAATGCTCTGTTGCTGTTTGTCTGAAACTCCAGAGTACCCAAAACCAAAAAAAAAAAGTCCTTTAATTTCCAGAATACATTATGTTGATTCTCACATAAATGCCATGATAAACTGTTTTGCTTCAGAAGGACAAAACGCAGCAATGTTTAAAAGATTTCCTCTGTAAAAATCATAATCGAAAGGTTACGGGCCAGTGTTTATTGAATTTTGCACCATACAATGTTAAAAATGTTAAAGCACACATACACATTAAGTTGGAAAAAAAAAATTAATGTGAAAAAGAAGTATTCCATGAACTTGACCTTATTACAGACGCCTAATGTTGTGAAGACACCCATTTTGACTGTAATGCCAGTTTTTGTGTGAGAGGCACCCACTTTATTGGTAGAAACCCATTTTTTTTCCATCTAGTGGCTCTGTCTATTTTATTTTAAGTTATAGAGCTTAGTTATAAGGTGAGTTCTAAACATTCGCATCAATTCCAGAGCCCTAGAATAAATAGAAATATGGGAACCCATTTTGACATAAAATGGTAGGTAACCCACTCCGACGCTTTTGTCCCCATGTGTGTGTGTGTGTGTGTGTGGTGTGCGTGTGTGTGTGTGTGTGACAGCAACTAGAGCCCGCGTTTGAGGACGGACAAGCTTGAAATTTTAGGATATTGTCCCTAAAAGAATTATCTCGGGACCTTTTTTTCGATTAGGATGCTCATTGGCGAGAAAATGACTTCAAACCAGTTGATTCACACTGGAGTCCGTAATTTTTCTTATTTTTACTAGATATTTTGCATATAGCTAGATAAAAGGGTGATATTGAACGAGTTCATTAACCAGCATTGTACCACGAGAACCTTTTGAGTGATAATTAAATATTATTTGGAAAAAAAATATCGTTTAACGTTTTTGGGATTAATTTCACGAATTATATGGTTAATCTTAAAACAATTGAAATTTTTTAATGAAAGAAAAACAATCTTCTCAATAATGATCGCATGATTTTTCATATACAGTATTTACATAAGCCTACAGTTTGTCTCGGCTGTCGGGTACGATTAGGTGAATTGTGACCTGTATGCCCCGAGTGTGAAAATCAGACAATGTTCTGCACCACTCTTCAGGAGTCATTTGTAAAACAGATAACCGCCATAACTTTAATTTTTCTTTTACGAAAAAAAACCTATCTTCTGATTAATATCCGCATGATTTTTCATAAACAGTGTTTGCATAAGCCTGCTGTTTGTCCCGGCCCTGGGGTAGGATTAGGTCAAATTGTGACCTGTAAGCTGTAGGGATGAAAATCAGCAAGAAAATTGCAAAGTTGATTCTCTGCTACGTCAAATGTTAGTACTGCGATGAGTAACGTATATCGTTTATTGTCTTTGATACCATCGAGTTGTCACTATGAACACAGCGTCGTGGGACTAATGATGCCATGAATGTCATGAAGCTTGAACTGACATTTCGCTGCTCGTGCTATTATTCTTCTTCAGAATAGCTATGCTACGCCAGACCACGGAGCTTACGAATGGCGGGATTCGCCGTGTGTCCGTCTTTATTTCTATGTGCCAGTGTGTGATGATCAGAGGGTGGGTTAGAGTAGAAGGAGATGGATTCCTGTCGCTACACGAGCTCACAGAGCGTACTAATGGCGGCCGGGAAGCACCGTGTGTCCGTCTTTATTTGTGTGCGCCGACGTCAGTGTGTGTTGTTCAGGGGTTGGCTTAGAGAAGAGGGAAATGGCTCAGCATAATAATCCTAAAAATATGAACAACCCTGAATGTTCCTAAAAGATAAACGCATCTGAGCTCTATTTAACAGTACGGTAGACTTTGGGATGAAATCCTCATCTTGTTACCTTTGCAGTAAGATGTGCGATTGGCGTTTGCATTTTTTTTTTTTCCATCTTCATGATCTGTGAAAAAAGTATTCGCCACGGAAAATGAAAACCAAAGTCATTTGTGGACACCCCCCCCCCCCCCCTCCCTCACACACACACCTAATAATCTGTTTTTCCAGCCAGCTGAAGGAGATTATGAAAGCTGTCCACCCACCAGTGGGTCTTGTTGCCAAGCTATTCTGGCAGCATCCAGTTTTAGGTGTCAGAGTCGAATGGGTTTGACAAACAGTCTCTCATCATACCAAGATGAGTCAGTCCATTCTGGCACCACCATTGAGCTAACATGTGGTTGATGTGTCTATTGTATTGTGTATCAGGGCTGAATGGACACACATGAGGTATGATTTTTAAAAAAAAAATAGTTGTGCCGTCATTTGTACACTACTTACGTCACATAAATAAAAAGTATCAAAACATATTTCACCCTTCATGCACAATATGGGGCTGGTATTATCATTGATGCGGCTGTATGACATCACTGAAAAAGTCATGTGAACTACTGTGTTTGAAAACGATTGGATCAAAAAGATAATAAATTAATTTCTACATTTTTAAGTGAGTGAAACTCAACGGTCCTTTCAAAATCCAAATTTGAACTTCGTTTGATAAGGTACATGTATTGTTCAGCACCAATAGCAAGTGGACTGTGCACTTCAACTCTGAGAGAGGACTTTGAAGATGAGTACTGGTCCGACCGTAAAATTTCATCCAGGAACGATCGTTGTAGGTTGGTTGTACACTGCTTAACCCGTATCATTTGGAATACACCAGTGTGTGAAATAAGTGTGACTAAAATAGTTCAAGGGTAGTGCCAGAATAGCGTGGTGCCTCTGCGCGACAAGCTATTCTGGCACTACCCTTAAACTAAACATTGGTATATATCCTTATCTGTAAATACTAGCTTGCATATGGCAGTGTACAAATTTGAAGCTTTTAGCCTCGGCATATGGGTTAACATCCCGACAGCAACAACTTTCTCTGGACATGTGTGCGCTGTTTGTGGAAAAACTAAACAGAATATTGACTGTGTATGTCGCCAGCCAGTCTAATATGCTAAATAAACCCAAGACATGCTAGGGACGCTGTACCTTCATGCCATGCCAACTTTGCTCTTTATTTACACATTGATAGGAAAATACCCATGTAGCTTATCCATATACCAACTGCTCAGATCTTTCTTTTGGAAACGTTTAAATAATAGCATGTAATGACACTGACCTCCAAAACTATCTGCAGTTAGGATGCCCCATTTCTAAACAGAGATTCAGATGCAACAGACTTCAGATGAACTGCTCAAACGGCTGTTTGAGGTCATCACCGAAGATGATACTTGCCTGTCCTGCAACGGTATCCCCAGCAAACAGTTCATTCAAGGGTTGGTGGCCTCTGATGAGAACAGAGCAGAGGCACTTTTGTTATATTTTCAGACATATTTTACCAGTGGAGTGGGCAGTCATGGCAAAATACCACATGAAATTCTATTTACAAAAGTTAACGAAGTGTGTTCATAAGCAGCGGCAAACTCTAGTAGCAATAACACTTTGTTGTGTTTTGTTTTTCTTGAAAAGCCATTGACCACAAAGTCAAGGTCACAGAGGAGCAAAACATTGTTCTTCCTCAACCATGCTACAGTCCTCATCTTGAACAATGTGACTTTTGGTTCTTCCAATAACTGAAAACAAGAAAGGAAAAATCCTTATCACTCACGTGTGACCAATCCACATTAATACATGTGACCTTTCCAACAGTTACTGAATTGAACAAGTGTTTGAGTATCTGAACACAAGTAAAAGGCTGGCTTTTGTAACAGGAAAATTTGAGTTTTCTCAAAATGTATGCAGTTTCACAAATTTGTTAACCCTCCGTGACCCTTGACCTTTGTGAGGAGTGGACTAAATTAATATGCATAGAAAGGTGTTATTCTCACTTATAGCTTTATGCCAAATTGTACTGAACAATTTGCAAAAGCTTTGATGAAAACAATTCTACCCAAAAACTGGCATTCTTCACACTTACTGACCTCTTGTGACCCTTGACCTTTCTAAGGGTTCATCCAAATTAGTATGCATAGAAAACATCAAGTATCTCCTTTCCAAGTTTGAGTTTGAAGTTGAAAACAGTATTTATTTGAAAAAAAAACAAACATCGGTTTTTGTCAAAATATGGTGGTTGTTTTTTTTTTTACCTATTTCTGGAGCCACGCCCCCCCCCCCCCTCCCCCACGACCTGCAAGAGGGGACCATTAAATTAGTAAGCATAGGTAGGTCTTATCATCAGCTACCTTTGTGCAAAATCTGACTAAAATGTTGGCAAAAACTTTGATGAAAACTACAATTCTAGCAAAAACTTGCATATTTGCCGACCTCCTGTAACCCTCAAACTTTCTGAGGGGGCGTCCAAATTAGTATGCATAGAAAGGTCTTACCATTAGGTATCTCTGTACTATGTTTGGGTTTGAAGTTGAAAATAGTATTTGAGGAGAAACAATGTGTCAAAATATAGCTATTTTGGACACCTACCTGTGACCTTAACCTTTGAGAGAGGTCACTGAAATTGATATGTTTTGAAAGGTTTTTCTACAAAGTGTCCTTGGGCCAAGTTTAAACTCCGAGGCTTGAATAGTCTCTGAGAAGAAATGCCAACATTGAAGTTTACCACAGGCGAAAGACGATGGGTGGCCCATTACATAATCACTTTTGCTATCACATGTGAGCCAATCAGCCTGGCAGGAAGGCCCACCATGAGATGGCCTTAGTTGCCTGCTTGGCGTTAAACCCAAATAACTAACTGGCAGGAAGGAGCGTTAACACATCTAGGACCTTCCAAAGGCGGCAAATTCACAAGTACGACCCTGACCCTTATCAGAATACCATACCTGGGCGACAGGATGAAAAACTGAATTGACTGAAAACGGTCAAGAAAACAACTACCATATGTCCCATAATCCATGACAGCAAGACAAAATCTATGCCTCCTGCAGATGGAACAGGATGGCTGAAGGGCCTGTTCTCTCTGAACAAGAAGGCTGAAATTGAGCTTTCTGGGATTTTGATAAAGCTGAATCAGCTTCCAGGGCTGAAGACTGTCACCCATGTATATCCCCTTTAAATCACGCTTGAAGTGGCTGAAATTGTGTGCCGACAATGGAGGATAGTACAAAATGTGAAAATGTCAAACAAACTGGGTCAGTGGCTTTGGTTTTACAGCACAACTATCATTACTTTTTGATCATATCTCACATACAAACACACTCACACACAGTCTCTCACCATGTCTCACAAGCAAGAAATTCAATCTGAAGCCTCAGATTATAATGTCAAAAACATTTATAAAGCAAATGAAGAGACTGAACACAAATCTCAAGCTATCAAACAGCATAAAAAGGTCAATTCATCAGCGTAATACTCAGAACTCATTTACTAGAAAACAGATCAATTCACTCAGTGAAATCATAGCAGAACAAAAATAAATTTAGTGTAATACTATAATATAAGAAGAGCATATTTCAAGATTAAGTTTATGCACACCAAAGTCTGCAAATAGACTGTTATACACCTAATAATAGCTATACAATCTTTCCAGATTAAACTGCCATAAAGAACAATCCCTAAACACAGATCTATTTACACTTAAATTGCTTTGTAATAGTGTATCAAAATACTAACCATACGACGGATCGCACATAAACATTTTTTCTGGATCACAAGACACTGCATGCTATCTTTGACAGAGTCCATAAAATGTGAGATGACTTACGCCCCATGACTTGAATGCTAAGCTCATCAAACATGACTGGAAAATATGACATGACTTGAGCAATATGCTCATGGAACAAACTGGTTTAATCCCCTTGTAAATGCAGCCACTGGAACTGTGAACAGTACAGGTGGTTGTATGTACAACATGGCTGATTAAACCTAGCTTGCTTCATGAGCAGAATTCAAGACTACCAGCCACAAGAATCACATGATTGCATCATCGGTGAAAGTCACGCAACAGTCTGATTTTGCCAATGCCTATCTAGGCCTTTCTGGCATTTACAATCTTGATGAACTCAGGTTTGAGCGAGGCTCCACCCACAAGGAATCCATCCACATCTGGTTTTCCGGCCAGTTCCACACAATTATTGCCAGTCACAGATCCTACAGAGAGAAAAAGCAATGAATGATATATTGTAAGAGCTATTTACCCCCCTACCGTATGTAGGAACCGGTACTTTTAAAAGTACATGTATGTGTGTATGCATGCAGGCGTTCATGCAACAAATACAGTTACTGCAGTCTTGACCTTAAAACAATATTTTGTCAGAAGACTTTTCTACACTATCATCAACAAAAAACTGAAAAATTTTGGGTCAAAAGATGAAAAGAACAAGAAAGGCAAAGCCATTTTGGCTCATGTGTATGACTGATTTACATGTGTGACCTTTGTGACAAGGGCTGGCTTCTGCAGCAGCAAAATCTATGTTTTCTGAAAATGTAAGCATTTTTCACACATCTGTCAACCCCCCATGACCCTTGACCTTTGTGATGAGTCGACTAAATTAGTATGCATAGGAAGGTCTTATCATCAGCTATCTTTGTACCAAATTTGGCTGAAAAATTTGCAATAATGTTGGCAATACCTATAATTTTATCAAGAATCAGCATTTTACACACATTTGCCAGCCTTGTGACCCTTGACCATGTCCAAGGGGTCATCCAAATTAGTATGCATAGATAGGTCTTACCACCAGGTATCTCTGTACCAAATTTGGGTTTGAAGTTGTGAATAGTACTTGAGAAAAAACATCTTTTGTCAAAATATGGCTATTTTTTACCTATTTCCTGAGCTCTCGTGACCCTTGACCTTTCTGAGGGATCAACCAAATTAGTGTGCATAAAAAGGTCTTACCATTAGGTATCTTTGTACCAAGTCTGGGTTTGAAGTTGTGAATAGTATTTGAGAAAAAATAAATTGTGTCAAAATATAGCTATTTTTGATATATTTCCTGATCCCCTGTGACCTTGACCTTTGTGAGATCACTCAAACTGGTATGTTTAGAAAAGTCTTGCCACAAATTATCCTTGGGCCAAGTTTGAAGAATGTGGCTTGAATAGTCTCCGAGAAAATGCCCACGTTAAAGTTTACCACAAACGACGACGGATGGACGACATACGGACGACCACTGGCCCAAACCATAGACTCACTTTTGCTTCGCACATGAGCCAAAAATAGCCACCATGACATTCTGGGTATAAATTCAATTTTGGTTCACGAATGACATTGTTTTCATCTAAGGACATACTGAAGCTTGAAATATTGGCTTCACACACATTGTCATGGCAAAAATGAAAGCACAAGAAAAGCAAATACAGCCAACATGGTCTTCACCCTGAAGACAAAAGTGGCCGTTATACACAGTGGCTGCTATATATTGAAGAATCAGGGGAACAAACTCTGAATTTTTTAACAAAAAAGGCCAGTCAATTGAAATGTGAGAGAATAAACTGGTCCAGAGGAGATAATCAACAGGGAGCATTTCTATTTGACTGAGCGCAGATCAGCATAAAGACAAAAAGACACACAACTGGCCCTTAGGTCGACAGAGAAGACGGTCACAGCTGAAAAACACTATAAAAGTGATGCTTGGACTCAAAGTGGGGCCTGAAGTGACCGTTATAATTATAAAGGATCAAGTAGCGGTCGGGAGCGAAGACAGCTGGCTGCAAGCATAATACACAGGTGGCTGTTTTATAAAGGGTCTTTTTATATAGTCAAATGGACGGAAGTAAATTGAAGCGGACACTGAACAGGTGGCTGCGAGTGCAACACAAAGGTGCTAAGTCAGGTTTGACTGTAAAATGAATTTGGAAAACATTCGAACCAACGGTTTTGAAGACATTGCCTAGATGACAAACACCACAACAAACAGAAAAAATCCAGTACATCCCCCAATAATTTGTGTGTGTGTTTGTGCACAAATATTCACAAGACTTTTTAATTACCTCCATAGAGGATTCTCACAGAGCTGGCGACCTGGGCAGACACATTCTTGGTGAGCCAGTCACGTAGATCTTTATGCACCTCCTGCGCCTGGTCAGGGGTGGCTGTTTTCCCTGTGCCGATGGCCCACACTGGCTCATATGCAATCACTACACGCTTCCAGTCCGATACATTATCTGAACACAACATGAGCAAAAAGTACATAGCACCCTCTTGTGCATGCAGACACCTGTAATGTAAACAGTACCAGTGGCAGCATGCGAAAGAGAGTTAAAAAAGATTTTGAAACAAGGAAAAGCCCTTATGGCTCACATGTATGACGGATCCGCATTGTGACCTTTGTGACAATAATAAAAGGGCTGGCCAGCGTAATCCATCTTTTCTCAAAATGTAAGCAAATTACACACATCTGTCAAACCCATGACCCTGACCTTTATGATGAATCGACTAAATCAGTATGCACAGAAATGTCTTGACATCAGCAACCTTCATGTTGAATTTGACTGAACAGTTTGCAAAACTTTGATAAAACCACAACTCTATCAAAAATTGGCATTTTACACACATCTGCTGACCACTTGTGACCAATGACCTTTCTGAGGGGCCGCCTTAAGTAGTATGAATAAAAGCTTTTAACATCAGGTATCTCTGTACCAGCTTTGGGTTTGAAGTTGTGAATAGTATTTGAGAAAAAACATCTTTTGTCAAAACATGTCTTTTCTTTTTTATAACCTATTTCATGATCTCTGTGACCCTTGACCTTTCCGAGGGGTCAACCAAGTTAGTATGCATAGAAAGGTCTTACTGTCAGGTATCTTTGTACCAAGTTTGGGTTTAAAGTTGTGAATAGTATTTGAGAAAAAAATCAATTTGTCAAAATATGTCTCTTTTGGACCTATTTCCTGATATCATGTGACCTTGACCTTTGAGAGAGGTCACTCAAATTGGTATGTTTAGAAAGGTTTTGCCACAAAGTATCTTTGGGCCAAGTTACAAGACTATGGCTTGAACAGCCTCTGAGAAAATGCCAACATTAAAGTCTACCACAGACAACAGATGACCATCGACGGATGGACGACCACTGGCCCAGAACATCACTTTTGCTTCACACGTGAGCCAAAAAGATAAGAAAGAAACGAGACTATTTTGTTCCTGTGTTTTGTAAAGAAAGATAATCTTCTTACTTTGTTGTAATCATTTTACAAGCTTAGCCATCACAAAGGGTTAAAGATTCAAGATACTTTTAAAATTTGGTGGCAGCAAGCACAAAGGGTGGTAATAAGGCAACACTAGACAAACTAAACTTACCAACAATAGCTTTCAACTGACGGAAGTTGACTTCATTTGTCTTGCCAGCCTCGCGTTCCTCCAACTTTTCTCCAATGCATGGTAAGACGTTCAAACCATTTTCAAGAGCAAATTTCACCTTCTGGCCAACCAGCTGAAATAAAAAATAAAAGTGCATAAAAGTATTTGAAGATAAAAATCGCTTTGCATGTGATCACAATGCCTGAATACACAAAGTGAAAAGAATGGCATCTTTGCACCACAAAGCAGCTTTAAACTTTGATAATATCATATGTCAAAATAATGCAACACTTTTAGCAAGGTCTGCCAATTCCTTGCCAATACAATCGTGGTCTAACTGTCAGCATACCTCATCTGACTCCCCAAAAACGTGTCTACGTTCAGAGTGACCCAAGATGACCCAGGTAGCTCCACAGTCCTTCAGCATCAGAGCACTGCAAAATGAATCCACAAACCATTTTAGCAATTATGCGAGGCAAGTGCTGGTAGAAACAGTATACACACAGATGGAAATTAACCCATTTAGCTCTGAGGTGTCACCTTATGACTATGCCAGTTATGGGAGATGGATCGACCATGATAATTCAAGATTTGTTTGGTGCCTGATGGTGCCCAGCTAACTTGGCATGACCCTTGAATAATCATGGTCCATCCATCTCCCCCAACTGGCTTAGTCGTAAGGTGACACCTCCAAAATTTGGGAACTGTGGCCGTGGGGTTACATGGGATAAGCCCTGGAAGGAAGGGGTCTGAGGGTCTAACTGCTTGTTTGTTCCTGCAGCACTGAGTAATTTTCCCTGGTGTCACTGTAGAGTTCAGACTTTTCTAAACAGGGATCAACCTTCCCCGAACAGTTAGCAACTTTGATGATTTAAATACAGTGTGGCTTGACTTGAGTAACATTTCCTTTTCTCTAACGGCCACATGAGGATTGCCGTGCCAACAAAATACACATTATATCCATAGCATAACAGTGCAAAAAAATTAAAGACTTAGCGGCCTTAGAAAGCTGACCAGAGCCAGAAGCCTTCAGAGCAGACAAACTGACAGGCTTGGGTGGGGGCTGAGGCTTAGGGGCAACAGGAAGCGGTACTACCGGACTGGCAGTATCCACCTTCTGCGTTCCCTGGCTCCTTGTCACCACCGGACGAGGGTTACTCTCCAGGGGCGAGAGGAGCCGAGGCTCCGCCCCCAACCAAGAAGTTGGGGTTTGACATGAGAAATCTTTGTTGGGGCGCTTGCCTGCCAACGCAGCACTGAAAGTATACACAGAGGTGTTAAAGAGTTTGGGGCAGTCGCAGCTGCACCAGGGCCATCAACCAGCTTTTTTGCGTCCGCAAAAGATAGCCCCTTCTCCACGCACACCTACTGAATCTTGCACTCGGATATCCAATGAGGGCACTTCTTGTCCGAAGCCATATGCGCCCCCTGGCAATTCACACACAGGGGGGGTGGCTGTGCAGGACTCAGCAGAGTGTCCGGGCTTAGTGCAACGGGCACATGAAGCCTCTGCCTGGCGACATGTCTTCTGCCCATGGCCATACTTTTGGCACTTAAAGCACCGGAGGGGGAGAGGGACGTACTTCTTCACTTTCAAGGAGTAGTAACCTCCCCAGATGGTAGTAGGAGGGGTGGGGGTACCAAACGTCAGGATGATGGTAGGGAGACGGATCTCCCCACCACCTCGCTTGGAAGCGAAGCTCCTGACGAAAGTCACCCCCTGCGACTTAAGGTTCTGTACAAGTTCATCTTCTGACAGTTCTGCCAAAGCTTGATCTTTGATCACGCCTCTTGACGAATTCATAGTTTTGTGGGGTGTGACTTCCACTGGAGTGTCTCCGATGGAAGAGAGCCTCAGTATCCAGCTGGAGTGTGCCCGGGTATGGCACTCTACCAGCAAGTCACCACATATCACCACACTCCCCACCCCAAGTTGACTGTCGTAATGTATTTCACTTTTTGTGGTACGTGAGCCGTTTTCTAAGCGTGCGTGAGTTGTGAGTGCGCGCTTAGAGTTATAATTCAGGGGTGGGATTCTAGTAACAAAGAAAACGCGGAAGATCAAACGAAGGGGGTGGGGGGGGGGGGGTAGAGCATGTCCTTCATTTTCAGCGGGTGAAAGATCAAACGACGGGGGGGTGTGGGTGTCCACTGTTCGCCAAAGTATCCGAAAAACTGACAGGGTGAGCGAGACCAAACACCCCCAAAAATGGACTTTGTTATGACACTCCTGACCCGCCGTGTAAAAATGGAATGTGCTTATGAGTTTATGGTCAGATGCACACTAAACGGCACTCTGTCTTGAACAATATCCTTTTTCACCACCATTTTCCACTGTGACCTAAAGCTACCTAATGCAGGGACTCATATGAATCTATGTCTCTTGCAGATATAAAGTGCTGTGTCAGGGACTGGCAAATTATAACTTAGTCCTCACCTGGTTTCTCCAGTAAAAGCCCCCTTGGCCTCTTTGTAGCAGTTCTGGCCTGCCACAGCGATGTTCGGCTTCAACTTCTGTCGTACATGCTCGATGTAAATGGCCGGAGGGGCAACTACCACCTCTACCAACAAACAGCAGAACAAAAATGATGAAAAAAACAACGCACATAACTGTAAAAGAAAAGCAACTTTTAGTTCGTCATACGCATACTGTTGTAACCCACTTTCAAGCAACAAAATAGATGCTCCCATATAAAAATGACAACATGCATTCAGACTATCTATCTATATCCCGTAGTCTTGCCGACCGTTGGGGCACCACTGATGACTTGGCAACCAGCTCCCTCCAATCCTCTCTGTTCTCTGCCATTCTCAGCGTATCGCCCAGTTTCAGTCCTGTCCACTCTGAGATATTGTCCTCCCATCTTTTCCTCTGTCTTCCTCTCCTTCGTCCTCCTTGCACAGTGCCTTGCAGGATTGTTTTGGCAAGCCCTGCTCAACGCGTGACATGCCCATACCACTTCAGTTTGCGTTTTCTCACAATGGTTAATAAGTCTTCATAGGGCCCGATGGCTTGCCTGATTCTGCTTCCCACTTCCTCGTTTGTGATGTGATCTCTGTATGAGATGCCAAGCAGCCTTCGAAAACATCTCATTTCAGTGGCTTGTATCCTCCTTTCAAGGTCTGCTGTGAGGGTCCATGATTCGCAGGCATACAAGAACACCGAGATGACTAAGGAGCGCATCAGTCTGATCTTGGAGCAGAGTGTGATGTTTCTGTCCTTCCATATGGTCTTCAATCTTGTCAGTGCTGTTGTTGTCTGCGCAATCCTGGAA
This sequence comes from Semisulcospira habei, assembly GCA_036245525.1. Taxonomy (NCBI): domain Eukaryota; kingdom Metazoa; phylum Mollusca; class Gastropoda; family Semisulcospiridae; genus Semisulcospira; species Semisulcospira habei. The sequence continues at coordinate 197,584,688 of BTPG01000001.1, forward strand.
AGTATTTCTGGTTTTGATCCCTCATCTGTCACAATGGCTCCTAAATATTTGAATTTCTTAACTGTTTCCAGTTTTTGGCCTCCAACCATGATTTCAGTGCCAATGCCACTGGCGTTATTGGTCATCAGTTTGGTCTTCTCTGCACTGATTTCCATCCCATATGCAATGGCTGTACTATCTAGCTTTTCCACCAGCTGAGCTAACTCCTTCTCTGTTCCTGCAAGGCCATCAATGTCGTCCGCATTCAGACAAGAAAGGCAAAGACCTTATGGCTCATGTGTATGACGGATCTACATGTGTGACCTTTGTGACAATAAGTAAAGGGATTGCTTCTGCACCAGCAAAATCCATGTTTTCTCAAAATGTAATCAGTTTTGACACATCTGTCAAAACCCTGTGACCCTTGACCTTTGCAATAAGTCAACTAAATTAGTATACATAGGAAGGTCTTATCATCATCAGCTACCTTTGTGCCAAATATGTTTGAAAAGTTGGTCGGAATACTTTTAGGACCTCTTCAGCGCTGAGCGCACTGTTCAAGAAGCAGTCATCCTCCAAATCCCACACCTCCCAGTAAAGGTTGAATTGGACGAACCGCCCACTGCTGAAGAGACCCTCACAGCCATCCACCAGCTCAAGAGTGGCAAAGCAGCAGGCATTGACGGTATCCCACCAGAGATCTGGAAACATGGAGGCCCAGCACTGCACAACAAGCTCCATGACCTCTTTCTCTGCTGCTGGGAGGAAGGAACACTACCAAAAGATCTCCACGATGCAGTCGTCATCACCCTGTACAAGAACAAAGGAGAGAAGTCTGCCTGCTGCAACTACCGTGGAATTACCCTGCTGTCCATTGCCGGGAAAATTCTTGCAAGGCTGCTCCTGAATCGGCTGGTACCTGCCATTGCAGAAGACCACCTCCCAGAGGGCCAGTGTGGCTTCAGAACCAACAGGAGCACCACCGACATGGTCTTTGTGCTGAGACAGCTTCAGGAGAAGTGCCGTGAGCAGAACAAAGGGCTGTACGTAACGTTTGTCGACCTAACAAAAGCATTCGACACTGTGAGCAGGCAAGGCATGTGGCAGATCCTGGAGCGACCTGGCTGTCCCCCAAAGTTCCTCAGCATGATCGTCCAGCTACACGAGGACCAACAAGGCCAGGTCAGAATCAACATTGACCTCTCAGAACCATTCCCCATTCTCAACGGTGTGAAGCAGGGCTGTGTGCTGGCACCGACCCTCTTCACCATCCTTTTTAGCATGATGTTGAAGCAGGCCACAGTGGACCTCGACGATGACGATGCAGTGTACATCAGGTATCGTCTCGATGGCAGCCTGTTCAACCTCAGACGACTGCACTGCAGGCCCACACCAAAACCCTAGACCAACTGATTCGTGAGCTGCTCTTTGCTGACGACGCTGCCCTCGTTGCACACGCAGAGAGAGCCCTGCAGCGCATCACATCCTGCTTTACAGACGCTGCCCAGCTCTTTGGACTCGAGGTCAGTCTGAAAAAGACAGAGGTCCTCCATCAGCCGGCACCCAAGGTACAGCATCGCCCTCCCCACATCACCATCGGCGAGTCTGAACTGAAGTCAGTGCACCAGTTTACCTAGCTTGGCTGCATCATCACGTCAGACGCTAAGCTGGACAAGGAGCTGGACAGCAGGCTGGCAAAAGCTAACAGCGCTTTTGGGCGTCTATACAAGCGGGTGTGGCACAATCAACAGCTGAAAACAGGCATCAAGATCAGCGTGTACAGAGCTGTCGTCCTCACCACCCTGCTGTATGGTTCCGAGTCCTGGGCCCTCTACCGCAGCCAACTACGACTCCTCGAACGCTTCCACCAGCGCTGCCTGCGTACAATCCTTGGCATTCACAACGTCGAGGTCCTTGAACAGGCAGAAACTGTGAGCATCGAGGCTTTGCTGCTGCGGACACAGCTCCGCTGGGCTGGGCACGTCTCCAGGATGGAGGATCATCGCCTACCCAAGATCACCCTGTTCGGTGAGCTCGCCACTGGACACAGAGACAGAGGGGCACCAAAGAAGAGATACAACGACTGTCTCAAGAAGTCACTTAGTGCCTGCCAAATCGACCACCGCCAGTGGTCTTCACTTGCTGCGGATCGTGACACCTGGCGCTCCACCATTTACAAGGCAGCTGTCTCCTTTGAGGACTCTCGCAGAGCTAGCCTTAAAGACAAGTGGCTCAGGAGAAAAAAAAGAGATGCCGCAACTCAGAACTCATCCAAATTAGCATGCACAGATAGGTCTTAGCATCAGGTATCTCTGTACCAAGTTTGTGTTTGAAGTTGTGAATAGTATTTGAAAAAAAAAAATCTTTTGTCAAAATATGGCTATTTTAGACCCGTTTCCTGAGCTGTGACCCTTGACCTTTCCAAGGGGTCATCCAAATTAGTATGCATATATAGGTCTTATTATTAGGTATCTCTGTAGCAAGTTTGGGTTTGAAGTTGTGATTAGTTTTTGAGAAAAAACATCTTTTGCCAAAATATGGCTTTTTAAAAATTTTATTTACCCGTTTCCTGAGCTCTTGTGACCCTTGACCTTTCTGAGGGATCAACCAAATTAAAATGCATAGAAAGGTCTTCTCATCAGGTATCTTAGTACCAAGTTTGGGTGTGAAGTTGTCACTAGTATTTGAGAAAAAATAAATTATGTCAAAATATAGCTATTGGTCTGTAGGTCAACTATTCCCTGATCTAAGGTGACCTTGACCTTTGTGAAAGGTCACTCAAATTGGTATGTTTAGAAAGGTCTTGCCACAAAGTATCCTTGGGCCAAATTTGAAGACAGTGGCTTGAATAGTCTCAGAGAAAATGCCAATATTAAAGTTTCCCATGGACGACAGACAACCGATGGACGACCACTGGCCCAGAACACATTCACGTTTGCTTCACATGCGAGCCAAAAATCAACACAGGTAACCTGATACATTGCGCTTTGTTTTATGGTGATCCCGGATGTATCACATAGGTGCTTTTAGATCCTGAAAAAATTGGACCAACCAGATGATTCGTAACCACAATATCTTTTTCCGACACCAGCCCAGACCCCCACCTATGACACCTCTCTCACCACGCACACCTTGCTCTACACCAAACATTGATGGCACTCCTCCAGATGAAGAACAAACAATATGTAAATAGTGAGGGCAGTAAATGCAGATTCGACATGTAATACAAGTTTAGCGGCACATTCCACTTCAGCGTTTAGGATGCTCAGCTTGGCATGTGCGCATATACTAAAACTGAACTCTTAAAGATCTCCTCCACATGAAGAACACACATGTAAGATGGGTCCTGAGTCACAGATACAATGAATACAGCTGATGAGATAAAGGGCCGCAATACACTCCACTGGCTGCACATCAGTGACTGTCAGCTTTACTGGATTTACTCAGATTGGCAGTGACTTTAAACAAACACACGTTAGCAAGTGCGTGATTAAAGTGGATGAAAAAAGATGTTCCTTCTGTTTTCTAAAGAAATTGTTGCCTCCTGAGTGTCAATATGATGGGTCAAAGGTACAACTACAAAATGCATTTCAGTCCATGGACATTCAAGTGAGGTGCCGTCTTGGGCCACCATCACACAGCTAAACAGAAGTCAATTGCTGTGCCTATGTCATAATCTATAGAGGTCAGGTCACAGGACTGCCTAGCCATTTTCGGTCAACACCTGCCATAAACACAGATGTAGATTTATGAGTCAGTAAGATCCATGATTTCTGTAGGTCCCCAATGCCTGCAGCAGCATATGAAGGTCTGTCAAGGACACAGTATCACAGTTACCGATCATCTGGGAGAAACGTTTTAATAATCATAATAATAATAATAATGTACATTTATATAGCGCTTAAACTCCAAATGAATGGTGCTCCAAGCGCTTTACAAGAAAGAAAACGCTACAATAAATGTTACAAAAACTAAAGTGACACATATCAAAAGCTCACACTCGCACATACACACACACCGTTTACAAGAACAGTTACTGCCAAAGATTGCTAATGCACTGAATATACATAGATACCTAAATGCATAAGAAAACTGATAGGTCTTGAGCAGTGATTTAAAAGCAGACAGAGTTGGGGCATGTCTGACATGGGCTGGAAGGTCGTTCCAGGTGACTGGACCGAAATAAGAAAATTGTACATTGCTTAACGTCCCGACAGCAACAAGGCTTTCTCAGGACGTGCCTGCACTGCTTGTGAAAAAAAATAAACAGAACATTGAATGTATGTCGCCAGCCGGTCAAATACATTAAATAAACCTAACACATGGGGCCTAAATAAAGCTAAGACCATTTAGCAAACACACATCCAATATCAAGAGCTACAGGCAGTGCAGACAGTAGGGAGAATTTTAAAAAGGCAAATACAGGTGAATGGACAAAGGGTAGACAGAAACACATGCCCCAGAATAGAGAGAAAAACCCACCCTGTGGGGCTGACCAGGGTGACCCTGGGAACTAAAAAATACCTAACCCCACCCAAGTCCCCCAGGGCAGACCCGGGTGGGGAACCGAAATAAGAAAAGGCACGCTGCCTTGGCTAGACTGTTTTCATCTAGGAACCCTGAAAATACGCGCGTCTGATGCTGAATGGAGGGATCTTGAAGGCGTGTAAATATGAAGCAGGTCGGACAAATATGGGGGAGCAGAACCAGTAATAGCATTGTAACAAATAACAGAGACCTTGTACACAATTCTTTGAGATACAGGCAGCCAGTGCAGGTCAACAAGTAAGGGTATTATGTGCTCACGTTTCAGTACTCTGTAAATTAGTTGGGCAGAGCAGTTCATAACTCTTTGAAGTTTATCAAGAAGATTCTGACGAACACCAGCCAAAAGGGAATTACAAAAATCAATGCATGAAAGAACGAGGTAACAATGATTGATTGTACATTGCTTAACGTCCCGACAGCAACAAGGCTTTCTCAGGACGTGCCTGCACTGCTTGTGAAAAAAAAACTAAACAGAACATTGAATGTATGTCGCCAGCCGGTCAAATACATTAAATAAACCTAACACATGGGGCCTAAATAAAGCTAAGACCATTTAGCAACACACATCCAATATCAAGAGCTACAGTCAGTGCAGACAGTAGGGAGAGTTTTAAAAAGGCAAATACAGGTGAATGGACAAAGGGTAGACAGAAACACATGCCCCAGAATAGAGAGAAAAACCCACCCTGTGGGGCTGACCAGGGTGACCCTGGGAACTAAAAAGTAGTTAACCCCACCCAAGTCCCCCAGGGCAGACCCGGGTGGGGGACGAGGTAACAAGCATTTTAGTTGCTTCGGTAGTGAGAAGGTGTCGAATTGAACTGATCTTTCTCAATTCAAAGAAGGAACATTGGCAAACCTTGTTGACATGCTCGCTCATTGTCAGCCTATTGTCAAAGATAACACCAAGATTACGGGCCGACTCAGAAAAGGGGATACTGTTCTGACCAACCCTGATCGAGTCTGGGAGATCAGTGGAGGTTGAACAAGAAAATCTTAAGGCCTCAGTTTTGCCACTATTCATTTGCAATTTATTCTGTGTGGTCCAATTCTGAACGTCTGTGACACAGGACTCCAAAGACTGGAACATCTGACTAACATGTTTTCGTTGGGCACTGGCATACAGCTCTGTGTCATCAGCATAAAAATGGTGAGAAACAGACTGACATTTGATAACACTAGATAAAGGCTGGGTATTCATTGTGAAAAGGATCGGCCCCAAAACAGAGCCTTGCGGAACACCATACACAAACTCAGTGGGATCGGACTCTACTCCCAACACAGACACTACTTGCTTTCTTCCAAAGAGGTAAGACTCAAAAAAGAGTAAAGCGAAACTATTGATGCCAAAAACAGAGTCTAAACGTTGAATGAGAATCTGGTGATCTATCGTGTCAAAAGCAGCGCTCAAATTAAGAAGGGCCAGAACAGACACATTATCTTCATCAATGGCGGTGAGCAGGTCATTCACAACACGAAGCAACACAGCCTCCATGCTGTAACCGGGACGGTAGGCGGATTGAAAAATGTGCCAGAGGTCATTACTTTTGATATGGTCGAATAACTGCGACAAAAATATTTTCTCTAGTAATATTGAAAGAAATGTGAGGTTAGATACAGGTCTGTAATTTTTCAGATCATTTGGGTCAAGAGTGGGCTTCTTTAAATGAGGTTTTACGATGGCAGTTTTGAAACATCCTGGGACAACACTTGCTCTAAGAGATTGGTTTACAATTTCTGTGACAGCTGGCACAATCTCTTTGCAACATTCAAGTAGAAGAGATGATTGATTGATTGACTGTACATTGCTTAACATCCCGACAGCAACAAGGCTTTCTCAGGATGTGCCTGCACTGCTTGTGAAAAAAAAACTAAACAGAATATTGAATGTATGTCCAATACGTTAAATAAACCTATGACATGGAGCCTAGATAATGCTAAGACCATTTAGCAACATACATCCAATATCAAGAGCTACAGGCAGCGCAGACAGTAGGGAGAGTTTAAAAAAGGCAAATACAGGTGAATGGACCAAGGGTAGACAGAAACACATTCCCCAGAATAGAAAGAAAACCCACCCTGTGGGGCTGACCAGGGTGACCCTGGGAACTAAAAAGAAGTTACCAAGTCCCCCAGGGCAGACCCGGGTGGGGGAAGTAGAAGAGATGAGGGGACAGGGTCGAGGTCACACATTTTAGGTGACATCTTAATCATGGTTTGAACTTTCATACACAAATTTCTCTGTTACAGGACAAAAACATGTCAGAGGCAGACCTGAAAAAGAGGTCTCTGCAGTTGGATAGTTTTTCATACCAGCATCGGCACATTAATGATTTATCAATATTGTCATGGATGCTTTCGACTTTTTCACTAAAGTAATCTGAGAAAAGCTTTGGAAGAACTTGGGGTGGATGGGTGCTCAGAAGAACAACAGACCTGACCTTTCCCATAAGGCTGTTGGCAACGCAAAACAATTCTTTGCATGTACCAACAGCAGCAACCTTAGAACAATAAAACACAGTTTGTGCATGGTCTGTCAGACGCAAAGACAAATATCCTTTAATGGACAATTAATTTCTTGAATCTTGACTTTGTGCTTCAACTGACTGAAAATCTGTTTATGCACTGTCAGTCCTGACTTAAGCCAAAGTCGCTCAGCCTGACATCTCTCCTGCTGTAAGGCGTGCAGTTCAGACGCCACGGATGGGAACCAGGGTGAGGAGAGGCGCTGGGTCACCTTGCAACGAGTAGCCAGGGCGTGCTGGTCTAGCAGGGTCCTCAGTCCAGCGTTTAGCTCTGTCCATCATTCAGCTTATCAGCCGAGGTGCGTGGGTGGCCAGAGACAAAAGCGGCAACATCGGCCCTGAACTTGTCCCGGTTGATCCCCTTCAAGTTCCTTGTGATCCTGAAGACTGGATGCAGACGAGGCTTTGCAATGTCCAGCAGGCATGTGACAGAAGATGGTCAGAGGACAAGGCATGGCTCACACAGGTGCACCGAAAAGTAGAATCCTCCTCTCTGTACACAACCCAGTCAAGTATGTGTCCCTTGTCGAGTCGACTGGTGCACACCCTGAGACAGACCGAAAGTCTGCAGCAGATCACGACATGGGATATGTTGGTGTTGGAAACACAGTCATGAGAATAGTGAATGTTAAAATAGCCAATAATCACAAGGTTCCAACTCAATGCATTGCAATGTTCAAGGAAATCAGCAAACTCGCTGAAGAAAGACAGTGTCTGTAAGCATATTCTTCCTGCTGGGGGGTGGTCGATATATGCAGAAGAAATGAACATGTTGTGGGACATTAAGTGTCACTTGTGCCAGTTCAAATGATGAGTGTGGGAAGGGGAAGGCGGATTTGTGTGTGCCCTGGTCCAGCCAACATTCATCAGAATGGCTATGCCTCCACCACGCGACGCATGAGGAAATGATCTGAGGGTGTAACCAGGTGGGGTCAAGTCCGCACACTTAGCTTCGTCTCCCTGGCCTTTAAGCCATGTCTCCGTTATGAACAAGATGTCCACATTCTCACCGCAGACAAAATTACAGATGTCAGTTTGCTTGTCTCTTTGACCCACAGACTGTGCATTGAAGGTACACATGACAAAATGTTTATCATCAGGCTTAGTGGATAAGGTTACCTGACTGTCCAGTTGCTGGTGCTGAAATCTCAACTTGCAAATCACAATGAGACTGAGAGGCAAGGGTAGAATGGTCAAGGGTAGACAAGTCATGCTGTGTTGACTGGAAGTCAGAAAGCCGTGATACATGAACTGGGTTTTAAACAATAGCTTTCACCTCCACTGCAATCTGAAGTAGAAGGATCATTTATGTTAGCTCATCATCAGTGTGCCAGTAGCCTTGAGCTTGAAAAGATGCCAAACTAATCAGTCATTGCTACCATTCAGCTGTCATGGGCAATCTACTTGCTGGAATGAACATGCATTGTGCTGAAAGCTGTTATGAAAGTGTTTGACTGCAAAAGTGAAAGTAGAGTGGGCTGGTCCAAGGTCTCTCATGCAGTCCTTCTCATGCTTGTGACAAGAATCATAAACCCCTGCATGACATACATTAGTTAGTAGCGGCTTCCTTTTGTTCTCCCCTTCTGACTCATGACCACCCCCTCCCAAATTCAATATTAATGAATATATTGTAATGTGAATGCATATATCATGGTCGCGTTTTATGGAACCCAGCAACCATGATATATCGAGTCAGTCCTGTGCTGTCACTTGAAGTTCCACAAAAATGTTGAATGTCAGTAATTTTCTAGTAAATGTAAACAATACCATACAGTTCATGCTGACAACTTTAGGTCCTTGGCTTTTGAAAGCAGACCAAAAAGGTGACTTCATCTTGACCAAACAAGCTGTCGACAGTTCAGTCAAGATGGAATCACTGCGCTCGGAAAACCCAATACACACTCCACCCCACCCATCAGAAGTCATCCTAGAGTTCCTTTCGAGATCGTATCAATCATTGTTTTGGTTGACTATAGATCTCTCATGTCCTTTTAAGTCTGCCCAACACCCACTGCTCCGGAGGAGATCGAATGTGTGATGCCCTCGGCTCTGTTCCTGGAGATGTTTTCCCAGGTTTCTCACCACGTCTGATCTGCCCACCCGTAGTCCCTGTGTGACCTGTGCCTTGCCAGTGAGGGTGTCCGCTCGATCATTGCCCTGGGCTCCAGCAAGTCCTGCACAGGAGACTCACAACAGTCTGCGGAGTTGCAATTGGGCTATTGCCAGTCTGGGCTTCCAATTCCTGCGTCGATTTTTTACAGCAGGCATTTTGAGTCTGTGAGAATGATGGCGTGACTGATTTGGCTGTCATCCAGCTTAGCAATCGATTTTAGAGTGCGAGTCATGACGTCAATCTCCATCGTTAAGCATGAGGTCTTGGCTTTGTAGGCTGCACTGAATTCCTATATAGTTCAGCCGTTTTGTTAGCCAGACAGATGTTGCGACTTGCTACTCTCTTCTAATAGCATTCTCACTTCTGCTTCTGTCTTGCTAGCTGGCCATTCTTGACAGTGTCTTCCCAAACTTTCAGGTATAATAGTTTGGTACAGATGTTGGAACTGGGTTGGAATTCGTTCCCATTCTTTTGACTGACTTCAGTCCTGTCACTTCCCACACCTCTTGTATCGAGTCCTCCGCTTGACCCATCCATGATTTGCCCCTTGTGAGTCTGTGGGCTTTTTCATCTTTAACTGCTTCATGGAGCAGACTGCTTGTTTTTTTTAAGGCTCTGAACTAAGCTTTGACCTGTTCAGTCTTCTGTTGTGTCTGCATAGGTGGGAAGTCCAGCGTGGATTGCATTGCTTCGATCAGCATGTCCTTATCTGTTCCCAGGATCACTTGCTTCATTTTGGATTCTGTCCAGCTTTTGCAGATTGGCCTGTAACAGTGTTGTCAGTCTAAGCCAACAACCAAAGGGTAAAAGAGGTTGTGAACCTGCACATAACTGGCCTCTCCACTGCATGTTACTGACAAAACCAATCGGCGAAAGAGACATGTAACTATGCATCTCTTCTGCTGAAAATTTGACATTTTAACACATTTAACCCTTTCGCCACCACAGGTGTTAAAATGCTGCATTTCCCAGCGCTACAGCTGTTTTGCCAGACCGCTGTGGCGCAACACCTCTTATCTTTAAAAGGCTATAACTCTTGAACCACTGAACCGAATTACTTCATTTTTTTTAAAATGGAGATGAGAAAACAAATTTGTACACGGACACCTTTTTTTTCTTTCATGTGACTCACTCAAAGTTTGATATCTGGCCTGATGCAAGAAGAACAGACAAAATCAGTGTTCTCAACACACACAACAGACAGTTTACACACAAGACAGTCATCAACACAGTAAAAAACACATGATAACATGTCAAGAAATATATTGTGAAAATGTTCAACTCACAAGTGAGTATAGTTGGTTGTTCAGAGCTCTACAGATAATCTATAACACACCAACTCACAAGCATAGTCCATGAAGAATACACAACACTCTTCTACACAAAATCTGCTCGCGAGAGTGCTCGTACTCGGTTCTGGCTCATAGGTGGGACTGTTATCAGAGCTATCTTGCATCTTTGTCAACTTCGTTGCCACATCGATGCTCCTTGTTCGAATCAACATCAGTTTGTGATCATATGAGGTTCAAACGACGCAAAACTTCCTCCGTAGATAGTCTCTTGTGCCGCTCACTTCACCCTTTCGAAGTTTCAGCCATCACGAAAAAGCACCGCTCCCAAAAAGTCAGAAAAACTCGCAATTTCTTCGCTCAAAACTCTCAAAAGCACTCAAAGTTGGTGCTGGAATGTAAGAGGGGATTCCCCTGTCCCCTGATGCACTATTATTGACCAAAAACTACCTCATACATTAGAGTCACGATCAAGTGCAGTGAACTCGACTGTGTTACTCACCAAAAGGCGAGATCGGCAGTGAGCCGCGCACTCGCCAAACGGTGAGATCAGCGGCGAAAGGGTTAAGCAAGAGGCTTACTTTAGGTACCCCAAACCTTCTTTGCATGACTAAGCGCGACCTAAATTTCACCCATTTTCCATCAGTGATGTTAACCAAAATACGCTGCGTATATCAATAAAATGTATACTGGGTTGTAGTATGGTGTCTACTCTTTGTGTTCATGTGTATTTCTGTGCTTATTTTTACATGTTTAGTACTTATATTTGTGTTTTACTGGCGTATCTATTCTATTGTTCATGACGTGCCGCGGTGGCACAGCGTGCGTGCATTGTTCACAGCACACATCCGCTTTTCAATCGCCTTGCGTGTCGCATCTAAGCAACACAGGCTAAAAATAGCTAGCCAGTTAGGTAGAGTAGAGCTAGCCCTTCATTTTCGTATAATTTATTTTTGCATACGATCACAGGAACGTATTCAAATTTCAAGTAGAAAAGTTTCAAACTAATATTCTCACTCTTCTACAAAACAGACAGGAGCAAAAAATATATGCCTAAAATTGTCAATCATTTTTATATATTATTGCAAAGTTTCGTATGTATTCATTTCTTTGACTCCGCACGCGAAGCAAAAGAGCTCACACGCTGCCTCTGTGTACGAGCTAACGCGTGTTCGGAGAATGGCGTGCACAAACGATAGCGAGGCTGTAGTTGCACCATGTGCTTCGACGAAAATATATCGTCAGATTTAACCAATCTACCGACTTCAGATGAAAATATCGATATGTAATACCATTTTTTGATTGATCTGTACATTGCTAGTTTTTTCATTTGCTTTTCAATTGTATTCGAAGTGTTTCTTTTGAGCAAGCATCGGTGCTGTCTTGCAAGGTAAACAAAGCGTGTTGGGTTATCGTCGGAAATACCGAACATAATTTTCTCTTTCACAAGAAAGTATGAATTAAACATTATTACTTTATAAAAGATGTTAAGGTATGTTTATATTTAAGTCATTATCTTCTGGCGGTTGTAGACTTTGAGATAGTTATTTTTGTGAAGTCACGTGACTTGTTTTTCGTCTGCTACTACTACAGTATTTTTTAGATCAGTGTGTAGTTTTCTGTCCGTGATTTGTATAGACAAGCAAATTTCACACAAGTGTTAAAATTATAATTCAACAATTTAAATAGTTGAAATTGCTGGTGATCAATTTTGTGTTGTTTGTCAATTTTTATATATATTTTTTTTATTGGGTTAAAGGGGGGGGGGGGGGGGGGATGGCAAAACAAATTTCCTCTTTGTAATCTATCCTGTTCCATTATTCAGATCTCATTATCCTGATTATTTTGATGTTTAAATCATGTTTCTATCTTAATTACAACCCAAGATATGATTTTTCTTGTGTTTTGTTGATTTTCAACCATCAAAATCAGTGATTTTAATAAGTTTGAGGATCATTTTCAGCAAGATGCCCTTGTTCAAGAGCCTTGAAAAAGACTAGGCTGTCACAGATTACTAAAACGAGTTGATTATAGTAGAATTTAGTACCATTATCACTATAAGGTTGGTTCTGTGAAATTCCAAAAATGCCAAATCATTCAATTTTCACTGTTGCCAAAAAGGCATGCAAAAAAACAAACAATTTAATTCATAACTTTTGATCTAATTGTCCGATTATTTTCAACTTGATATCATTGGAATTAGAAAAATGAGACCTATCTGAAAAACATATTTACAAATATGATCATGTAACTTGAAAAATCACTTTGGAGTACCCGAGTCATTCTCCAGTACTCGTAGTGATGAGGGGTCACAGCATTCAAAACCCCAAATAAATACACACTATTTGTTTTGGAAAAATCTAACCAGTCTTGTGATTTACTAATGTTATTGTATCTGGAAAATCAGTAGCTTAAAAAAAAATTCAATTATTAGTATTTTTAATTGTATTTAAATTATGATTATTATGCTCAAAATGGCGCAGACGAATTGGAAAACCTTGCCCCTGCTATATTATCGATCCATATTTCAACACCAACACTATCAACCCTCATTTATTTGATTGTATGTGATTATCGATAGTTTAGTAAAGCAGCAGAATGTTGAAAAACATCAATTTCATTTGTTTCTGCTGTGAAATTTGGGTTTGAAATTGGGGGTAATTTGCGCACCAGAGGCGTCACATACGCACGGTCTTTTTAAAAAGGTGAAGCAGACGACAAAGTAATGAAACAAAGAAAACTTTAGTCCTACCTGAAAATCTCATGAAATACACATATATATATTTTTATGATTTATATTTTTATAAGAATACAGATACTGCAGGAGGTTGTAGATGGCTTGTTTTGATTATGACGTCACAGACATCACGCAAATGACCAGCGTTTGTTTTTTATTCATATTTTAAGACGGCGATAAAATTGTGAGGTCCGAAAGGTACTGGAAGGTTTATTTTCAAACACTGCACAAACCCTGACGACGTTTTGCGGGAAATGGTCATGTGACTTGGTTTTGTAGACCAAGATCAATGATGTGTCGCGCAAATTACCGCAAAAATTTTTTGGCAGTGTGGTTCTGCCCGACTTGAAAGATCAATGCTGGTTTGCCTTTAATTTTGTGTCATCTTGTGCTATAGGCGAGTTCACAAGTGTTTCTAATGCTGTATTAAATTGAATTAAAGGTATTGTTTTAAAACCGCATGCATATTTTGAGCTTTTGGGTGGATAAGACTGGTGCATTCACGTTGTGTTTACGTTTTTCACTCGGTGTCATATGTCATGCAGGTAGTTCGGAAACAGCTATCAGCGTCGTGTTTGTAGCCTATGTGTTATTTAAAATTCCCCGATAGTTGGAACAGTCAGACTTCTCGCCTTTGTTCTTGTACAGGGTGATAACGACTGCATCACGGAGATCTTTTGGTAGTGTTCCTTCCTCCCAGCAGCAGAGAAACAGGTCATGGAGCTTGTTGTGCAGTGCTGTGCCTCCATGTTTCCAGATCTCTGGCGGTATTCCATCAATGCCTGCTGCTTTGCCACTCTTGAGCTGGTGGATGGCTGTGAGGGTCTCTTCAGCGGTGGGCGGTTCGTCCAATTCAACCTTTACTGGGAGGTGTGGGATTTGTAGGACGACTGCTTCTTGAACAGTGCGCTCAGCGCTGAAGAGGCTCTGAAAGTATTCCGACCAGCGGTTCAAGATGGAGGTATTATCTGTGAGGAGTGCCTGGCCGTTCGCGCTTCGCAGGGGACTTTGTACCAGGTGCCTGGGGCCATACACTGCTTTCAGTGCTTCGTAGAAACCCCTGTAGTCACCATTGTCAGCGCAAAGCTGGGTCCTCTGTGCAAGTCTGGTCCACCACTCATTCTGGAGATCTCTGAGCTTGCGCTGGAGACTGCTGCAGACGAGGCGGAAGGCAGACTTCTTCACAGGGCAGGAAGGCTGGGCTAGGTGAGCCTGATGGGCGGCTCTTTTTTTTGCTAGGTGTTCCTGGATCTCTACATCGTTTTCGTCAAACCAGTCTTTGTTCTTCTTTCTGGCGAAACCCAAGACTTCTGCAGAGGATTTTGCAATAGCAGTTTTTAGTTGTTCCCAAAGTGTTTCAGGGGAGGAGTCTACTGAGTCTGCTGTGTCTTTGAGCCTGCGCTGTAAATCTGTCTGAAAGGCAGCTTTCACATCGTCACGCTGAAGTCTGGCAACATCAAGCTTTTTCTTGGGGGGCCCCCATTTCTTGGGTTTTGGCTTGAAGTGGAGCCTGAGTTTGCAGCGGACAAGGCGGTGGTCAGTGTGGCACTCTGCGCTGGGCATCACTGGGAAAATCCTTGCAAGGCTGCTCCTGAATCGGCTGGTACCTGCCATCGCTGAAGACCAACTCCCAGAGGGCCAGTGTGGCTTCAGAGCAAACAGGAGCACCACCGATATGGTCTTTGTGCTGAGACAGCTACAGGAGAAGTGCCGCGAGCAGAACAAAGGGCTGTATGTAACATTTGTCGACTTAACAAAAGCGTTCGACACTGTGAGCAGGCAAGGCATGTGGCAGATCCTGGAGCGACTTGGCTGTCCCCCAAAGTTCCTCAACATGATTGTCCAGCTACACGAGGACCAGCAAGGCCAGGTCAGACTCAACAATGACCTCTCAGAACCATTCCCTATTCTCAACGGTGTAAAGCAGGGCTGCGTGCTGGCACCGACCCTCTTCACCATCTTTTTTAGCATGATGTTGAAGCAGGCCACAGTGGACCTCGATGATGACGATGCAGTGTACATCAGGTATCGTCTCGATGGCAGCCTGTTCAACCTCAGACGACTGCAAGCCCACACGAAAACCCTAGACCAACTGATTCGTGAGCTGCTTTTTGCTGATGATGCTGCCCTCGTTGCACACACAGAGAGAGCCCTGCAGCGCATCACGTCTTGCTTCGCAGATGCTGCCCAGCTCTTTGGACTCGAGGTCAGTCTTAAAAAGACAGAGGTCCTCCATCAGCCGGCACCCAAGACAGTGTACCGCCCTCCTCACATCACCATCGGCGAGTCTGAACTAAAGTCAGTGCACCAGTTTACTTACCTTGGCTGCATTATCACGTCGGATGCCAAGCTGGACAGGGAGCTTGACAGCAGGCTGGCAAAAGCGAACAGCGCTTTCGGGCGACTTTTCAAGCGGGTGTGGCACAATCAACAGCTGAAGACAGGCACCAAGATCAGCGTGTACAGAGCTGTGGTCCTCACCACCCTGCTGTATGGTTCCGAGTCCTGGGCCCTCTACCGCAGCCAACTACGACTCCTCGAACGCTTCCACCAGCGCTGCCTGCGAACCATCCTGGGCATTCACTGGAGTGACTATGTCACCAACGTCGAGGTCCTTGAACTGGCTGAAACTGTGAGCATCGAGGCTTTGCTGCTGCGGACACAGCTCCGCTGGGCGGGGCATGTCTCCAGGATGGAGGATCATCGCCTACCAAAGATCACCCTGTTCGGCGAGCTTGCTACTGGACACCGTGACAGAGGGGCACCAAAGAAGAGATACAAAGACTGTCTCAAGAAGTCACTTAGTGCCTGCCAAATCGACCACCACCAGTGGTCTTCGCTTGCTGCGGACCGTGACACCTGGCGCTCCACCATTTACAAGGCAGCTGTCTCCTTTGAGGACTCTCGCAGAGCTAGCCTTAAGGACAAGCGGCTCAGGAGAAAAAACAGAGATGCCGCAGCTCAGAACCCTGGCCATACCTTCCCCTGCAGCCACTGCGGTCGAACCTGCCTGTCTCGGATTGGCCTCCGCAGCCACGAACAAGCCTGCAGACGTCGTGGGCAACTCCTATAAAATCTTCGTTCGCGAAGTCAAGCCAAGAGAAGAGAACAGAGAAGAACAGAGAAGAATTTAAAAAGAAAAACCAACACAGATTGTTTGTGTGTGTGTTTGCTTGACACTTTTATTTCATCTCACCTACTATTGTATTTTTCTTTTTTTGCTTTGCCCTCATTTTTGGTAATTTTCATGCACTGGTGACGCACATCATGCAGGTTACCATTTTCAGGTTACTGCTTAAATTTCATCACAGAATGAAATTAATTTTGTCCTATTGTTATTTCATTTGTCTTCATGTAAAAAAACATGTTACTATTGTCTTTTAATGATTTTAATAAAAATCAATTTCACAGTAAAACAAATTAAAGGAGTGGTAACCTGCGCATGGCGTCACACAATTTCTTGCCTCACATCTATTTCGAGTCTCGCAAATTTCCTCTTAAAATTATTCATATGGGTAGTAATAAGAGTTACTTAATTATGGTATTAGTTATTTTGCAACAAAAGTTATTTCAACTGGTCATCATAATGGTTTTGTGTCACGACATCATGCAGGTTACCAGCATGGGGGTCCCCTATTTGGAATGAAGTTTGTATCCAAAGCGTCAATGTTGCTGATTTATCGTTTTCATATTCAGATAGGTATTGCAGTTACCTTTAAAATACAACTAGTCTTAGGTTTCTATGAATAATTTTAAAAAATTGGTCTGTTTCCACTTTTTCACGAGTACTGGAGAATGACTCACCTACTTATTTCCTGATTAACTATTTCATGGTATTTGTAAAGATGATCTATTGCAAGTCATTATGAATTACCTGCATTGGTGTCCAGAGGAGCCTCATTAAGGAATTTACAAATTTCATCTACAGACTCCTTGTCTCCGTTCATCTTCCAGTTCCCTCCCACATAAAACTTGCGGCCTGCCATGTTGTCGTTGATAATCTTCTCGCTTTTCTGCAAGGACAGAATAAATTGTTACTCCTGCAACAATTTACAATTCTGAACATAAATCTTCTATGGATGTGGCTGTGAAACACACTTGCAACATAAAGTGTATGTGCACAAAGCATTTTTAGCACAGTCATTTAAAACAAACAACTGCACGTCAAACAAAAATGTCCTTGATAAAGTGCCATTTTAGATCAATTGCCAACTTCAAATGTATTAACTTTTATTCTCTTTGAATCCACCACTGGCATATACATATGATCAGAGTGCTATCGTGTTTGCATTGAAAAATAATTTCCATTATGACAGACCTATTTTCTAATAATTGTATCATTGTTATCCTACTCCTAGTTCAGTTCTACTCAATTTGACCAAGTTCCACCTTTGCTATTTAGAAACCATACTTAAAAAGTCAAATGAAAACCGAACGGGAATCAGTGACAAATTAAATCATAACTGGTAACTAACTGAAGAGAACATCGTCATACAAACATAAAAATACGAATGCCGTCGAGAAAATTAATAGAAACAACGGTCAAGTTAAACAGACCCATCAAAAGGGAACTCGCAACAAACTCCAGCATGTGACAAAGCAATAAAGGTTCCTCTGTTTGTGCAAGCTGACAACAGAAAAAAAAGGCATTTACTTCTTTTACAAATAATATGTCCACTTTTAACCTATTTTGCTATTAAATATCGTACAAAGTTGAGAAAATATTAACTTGTGATGTGAAGTACCGGCAGTTTCACCTTACTCAAGGTCAAGGTCTCATACAGTAAAGCTGTTATGTTTAGTTTCACGTTCAAACGGATAGAGAGGATTCTCCTAAGTATTGAGTGTTTATTTCAGTTTAAAACAATTCTTTAACTAATTTTATAGATTGTCACTGCCAGAAACACAATATGTTCGAAAACATACAGAGGGAAATTGTATCTTATTACCACAATACTAGTGCAGAATGTGTAACCACAAATGTCACTTTTGTACTGTTTCTGTGAAGACATAATCTTATCAAATAATAGTTATAAGATGCTGTTAATGTAGTATGGTTTAGATAACATATTTGCAATGGTGTTGAATTCCTCTAGCATATTAATATGTTTGTGTGCATTCTGCTGAAAAGACAAACAATCCGCGCGAAATGTCGTTTGTTGTGTAACTCGTCCCACGTAAGGTACACGGCATTACCCACGGGATATGACAAATTCGTAAAGGTTTGGTACCGAAATAGACATCGGATTCATGGTTTAGTATGTTAAAATGTCTTGAGTGTTGAAAGCAATTTTTTTTTAAATTTTTGGTGCAAACACAACAAGAGTTCGTGTTATCGTCTGCTTTCGTGTAAAGATGCACTGTGAAAGAAGTACTCGAAGGAACAAGTCGCAGAAGAATGCTCGCTCGGACAAAAGGAAGAGGGCAGAACCAGAGAATATGGAAAAAGCTACTGGTACGCAAAAGAGAGATGGATCAATCGCCAGTAAACTACGGAAGAGAATGGTAAAAGGAAAGGCAGTTGAAATGGAAGCGACCAAAGGGATCAGACCAGATGATGAGCGTCAGAACAGTGGGATTGACTTCACCAGTGGCAGTCTCGAAGGTATTTACCATTGTGCAAGCACTGAAGATTTGGGTGGCCACTTTATTGTACAGATCCCCTGTCTTTGGACAGTGACATAAATTTACGCTATTTATAGGACATTAATGTTTACCACATTATAATTTATATAGTACCTTGATTTTCCTATCACCTGCCGAATGTGTTCCATAATCACTAAATCAGTGCATCAGAGCCCAAATCTACAACTTACAAGATAACTTGAAAGTCACAGATACAGCCAGATATGTGTATCATTTTAAGAGATTGACGCATGTTAAGAACAGGTGCTTGTTTAGGAGATCATTTCATTCTGTGGCTCATTAACTGATTTAGTCAAGAAATTGCAGTGTTGAACTCTTGGTGGTCAGTAAGAGTAATGACAACATGGTAGGTAAACCCCACAAACTGAACGGTCAGTACCCCTGTAGATAAAGACATATAACACTGTAACTTACATGTAAAGTCACTTAGCTGAGGAAGATATATGTACTGAACAATAACACAAGAAGAAAGTGTGATGCATTTTTCCTCCCCCCCTTTTGGCTTGACTTCACGAACGAAGATTCTATAGGGCTTGCCCACGTCGTCTGCAGGCATTTTCGTGGCTGCGGAGGCCAATCCGGGACAGGCAGGTTCGACCGCAGTGGCTGCAGGGGAAGGTCTGCAATCAGCAGCAATCAAAACGACACCACTTGTGACATACATGACTGGACATTGATCCTACACACTGTCTGCACCCACCCCTTTCGTTGAAGACAACAATATAGCAATGACACATCAACACTCGATCACCACTTGTTGGTGGGTTTTTTTCCCCACCTTTACTGGGCTACAAAAAGTATGATACATTTTCATTTAGTTAACCCATTACTTCCTGAGGCTGATTTTTTTAAAAAAAAGCTTTTTGTCCTATGAAGGCTACATTACAGATTATGAGATAGATCAAGCATTTTACTTTTAGTTCAAAGGTGGTGCCAGAATAGCTTGGCGCCACAGACGCCAAGCTATTCTGACACCACACTTTAACTATCAGTCAAATGTTTTTTCAAGCAATGTGTGTACCAGGATGAAAAGGGTTAATCACTGAATGTTTCAGATCCTCATGAGATCCTGATGTGTAACTTTGGCGCCAGGATGCGTCCCCCCCACATTTGCTCCTCTCACATTCTGACATCCTTGCATCACAGCCGCAACTTGGTTCACTATTTGTATGGAGCCAGTCTGGGGAGAGCTTCATTACAGAATAAGAAAGTAAGTCTCATTTAGGGGCAGGAACAAGGTTGCTGCCTTGGATTAGTGCCCCAGCGTGGAGGGTGATGGGGCTCATATTGGGCTCTATGGGATGTTAGCCAGACAACCGTTGGCTTATTTCGCTAAGCTGTTCTCTGCATTATAAGCTTCCAGCTTGGATTAGACTGAAAACATGCTAGTGGTGGCAATTACAAGGTTTCTGCAAGTGAATTTTTTATTTTGGCAGTTTAATGCCTGTAGCAGTGCCAGATGTTACAAGCACCACTCACTTTGGCTGAGCTTTGATGTACATATATCTTCAATCATTCACACACACATTGCACTTGTTAAAGTCAACACATGTCTTTTTAAACAGATTTTAGTTTCCCGCAAAAGAGATCACTCACTTTTTGCTCACCTTTTGGCACTTAGTCATATGTATTCTGTCTGCTGCAATCAGAGCTGAAGGTTTTGTTGTGGACATCTCCTCATTACTAAATACTAAATCAGATTAGAATGTACGTAACCTGGCACTTTTCCCCACCCCACTACAGCAGGAGATGAATCAAACATGATATTTCCAGGGTAGTGCCAGATTAGCTTGGTACTTGCTGGTGCCAAAGTTATCTGGCACTACCTTTGCATTATCATGGTTGATCAATCTCATGCAACTGGTAGATACTAAGATAGTTAGGTGACCCAAAATTTGGGAAATGTGGCTGTGGGGTTAACTGGGATAAACTAAAACTGCTAAGAGCAATAAACCTATGATAACTTGGATTTGGAATCCCAACAGAGTATAGGCTACTCCCTTTCCTTGCAGAGCCCTGATTTGTTTCCTCAAAAACATTACCGATGACATTACTTTATGGAAGTGTCTACTAGCTTATGTAATTTTAGCCTAAGAACCAGGGAGGCACTCTGGGAACCCTAACCAGGGCCGAGAGTAGCCTCCCGTCCCTGCCCATCCAGTCACGTGTCATGTGGTGTCATGCCAGTCGTTCTACTTAGCTCACGGTGAACAGACGTGTTCTAGCCTACGGGACCTTGACTGTGTACGGTGCGACCGGTTCTTCGGACCGGTCGTCTTTGGATTACTGTTCTTGTGCTCTCTTGGATTACTGGGGTGCTTTCGTGTGCTGGATTACTGGTGGTTCACCTCCTCTCTGGATTTACATGGTTGCGTCGTGTGAGTTCTTACTTCGCTGGGCCTGCTGGGACTTCTTCCCGCCGGCGCGCTCTGAGGGTGGTATGGAGGTCCCCCCCCCGTTCCCGCAACTTTGGAGAGGTAAGGTATCGGTCCCAGCCCTTGGCTGGCCCTCGGGCCGGGCGCCGGCTTCGACCAGAGGCACGTCGTTTCGCTCGTACTTTTTCGCGTCAAACTCTCGACTTCGTTTGGCGGGGCCTCACGGTGCTCATGCCCGGTCACCTGTCTTTTCTGATGTGTGTTGCAGTTGCCAAGTGCTCACCTTCTCGCAGTGCGGCGACTTCCAATGGCCGTGCGATAGCCACAAGGTCTGCCTTTCCTGTGCTGGCTGCGCTTCCGACCACACCTGCGATGTCTGCGCCGCCTGGCCGGAACAACGCTGGTCGCAGCTGTGGGGCCTTTTCCGGCGCGAGCACCCTACACCGGCAAGTGACCGTACGTCCATCTTGGCGACCCCCTCTGCCCGGAGCAGTGACCAAACACGCCCGCCCCGACCTTGTGGCACGGATGACACAGCAGGCACATGAGCCCAGCTGTTACCACAGGACTGCTTCTTCTACTGCGCCCTCACGGACAAAGCCCGCTGACTCTTACGGAGAGTCGAGAAGTCGACAGAGCGCCCGCCTTACGGAGGCAGGCCTGCAGAGACGTGCTTCGCGCCGTCCATTGTCCAACTGACAGTCCTGATATGTCATGCCTTGAGAAGCCCGTATACTCTTACGGAGAGTCGACAAGCCGGCACAGCGCCCACCTTACGGAGGTGGGCCGGCAGAGACCTAGAGACCGAGGACTACTGGCAGACTGGCGCCTGCTCCGACCTTGTTCATCAGACAACTTGCCGGACACACGCGCCTAGCGCTTTCCACAGGACTGCATCCCCCACCACTCCCGTCTGGACAAAGCCCGCTGACTCTTACGGGGAGTCAAATAGCCGGCAGAGTGTCCGCCTCACTGAGGCCGGCCTGCAGAGATGTGCTTCGCGCCGTACGTTGTCCACTGGCAGTCCTGGTATGTCTCTCCTCGAGAAGCCCGCTGACTCTTACGGGGAGTCGTATAGCCGGCAGAGCGCCCGCCTCACTGAGGCCGGCCTGCGGAGACGCGCTTCGCGCCATCCTTTGTCCATTGACAGTCCTGATGTGTCTCACTTGGAGAAGTCCGCTGACACTTGCGGGTAGTCAGATAGCCGGCAGTGCGCCCGCCTCACTGAGGCCTGCCTGCAGAGACCTGTGTCCCCTCGTCCGCAGACTACTGGCAGTTCTGAGACCTCACACTACACCAGAGGCTTCAGACACTCTCGCTCTTCCGGCGACAGCCATAGGACGGACCGTAATGCGCTACGCGACAGCAGACGCAGCCCCCGACCCTCCTCATCCTCGACGCGCTCGACCACGTCTTGTGCCTTGTTCCCGCGTCCAACCTCACGTTCGTCCCGGTACGCCTCTCCTCGCCGGCCATGACATCCGTCGCCTTCGCCCCATAGGCGCCCTAGTAGGAGCTCCCCCGTATGAGATCATCAGCTACGCTCCCGTCCTCGCATTCGCTCCCCCTGTGTCAGGCACCCGGCGCACCTCGCCTCTGTCGTTGCCCCGTCTTCGGCAGAGGAGCCTACAGGGGATTCGACACTTGCCTGCATCTCAATCCAGGCCCCTCCCCCCCTCAGGACTTCTCTCCCTGCTGTTGACGACGAGGCCCTGAGCCTGCTGCCCAAGGACTCCGTGTCGGCCCTGCTCGGCGTTGACAGCCGCTCACCCTCACCCCGCTCACTCTCGCCGGACGATCCTGCGTCGCCTAGGACCCCTTCAGCGTCGCGTGCAGAGACTCTCCCTGCCCTGAATGAAGCAGCTCGTCTGATCGCAGCCGTTCTTCCCGTGGAGGCCTGCCCCCCGGCCCCCCCGCTCAAGAGGAAGGTATCCACGTTCGTCGACGCGGCCGTCAGGTGAAGAGGTTCAAGTCGCTGCCCCAGCCCCCCGGCTTTAGAGTCCTTAGGGACGCCCTCTCCACCCAGCTCCAACTGGCCGATTCCCGGGAGTTTGGCTTCTTCTCTGACTGTGGCCGGCTGGACTCAACATCGCCTTCCGCCAGGACTGGTATGCGGGCCATTCTCAGAATTTCTCCTGTCCTCTACCCTCGGTGGACCCACTGGCGTTTGTGCAGGCTGGCGGCACCGCTCAGCTGAAGTGCGCCCTTCCCCGCGGCTTGGAAAAGACTGCGTTCCTGCTCCGTAACACCTTGGCTTGCTCGGGTTTCCTGGAACTCCTCACTCAAGCGTTCGTCCGTCGTATCGAGGACTCCTGGCAACCGTCTATTATGCCCCTCTAAGGAAACCTCCTCGCCCTCGCTGTAGCAGCCAACCGGGCAGCGTATCTCTCCTCGGTCAACGCCATGGCTGCTGCCTCCAATGTGACCTGATGCGTCGGGATGCCGTGCTGCAAGCCTGCTGCGGAATGCCTCCCGATCTGAGGACACAGCTCCGTTGCGCTCCCCTTGGTGGCCCCCTCCTTTTCGGCGCTTCCTGGCAGACGGTGAAGGACGCGAACTCGGACTGCTGGCCTAGCAGCTTGGGATCCTCTCCTCCATCTCCGAGGGCCTCCTGATCACCTTCCGTTCGCCACCGCCGCTGAGACACGCTCTCCTCTGTGGACTGAGTTTCCGATCGACGAGCTCAAGGCCATCGCCCTGCGCGGAGAGGTCGCCTCGCTTCTGCAGAAAGCCACCACAGAAGTAGGGTTGCGCCCCGACTCCCCAGCCTTCTACTCGACACGTTCTCCACGTCCCTATGCACCTCACCTCCAGGAGGTATCTCCGCTTCGCCTTCGACGGCATGATCTACCAGTTTCGGGCCCTTCCATTTGGTCTCAACCTCAGCCCTGGGGTTTTCACCCGCATCATGGACGCCGTCGTTGCCAAGGCCAGTTAGCCGTCTTACACTCCGACCTAACGGTGAGGCTACCAGAGCCTCGGGTTCAGAAGCTGGCCGCCCTAGCCGGCCGGGTGGCCCAGGAGGATGCAGTTACCGCCAGAGTCTGGCTTCAGCTTCTCGGCTTGATGATTGCAGCGGCGGACCTTCTCCCCCTCGGTCGTCTTTACTCCAGGCCGCTCCAACTGCTCCTTCTTCTCCTTGGCATCCATTCTCCGGCGACGTTGCTGCCCTGGTGCCGGTGACTCAGATTCTTCGTCCCCATCTGCGGCGCTGGAGAGACATTTCGTGGCTCGCTGCGAGAGTTCCTCTCGCCTCACCACCTCCTCAGCTCTCGCTTTGCATGGATGCAAGTCTCTCCGGGTGGGGGTGATACCGAGATTCCTCACGACGTCCG
Organism: Semisulcospira habei; assembly: GCA_036245525.1. Lineage (NCBI taxonomy): Eukaryota > Metazoa > Mollusca > Gastropoda > Semisulcospiridae > Semisulcospira > Semisulcospira habei. Next base: position 197,609,235 of record BTPG01000001.1, read on the forward strand.
GCCGCTGGCCTCCAGACCTAGCGGACTGACACTGCAACTGGTTAGAACTGAAAGTGGTTGGCAAGCCCTCATCGCCAGGAGCTTCTCATCCTTTCAAACAACGCCACGGCGGTTTCCTACTTTCAGGAACAGGGTGGAATGCATTCTCCTCTACCGACTATTGCGCTGGTGTGAAGACCACGGCATCGCCCTCCGAGCTCGACAGTCCAGGACACCTGAATGTTTTAGCCAACTCCCTCGCACGGCGCGGCCAGTTACTCCACATGGAATGGACGCTACGGACATCTTTCAGATGATCTGCACTCACTGGGAGACGCCCATGGTCGACCTTTTCGCCATGAGGTGGAATCACCAGCATCCCCCCTTCGTCTCCCCGATTCCAGACCCCTAACCTGGGCAGTCGACGCGCTCTCCATTCCGTGGGATGGACTCATCGCATACGCGTACCCCCTGTCGGGCTCGTCCTCAAGGTCCTGCTCAAGCTTAGAGGTTGCAATGTGCGGATGTTACTGGTAACCCCATTCTCCTGGAACAGATCTTAGACCACCGACCTGCTCAGTCTCGCCACGGGTCCCCTTCCCCCCCCCCTTTTCTGTGGCCCACCCCAAGCACAATGCTCAAGCAACCCCACTAGCCGATGTTTCACCCGTGCCCGGAGCGGCTTCTCCTTCACGCCTGGAGATTGGGTGGCAAGCCCTCACCGCAAGAGGCGTCTCGAGTGCAGCAGCGGGAGCAATCGCTCCAGCCTGCAGACCCTCGACCAGGGACAGTGGCGAGTACTACTACGAGGGACAGTGGCGAGTAATACGGTCCTGGTGCACTGACCGGCAACTCACCCCCACCTAACTGACTACTCCCCAGCTCGCTGACTTCTTCCTCTGGCTCTGTGGTGACCAGGGATTGGCCCCCATCTCGATCAGAGGATACCTGTCCATGATTGCGGACACTTACCGTCACCTCGGCTGCCCGGACCCCGGCGAGTGCTAGGCCTCACTGACCTTATGACACTTTGGCCTTCAGCGTCCGGTTCCCCGCTTGCTGATTTCACGCTGGGACCTACCCTGGGTACTGACGTGGCTTAATTCTGACAGATTCAAACCGCCGTCCTCAGCCCGGTTCGCGGATGTGACACGGAGGACCCGCTTCCTGTTGGCCCACACCACGGCGGCCTGAGGAAGCGAGCTTCATGCGCTTTCAGCACGCCCTGCCTGCCTGCAGTTCTGGACGGATGGTTCCGTGCAGCTGCTCACTGACCCTTCCTTCCTCAACAAGACTATGTCTCCCTTGATCGCGTCCAAGGTGATAACCCTACGGCCTCTGAAAGATGTGAACTTTCCCCGGGAGACCAGGCGGCAAGATCCAGTGCGCGCCCTATGCATATACCTACGCCGCTCCAAGCCTGTCCGAAGGGGACGGTCATGCCTCTTCTGCCTTTGACCCCAGGCAGAACTGACATAACAGGACAGGAGTTGCTGGAGGTCTCTCGTCGACGGCCTATACCCGGGTAGGGGTGACAGGCGTAAGTAAGTAAGTAAGAACTGACATAACAGCCCATATGATTTCTTCCTGGCTACGCTGGGTCATACAGTCCGTCTACTAGGACCTCTCCCCAGAGGGAGCGAAGAGGCTAAAGATCCGCGCACATGAGGTTAGTGACATGGCCACGAGCGTCGTCTTTGACCGCAACTCTGCCGGCCGAGACATCGTGACACCTGTGCGCTGACGGGCAGAATCAACCTTCGCCCGCCTCTACCTCTGGGATCTGGCAGGCCAGCAAGACAACCTCGCTCGGGTGGGGGACATCGCCATGGCGCAACACTCCCTCCCGGAGCCGGGGGCGCCGTAGGTATACTTAGTTAAAATTTTCGGGAGTTTGCAATCAGGAGCGCGGGTCTGTCTAAGACCCTTCGGGGTGTTATTGCAAGGTTGTAAGCGGCACCCTCCTCCTTTTCGCAATTCTTGCATAAAGTAATGTCATCGGTAATGTTTTTGAGGAAACAAATGAATTTTTCTCTAAAATGTATTTTTTTCGAAAAATACTTACCAATGACATTACTTGGAGGACCCTCCCACCTGCCCCACTTGCCGCTGGTAAGCTAAGTATTCCGACTGGCATGACACCACGTGACACGTGACCGGATGGGCAGGGACGGGAGGCTACTCTCAGCCCTGGTTAGGGTTCCCTGAGTGCCTCCCTGGTTGTGTGGGAACACAACAGGTTCTTAGGCTAAAATTACGTAAACTAGTAGACACTTCCATAAAGTAATGTCGAAAAAATACATTTTAGAGAAAAATTTATTTTGCTTGTCAACTTAATTTCAACTTTGTGTTTGTTAGTATTCGTTCCATCTGTATCTTTATATGAAGTCCAAGACAACAGAAAAGTGATCGGACATAGGCAGCTTCAAGGCAGTTATAACAGGACATTTGACCTGCTGGCACCTACATTAACCCATATCATACTGAGGCTAAAAGCTTCAAATTTGTGCACTGCCATATGCAAGCTACATTATAGTACTTACAGATACGGATATAGGCCAATGGCTTTAGTTCAAGGATGGTGCCAGCGTTACGTGGTGGAGTTGTAGTCGAAGTATGATAAACACACTAGACACACACGCACGTAGAGTTCTTTTAAATAGACCTCATTCAGCTGCAATCCGTCACACGTGGCTTAAGGATGTAGACAATACTGGAGTAACAGTTCCAACAATATTTAATTCAGCGATGCAATATCCACACAGTAATGCTCTTTCAAATGCACAAACGACTGAATACAAAGTCTCTTCTGCTATGTCCATACTACGACTCAAAGTTTCTCATACACAGCGTCTCTCGCAATAAACTGCGTATCTCTACAACTGACAAAGCAAGACAATGTACTAACGGGCTTTCCCAGCGCCCTCCTTATATACACTATCAAAATCTAGAATCTTCTACGGAAATCAAGAACTCAACCAATCAGAACGGAACATGCAGCCGAAACTCATTAACATAAACTTTCCAGAAACAATATATCAGGCTACAAAGACACGGCTGCTCACTTCAGCTCTAAATTCTAGCGTATAATAAAGACACATAAAAGTATGGTATCCCTATCTATGATAGCTCAAAAAGTACGAGAACATTCACCAAACAAAATAAAAGCTGCTAACTACACGCGCATAGGAAAAGTAGCGAAAAATGTAGCGATGTCAACTAACCGACGTGACACTTACAAGGCCACCAGACAGTGCGACCCTTCTAGCACGCACCGGACTAAACACAATAAAACGAAATCGGCTCTACTCATGAACAAAAGAAAATCTTACTAAAAAGGCACGAAATCATAACCATGATAGCTCAAATAAACAACATATCGTTACCTACGAATAACACATGTACGCTCTCACAGGATAACACAACCACAATCGTAACATTACCCCCCCCCCCCCCCCCCCCCCCCCTCTTAAGAATGAAATTTCACAAAAATTTCTTCTCAAATTTCAAATATACGGTTGTGGCTGTGTAAACCTACACAAAACGCTAAACAAATATAACTTCACATCAAAAATCAAATTAAAATAAACGTCTCACAGTTCCTGTAAACAGTCCTGAGCATCGAAATGTTTCATACAAACGTTCTGGACACAGAAATGTTCATTTAAACTGCTCTGCTCAGGTAATCTGCTCCAAAGTTCTGCGAACCCTTGATAGACTGTAGTTTAATATCAAAATTCTGCAAGAACATCGCCCATCTCATAATACGAGAATTAGTAAACTTTGCAGAGTTTAGATAGTTCAAGGGCTGATGGTCTGTTTGGAGAACAAATGGCACTCCCAGAAGATACAGTTCGAATCGCCTTACTCCCCAAATGATGGCTAGGCACTCCTTCTCGATGGTCGAGTAGTTTCTCTCAGCTCTGGTCAACTTTCTGCTGGCGTAGCTCACTGGGTGGAGTTTTCCGTTATCTTCTTGCATCAAGACAGCACCTACTCCTTCGTTGGACACCCCACCCGGGTCTGCCCTGGGGGACTTGGGTGGGGTTAGGTATTTTTTAGTTCCCAGGGTCACCCTGGTCAGCCCCACAGGGTGGGGTTTTCTCTCTATTCTGGGGCATGTGTTTCTGTCTACCCTTTGTCCATTCACCTGTATTTGCCTTTTTAAAACTCTCCCTACTGTCTGCACTGCCTGTAGCTCTTGATATTGGATGTGTGTTGCTAAATGGTCTTAGCTTTATTTAGGCCCCATGTGTTAGGTTTATTTAACGTATTTGACCGGCTGGCGACATACATTCAATGTTCTGTTGTTATTTTTTTTTCACAAGCAGTGCAGGCACGTCCTGAGAAAGCCTTGTTGCTGTCGGGACGTTAAGCAATGTACAATCAATCAACCTTCGTTGGAGGCGTCTGTTCTCAGGAAGAACGTTTTCAACGGGTCAGGAAGGTGTAGAATAGGCTTCTCGGTTAGGATGTCTCGAACCGCCTGGAATGCTCGCTCTTGGGCATCTTCCCACTTCACTATGTTAGGTTGTCCTTTCCTCAGCAAATCAGTCAGGGGTGCTGTAACTGCCGCAAAGTTTGGTATGAACTCCCGGTAGTAGTTCGCCAAGCCCATAAATGAGCGGACTTGCGTCTTGGTCGTAGGTCGCGGGGCATCCCTGATCTTCTGCACGTTGGCGTCGTGTAGCCCCTTTAAACCTTCGCTCAATGTATGTCCAATGAAGTCTATGTTGTCAGCCCCAAGAATACACTTGCTTGGACGGATGGTGAAATTCGCATCTGACAGTCTTTGGAACAGTTCTCGGAGGGCTTTGAGGTGGTCCTCCCAAGTTTTGGTATGGATCAAAATGTCATCCCAGTAAAAGACCACATTTTGCATATCTTCTAGGATCTTTTTCAGTCCTCTCTTTAATGTGGCACCACTGTTCACCATACCAAAAGGCATCTTCAGGAACTCCCAATGACCGTCGGGTGTGACGAACGCTGTCTTGGGGATATCCTTTTCTGCAACCTTGATTTGCCAATACCCTTTGCTTAGGTCAATTTTGGAGAAAAATCGGTCTCCGCTGACCTTCTGGAACAGTTCTTCTGCTGTGGGCATAGGCTCTGGATCAAAGATTGTTAGTTTATTGAGTCTGCGATAGTCCACACACACTCGGTTGGATCCATCTGGTTTCTTCACGATGACAACTGGGGACGCATAGGGTGACTTGGACTCTCTGATGACATTCAGACTCAGCATTTCCTTGATATCCTTTTTCAATTCTTCTCTCGTGTTATAAGGAAGACGATAAGATTTGCTGCGAACTGGCTCGTTTGACGTCAGGTTTACCTCGTGCAGGATGGTGTCTGTTGTCCCTGGGTCAGGTGTAAACCGATGCTCGAACTCTTGAGTCAGGACGCGCAGTTCTTCACGTTGAGTCTGGGTCAGATTCTGACCGAACTGGATATCTTCTACATCCTCTTTATGTCGGAGTTCATTAAGGTCAAATAGGTTCTCGTCGTCTAGTCTTTCGTCATCAGCAAGACGCACCGATTCCGCCGATTTTTGTTTGTCTTGACCTCTCTGTAGCTCCACCAGCCTGTCTTTATTTACCACTGCTGCTTCCGTGTTGTCCGCCACTTTTAGAGGGATGGTCTGGTGACTCTTCTTTGCTTGACTTCTCGTGGTAACGGAACATATTTCAGGTCTCCACTCTGGATCTGGATCGTCTGCGTTTCTGGCACCATCAATGTTTCCGATGATGAGATCATAGACTGGTGTCTTCACGCACAACGCCTTCACCTCTCCTGTCAAGTATGGGGTGTCGACACTGACTTTGGCAAGGGGGATAATTCTTACAGTTCCATCAGCCAAAATGAGGGTGGTCCACTCCTGTAGCTTCTGGTCTTCAGCTACTAGGTCCTCTCTCACGATGATGCAGCCACAACCAGTGTCTCTCAACACTCTCACTGGTGTGTCGCCGACGAATCCTGACACCACCGGCATGTTCGGCACTTCATTCTCAGGCAGCGCGATGTTTGAGACTGGTAAAAATGTAGTCCCATCTCCTACTGGGATGCGTCCATTCTTTCTGAAAGATTCGATCATTTCTGGTGTCGCTCGCTTTTCTCTGGATTCAAAGTCATTGGATGACGTCACATCATTTGCTAATACAGCGGCGGCTCTGTGTTGAGACGTGGTACTGCTTCTGCCTGCTATCCCACGGTCTTGGTTGGATCTTCTGATGTTGTCGCCTCGGGGAACATCTTTAGAAGGACACCGTATCGCTTTGTGACCTTTCTTTCCACAGAGAAAACATGTCAGGTTCTCCACCGGCTTGTATCTCGGGGTGTCTATGACATTGTAGATTTCCTCTGCTGGTGTAGACACACGCTGTGGCTTATTGGACCCGAACTTCATGTTGTGAGCGTCAAGGTATCTTTGAGCGAAGTTGGCCAGGGCCTTTAGTGACTGGTCTTTTTGCTCTCTGAGGTGGGCGGCCAAGTCCTTAGAACATGCACTGAAAACTTGTTCTTTGATGATGAGGTCGCACAGGTCTTGGTACTCTCTGTTTAGGCCAGCCAGCTCTATCCATTTCTCCAGGTAGCTTCTAATTCTCTCAATGAATAGGCCGGGTGTTTCTCCTTCTTCAGGCTTGCAGTTACGAAATCGTCGCCTGTAACCTTCTTCAGTGAAGTCGTACTGTCTCAACAGGGCGGCTTTCAACTGTGTATAATCTTCGGCTTCTTCTCTTGGCAAACGGGTGTAAAATTCAAGCGCTTTGCCAGTTAGAAGTGCGCTCAGTTTAATAGGCCAAGTCTCTTGTTTCCAATTGTTGCTATTTGCGAAGCGCTCGAATCGCTCCAGATAAGCGTCCATCTTATCTGAATTTTCAATGAAAGGTGGAAGTTTTGGCGCACGGGCTGTTTGTTCTCTGCTCGCTAATGCTGTTGCTTCATTAGTTCTATGGCTCTGCCTCTATCTCCATCTGCTTTAGATGAATTTCGTGTTGACGCTGCCTCTCCGCCTCTTTTCTCTCCTCTTCTCATTGTTTCTCTGCCTCTCTTCGCTGTTTCTCTCGTTTCTTTTCTTCTTTTTCTTCTCTCTCCAATCTCTCCTTTTCTTCTCTCTCTCGTTTACAAACTTGAGGAGTTGAGCTCCTTCGAGTCCACATTCCTTTCCAATTTTCAGGAATGTCTCCAATTCCGATGTCGCCATCTCTGCTTTTCACTGCTGGCTGTTTTCTCCTGCTACCCTTTCCACTGAACCAACTGAAGAGGTCTCGTCGGGGTCGCCAAAATGTTACGTGGTGGAGTTGTAGTCGAAGTATGATAAACACACTAGACACACACGCACGTAGAGTTCTTTTAAATAGACCTCATTCAGCTGCAATCCGTCACACGTGGCTTAAGGATGTAGACAATACTGGAGTAACAGTTCCAACAATATTTAATTCAGCGATGCGATATCCACACAGTAATGCTCTTTCAAATGCACAAACTACTGAATACAAAGTCTCTTCTGCTATGTCCATACTACGACTCAAAGTTTCTCATACACAGCGTCTCTCGCAATAAACTGCGTATCTCTACAACTGACAAAGCAAGACAATGTACTAACGGGCTTTCCCAGCGCCCTCCTTATATACACTATCAAAATCTAGAATCTTCTACGGAAATCAAGAACTCAACCAATCAGAACGGAACATGCAGCCGAAACTCATTAACATAAACTTTCCAGAAACAATATATCAGGCTACAAAGACACGGCTGCTCACTTCAGCTCTAAATTCTAGCGTATAATAAAGACACATAAAAGTATGGTATCCCTATCTATGATAGCTCAAAAAGTACGAGAACATTCACCAAACAAAATAAAAGCTGCTCACTACACGCGCACAGGAAAAGTAGCGAAAAATGTAGCGATGTCAACTAACCGACGTGACACTTACGAGGCCACCAGACAGTGCGACCCTTCTAGCACGCACCAGACTAAACACAATAAAACGAAATCGGCTCTACTCACGAACAAAAGAAAATCTAACTAAAAAGGCACGAAATCATAACCGTGATAGCTCAAATAAACAACATATCGTTACCTACGAATAACACATGTACGCTCTCACAGGATAACACAACCACAATCGTAACAGCCAGAATAGCTTGACGCCTAGAGGCACCAAGCTATGGAGGCACTACCCTTGAACTATTTTAGTCAAACTTATTTCACACACTGGTGTATTCCGCATAATAAGGGTTAATCAGACACTTTCCCCCTGCAATTTGATTATGTCCTATGCCTGTAGTTGCATTCCTATACAGGGATCAAATTGTTTACAAGTTTGCGAGTGACTACTTTTAGTATGTAGGCTGCATTTTCAACGTTTACCTTATCTGTTGTCTGCAGTGTGTAATAATGGGCACATTTTCAATGTCATTAGAGTCTCCTGAGTCCAGTGGTTCGCGAGCTGGATGATCTGAGCCTTTTTCGCACAGCAAGCACATTTGTCCGACGCACAACAGCACTGGAATGGCACCCAACACGACCCTATGTTCTGGCGGCCGGCTCCAAGGGAGGGGACATACTCCTCTGGGACACGGTGAATCAGAGCATCAACGACAACTACATTGAAGGGGTTAGTTCTACTGAACTGAGGATTTATTCAGTATTTTCACTGGATCTTGATGAGCATGTATGCATGTTGCATGGTGGACAGTTCAGTGGTTTTCACTGCACTGGTGGTGGCATACACAAAAGGGTTATTTACAAATTTACATTTTCTGGTTCTTAACCCTTTTTATCCTGATACACCCATCGCTTGCAATAAACTTGACTTTATAGTTCAAGGGTGCTGCCATAATAGCTTGACGCCTCAGGCGCCAAGCTATTCTGGCACCACCCTTGAACTAAAATGGTTGATCTATCTCCTAATCTGTAATGTGGCCTTCACAGGGCAATATGCAAATTTTACAAAATCAGCCTCAGGATGTAGTGGGTTAAGATATTCACCTTTTAGTCCCTTGTACATGCAGCTGACCGTACCATTGGCTGCCTGCATCAGTGACTGCCTGCATAAATGGGTTAAAACTGGTTTGTAGTTAGCCTGGTCTATTTAAAAAAATTCAGGACTATTTGCAAACGTGAACTCCTTCACTGCCAAGAAATATTGAACACCATCCAACTGCAAGGGGTATAGATCCTCATGAGCCCTCACAGTTGTGGGGGTCTGATGAGGATCTGTTCCCTCTTGCTGACACCACTTTGAATCCATGTTCCATGCACAGATGGGTCTGATGATTTCCAAATCACAATCTGTGTCCACTGGCAGTGAAGGGGTTAGCTCTTTTGACTAATTTTATTTCATTTGTAAAAGATAGGGCCAGGTGGTTCGATTCAGGCCATGAAATTCTGGCCGTGGAGTACGGAGAAGCTTGTGACAGCCTCCATAGATGGGCGAGTCACTCTCAGCGACTTTGAAGGGCACAACCAAGTGTTGTCAGACACCTTCAATTGTATGGAGTGAGTAGTCCATGGCAGTTCATATTGTCTTGTATGTTTGAATGTGACAGAGATACAGGGAGGGGTGATAATATGAGTTTTTGGTTACAGGGTTTTGCTACACAGACCCTTGTAGTTGAAGGCCTTCTGGGGGGAGTCAAAGGAACCATTGGTTCCTTTGACCTCCCGAAGGTCTACAAGGGTCTGTGCAGCAAGTCCCTAGGCCCTGCTACCAATAACGTATTTGTTTTCATTCCTCCACTATTTTCATTAAAGAAATCTTCCGACCTGGACCATGCCAGACGTGACTGACGTCAAAGGAATAAACATTTATGCATAATAGACTTATGACGTAATTTAAAATCTTTCATGATGTTGCTGTCTCCAGTAGTGTTCCTGTTGTTTCGAACAACACTATATAATTTTGTACTTTAGAACGTTTTGGTGATCTTTCATAAAACGGAACTGGCATCAAGAGGCATCAGAAAGAGGGCTATAAAAAGTTCATATTTAGTCGCTACAAGGGTTTTTGTAGTGAGGTCACATGTACGGTTTGCGCTAAAAAGATTGGTCGTGTGACGTAGGGATGAAAACATTAGTTTCGGGGTGATGTCTCGCTACCTTGGTGCCTTCCTTGTGCTGAGCAAGTTGGACACTACCCTTTTACTGTCATGACCAAACAATTTTCTGCTTCAGGTAATCTCTTTAGCCAAAGATGTGAAAATCAAATTATTTAGGATGTGAACGAGTGAAGCAAGTTTTAAAGTAATGCTTACATAGTGGGTATAATTAACCTCAAACACAGACCTGAATGGGTCTGCGCAAGGGGACCAAGCTGCCTCATACCTCCCATTAAATAGTTGGCTTTAATTCTAGAGGGTTTTCCCATGCTAATTTAGACAATCAACAAAATATCGCCCAGTAAACACATCTACTTTATTCACAAGTGATGAATGGAAACTGTGCTTTGACTTCCATTTCTCGAAACGCCAGTTAATTTCCCCAAGATCACATTCTGTGTTCTCTGGTCGTATGTATGGGGTGTTTACGCATAATATAATGTGGCATACTGCTTATTGACATGCTACTCACTCTGCTTGAAGGTGTCTGCAATTCAACCCTTTGCGAGTTGGTAGTGGATTTTGTCGCGATGATTCCTATAGGTGCAGATTTCAACCTTAGGGCTCAATCTCTTTCCCGAAGTGCATTTTGGGTTGGGGGGGGGGGGGGGGGGGGGGTGGGGGGCAGCTTCAAAATTTGTGAACATCGGCATAATGTCTTTGTGAACTCTACTTGTAGAGGGGTCCTGGGGGAAACATCTCTGGCCTGAAATTCCACCCCAACATTGATACAGCCTTTTACACTTCGTCGTTGGATGGCCGTATAACACTGCAGCACATGACAGGGGGCCATAAAAGGATACTGTTGGACACCTTTACCTGGGAGTGAGTAGCTTGCCAGTGATCTCACATCTCGAATCTCGTATATATGGACATTTTTAAACATCTATTGACAGTATGGTGCAAGTTTTTTTTTTAAATTTGTTTTGCTGCTAGAAAGGGGGTCTACAATGTAGAAGTCACATAAATCTTCAGAAATCCAAAAACAAACCCAAAAGATTCTGCACCATCCTGTGCAAAGCTGGCTCCTAGGCCAAGGTTTTCTGTTCTGTTATTTTCACAATTGTCAGTTTTCACGAATGATTTTGGCTTATACAGTAGATTCGTCTGCTTATTGCTATTTTCCTTGCATTTGCATACTTTCTTGTGTGGGTGGGTGGGCATTGTCATGCAGTATTTAACCCCACAGCCACATTTCCCATATTTTTTAGGTGTCACCAAACAACTATGTACCAGTTGCACGAGATGTATCAACCATGATAATTCAAGGGTTGTGCCAGATTAGCTTGGCACCAGGAGGCGCCAAGCTAATCTGGCACTACCCATGAATTATCATGGTTGATCCATCTTCTGCTGTAGGGTGTTGGGTTTAAATGGGTTGCTGACTATATTTCATTTCCGCATTTATAAATTTATTTTAGTACTGTAGAACCTGTTTTGAGCAAGCACCTTTTTTTCACCAGAGAAAAAGTATTCTTAAGAGGGAAGTGCTCACTCGAGATGTTTTGAAGGGTAGGAAGTGCCACCTGTTATTAAAGACCATCATTTAGCTGGCTACAGCCACCTACATGATGGTCATTAACCCATTCAGCCCCGACACACTTCAGCAGGAGATGGGTCGACCATGATAATTCAAGGGCAGTGCCAGATTAGCTTGGCGTCTGTTGGCGCCAAGCTAATCTGGCACTGCCCATGAATTATCATGGTCCATCCATCTTCTGCAACTTGTGTATAGTCATTTGATGATGCCTCCAAAATTTGGGAAATACCACCATCGGGCTAAATAAGTTAATGATAGGTGCACTCTCATAAGGGTAGTCTGATTCTGCTGTATATTGCAGTTGACATGCTTGACAGTCGGTATTTCTTGTATGCTTTTCCTTTTAGCTCATGGTTCTGCTGTGTGGATGTGAGTGCCCCCAGGAAGGTTGTAGTAACAGGAGATAATGTGGGCAACACTCTCATGCTGTCTCTGCAAGGGACGAAGGTATGTACAAAAGAGCCTGTTTGAGTGACCACCCTAATGAGAGATCTCCTGTCGTCGTGTTTTGGTTGTTGGTTGTTTTTCTGTTCAAGTGCACATTAAGTTTTCATGTAGCAAAAACTTAGACTGAATGCTGTTACAATGCTCACTGTCATTTGAGTTCTGGCTAATATCCAATAAAAAAAGAAATGTTAAAGTGCCAATGGCCTCATAATATATCTTATTCTTCCACATTCATTCCTTCTCGTGTATATCTTCATTGGCTTAACCCTTTCACTGTCAGTGGATGCAAATTTTATTTTTGAAATCATCGTAAATTCAACCTCAAAGAACATGCACACAAAGTTGTTCTTGCAGTTGGGTTGTGTTCAGTTTTTGTTAGCAGTGAGGGGGGTAATGTCCTGTTGCATGCAGGCGCCGGTACTGTGGACAGTACCGGTGTCTGCATGCACATGGGTGCAAAGTAAAGAGAAAGTGTGTGTGTATCCACAGTTAACTGCTGCGTCTTCTCTGTCAATAATACAGCTGTGGACTCATCGGTTGCACAAACAGAAAGTGACGCATGCTGAGTTTTCCCCTAGAGAGGACTGACTCTTTTGCACTGCATCCACGGACCAGATGGTCAAAATGTGGGACATTCGCAAAATATCTGGCCGTGACAGTGCTCTCTGTGTCCTAAAGCACGACAAACCTGTCAACTCAGGTAAACAAAAGAAGAAGAAAAACTCAGGGAAATGATGATTTGGTTTCTGTATTTTTATTGTGCACTCTTATGTTTGTTGTGTGTTTTTATCAAATGCTGTCTCATATAAAGCAGAAAAGCATATACATGGGTGGGACTTTTCCCGCTATAGCCGGATTTCCGGATTAACAACAACAAAAAAATTTCCCACTTAAAAAGTGCCCCAAGACCCTCGCTTCAGGATTCAACTGTTTTTTCGGTCCCACCCATGCATATATTATGATGTGTGTTTTTTCTGTTTCAAGTTTAATTGCAAATTGAGCTTTTGCATTTTTTTTTTAATATCCAGTCTGCGACTGTACATAGCTAGTACTTCAAGCAGATAAGGTAACGACTGTAGTCCATTATAGCGTAGAAGTGGAGTGTTCATATACTATCATTTCTAGGCAGACCTCGCGACTCCCATTCTCAAACTGAATCGTAGTCACTGAGAGCAAAGCTTGAGGTGACTATAACTCAATTTGAGAAAATGGGAACCATGAGGTCTGTCTAGAAATGCTAGTATACGAACACTCCACATCTATGTTTTATAGAACCTTTCATAACATGAATTCAGTCACTAAAAATCAAACAATGCAGATGATGGTTTTGCTTTAGCCTGATTGTTGGCTGCGCTGGTCTGAGCCTCTAATCACTGATTCTCTTGTAGAGTAAACAATGTAAACGACGGATATATACAGCAGTGACGATGAATCATTAAGGTTTGTCTGTTTCACTTTCAGATGTTTTAATCGCTTTTGTGAGGAGAACGATGTCACTGATTCTAGTATAGAGTAAGCTGTGATTGTTTTGCCACCTAGAGGGTATTGTGGATCCTAGAAAGCACCGCGGGATAAGACTAGGATATAATGGTGTGGGGTTAGTTGCTATGCAAAAGTTGTCCTGGAAGGTTCTATTTTGTGATCTGGTTAGTGGACACCAAATATTTGTGCATTCTCTTTCAAGTCTTTGTCTGTAGGGAATGTGCAGTTTCACATGTGACTCAAAAAGATTTTAGCCTCTTCTTCTTCCCAACAGCCTACTTCAGTCGTACAGATGGCTGTCGGCTGCTTACGACTGACCAGCACAGTCAGATTCGTGTGTACTCTAGCCCTGAATGGATTCTACAGAAGACTATTGCTCACCCACACCGATTTTTCCAACATATTACACCTATCAAGGTTTGCACTTTACCCTTATTTCTTTGACTGTTGGTAGCGTTTTTTGTTGAGGTGATTCCTGTAGGAATCACCTCGACAAAAAGCGCTGCCAACAGCCAGCGGGTTAGTTCAGTATGTTTGTAGTGTAATGTCCATGAAGTACATTGAAATGAATTTGTAGTGCGTGTGCTGGTCTGTCGCTTTGGTTGTGGTACAGAATATAAATTAACCACTTTCACGGTTTCCAATAGTTGATCAGATTTCATGGTTTGTCATTCTTGATTTAGCACTTGCATCAGTTTCATCTAAATGCCAGGTAAAGAACGAAAAAGTGATACATGATACCAACAGTTGAAACAATAAAAGTAATTACATTCTTAGATTACAATGATGCGCAGTTGCAGAAGTTTGTTATATAAATGTGAATCCCTACTACTATTTGCCTGAAATGTCTGTAAAAATGTGAACATTAGCACTATAGTTTTTATGTTCTTTCTTCGCCCTTTGCAGGCATCGTGGCACCCGCTGCAGGACCTGGTTGTGGTCGGCCGTTACCCTGACAAAGAGTTCCCAGGGTCTGATGCAGCAGAATTGCGAACCATTGACATTTTTGACGCTACCACGGGAAATCTTGTCTGTCAGTTACACGACCCAGCGGCCCCTGGCATTGTCTCTGTAAGTGTTATATTGATTTTATTGTTTTCAGTTTGAGATACATCTCAGTGTATCCCCTTTGAATGTGATAACGCCAGGGCTTCTGCTAGGATTAATTTTGTTGGGGTCCCCAGGACCTATTTATCAATATTTTAAGGGGTCCCAGGCTACAATAGACGAACATTCAGTGCGTCCCATTGATTTTCAATGTGTACCTTACGCGTTTTTTTGCGTTATCAGAAGCCCTGGATAACGCTTTTCATCTTGATACACTACTCATGAAATAAATTTGACTATGATAGTTCAAGGGTGGTGCCAGAATAGCTTGGCGCCTCTAGGCGCCAAGCTATTCTGGCACTAACCTTGAACTATTTTAGTCAAACTTATTTCAGATACTGGTGTATTCCTAATGATAAGGGTTAAGAATACTATTTAGCAAACCTGTACAATTTTAGAAAGCTTAGGGTTTGAACTGTTAAAAGAAAAGAAGACTAAGCCAAAAGAAAAACAGACCATATCTGTGAAAACAGCTCATCAGTAACCACACTAACAAGGAAGAAACAGAAACTTCTGTTTTCATCCATGATGCACTTTATAATTTTTAAAGAAATGATGCACAGTTAAAAGAAAAATTAGGACAGAGGGTTTGAATGGTTGATGTACACTAGTACAGACCTTTGTTTATTTCCTCAAAAACCTACAAATGGCATTACTGTTAGGAGGAAGATACACTTAGCTTACCAATTTCAGCCTAACCATGCAGCAAGACTTGTACTGAAAGAAATTGAAGCGTGACCACATCACCCCCTTGCTTAAGCAATTCAGTTCAATTCAATTCAAATAACTATTTATCCCTTGAAGGGCAATTACATTTGTGTGGACTGGGGGGAACAATCAAATAAGTCATTCAAAAAACATTAATTAATATCAGGACATTCTGATATCTCATTTGTACCGGATATTAATATACTAAATCTGTAATACTTATAATGCTAATATTAAGACATATTAAAACTCTAAACTAATACAATTACTAAAACATTATTTAAAACTTAAAGAGCATTATTAACGACATTATCAGCGAACACATTAATGTCTTACTTTCCACTTAACCCTCTACAACTGTCCATCCAGGCCAGCGATACCCACGCGATGAAACAGCTGTATAAACACACACACACACACACACACACTTTTACCAGTTGTGTAGATTTACAAAATATTTAAGAGTCGGACGGCAACAGGGATGAAAGACAGTTTCCTGCGGTTGGTTTTACATGATGGTTGTCTGTATCGGCGACCAAGAGGTCTTTCATCACGTGAGTATCACTAGCCGGGATGGAAGTAGCTTTTCTGACGATCGCATTACACGGCTTTCTTTGTTCTTCCCCAATGATCTTTGAGCTGAGATGAACAATTCTCTGTAGACTGTTTTTGTTTTTAACACTAAGACTTGGGAACCAGCTAATGAACGAAAAAGTCAGGACGCTTTCTAAAAAAGATTTGTAAAACAAAGTTAAAATGGTCCTGTCAACAGAGAAAGAGTTCAGCTTTCTCAGAAAATACAATTTCTGTTGGCCTTTCTTCACAACAGTTTCAGTATTGTCATCCCAATTCAGTTTATCATTGAAGATGGTGCCTAAGTATTTATACTTCTGGACAATGACAACTTCCTTATCATGTATAATAGTCTTACTGTGATCCTGCTTGTTCATCCTAAAATCAACAATAAGGTCACATGTCTTACCCACGTTAAGCTCTAAAAACGAGTCATCGCACCATTGAACAAAGTCAGTCAAAGAGGGTCCATGTTCATCAGATGACCCTTGCTGAAGAGAAAGTAAGGCGCTGTCATCTGAAAACTTGACAATGTCAGGCATGACAACTCCTGGCTTCCTGTGAAGTTCAGAATTGAATACAATATTGCTTCCCTCGTTTTTCAGGCCTTTGATAAGACACTCTTGGCATACTTGTCCTCCAGTCTCTTTGTCTATACACCAGGCAGAGTATTGCGCTCCAGCACTGACGACATAATATTGACTATCCCCAGAGTGTCCTTAAAAACTTTTGGACAGCGGTCCTTTTCTTTCCAAGCTCCCAAAGTGTGGAATGGTCTTCCCCATGATATTCGCCATGCACCATCTTTGGCCATTTTCAGGGCTAGATTGAAAACATATTTTATTTCCTCAAAAACATTACCGATGACATGACTAACTGGAAGTGTCTACTTACTCACACAATTTTAGCCTAAGAACCCGTTGTGCCCCTGCACAACCCGGGAGGCACTCGGGAACCCCCAGGGGGGCCGAGAGTTGTCTCCCATGCCTGCCCATCCGGTTCCGAATCATACGATGATTCCCCAGTCAGTCTGCTTAGCTCGCGCCATTCAGATGTGTTTGCTTAGCCCTCCGGTCTTGTCTGCGTGCGACCGGTTTGGAACCCGTGCTGGACTTTGCTTGTGACTGTTCTTGGCCCTGCTACTTCTGCTGTGCTGGCCGCTTCCTAGTGAGCTCCGGTTGCGCTGCTGCCTGCGGTCGCTTCTCGTCGCTTCTTTTTGCGCTCTCGCCCTCCATCGCTGACGGTGGTATGGAGGTGCCTTCCCCCGTTCCCGCTGCTGCGGAGAGGTAAGGTAGCTGTTATGACCTTCGGCCGGCCTCCGGGCGGGACGCCGATTCGTTGGAGCCCTTGGTTCCACGTGTTATATCTGACTACCATTTGCGCCGGACTTCGTCTTGGCTTGGCCTGGCCCGTGGGGCCCGCGCCCGTGCTCTTTGCTGGTGGTTCGAGTGTGGTATGGCTGGGCGCTTACTGCGTTGTGCTTGTTCCTTGACAGCTTAGGCTATGCACCTTCGCACGTTAGGGTCGCCATTGTAGGGCCTAACCCATATACGTTAGGTTGCTAGTGTAGCAGTGGCCTCGAATGTTCGCCGAGCTGGGCGGAGCCACGTGCTCTCACTCGTACGCTTGCATGTGTTTCTGTTATGTGTTGCAGTTGCCAGGTGAGGACCTGCACACTGTGCGGCGATTTCCAGTGGTCAACGGACAACCACAAGGTCTGCCTTCCCTGCTCTGGCTGCGCCTCGGACCGAGCCTGTGACATCTGCTCCCCCTGGCCTGAACTGAGGTGGTCTCAGTTATGGAGCTTCTACAGGCGGGACCGGCCCTCCCCTGGTGAGTGACCCTCCCATCCAGGCGCCCCCCACTGTGCCCAGAGCAGTGACCAAACGCTATTGTGCCGACCCTGTGGAACAGACGCCGTGCCGAACGCGTGCACCCAGCACTGCTCGGAGAACTGAAGTCAATGTGCGGACACACAGCGCCCGCCTCACGGAGCCCGGCATACGGGACGTGCTTCGCGCCACCCCTTGTCCGCTATCAGTTCTCGCTCGTCTCTCACGCTCGCGGACTCTTCTGGGGAGTCCATATGCCGGCAGGGAGCCCGCCTCACTGAGCCCGGCTCTCAGAGACGAAGTGACACGCGCCCGAGGACCTCAGAACCTTTGGAGCCCTCTCGAGCTTTCTACCACTCCCAGCGATCCCGCTGTCTTTTGGATCTTCGTTGGAAGGACCGCCGCATGCATCGGACAACCAGCAGCCCCCCCCCCCCCCCCCCCCCCCCCCGGGCCTCCCCTCAGCACCGCTCAGGCAGGAGCCCTCGTCATTGGGATCTTGGACGTTGTTCCCGTATCGCAACCGCTCCCCTCGCCGCTCCCGGCGGGGCTCCCCCCGGTCTCGCCGCAGCCCCCGTTCGGACTCTCGGCATGGTTTGTCTTCCTCTAGCGTCCCTCTCCCCCGCCGCCCCCCCTCCCAGGATGATGAGGCCCTGAGTCTTCTTCCTGAGGACTCCGTCTCCGCCCTGCTTGGCCCCCCTGGCTGTTCCTCCATTTCTCGCTCGGCTGTCTCCAACGTCTCGGACCCTTCGCCGCTGGCTGCGACCTCTCGTGCGGACACCTTACTCGCCCTAGATGAGGCGGCCCGCCTTATCTCAGCCACCCTCCCCGTCGACGCTTGCCCCCCTTCCCCCCCACTCAAGCGGAAGGTCTCTGCCTTCGTCGACGCTGGCAGGCAGACCAAGAAGTTCAAGTCACTCCCTCAGCCTCCCGGATTTCGCGACATACTCCGCTCATCTGCACGCCACCCCTCGGAAGACCAATTTCTTCTCCGATCGTAGGTGGCCCCCCCGGCTTTGACATCACCTTTCGTCAGGGATGGTATTCCGGACACTCCCAGGCCTTCGCCTGCCCCCTTCCCATGGTGGACCCGGCGGCCATCCTTCAGGCGGGCGGCCTCACCCTCCTAAAGCGCGCAATTCCCCGTGGCTTTGGAGAGTACTGCTAAGCTTGTTCACAACACCCTCGCCTGCTCGGGCTTCCTGGAGCTGCTCACCCAAGCCTTCGTTCACCGGATCGAGGACGCCTGGCATCCCATCTTGACTCCCCTCCTCGGAGACCTCCTCACTCTCGCGGAAGCGGCCAGTCGGGCAGCCTACCACTCGTCCGTCAATGCCATGACAGCTTCCTCCAATTGTGACCTCATGCGTCGGGATGCCATTATGCTGGCCTGTCGGGGTATGCCTCCGGACCTGCGTAACTAGCTTCGATGTGCCCCCCTGGGGGG
Organism: Semisulcospira habei; assembly: GCA_036245525.1. Classification (NCBI taxonomy): domain Eukaryota; kingdom Metazoa; phylum Mollusca; class Gastropoda; family Semisulcospiridae; genus Semisulcospira; species Semisulcospira habei. The sequence goes on from BTPG01000001.1 coordinate 197,628,454, forward strand.
TCCCCTCCTCTTCGGCGACACCTGGAACTTGGTGAAGACGGCGAATGCGGATCGGTGGCCTGGCAAGACTGCTCCCCCTCGCTTTCGTCCGGCTCGCAAGGCTACGGGTCCCACCCTGCGGGTCCCCAGACCCCCCGTGTCCTCTGGTCCCGCGCCTCCGGGTGCTCCCCGCTGCCGCCCCGCCTTTGGCCGCCCGGGCCAAGTTGGCTCCTTTGCCCCCACCCGGCCCCGCCCTGCCTGTCGCCCAGGCCGCGGGCGGGCCGCCTGACTCCTGCGCTTCTCCACCCCCGCCGACCGTCCCGGGGTCGGCGGGAAGCTTTCACAGTACAGCGAAGTTTGGCAGTCGCTGTTCCCAGACGACCCCTGGATCTGGACCACCGTTACCGACGGCCTCCGGATCTCCTTCCACTCTCCTCCGCCGCTTCGTCGCTCCCCTTGGTGGACCCCCGTGCCATCCGACGAGCGGAAGGCCAGCGCTCTACGCGCAGAAGTCTCCTCCCTCCTGCAGAAGGCTGCCACGGAGGTGGTTGTGCGCCCCAACACTCTAGCCTTCTACAGCCGCCTCTTTCTTGTACCCAAGCCGGGCGGCAAGTGGCGACCGGTCATCGACCTTTCGGCGCTGAACTCCTTTATCACCGTACCATCCTTCCGCATGGAGACGGCCAGAGCCCTCAGAGCCTCCGTCCAGCCTTTGGACTTCGTGGTGAGCCTGGATCTATCCGATGCGTATCTGCACGTCCCCCCGCCCTGTGCATGCTCCTCTACCGTCTGATGCTCTGGTGCCAGGACCGCGGCATTTCACTCCAGGCACGACACATTCCCGGTCACCTGAACGTCTTGGCCGACTCTCTCTCTCGTCGCGGCCAACTACTACACACGGAGTGGACTCTTTGCTGAGACATCTTCCAGATGATCTGTACGCACTGGGAGACCCCTATGATCGACTTGTTCGCCATGAGGTGGAACCACCAGCTTCTCCTCTTCGTCTCCCTGGTCCCGGACCCTCTGGCCTGGGCAGTCAACGCACTCTCCATCCCCAGGGACGGACTCATAGCTTATGCTTACCCCTGACAGTCCTTGTCCCCAAAGTCCTCCTCAAGCTTCGGGGATGCAATGCGGTCATCTTGCTGGTCGCCCCGTTCTCCTGGAACCGGTCTTGGACCACCGACCTCCTCAGCCCTGCCACCGGCTACCCACGCCAGGGACCATGCTCAAGCAGCCACGCTAATCGCTCTTCCACCCATGCCCGGAGCGTCTCCTCCTTCACGCCTGGAGATTGTGTGGCACGCCCTCACCGCTAGAGGCTTCTCGAGTGCAGCAGTGGAAGTGATCGCTTCAGCCCGCAGACCCTCGACGCGGTGCGTCTACAATGGAAAGTGGCGAGTACTGTGCTCCTGGTGCGAGGACCAACGCCTCTCCCCCACCGAACTGACGAATCCCCAGCTCGCGGACCTTTTCCTCTGGCTCTTCGGAGACCAAGGTTTGGCCCCCATCACCATCCGGTGGTACCTGTCCATGATTGCCGACACCTACCGGCACCTCGGCCGCCCGGACCCCGGCGCCTGTAAAGACATCGCCGACCTTATGACTTACTTCGGCCTGCAGCGTCCAGTGCCCCGCTCACTCGTTCTTCGCTGGGACCTCCCCTGGGTACTGACGTGGCTAAACTCCGCCAGATTTGAGCCGCTTCCATTGGCCCGCTTCGCGGACGTGACTCGTAAGACATACTTCCTGTTGGCCCTTGCCACCGCGGCCCGAGTCAGCGAGCTACACGCGCTGTCGGCACGCCCTGCCTGCCAACAGTTTCATGCGGATGGCTCCTTGCAGCTTCTCACAGACCCTGCTTTCCTTGCCAAGACCAGGTCTCCACTGACCGCGCCACAGGTGATACCCTACGGCCTCTGCGTGGGAAGAACTTCCCCCTGGAGACCAGGCAATGAGATCCCGTGCGCGCCCTACGCGTTTACTACGCCGTACCAAATCTGTCCGGAGAGGACGTTCAATCTCTTCCTGCCTCTAAGACCCGGCAGAACTGACATAACAGCCCAGACGATATCCTCCTGGCTACGCTGGGTCATTAGGTCCACCTACCAGGATCTCTCCCCACAGGGAGCGAAGAGGCTCAAGATAGCGCACATGAGGTATGAGCCATGGCCACGAGCCTCGCATTCGACTGGAACTGCGTGGTCAGTGACATCGTGGCAGCTGTGGGCTGGCGAGCTGAATCGACCTTTGCCCGCTTCTACCTCTGGGATCTGGCAGGCCAGCGAGACAACCTCGCTCTGGTGGAGGACATCACGGCCGCACAACACTCCTTCCCGGCGTCGCAGGCACCGTAGGTATGCACTTAGCTAAAATTGTTGGGAGTGTGCGAGAGAGAGGATGTCCCTGCATTGGCCCCATGGGGGTGTTTGGGGTAGCGGCACCCTCCTCCTTCTCGCTATTCTTCCAGTTAGTCATGTCATCGGTAATGTTTTTGAGGAAATAAATTCATTTTTCTCTAAAAGGTATTTTTTCGAAAAATACTTACCGATGACATGACTCGGAGGTCCTTCCCACCTGCCCCGCTTGCCGCTGGTGAGCTAAGTATCCTGACTGAGGAATCAATACTCACAAACCAGATAGGTGAGGCTAGCGCTGGCAGAATTGTCAGTGCTCAAACCAAGGGGAATCACAGCGCTGGACAGACAACAGTTAGATCCCCTGCCCCCGCCTATCAGGCACCCAATCGCCAGCCCACAGAGAAATACGCAGGTATAGAATAAGACAATCATTTCCATCCTCAAAAAAGAATGGATCAGGTCTCTTATATAACCCATGTCTTTCTCCGGAACTTAGGAAGTAGGCAGGAGAAACATACATACACAAACATGAAGGTGCGCTACTATATGTGGTCGGGTAAATACCCTGATTTCCCACAGTAGATGCACAGAACATTACACAACAATGTAACGATACAAATTTTGCCTTGAGTTATACGTGATACTCACAAACCAGATAGGTGAGGCTAGCGCTGGCAGAATTGTCAGTACTCAAACCAAGGGGAATCACAGCGCTGGACAGACAACAGTTAGATCCCCTGCCCCCGCCTATCAGGCACCCAATCGCCAGCCCACAGAGAAATACGCAGGTATAGAATAAGACAATCATTTCCATCCTCAAAAAAGAATGGATCAGGTCTCTTATATAACCCATGTCTTTCTCCGGAACTTAGGAAGTAGGCAGGAGAAACATACATACACAAACATGAAGGTGCGCTACTATATGTGGTCGGGTAAATACCCTGATTTTTTGAGATTGTATACAGTCCAACAACTCTTGTCTTTTCTCAATGTCTTTCAGTCTGTATGCTTTTTTCATTAGCTTTTGCAGCACAGCACCACCAATATACCTAGTAATGTCCTTCTCTTCAATTGTTCCCCCCACCCGGGTCTGCCCTGGGGGACTTGGGTGGGGTTAGGTATTTTTTAGTTCCCAGGGTCACCCTGGTCAGCCCCACAGGGTGGGTTTTTCTCTCTTTTCTGGGGCATGTGTTTCTGTCTACCCTTTGTCCATTCACCTGTATTTGCCTTTTGAAAACTCTCCCTACTGTCTGCACTGCCTGTAGCTCTTGATATTGGATGTGTGTTGCTAAATGGTCTTAGCTTTATTTAGGCCCCATGTGTTAGGTTTATTTAATGTATTTGACCGGCTGGCGACATACATTCAATGTTCTGTTTATTTTTTTTTTTTTCACAAGCAGTGCAGGCACGTCCTGAGAAAGCCTTGTTGCTGTCGGGACGTTAAGCAATGTACAATCAATCAATCAATCAATCTTCAATTGTTAGTGTGATGTCACTATCAACTGTTATCTCAGGACTTGCAAACACTGTTGACAAAATATCTTCAAAAGTTGCGAAGCATAGCCAGGGTGAAGCATGCGAACCGACAATCTCATCCAGTGACCTTGTGTAGTCTTGGTTTCCCATTGCTAGGTGGAACTTGGCCCATGACTTTTCTCTGTTAATGTTCCTGAAGCAAGACTTCTGTACATCTAGGCAGCTTTCGAGGAATTGCAGTCTGCATACGAGCTCCTGTCCTAAACATACAAGCAGAAATTGTTGCACAGATAGTAAACTGTATTGCATTTTCTTTTCTTTGATTTTTTTTCAATAAAAAGTGTTCACATTAAACAAAAAAACAACAAAAAAAAAAACTTACTGTCCACAGTCTTGCAAGCATCGTGAACCTCTTTTAGCATGCATTCATCAGCAATTAGTTTTTCGCAGGCACGGGTTACAACAGCAATATCCACCTGAAAGTTAATAAAATGAAAGTTGTAACATCAGTAAGTTGACCCGAAGTAGCAATTCGTAAATCCATAACATGAATTTAACAATCTAGCATAGGCTACAGCATTGTGGAAAAAAAATTTACTAGTCGTATTATTGATTTTTATTCTTCTTTTCTGTAACGTGTGTATGCCCCAAAAATATGGTTTATGCAACAAACAGGAATTAATAATAACAGAGCAACTTCTCTTCAACATTGAGCAAACTGTACTGACCTTAACACTGGACTGGTATCCTTTGCACTTGCCAATGTTGACAGTTTGTTCCTGCCAGGCAGAATTATCCGGATCTTCATCTGCAACATCCTTCAAATTATTATAAAACGGCGTAAAATATCAAGCACAAACGCAATTAATAAATGTGGAAACATTCTAGTCAGAATCAGATGAATTGAACATTGTGTGAAGTTAGTATAATTTCAGTGCTATGGCTAGAATTTGCTCGCATTCCTGATTCCATAACAAAGCCTACTAGTAGGCCTACTACGCGTATAACTCACTACACTTGACGTCTGAAACGAACCCTATCAGTATCACTAGCTCATCATTGCACTTCTTATTTTGACAATAAACAGCTGCCAACATAACTAATCACTACACTGACAATGACATACTAAACTTGCCTGGCAAGTTCCATGCCCATGGAAGTTTCTGCAGGGATTATACTTTGTAAAATATGACGAAAACAATGCTATTTTCACAAAAATAACAATTTCGGGTTTGCCTTCTCTCTCTCTGACCCAGCCACACCTCGATTTATAGTTTTAAAAATGCAACTTTTACCTGCAATATTGAGTGGAGGAGTACTTCATCCATTCTGCTAGAGCGTGAAAGTAGAGGTACCAGAAGTGCTCTGTGCAAAGTTTCAGCAAATAAGCCAGCGACGGCACTTGACAAGAGGCGAGACGCTGGCTCGCTCAGCGAGATACCGATCCTGTCCCTACACATCTCTGCTCTCACCTACTCTTTTCAACATCTTCCTGGAAAGAATCATGATGGACGCTCTGAAAGGTCATGAAGGAACTGTCAGTATTGGAGGCAGAACAATCACGAACCTGCGCTTTGCGGACGACATTGATGGCCTTGCAGGAACAGAGAAGGAGCTAGCTCAGCTGGTGGAAAAGCTGGATAGTACATCCATTGCATATGGGATGGAAATCAGTGCAGAGAAGACCAAACTGATGACCAATAACGCCAGTGGCATTGGCACTGAAATCATGGTTGGAGGCCAAAAACTGGAAACAGTTAAGAAATTCAAATACTTAGGAGCCATTGTGACAGATGATGGATCAAAACCAGAAATACTGTCCAGGATTACGCAGACAACAATAGCACTGACAAGATTGAAGACCATATGGAAGGACAGAAACATCACACTGTGCTCCAAGATCAGACTGATGCGCTCCTTAGTCATCTCAGTGTTCTTGTATGCCTGCGAGTCATGGACCCTCACAGCAGACCTTGAAAGGAGGATACAAGCCACTGAAATGAGATGTTTTCGAAGGCTGCTTGGCATCTCATACAGAGATCACATCACAAACGAGGAAGTGGGAAGCAGAATCAGGCAAGCCATCGGGCCCTATGAAGACTTATTAGCCATTGTGAGAAAACGCAAACTGAAGTGGTATGGGCATGTCACGCGTTCAGAGGGCTTGCCAAAACAATCCTGCAAGGCACTGTGCAAGGAGGACGAAGGAGAGAAAGACAGGAAAAGATGGGAGGACAATATCTCAGAGTGGACAGGACTGAGGCTGGGCGATACGCTAAGAATGGCAGAGAACAGAGTGGCACGGAGGGAGCTGGTTGCCAAGTCCTCTTCTCGCCTCTGCCCCTACTCTCTCTCTGCACGGACGCGAGTCTCACCGGCTGGGGTGCACACCTGCTACCGGAACTCTCCACCATCACGGGCCTTTGGCCCCCGGAGTTGCTGGGGAGACACATCAACTGGCTAGAGTTGAAGGCAGTCTGGCTGGCCCTCATGCACTGGGAAATGCGCCTCAGGTCCTGATCCTTTCCGACAACTCCGCGGTGGTGGCCTACATTCAAAAGAAGGGCGGCATGTGTTCTTCAAGTCTCTGCATGCTCCTGTACCAGTTCATGTTGTGGTGCACAGATCACAGTATCTCCCTCAGAGCTCGACACATTCCAGGCCACTTGAATGTCCTCGCAGATTTTCTGTCTCGTCGGGGCCAGCTCCTGCACACTGAGTGGTCTCTCAGCCTCTAGATTTCAGGATGATTTGCGCCCGCTGGGAGACTCCATTGGTTGACCTCTTCACTACGAGGTGGAACATCAGCAAGACGCACCGATGCCGCCAGTTGTTTTTTGTCTTGACGACCTCTCTCAATATACTTCTTCAGCAGATTAGCATGGTAAGTCTTCACCTTGTTGACATTGACTCTGTAGTCGTTGATGCCAACCACAGTGTCGACAACGTAGGGTCCCTTCCACTGCATCAGGAGTTTGTTGTTGTCGGTAGGAAGAAGAACCAACACCTGGTCACCTGGAATCGTCGAGGTTTCGCCTTACGATCATAGTAATGCTTCCCTTTGTTCTGCGCCTTCCCTAGTTTTTCTCGAGCCATCCTGAGGGTATCTTCCAGCTTCTCTCTCAGGTCGAAGACGTACTAGTAGCTGATCTTCACCTCAGGCGCGTCAATATCCTTGGTCCTCAGCTCCTTCAGGATGTGCATGGGCCCCCTTACAGTCCTACCATACAGTAATTCAAAAGGGGAAAACCCTGTTGAATCCTGAGGAATGTAACGCACACAGACTTGCCCACAGTCGTACGCACAGACTCTCACGCAACAGACGCATACACCGCCACTGACTCAAGACGGGCGCATTCATGCGGTAAAACCCAACACACGGGCTCCCTTTCTAAAGTAACCTTTATACACTATAAATGAAAAAGAACGACTTAAATGATTATCAACTATGTACACTGTTCTATTATCACACACACACGTATCACAATATCTTTGCCAGGCTAGGTCTTAGTCTCACATTGCCTCCAACCTGTTTATGTTGTTGCCTGGTTACGTTGGTCCTTCTCACGTCTAGCCGTGAAAGTCCTTCGTCGTACGCTTATTGCCGTCCTGTCTCTTTGGCACGGACGTCCTCGTTCTCGTACAGTACTCAGTTCTCGTTTTGACTTGGGTGTCTTGGTCCCAGTCAGACTCACTCTCAGAAGAGCTGGAGGGATGACCTCACGTAGGTCCCACCTGCGACTCGACGTCTCGGCGTCCGTCTTTCCACTCTTGTTACAAGAACTCTGAATAGACAACAAAAGTCCCAACGTAACACTTGCTAAACACACAACATATTGGATCAATGAGAAACGTCACGTAACCTGGCTGATACAAATAACTCACACGTTCATTCACACACACACACGTGCTTCATAAACTATTTTCGTATCACCCCAATATCTCTGTCACTCTCTTGAAACAGACTATAGCCTAACTGACACTCTTGCTATACCTTACTCTATACCCTGGAAAAGACTATGCTTACCCAACCACGTACTATCTTCATAGCGGCTTAGACATACACACTTCATATTCCTTTAGTCATCTTACTCGGTAAACAACTGTATACAAAAACACTGGTTACTTCACCGAATTCTAAACATACTATACTAAACCAAACCGGAACACCGCTATACAACCACATTAATCTTACCACGCATACTGTCTTTAACTAAACAACTATCAATACTACGTTTATAGAAACATACCTGAAATCTAGGCTTCAGAGTCTTGGAATGCGGGCTAGGTAACTCAAACACAACCGTTCCATACGACAAAACAGCCCGCACTACCGATCTAGACCTCTGACAGTCACAGCTTCCGCCTAGAACTCACTAAACAGAACTCACTAAAAATCCCATGCTAACCATGTCTTACAGATTTCCCGTGCGTCTAGTGCCACACGGACTATTGGCACCAACAAACCGTTAACAGAAACCATACCGTACTAATCCTACTCGTTAACAAAAACCGTACCGTACTAATCCTACTGTGCGAGCACTATGCACAAGCATAGAGCTTCATCACAAGGAACTTCACGGTATGCGAAGAGCAAGACATTGATATATCTATGCCACAACCTTGGCTGTTCAGCACACAGTTTCTTCAGCATAGCCTTCAATGTTCCATTAAACTTTTCAATCAGCCCATTACACATGGGGTGATAAGGGGTGGTAGTAAGGTGTCGGATGCTCAATAGCCGGTTGACTTCCTCCATGCAGTCGGAGACGAACTGAGTTCCTAGGTCACTCAGGATCTCTTCAGAAATCCCCAAACGGCTGAACATGTCGATGAGCACCTCTGCCACTGTTGGAGTGTCAATCTTCTTCAATGGTATGGCCTCAGGATAACGTGTAGCATAGTCCACTAGGGTCAAAATGTAACGATGACCATCTTCACTTGGAGGGGATATTGGCCCCCCCAGGTCCACAGCTACCTGCTTGAAAGGCATATCGATCAATGGCATTTTCTCTAGAGGAACCTTGGTCACCTTTCCCTTGGAGATTGTCTTCTGGCATATTTCGCATGACCTGCAGAATCGGGTGACGTCGCCTCCCATATCAGGCCAGTAGAAGACGGCTCGGATCCTATCGAGGGTCTTGTTGATTCCCAAATGTCCTCCCAATATGGAATCATGGGCCAATTTCATCACCTGCATCCTCAAAGGTTCAGGATCTACTACTTGACATACAGGTTTATCTCCATTGCTGTTGAATATCCGGTACAGGATATTTTTCCTGGTCTCGAAGGTTATCTCTTTTCCCTTTCGCGTTACGGGCTCGGTCTGACCTCGGAACTTGTCAAGCGTGGGGTCGGCTTTCTGTAGCTGCACCAGCCTTTCCCTATTCACCACAGCTGCTTCCGTGTTGTCCGCCACTTTTTAGAGGGATGGTCTGGTGACTCTTCTTTGCTTGACTTCTTGTGGTAACAGCACATGTTTCAGGTTTCCACTCTGGATCTGGATCGTCTGCGTTTCTGGCACCATCAATGTTTCCGATAATAAGATCATAGACTGGTGTCTTCACGCATAGCACCTTCACCTCTCCTCTCAGGTACGGGGTGTCGACGCTAACATTGGCAAGGGGGATAATCCTCACAGTTCTGTCGGCCAAAATGAGGGTGGTCCACTCCTGTAGCTTCTGGTCGTCAGTTGCTAGGTCCTCTCTCACGATGATGCAACTACAACCAGTGTCTCTCAGCACTCTCACTGGTGTGTTTCCGACGAATCCTGACACCACCGTCATGTTCGGTACTTCGCTCTCAGGCAGCGCAATGTTCGAGACTGGTAAAAATGTAGCCCCATCTCCTACTGGGATGCGTCCATTCTTTTTGAAAGATTTAATCAGCTCCGGTGTCAACTCACGTTTCTCCAGACTCAAAGTCACTGGATGACATCACCTCATTGGCTAATACAGCGGCAGCTCTGCGTTGAGACGTGGTGCTGCTTCTGCCTGCTATCCCGCGATCTTGGTTGGATCTTCTGATGTTGTCGCCTCAGGGAACATCTTTAGAAGGACACCATATCGCCTTATGACCTTTCTTTCCACAGAGAAAACATGTCAGGTTCTCCACCGGCTTGTATTTCGGGTTTTCTCTGACATTGTGGATTTCCTCTGCTGGTGCAGACACACGCTGCGGCTTACTGGGCCGGAACTTCATGTTGTGGGCGTCAAGGTATCTTTGAGCGAAGTCGGCCAGGGCCTTTAGGGACTGGTCTTTTTGCTCCCTTAGGTGGGCAGCCAGGTCCTTAAAACATGCGTTGAGGACTTGTTCTTTGATGATGAGGTCACACAGGTCCTGGTAATCTTTGTTTAAACCAGCAGCTCTATCCATTTCTCCAGGTAGCTCCTGATTCTCTCAATGAATAGGCCAGGTGTTTCTCCTTCTTCAGGCTTGCAGTTCCAAAATCGTCGCCTGTAACCCTCTTCAGTGAAGTCGTACTGTCTCAGCAGGGCGGCTTTCAACTGCGTATAATCTTCGGCTTCTTCTCTTGGCAAGCGGGTGTAAAATTCAAGCGCTTTGCCAGTTAGAAGTGCGCTCAGTTTGATAGCCCAAGTCTCTTGTCTCTAGTTGTTGCTGCCTGCGAAGCGCTCGAATCGCTCCAGATAAGCGTCCATCTTATCTGAATTTTCAACGAAAGGTGGAAGTTTTGGTGCACAGGCTGTTTACTCTCTGCTGGCTAAGGCTGTTGCTTCAGTAGCTCTCTGGCTCTGTGCTTCTATCTCCATCTGCTTTAGATGAATTTCGTGTTGACGTTGCCTCTCTGCCTCTTCTCGCTCCTCTTCTCGTTGTTTCTCTGCCTCTCTTCGCTGTTTCTCTGCCACATCGGCCACACGTATGTTACGCACTCTTATTTACTTAAACAGGAGGAGCGTCCATGGTGTTATGCCTGCGACGAGCAGTACTCTGTTCAACACTTTTTGTTGTCTTGTGCTGATCTAATCGACACAAGGTATAAACATTTCACGGCAGACTCCTTGAAGGTTTTGTTCCGGGATGTGCCCCCGGACAAGATCTTCAGTTTTCTGAGAGAGTGCCATATTTTTAATAAGATTTGAGCGTTTATAGATTATGATGTTTCTATTATTTTGACCTTTTTGAGAGTCTTCCGACGTTTTCTTTAAAGACCTGTGCGACATTTTAGCCTGACATATTTCTAAGGTATATTTACATCATGTCTTAAGACCTTTGTTTTAGTCTGGCTGACCAGATTTTTACCCTTCCCGCCGTGAGATGGCCTTAGTTGCCTGCTCGGCGTTAAACCCAAATAACTAACTAACTAACTGTTTCTCTGCCTCTTCTCGCTGTTTCTCTGCCTCTTCGAGTTTCCTGATTTCACGCTCTTTGGTTCTTTCTTCTCTCTCCAATCTCCTTTTCTTCTCTCTCTCGTCTCCTTTCTTCTTTCTCCTCTCTCTCCAGTCTCTCCTTTTCTTCTCTCTCTCATTTCTTTTCTTCTCTCTCCAATCTCTCCTTCTCTCTCTCCTTTACAAACTCGATGAGTTGAGCTCCTTCGAGTCCACATTCCTTTCCAATTTTCAGGAATGTCTCCATTTCTGATGTCGCCATCTCTGCGTTTCACTGCTGGCTGTTTACTCCTGCTACCCTTTCCACTGAGCCAACTGAAGAAGTCCCGTCGGAGGTGCCAATATGTTACATGGTGGAGTCGTAGTTGTAGTATGATGAACACACCAGACGCACGCACGTAAGTTTCTTTTAAATAAACTTCGTTCAGCTGCAACCCGTCACACGTGGCTTAAGGATGTAGGCTACACTGGAGTAACAGTTCCAACAATATTTTAATTCAGCGATGCGATCTCCACACAATGCATTCCCAAATGCACCAACACTGATACAATGTCTCTTCTCCAAATGTCAACACTGGTGACACAAAGTTCCTCACACAACGTACACCACCGTTACGCTGCGTCTCTCACAATGTACACCCTATATGGGCCACCTACCTACGATAAACTGTGTCCCTACAACTGACAATGCATGACAATGTACACACGTGCTTCCTAGCACCAACTTTTATAGTAAAACAACTTTCCAGAATAATCTAAGGAATTCACACAACACAACCAATCAGAACGGAACACCTAACTGAAACTCATAAATGTTAATAAAAAATGAACTTTCTAGAATAACTACAATAGTCTACAAAAATTTGACTGCTCATTTCAGCCCCAAATCCTAGTGTGTAATGACGTTACACAAAAGTATGGAACACCGTTCATGACCTTTCATAACATGCAAAGCGGCTGCTAAATTCACGCGCACAGAGAACAACTATGGCTAAAAATAGAGCAGCCCTACTACCGCTATCCTCCATGCGACTTTGCTAGAAGCTTCCGGACTAAACTTAGTGTATCATAACAAAACCAATTCCGCTATCTGCGCGAACAGTAGAGAATCTCTCTGAAAAGGTACGTAATACGCACTATGATAACCATGATAGCTAAAATAAATATCGGATCGTTTCCTACGATTAACACATGCATGCTCTCACAGAACAACACAACCACAATCGTAACATAACGCTTAGCTGAAATCGTAGTTAGTGGTTCCTGTTGTTTCAGGTGAGCGCTAATTACAAGCAGGGCATGGCTTTGGTTGGGTGGCGGCTCCCTCCTCCTGTTTGTTATTCTTCCTAACAGTAATGCCATCGGTAAGTTTTTGAGGAAATAAATGTATTTTTCTCTAAAATGTATTTTTTCGAAAAATACTTACCGAAGGCATTACTTAGAGAACCCTCCCGCCTGCCCCGCTGGCCGCCAGTATGCTAAGAGTAAGACTATTGTGGCTGCGCTGCTCACGTGACCTTATAGGGGAAGAGAACCTACCCAGATAACATGGTAACAACTAAACTGAGAGTTGCTTCCCTTGTAGTATAGTATACACAAGGGACGTGGGCTGAAATCGGTTAAGCTAAGTGTATCTTCCTCCTAACAGTAATGCCATCAGTAGGTTTGTTTTTTTTAAAATACATTTTAGAGAAAAATACATTTTGCGGTTTAAATGAGTTGAAGTATATTTTACTCAAAAATTGATGCAGTCATAAGATGAGCAGCCCTTTTCATTTCTAAAATCAACAACAACAAACAAAACAAAGCGATCAAAATACACACAAATGCACAAAAATAGTTCTGCTTAAATTGTTGATAGATAAAAGTTGAGAATGTGTGATTTGTTTGCAATTTGAATGTGTAATTTTCTGTTGCAGCTGAACAAGTTCAATGATAGAGGAGATTTTCTTGCCTCAGGAATGGGTGAGTATCACATTACAATATCATACTGAGGCTAAAAGCTTCAAATCTGTACACTGCCATATGCAAGCTACATTATAGTACTTACAGATAAGGATATAGACCAATGGCTTTAACAGACCTGTTTACTTTCCCGCATTACGCGCGGACAATTTATTTTTAGGGTCATTTTTCTGTGAATAGTCATCCTGGCGACCATCTTCCGATTGCAACAAACATTGTAAGTAAAAGCATTCTCGAGACAGTCAAAAAATAGTATCCAATTAGCATTTTACTTGCGCATGCTTAAATCACACATTTATGTCAGTCGAGCGTTGGGGTTTTGTCGATCACTTGTTGCAATAGTTGCCAAGTTTTCACTCAACTTAGTTAAAGATATGCCTCCAAAGCGAAAACACCATGAAATAGACGACGAGTCGGATGAAGCGAGCGTGAAGAAGGGCAAAAAGAAATACTACCAGAAGTGGAAAATGGAGTATTCAAAGGACTTTCCTGAGCTCAGAGAGTCAAAGAAACATGGCCTCACGCATGCTTTTTGTACCGTGTGTAGCACAGACTTCACCATTACTCACGGAGGAGCGTTCGATTGTGAACGACGCGTACAAAGTGCGATGCACGAAATTCGCCTCTTCTAGAAAGATATCGACGTTTTTGGCAAGCCGTCCACGTCATCTGATGCGTTGAATAAAACACGCGCGGAAGCTTTGATGTGTAGGATGATAGCAGAGAACAATCTGTCGCCGTCATCAGCCAATTATCTTACAGCGATGTTCAAGGAGATGATCAGGATATGAGAAATGACTTTGTCCATGTGTGGTGCAACTTGAAATTGTGAGTTTGTATGTGAAGTTTTTTTAACACCAAATTTCCTTGTAATTTATGGGGACAATAAATATATCTTGAATCGTGAGTGTTTTCCGCGATAAATCTCCCTCATAATTCACTCTTATCTTCCTCCTAAGTCTTTTGGAGGGTAAACAGGTCTGGCTTTAATTCAAGGGTAGTGCCAAAATAGCTTGGCACCTAGAGGCACCAAGCTATTTTGGCACTACTCTTGAGCTATTTTAGTCAAACTTATTTCACACACTGGTGTATTCCGAATGATAAGGGTTAAATAAAACTTCAAGAGATTTTAACTTTTTGTGATCATGATACGAAAAAAAATAAATCATATTCACCATCTGTAGCCCTAATTTTGACATTACAAAAATGTGTAAGTTGACATGATAGTTACTGTGACAAATGAACTATGGTAGTTACAGTTTGGTGGCAGAATAGCTTGCTGCCTTAAGGTCTCTAGACAAATTGATTATGATGGCTCAAGGGTGGTGCCAAAATCTGTTAGCACCAAGAAGCACCAAGGTATGCTGGTGCCACTCTGAACTATCATGGTCTGTCCATGTCTAGTGACATTAGGGTGGTACATGTATTGATGTGATGCTTAGCTTCCATATACACAAATCTTGAGTCGGAGAAATCTGTAACAGTAAGTTAGTGCTATTTTTGTGCTCTTTGTTCCTTGATTATTGCTTGAGCTATTAAATCAATTCTATGGTCCATTAAACTGTCAGTCCAGCGTTTATAAACACATACACAATACTGGCACGTCTTGTGAATAATAACCGCTGGCATGAAAACATAGCACCGCCCGCGCAGCAGCTGTAGCCGAAGGCTCACCTTTACAGTTAAACTTTAAGGCCAGACCCTTTAACTCACTCAGCCCGGTCACATCATAATAATAATAATACCGTTATTATATAGGCGCTTTTTCTCAATTTTTGGGCAAATCGACTCAAAGCGCCGCGAACTGAAACCCAACACGCACACTAACGTAACAGACACGGATTTACGCCATTTAAGACAAACACAGTACAAGACAGATGAAGGGCCAGTTCAGCTACTGAAGTTACAGAGATTTTTGATCGCTTGTATTTGAAATTTGTAAAGTGGCCTGAAACCGGTACCAAAGTGTGGGAGGTGGGGGGATGGTGAGACATGATTGACCATAATAGTTCAAGGGTGGTGCCAGAATAGCTTGGCGCCCTTTGGCGCTAAGCTATTCTGGCACCACCCTTGAACTATCATGGTCGATTTGTCTCCTAAATTGTAATGCAATCTTCAGAAGACAACTAAAAAATATGGGGATTTCATAACTGGGACACAATGGGTTAAATGAAATAAATGAAATTAAATTGCATTCCGCTCACATGTCTTCTGATGTAGCATTTCAGGTGCAGAATAAGTCAGGAGTTCAATATCCCTTGTAAAATTCTTTTCCTAGGTATAAACATGGTACTGTGAGCCACCTTTTAACCCCCTTGTGATTGCAGCCACCAGTACCGTTAAGAGTACATGTGACTGCATGCACAGTCAGCCCTGACACCCTGCAGCAGGAGATGATCGACCACATAACAGCCAGATTAGCTTGGCGCCTGTCGGCGCCAAGCTAATCTGGCACTGCCTTTGAATTATCATGGTTGATCCATCTCCTGCAACTGGTGCATAGTCATTAGATGACGCCTCCAAAATTTGGGAAATTCAGCCATTAGGCTGAATGAGTTAATGCAGTTCACCAGATGTAAATGAGTTGTAAACTTTACCTGTGTACAATTTTCTCCCCAGGTGTCAACATCTTAGTGTGGGCCCGCAGTCGTGAGGTTGAAGAGCGACAGCTGGCATTACTCGAGTCAGCTAAGGCGAGCGGACTGGATCTTTTCATCTCTGGCAGACCTGTAAATGGTAGTCGCCGTAGTAGCAGCCGGAGGGGCCGCGATTCATCGCCAGACAAGAAAAAGGCCAAGAAAATGGACAGCGAAAAACTCAAAATGAAGCTGCAGACCAAGACCAAAACCAAAACGAAAAACCTCAGATGAATGATGATGTGTGATGAATATTTGAACGGCAGAGGTGTTCCCAATGCGCAAAAGGCATCAGGCCGATGTCAGCTGCTGTTGGCCCGCGCACAGCCATGCGCAGGCAAACGGCGGCCGACATCGGCCCAATGGCCTTTTGTGCATTGGGTTGTTTCTTAAACCCTCTTGTGCATGCAACCAGTGGTACTGTCAACAGTAAAGAGTAAGCTGTCAACAGTACCGGTGGCTGCATGCACAAGGGATTAACCAGTTTAACCCCGCAGCTGGGTTTGTTACCCAGTGACTATGCACCAGTTACAGGAGATTGATCAACCATGATAAATTAGCTTGGCACATTCCCTTGAATTATCATGGTCCATCCATCTCCTGCTGTAGTGTGTCAGGGCTAAATGGGTTAATTCCCAATGTGAAATGTTGGAGCAAAAACCACGGGTAGTGCCAGAGAGGTGTTCACAATGATAGTTCAAGACTAGTGCTGGAGAGGTATCTACATGGAGAGGAGCAAGGGTACTGCTGGAGGGGTGTCAACATTGATAGCACAAGGTTGGTGCTGGATAGGTATCCACATTCATAGTTTTAATGGTAGTGCTGCAAAATGTATCCACAGTGATAGTTGAAAGATAGTGCTGGAGAGGTACCCCATTTATGAAACAAAGGTAGTGCTGGAGAGATATCCACATCGATAGCACAAGGGAAGAAGTGTCCGCATTGATAATGCTGAACATTAATGTGTTAGACGGTGCTTTTTGTCTACCGTGTTTAAAAAATACGGTAGACTTTGAAATGGGGCTGGTCGGAGCGCATTCCAGAGCATGCACATGACATTTTTGGCGTGCGGGGCAGAAATTCTGGCAAAGAAGTAACAAGATAAAAATGATGTCACGTCTAGCTACGCAAACCTTGCTGGAGAACGTCTTTTTGACGCCAAAGCGCTGCGTGTGTGTGTGTGTATGTGACAGCGAATAGAGCCCACGTTTGAGGACAGACAAGCTTGAAATTTTAGGATATTGTCCATAAAAGAATTATCTCTGGACCTTTTTTCTGATGTTTTGATTAAGATGCTCATTGGCAAGAAAATGGCCGTTTCACAAAAACCAGTTGATCCACACTGGTGTCTGTAATTTTTCTTATTTTTACTAGATATTTTACGTATAGCTAGATAAAAGGGACATATTGAATGAGTTCGTTAATCAGCATTGTACCTATAGAACATTTTGAGTGATAATGGAATATGTTTTGGAAAAAAAATATATTTGCATGTTTTTGGGATTAATTTCATGAATTATATGGGTTAATCTTAAAAACAATTGAATCTTTTTTATGAAAAAAACCCAATCTTCTCATTAATAATCGCATGATTTTTCGTATACGGTATTTACATATACCTGCAGTTTGTCTCGGTTGTCGGATACGATTAGGTCAATGCCCTATGTGTGAAAATCAATTTTCTGCACCACTTTTTCGGAGTCATTTGTAGAACAGCTAACACAACCTTAATTTTTCTTTTATGAAAAATACTATCTTCTCAATTATACCTGCATGATTTTTTTTAAAAAGTGTTAGCATAAACCTTCTGTTTGTCCCAGCCCTGGGGTAGGATTAGGTCAACTTGTGACCTGTAAACCCTAGACGTGAAAATCAGCAAGAAAATTGCAAAGTTTATTCTCTGATATGTCAAATGTTAGTACTGAGATGAGTGACGTATAACACTGAGTCGTCACTATGAACATGGCATCGTGGGACTAATGCCATGACGTGAAGCTTGAAGTGACGTCATTTCGCTGCTCGTGCTATCATTATTCTTCAGAATAGCTATGCTACGCCATGCCACGGAGCTTACGAATGGTGGGAATCGCCATGTGTCCGTCTTTATTTCTGTGTGCCAGTGTGTGCGAATCAGAGGGTGGGGAGAAGGAGATGGATTCCTGTCGCTACACGAGCCCACAGAGCGTACTAATGGCGGGAAGCACAATGTGTCCGTCTTTATTTGTGTGCGCCGACGTGTGTGTTGATCAGAGTTTGGCTTAGAGAGGAGGGAAATGGATCAGCATGATAAGCCTAAAAATATGAACAACTGTGAATGTTCCTAAAAGATCTACGCATCTGAGCTCCAAACAATACGGTAGACTTTGGGATGAAATCCTCATTTTGTTCTTCTTAATAGCTCAAAGGTAATGCCTGATTTGCTTGGCACCTGTATAGGCACCAAGCAAATCGGGCAATACCTTTTACCTGTCATGATGAAACTGCATGCTTACTAAAGGGTAAGCTGTTAGGGCACCAATGGTGATCTGTCATCGTTGGTTCATCAGATGTTTTGGGCAGTATAGTAAAAGTTTCTTTTAGTTAGTCAAGAAGTGTAAAGGTAGTGTAAGGCTTTTAAATATTATGCTGTTTCATGCAATTTAGGCCTTTTAGCCCCAGCACCCTACAACAAGAGATGTATTGACCATGATAATTCAAGGTTAGTGCCAGATTAGCTTGGCAAAGCAGTAGCCAAAATGGAAAGAAAAGGCCAATACAGTACGGATGGTAACAGGTTTCAGAATAACGAGGTCAGGACAGTTTACTGGTCTTTTCCATGTTATTTTTGTTATGTCTCTAGGTATACATCATAGGTGATCATGGCTATTTCTGTGATCTGATTCTGTGTTTCTCATATGGAGGAGGTTTGTGGGTGTATAGAGCAGTATCACAATTTTCACAAGTGGATGTGTTGTTTCTCAGACGGAGGAGTAATTGGTAGTGTAGTGTTGTTGACAAACACAAGGTGATTGCTCCTCAGGTAGAACATTCTTTTCAATATGAAAATTAACACAATAAAAGAATCAGAAGTGCCCCATTAATCTTGTTTTGTTTGGGAGGTGGGGTGGAGGCGGGAAGGACAAGTGCATGTAGATATGATCAGCCCTTCCTTTCATAAAGTGCCAAAAGCAGTGCTGTGTCCCGAGATAAACAAAGAAAAGTTTTAACAAATAAAAATCATCACCTCTGAGAACTCTAGGTATGGGGCGGTCCGTGGCGCAGCGGTTAAAGCGCCTGCCACCAACGCAAGAGGTGCGACGTTCGATACCCGGTTCCGGTGTCGGACTTTTCTCCTCTAGTAAGTGTCGCCATTAATTCCGGCGGACCGTCAGGGGTTCTTTCTCCGGGTACTCCGGCTCTTTCCTCCCCCACGAATTGGTATTAATTTCAGTCCACTTAATCACATTTTAAAAATATAAAAAACGATTTAAATTTCAGCCAAAAAAATTCAGTAGCTCGCTTGATCTTGCCCTTAGCACCACGTGAATGGTCTGTGTTTATGTGCAGTGTGTGAAAGAATGCGCGTGATTCACGTGCGCGTGCTTGTTGGGTTCAGTTCGCGGCTATGTCCTGCACATTGAGTTATATTATAAATATGAGAAATGCGCCATATAAATACTATGTATTATTGTTATTTTTTTTATGTCTGAGAACCCCCCCCCCCAAAAAAAAAAAAAAATAAATAAAATAAAATAAAATAAAAATAAAATAACATAAATAAATAAATAAAAAAAAATAATAATAATTAAAAATAAATAAATAAAAGTAAAGAAAAGAAACACGCGTAGTGAGAACGGTTACAACATGATAGTACAATTTTAAAGAAAATCACAAAAAGGAAAGCACAAGAAAGAATAATTTAAACACAACTTATTGTACTTGTTGTTTTTAAGCGTGTTTCTTTCTTTGCTATGATTTTTTATGCTCGCCTGATGGTCACTGTTTTGGTCTGGATTTCTTTTGTATGACACAATGTGGAAAAGGGGGGGGGGGGAGGGCTGTTAGACACCCTCTGGATCCGCCCCTGATGACCTATTTACATTTCTGTATATTTAATTTCTGACTCCCAGAGGTACATTGATCAGTTTCGCATCAACTAAAAACGACAATCACCACCAGAGATGAGCACAGCACTGTGAGCAAGAAAGCCCTGACACTGGCCATGCTCGAAGAAAAGTATCCCCAGGAAGCATGGATACGGGCATACACCGATGGATCAGCCACAGATGCAGTTCAGGATGGAGGGGCTGGGGTGTACATTCAGTACCCAAACGGAAAATGGCAGCCAGAGGCAGTACCAACAGGCCTTCACTGCACAAATTACAGAGCTGAGGTGGAAGCCCTAGTCCGCGCAGCTAACACCCTTAGTGGCACTGCAGACCCTGATGCCCAGATTGTCTTCCTTACTGATGCCATGTCTGTCCTTGAGGCAGCAACAGCAAGCAAACTGCCACGTCTACAAGAGGCACTGCAAAACATCAAATGCACCAGACTGGTGCTGCAGTGGATCCCTTCACACTGTGGCATCTAGGGCAATGAAGAAGCTGACAGAATGGCAAAAGTGGGCGCAGAGAAAGAACAAGATGAAAATGGAGTCAGCTTCACAGAGATGAAGACCATCATTAAGTCTGTGTACAGACCACCACAACGGCCCCTAGACAGTTACCATCAGCTGTCCAGACAAGAGCAGGTGACCATCTTGCGTCTGAGGACCGGGCACAACCGACTCAATTTCCACCTGCACAGACGCTTCCACCTCGTGCCATCTCCCCTGTGCCCTTGTGGAGAAGCAGAGCAGACCGCAGAGCACATCCTCCAGGACTGTGGGAACCACCAGCCGCTGAGGGAGGAGATATGGCCGAAGCCCGCCACTCTACAAGAGAAACTGTACGGGCCTGTGGAGGCGCTACAGAAGACCACAGATTTCATTTTGAGAGCCAAACTCCAAGTGTGACGGCGTTCGAGAAGAAGAAGAAGATATAAGTTGAAATGCGTGGAATAAAACAACGGTCAATTTAGGCTCAAGGTTTTTTTTTGCGCCCTGAAACGAGAATTCCACCTCTGCGAAGGCGTACCAAGACTGCACGCAAACATCAAGACTTTGAAAATACAAATCGATGTCCTAAATAATTAATGGCAGAAAGTTTCTCGCAGCTATGCATACAAGTGAAATGAAATCCGTCTTACACGCCTGACGTCACTGCACTACCCACAGAGGCACTCCTGACCTTTTTTTAATGCTTCAGTTCGCAAAAAGCTTTTAATTGGGATTCAGTATAAACACCCACTTACACAATGACCACCCCATTGTCCCACCAAATGCTTTCTTTCGTCCGTTCAAAGCGAAATGAGGCCACCGGAATCTTGTCAGTGACTGAACGCATTAAAAGATTGCTTCTGATAAACGATGGTGGCTGACGTCATAACTATTCTATACGACCATAGGTCATCTGCATAATTATAACCAATCAGAGACAAAATGGCGGATGAACCAACGAAGAAAATGTCATCGACTCGCACCGACAATGACAGACTCGGAATTGAAGAGAAGAAAGAGGAAGAGAGACAATATACCCCTAAGTAGAACTGACATCGGACAAGGGAATATGGACATGTGGCAACGCGTAAAGCTTGGCCGTTGCCGCCCACCTAGAATTTGTCCCTTTCCTGCTGAATCAGTGAATAAGGTCTTTGTCGATCTTCCTATAGTTCCGCGAGCGCTAGCCGTGAGTGATGTTCAGAATTCACGATCTTTAGTAGAATTTTTCTCTTACTGATTTCGCAAGATTTTAACCCTGTTTTATAATAAAGTTACGAGCTAGTTATCATATTTTATGCTGCACTAAGGATCTGAAAACTACGGTGTGTGTCAAAATTGCGGCACATCGCTGGTCGTGACACGTTTTTGTCTGTGCGGGCTCTCATTCACTCCTCCCCCACCCGGGTCTGCCCTGGGGGACTTGGGTGGGGTTAGGTATTTTTTAGTTCCCAGGGTCACCCTGGTCAGGCCCCACAGGGTGGGTTTTTCTCTCTATTCTGGGGCGCCCCCACCCGGGTCTGCCCTGGGGGACTTGGGTGGGGTTAGGTATTGTTTAGTTCCCAGGGTCACCCTGGTCAGCCCCACAGGGTGGGTTTATCTCCCTATTCTGGGGCATGTGTTTCTGTCTACCCTTTGTCCATTCACCTGTATTTGCCTTTTTAAAACTCTCCCTACTGTCTGCACTGCCTGTAGCTCTTGATATTGGCTGTGTGTTGCTAAATGGTCTTAGCTTTATTTAGGCCCATGTGTTAGGTTTATTTAATGTATCTGACCGGCTGGCGACATACATTCAATGTTTTGTTTAGTTTTTTTCACAAGCAGTGCAGGCACGTCCTGAGAAAGCCTTGTTGCTGTCGGGACGTTAAGCAATGTACAATCAATCTCATTCACTCCACGATTCACCAGAGGTAGTGTTTCTGCTGCGATGGTGCCGCCTTGTCGTTTCCAGTGATGCCGCTTTCAGTTACGTAGAATTCGATGTGTGAGATGTGAAATTGCAGTGCAGAAATTGGGTATAAATACCAATGTTCCGTTTCGTGTTTGCGTGGGATAAATGATCAAAGATCAAACTAGGCACCCGGCGTGGACGCTGGCTCAGCGCGGAGACTGAGTCCAACAAGCCACGCCCACGGCCGTGTACTGACGATGCCGCGCAGCACGATCGTTACTAGTAAATATTAGCAGGTCAAGCGGAACCCGCATTGTGATTTCGACAGCATAGCGAGTATGGAAGGTTTATTGTACATTCTCGTGGAAAATTATGTCAAAGGGATGCCGGCGAACATCAGTAGATGTGTACCCATACCGATGATCTCGTGACCTGCAGTATTGACCGTGTTCTGCCTTGTGACGTAGCTAGTAAATATGCACAATTGAAAACGAAGCCGATGCAGACGATAATATGCGCTCTCGGGTACAAAAACAACACACCCTCCAAACGATGAATTTCGACATTTGGCATTATATTTACATCATAAAGCTCTAAGTTAGTACACAAAGAACCCATACATATAATGTCAGCAGTATCTGTTGCAGACAGTTTTCTGACTGTTGAGATGCTTGATCCTGGGTAACATAACTTTACTAATTGACCCACTTGAGCATACAGTTGCCGGGACTGTTAATCCTTTGCGTGTCGGTAGCGGTTTTAGTCACGATGATTCCTGTAGGAATCATCGTGACTAAAACCGCTACCGACACGCAAAGACTTCACTCTTTGGCTGTTGGTTGCGCTTTTTGTCGAGGCGATTCCTACAGGAGTGACACCAAGCGCGACCGACAACCAAAGAGTTAACAGTACAGCAGAACCTGTTGTGATCAACCTCCTTTTTCTTCAAACAATAACAATGGTCATTAAAAGACAGACGCTCTCTCAAGAGAAGTCATCAAAGGTAAAAAGTGTCACATGTCATTAAAGACCATCATTTAGGTGACATTTTTCATGTTCACACCAACATTCACACCTTTGTTCTCAATGCACGAAACGGAAAGGTTTGGAAACCGCGACGTCCATGGTCGAGATCTGCCCCTTTACTGCCATGCGGCATGGAGTTGATGCAGACTCGGTGTTTTTGAAATCATTGTAAATTCAACGTCAAAGATCCCCACCCATCACACGAACATGAATACAAAGTGCTTTTAGCAAGACGCAAGATCCTCAGGAGGAACTACACCTCTCGAAGCTCGATATTCATTTTTCTCGTCGGGCGCGATTCAGTGCCACTGTATCTCTGTGGATCTGATCAACCACCGGCTCACTAGAAGATCAAAGTATGCACGCATCCACCTTGACCCCGTCAGCCTGGACAAACTACACAGCACGCAAGACGTCCTCGGGCTGCGAACTGCATGGGCCACATAAGCTGGCGTCGGCCCGGTGATATCTTCCCTTTAAGGTATCTCGAAAAACGATTTAGCCTTTAACCCTTTGACTATCGGTAGCGGTTTTTGTCGCGATGATTCTTACATGAACCATCTTGACAAAAACCAATACCGACAGCCAAAGGGATAAATGACCTCGGCTTACATCACCACTTCATAGGTCGTCCGCCGTGCAAAAGGACAGCGGGTCGGCGTCGGCCGCGACTAGACTGCGCACGGCTGTGCTCGAGTCGACTTGACTGCGGCTGCCGTCGGACCGATGGCCTTTTGCTTTTTCATTGTCCCATAACCACAAAGCAGAATAGTTTTATTTTTAATTATTCTTTCTAAAATGTCGCCCACTCACCTTTAAAACTCAGTAAATTTCCTCACATTCATCACACCCAGACCTAGTTGGCATCAATGTGTTCAGCTCGTCAAACTGCATCAGAAGAATACACTTAAAACAGTGTAAACACTATATTTAATAGAAACCCTAATAGCCAAAGTTTCCGTATTAGAGGGACAAAGTCAAACACACACCCAATTATATTTCGTCCGCAATGGTCACCCAAACTGTTAACAAATATATGTGCAAGAACCCGCAAGTCGTTTTACTCAGTTGTTTAAACAGAATTCTGA
The DNA here is from genome assembly GCA_036245525.1 of Semisulcospira habei. Taxonomy (NCBI): domain Eukaryota; kingdom Metazoa; phylum Mollusca; class Gastropoda; family Semisulcospiridae; genus Semisulcospira; species Semisulcospira habei. Next base: position 197,652,800 of record BTPG01000001.1, read on the forward strand.
CTGCGTTTTTTTAGTCTGTCTATCTCTCTACGGTTTGCTAAACAATCAAATACGCACACAAATCATCACACAACCACCATCTTTACGCCATACTACTCTCTAACCATTAACATTCAGACCTCCATGACTTCACATTAAAACACGCGAAATAAAAAATATATAAAAAGTCTAAAATGATGGCGCCGTCGCCTGTGTTTTAGAAACATATCTGTGACTGACCCAGGGCCGTAACACAATTTGCACTCCAATGACCAGTTCTTTTTGCAGGACCATACAAAAGACGCTCTCTAGTCGCCAGAAACATTTACATGTATATCGTCTTTCATAAGTAAATAAGAAAACATTAAAATGTCACATATTAAATTAAATCAAATCAAATGAGACCAAAACGGAACTCAGGATCTTACTAATGTCACTATGACCATGGTATGCTCGTGCAACTGAGTGACTGAGTTGCGCTCGAGATGGAGAGACATAATTTCCTGTTTGCATTTGGCCGATTTCTTGATTATAATCTGTGCAGGTAGGGTAGTACTGACTACTTGAAGAACCTATTTTAAAACATCATTTTCATTCCCGAAACACACTTGTACTCAACACCTTTCTTTCACATCGGAAACATTTTAACTGTTATATTTATTCATTTGTTTGTTCGGTCGTTCATTCATTTATGCACACACATGCACGCATACACATATGACACTGACACACACACACACACACATTTTAATCTATATATTAATGGTCACAAGAAAAGGGTCACCCCACTTTTTTGTGTCATTGTTTATCGTCGCAAGTACGCTAATAAAATACAATGTTCTTTCGATCCAAATGGGTTACAAGTTGACCTTAAGGCCCCGCCACACTTGCCGGTTGTGCCCCGATTTTGAAGCCGATTGCGATCGGATGACGTCATATATCCGATCCGATCGCAATCGGCTGGGAATCGGGTGTTTAGAAACTGCTCTATTTTTCCGATCCGAATCGGCCCCGATTGTAAGCTTCAACCAATCAGAGCGCGAGTCTCGCAAAGCACGTCGTTTCAGTTTGCAAATGGCGGAAGAGCAGCCTTCAACCACCTTCGTTGCCAATGTTTCGCCCGTCTCAGTTTTCCCGAATATGATGCAAAACTGCTGATAATGCAAGCACATCATCAGCGCTGTCCAATTTAGCAGCCCGTTTCGCTGAACAGGTACGACCTTGATCTTCGATTCAAACCGGTCGGCTAAATAAAGTCGGTGAATGTGTGGCAGTGCACACGTTTTTGCAGTCCGGTCCGATCACACTCCGATTCGAAACTGCTCAAGAATCGGCCTCAAAATCGGGCATGTGTGGCGGGGCCTTTAGACAGTCGACTGTACAGGGCCGGGAACAATAGACAACAATTCATCAATTTCCACAAACGTGTCAAATGCACGTGAAACATCGTCAGTTTTTGTGAAAAGCTGTGCGATATTGGCAAGCGTACCAAAGGCAGGCAGGTGGAAAAACTTGGTAAAGTCGTGATGCACGTGCTAAAGGGATCAGTCGTGAATACTGAGCACTTCTGTTTCGCTACAAATACCGGTACAGTAGGGGCATAATTGTCACTTTCCTAACCATGCCACCACGACGAAGCCTAACGCCAGTAGATCAAGGCCGGGCGCTAGCGTGGCTGCAGGATGGAATTTCCGGACGAGAAGTTGGGAGACGTCTTGGGGTGTCACGTTCAGTGATCCAGAGGCTGCTGGCACGATTCCATGAAACTGGAAGGGCATAACAACAACCCTACTCAGGACGCCCGCGCTGCACTGGACATCAAAACATACAGAAAACCGACAGAAACTTATCAATACCTACAAAGGGATTCAGCTCACCCTCAACACGTCTTCAAAGCTCTGATTCGGGGGGAAACAACAAGATATATGAGGACTAACAGCAACAGAACAGACCTACACGAACAGATCCATCGGGCTGTTCCACGACAAAATGACGGACCGGGGATACAAACAGACGGAACTCACGCAAGAAACGGACACAGTACTCGCGAAAGACAGAAAACAACTCCTAGCGGAAAGACCGAAGAAAGCAGGAAAAACACCTCTGGTCATGGTCACCCCATACTACCCCAGTATCAAGCACCTACAAAGGAAAATTCAAACACACTGGCACCACATGACGAGAGACCCAGAGTGTAAAACACTCTTCCCCAATCCACCGCTGATCGCCTATAAGCGACATAAAAACATAAAGGACTTGATTATATCAGCGAAACTCAACACAAAGAGAGACACAGCCGTGTCAGCCACGGACATAAACAAAACACTAGAAGACGACGCCGCAAACAACAACTAACCACCACGGCAACAACGGCCCTCCAAGCAAGGATTAGAAACCATCGACCCTAAACAGAGCACCCCATCCACCAACCAAAGACAAAGCTCATCACGTTTAATCCCCCTTCACACTCTCGCTCTCAGCTCAACGACAGGGAAACCAACCACACACACAGCATGAAGCTCAAACCCCGTAGGGGACTCTCAGCCACCCACCCCAACTAGGGTAAGAAAAGGATGTAAGAAGCATACAGTACTCCACGTAATCCAGTTTGCCCCATGGACCCAACGAGAATCAGACCCGCTGCCACGAAGAAAGCAAGCAACATTACGCCTACTAATTCCCCACAGACAGCCCGGAGCAACGATACAAGCTTATCTCCTCTCCCCGCGTCAGCCCTAAAGACAACGAGACGGAGGAAAAGAAAGCGGTTTAACCCACGACCATACTCCAACGGGACGATCAAGCCGGATTAACAAGGATCTACTACCGCGTCAAAGAAAAAACGGCCACATTTCACAACCAACAACTGCCCGTCACCCTAAACTCATCGGACCAGGAAAACTACGTAACCCTTAAGCACAGCCCACTACACTGCCCAATCCGCGATTCCTCTTCCACACCCCACCAGACTTCAAGAGACGGAATCCCACGAACGGATAAGGAGAAACACGTAGGTTAACTCCAACATCACGACACTAACAACGCACCCACCAACTTAAACGACAACCCTCTACGACATCAACAACGCACCCACCCACTTAAACGACAGCCCTCTACAACAATAGGCCGGTTCCCTGACGAGTATATCGGAGCCTGTAGTCACAGACTACGAATACCGATCGAAACGCCTCCCGAGTGCTTCACATAACACAACGCATGCGACAGCAGCGACCACCAACAACTCGGAGAATAAACAGGCGTCGGGACCAGAGTGACAGGATGCATACCTGGGTGGGACCGGCCCCGTCTTGCTTTCTTACCACCTTGAGAACCAAATACTTCAGACATACACCGGGCCTGTCCCTGAGATGTATAAACGCTACATCGATGGTATCGGAGCTACACACATGACCCACGCTGCACTTTTAGACTTCATTCACTTCGTGCAGGATTTCCACCCATCCATCAAGTTCACATACAATATATCAGCTACTTCAGTCGACTTTCTGGACATGAGCATCAGTATTGACTGCGGAATGTTGAAAACTTCAATACATTACAAGCCTACCGATTCACATTCATACCTCGACTACCGCTCTTCGCACAACCCCAAATGTAAGAATAGCATCCCATTTTCTCAGTTTCTTCGGCTTAAAAGAATCTGTTCCGAAAAATCAGATTTTGATGTTCAATCCAAAGAAATGGCTGGATTTTTCATCGACAGACATTACCCACATACTGTTGTTCAAGGTTCTCTCCAAACAGTACAAAAACTTAGTCGCGCGAGTATACTGCAGACTAAGCCTACCGCTGAGAGTGACAGGCCCATCGTAACCATGGTTTACCATCCGCACACCAATCCGGTTCGTAAAATACTTCTTTCTAACTGGGGTCTTTTGTCATCCAGTAAAGAGTCCGCTGCTATCTTTTCTGAACCTCCGTTGGTGGCTTTCAAGAGGGATATTAATTTACGAGACATGCTTGTTCGCTCTACTCTTAAGCCTCGTTCTACCACCAGACCCTCCGGCTCCACACCGTGCAATGTTCCAAATTGCAAGACATGTCCTTTTATTTGCCCTTCTACAGTGGTGAATGGTCCACGCTACAAATTCAACATAGACAGATACTTCACATGTCAAACTACCAACGTGATTTATGTCATCTCCTGTGTGAAATGCGGCCAACTCTATGTTGGAGAGACGGAAAGAACCATCAACGACCGTTTTAAAGAACATCTTCAGTCGGTCAAGTACCATTACAATAGACCGGTCGGGCGACATTTCAACCAGGCCGATCACTCCGTCTCGGACATTCGTGTTAAAGGCCTCTGGCTTATGCAAGCCAGTAATGTCTGGGACAGGAAAGACCGAGAAAAATTTTTGATTAATAAACTGGGCACTGTGGCGCCACTCGGGATGAATATGAAAGATTAACTTTTTGAACCTTACCTGTGTCTTCTGCTAACTGTCATTTACCTTACCGAGTCGCTTCTGTATGACTACTCACTAACCAGATAGTTGCGGCTGGCGCTGATTGATATGTACTTTGTGCCTCCCATGGGGACTTTTTCAGCGCTGGCCATACGTTAAGTTGGATCCCTTGCCCTTCCCTGTCGGGCGCCTGGTCGCCGGTCCTTGGATTTATGCGCGGGTGTGGGGGGCGATCATGTGCATTCCCTTGGGGATGTATGTGGTCGTCTTGTTCGCATGCCTGTGCGTTCGTCCGTGGGCTGGAGGGTGCCTGTTGGGTGGGGCTGGTGGCTCTGTTTGTTTGCCTCCCCCCCCCCTCCCTTTTTGTTTTCTCTCTCTCTCTCTCTCTCTCTCTCTCTCTCTCTCTCTCCCCTTTCTCTCTCTCTCTCTCTTCCCTTTCCCCCTCCCCTTCCCCCGCCCCTTTTGTCTTTCTCTCCCCCCACACCCGGGTTTTTTTTTTTTTTTTTTTTTTTTTGTTTTTGTTTGGAGTTACCCTTGAAGATGGTTTCACACTACCTACTCTCCTCTTATACCATTATTCTCTTACTGAATTTGATTATTTGCTTTGTTTCATCGATATTCCTTGTTGTGTACCATGCTAAATGCTGGGGTTTTTTTCCCGGGGTCCTCCCGTTTTTCCCCGAGGTAGTCCTCAACTCGATGGTGATATAAGGTTTGCCTTCGGGTTGGTGTTTAGCTGGCCTTGTGTATTAGACACTCAGCCTACTTCGTGCCCAAGGGTACTCCCCGTTCGTTCTCTCTCTCTCTCTCTCTCTCTCTCTCTCTCTCTCTCTCTCTCTCTCTCTCTCTCTCTCTCTCTCCCCCCCCCCCCTCTCTCTCTCTCTCTCGCTGTCTCTCTTCTCTCTCTCTCTCCCCGGCCTCACACACGCGCATTTACTTTTGCTCGCTCCTGCGCGCGCTTACACACACTCTTGTCTCTCGTGTTTAGTTTCTCTCGGAGTCTTTCTCTTACGATTTTTTTCTTTGACGTCATTTTTACTTTTGTTCTTCCTTTCCTTTTCTTTTCTTTTTCTTTTTCTTTTTACGTCACCTTCAGTTGCCACATTCCTTCTGCATCTGAAGATAAGTAGAAAATAATGTCTCTGTTTGTTTGTCTATTTTGACAAAGGGTATTTACCCGAAATATTAATAAATTGTGTTGTACCGTTTTTTCTAAGCGTGTTTCTTTCTCCGTTGGGTACTTCTTTGCATTTCACACGCTTGGCAGTCACCTTTTTGGTCTGGATTACAAATTACCTGACTTTTTCCCTCAGAATTAGGAGTTGAGCTGATTGCACTCTTCATTGCAGTCTTCTCTCCTGAAATTGGCCACCACAATCACCTCTGGAATAGTAAACAGACAGCTGTGTTTGACAAAATGCAATACGACACTAAATGATTTTTTTTTAAAGTAAAAAAATCCACCATTTTTTTCTGACAAATTCAATATGATTTAATAAATCAAGAAAAAGACGCCGTGATCAAATGTATAGAACAGATTGCATCACGTTCTCTTTTCTTGTTTCTTATTATTTCCCAGCAAAGAAGAGCATTCCTTGAGAAACTTCAGCACGTCCCACGTAATAACCTTAGAGAAAAATGTTTGTATCTGTCAAAATGTATCAGATGCATTTCATTTGTCGAGTATACTCCATATCTGGGCTGACAATTAATTTATAATCAGACACGTCATTTCAAGAGATGTGCGGCCTCTCAACGCGCCTGGAAATCACCACACAACTAGTGAAATGGATCCAAAAGAGAAAGAAATATAACGCAAGGCAAAAGGGGGACATGGAACTCAGAATTAACCCCGTCTCTGCCGGTGAATACGAACTGCTCGTCTGACACGTCTGCACATTGACCGACATTCGTATGAGGAACACAGATGTAAATGGGATCAAACATAGGCATAACAAACTTAGGATTCTCAAGAGACACAAATCCTCATGAGGCCCCGATCTGATCGTGTGCTCAGCCTGCATCGTAAATCATTGCCACTGACATAAAATCCCGCCAAACAATGTATCATAAATCAGCCTGGGAATCGATCGTCCTTACTAATTAATTTATTTTCAGACTTCCTAACTGCATAAAAGAGCCGGCATCAACCACTTCGCCTGCATTAACAGCTTGACAAATTGCCCATCTTAAAACGTTGCGCAACATGATTTATGTTTCATTAAACACTGCATAGGCTTAAGCTTGTCGATCTCAGTCTACCGCAGGCATGGTATGACTGTTGCGTAATCGATCACCTGTATAACATGTGTAGTGGGAAAAAGCACAAACGTGTTATTTCCTACTACCCTTGCTATAGAGGTGACCGATGACGCAACGATCACCCAGTGCCTGTGCAGTTTCCTACTACCCTTGTTATAGAGGTGATCGATCATCATCCAGTGCCTGTGGTCTCTACCGCCACGTTCAGCAAAGTCACTGCAATGTTTAGTAATCTATCTATCTATCTATATCCCGTAGTCTTGCCGACCGTTGGGGCACCTCTGATGACTTGGCAACCAGCTCCCTCCATTCCTCTCTGTTCTCTGCTCCCCACCCGGGTCTGCCCTGGGGGACTTGGGTGGGGTTAGGTACTTTTTAGTTCCCAGGGTCACCCTGGTCAGCCCCACAGGGTGAGTTTTTCTCTCTATTCTGGGGCATGTGTTTCTGTCTACCCTTGGTCCGTTCACCTGTATTTGCCTTTTTAAAACTCTCCCTACTGTCTGCACTGCCTGTAGCTCTTGATATTGGATGTGTGTTGCTAAATGGTCTTAGCTTTATTTAGGCCCCATGTGTTAGGTTTATTTAATGTATTTGACCGGCCGGCGACATACATTCAATGTTCTGTTTATTTTTTTTTTCACAAGCAGTGCAGGCACGTCCTGAGAAAGCCTTGTTGCTGTCGGGACGTTCAGCAATGTACAATCAATCAATCAATCTGTTCTCTGCCATTCTCAGCGTATCGCCCAGCTTCAATCCTGTCCACTCTGAGATATTGTCCTCCCATCTTTTCCTCTGTCTTCCTCTCCTTCATCCTCCTTGCACAGTGCCTTGCAGGATTGTTTTGGCAAGCCCTGCTGAACGCGTGACATGCCCATACCACTTCAGTTTGCGTTTTCTCACAATGGCTAATAAGTCTTCATAGGGCCCGATGGCTTGCCTGATTCTGCTTCCCACTTCCTCGTTTGTGATGTGATCTCTGTATGAGATGCCAAGCAGCCTTCGAAAACATCTCATTTCAGTGGCTTGTATCCTCCTTTCAAGGTCTGCTGTGAGGGTCCATGACTCGCAGGCATACAAGAACACTGAGATGACTAAGGAGCGCATCAGTCTGATCTTGGAGCAGAGTGCGATGTTTCTGTCCTTCCATATGGTCTTCAATCTTGTCAGTGCTGTTGTTGTCTGCGCAATCCTGGACAGTATTTCTGGTTTTGATCCCTCATCTGTCATATTGGCTCCTAAGTATTTGAATTTCTTAACTGTTTCCAGTTTTTGGCCTCCAACCATGATTTCAGTGCCAATGCCACTGGCGTTATTGGTCATCAGTTTGGTCTTCTCTGCACTGATTTCCATCCCATATGCAATGGCTGTACTATCCAGCTTTTCCACAAGCTGAGCTAGCTCCTTCTCTGTTCCTGCAAGGCCATCAATGTCGTCCGCAAAGCGCAATTTCGTGATTGTTCTGCCTCCAATACTGACAGTTCCTTCATGATCTTTCAGAGCGTCCGTCATGATTCTTTCCAGGAAGATGTTGAAGAGAGTAGGTGAGAGCAAGCAGCCTTGCCTGACTCCAACTGTAGTCCTAAACCAGTTTCCTATTTTGCCGTTGAAGCAGACTGCGCTAGTGGCCTTGTTGTAAAGGTTTGCTATGACTTTGATCAGGTTGGCATTGATGTTGTATAGCTTCATGGTGGACCAAAGGGCTGCATGCCACACCCTGTCAAACGCTTTCTTAAAATCCACAGACATGATAGAGGTCCTGCTGGTGCTGGAGGTATCTCTCACGTAGAACTCTCAGGTTGAAGATCTGCTCAGTTGTGCTGCGCCCTGGTCTGAAGCCTGCCTGTTCCTCAGCTATGATTTCCTCTGCCTGTGGCTTCAGCCTGTTCAGTAGGATCTTTTCGCAAATCCGTTAATGAAGATAATACATCACGTTGGGATTAATAAGCGCTTTTCGCGGTTTGTGGGGATTAAAGACGACTCACACCTGATTGCATGACCAAATGTGTCACTTCCGGCCACGTGGTCCTCCGGGCGGTGGGGGCGGGGGCTGAGGCTGTGGGGGAGTTGAAGGAGGGAGGAGTGTTGGAGCCGAGCTTCATCTTTGAAATATATTTTTAGAGGGAATTTTGCTCAACTTTAGAAGACCACAGTCAAGGGACCCAATGCGCAAAAAGCCATTGGGCCGCCGTTGGCCCGCGCACGGTCCGTGTGCGGGCCAACGGCGATCGATGTCGCCCCGATGGCCTTTTGCACATTGGGGAAAAACTGCTGTTGTCAATTTGACATTTTCAGGAGCTTGTTACGTATATATGACAATGTCCCTCTACGCGTATTGTGTTTTCCAGTGTATTATCTGTAATTTTGCGTAGCCATCTTCCCTACTTTTGAGAGAGGGACTGAGCTAGAGAGAGAGAAAGAGAGAGAGAGAGAGAGAGAGAGAGAGAGAGAGAGAGAGAGAGAGAGAGAGAGAGAGAGAGAGAGAGAGAGAGAGCGCATTGCAACAAAAATCAACCTCATGTTTTCTGTCCTGTTCCGCTGTTATTTTTCGAAGTGCATACTCCCACATTACTGCAAAAGGCATAAATCATGCAAGGGTTCATACATATTTATGCCTCTTGTTAGTCCCATTTACATCCGCGTTTCTTAAACAAAAGAGGTCAGAGGATTATATGTGAATTATTACACGAAAATCACATTGCAGCAAATGGGACTTAACGTTTTTGCTCTAAATTGTGGACTTCCGGAGTATTCTGTGCAATTCAGTGTTGTTGGAAAACAATACATGATGATGAGAGAAACGCTGTACAATAGGACCTCGGACCAAAGTCGATAACAGTTAACCCTGTGCGGACAACCTAAGGATACGCGATATTGAGCTGCTTATCAGAATGCACCACGGCTCAAACGTGTTCATGTCAGAGAAGGTAAGGTAAAAACTGTTACCACCCCTGCAGCGATTTTCCTTCGCTGCCAATTCTACTCAGGGCCGGACCTGGGAAAAGTCGATGGGGGGGTTACAGATTCAGTATAAAGCGAAGGCGCGAAGCGCCGAGCCTTCTAGGGGGTCCGGGGGCATGCCCCCCCGGAATTTTTTTTTTTCAAGGATGCAAAATGGTGCAATCTGGTGCAATCTGAGCCTTGAAAAAGCCATTTGTGATGGTCTGGGGACTTTGAGCTTTTTGAACAATCGAACTGACAAACTCTGGGGTACAAAAATTATCACCTGCCCCTCCCTTAAAAAAAACACCCACACCCACACCCACACACACACACACACACACACACACACACAAACATTTATTTATCAACAGAGATGTTTTGTATACTATTATTATTCACTACTTTTCGTTGATCGTTAACGGTATAAAGCTTTACCTTGTAGTTTATGAACATCAGGGCCCTGCTTTCACTTCAGTTCAGTCTTGCTGCACTAGGTTCCTCGGCATTAGTACCATTTGTGAATTGTATCTTCTGGCAAAACAGTTCACTGCCTCTTTGAAGTCAATATCAACATCCCTGTGCACTTTCAGTAAAGCAAGTGCATTGAGTCTCTGTTGCCCCATTGTAGAGCGCAGGTAGTTTTTCAGGTTGCGCAACTGACTGTTTGAACGCTCACACTCGGCAGTAGTGACAGGCAGGGTGCAAAGGTTCTTTAGCATGATGAACAGGTTGGGATAAAAATCCCTGTCACAGTGTTTCAGTGCTTCTGATACCGTGGATGGGATGATAGCTGTCGCATTCTCAGCAGCACTTCGCCATTTGCAAACCCACCGTTGGTATTCTGCATCAAGGGTAGCGTTGTCTGGTAGGTCAGACTCCCACAACATTGCCAGTGTCTTCACCCCTTCTGGAACCTGCATGAAACCATCCTGGTTGTCTATTAAAGTGCTTGGCACCAGACAGAGACCATCAACTGCTAGGTCAGCATTTTTGAACCTCGAGTCCAATTTGGTTGACAGGTGTTCCAAGAAAGGAATGGCAATGCTAATCTTGAAATATTCTTCTGGAGTGGCCGCAGGTTGGTTGTCACGGAGAGTCTGGCGGGATGCTTGACGAGGAACAACAACATCAGTTGTCAAAGCATTTGCCATTTTGCTGACTTCACCAAACCAGGCAACGAACGCTGTGTCGACATCTCTTCTAATAGAAGACATGCAGTTACTGACCTCTTTGATTTCCCTGTAGGCATCGACAACATCTTTTGTTCTTTTCTGGAGCTTCACTGTCAAGGGTTTTAAGTAACGCAAACAATTGCGGACGACAACGAATGCAACGAGGAAAACACTGCTGCTCAAGGTGTGGAGAAAGCCAGTTGCCTTGGTCAATGTCTCACTGTCCCAATTGTCACTGTCTTCACACATTTGTCCCAAACAGTCGTGAACAACCAGGAAGAGAGATGTGTAAACCTCCAGTGCTTCATGTTTTTCTACCCATCTTGTTCTGCACAGATCAACAAGCTTTGTCTTTGTCGTGTCAGGCTGAGATGCTTCGATGGTATCTTCAAGTTTTTGTTGTCTCTTTGGAGAGTTTGAGAAAAACAGTGACAGTTCCCTCAGTGCTCCCATCATGTTCTTCACTGCAGGCAAGCCGCATGCTTTTACAATGCAGAGACTCAAGCTATGGGAAGCACAGTGAAAGTACAGTGCTTTGTTGTTCCTTGCTTGAAAACGTGCCTGCACTCCTTTAAACTTTCCTGCCATGTTTGCGGCCCCGTCATAACCTTGTCCTCTAACATTGTTGAAATCAAGCCCCCACAAGCCCAGACACTCAACAATCTTGTTGTAAAGTGTTTCACCTGTGGTATCTCTGCACTGGACAAAAGCCAGGAACTCTTCACGAACTTTCAGACTTCCATCGACGAATCTCAATATAATTGAACGTTGTTCCCAGTTTGAGCTGTCTGTGACTTCGTCAGCAAGCACGGTAAACTGTTTTGCTGCAATAATTTCTGCAAGAATCTTGTTGCGGATCTGATCACCAAGAACCTCTATCAGTCTGTTTTGTGTACTTTTTGAAATGTATGTGGCCTTCTTATCGCATGTATCTAGATGTTTCCGGAGAGTTTCATCTCCTGCATTGATGCACAGATTCAAAAGGGCATCTGAAATTGCTTCTGTTCTCACTCTGAAGAATGCCATCATCACAGTTGCCCCTCAGAGCTAACCCCTGTCTTCCACACACTTCAACAATCCTGAAGAGGCTTGTCAGAACTTGTCGATTTGCAGCGATGTTTTCTGCATTTTTCTGATTGATTTCACTGGCGATGCTCTGCTCTGGTTTATCCATGATTGTCAAAAACTGCTCTCCATTTGCCATTGCATCTTTGTGGTATTGTAATAACGAGTGCTTTTTGATCTGATCACAGGCTTTATTCCAGTTCTTGCATGGCGTCTTCACAAACTTGCCCAGGTTTTCAGTAGACTTTGCAAATAATAGGCAATACTTGCAGTAAGCCCCATCCTCGAAAGGAGAATACACAAGCCAGGAGTACTTTTGCAACCACTCATGCTGAAATTTTCGGTTCTTGTTGTTTATCACTGTTGTTGGAAACTGAAAACCAGGTGATGGTCTCCAGTGTTGCCTTAGAAGATGCTCCTTGTCACGGCTTGACAGTGAAACGACTCGCGTGTGTTTCTTGAAAACTTCACCAAAATCGATATTTTTGTTGCTGGTGATCTGAGAGGAGAAATCTGAAGAGGAGTCAGAAAGCAGGCTCACATCAGGCTGGTTGGTCATTGGCATGGCAGAGGATTCAGAAAGCAGGCCCCCGGCAGGCTGATCAATGCTTGAGGAGGAGTCTGAAATACAAATAAAAGTTGGGTCTATGAGAAGTCTGAAATACTAAAACGATTGTGTGTGTACCTGTGAGAGAGAGAGAGAGAGAGAGAGAGAGAGAGAGAGAGAGAGAGAGAGAGAGAGAGAGAGAGAGAGAGAGAACAATGAACAATGAACAATGAACCTTTATTTTCCAACGGTAGAAGTTATTGGTAACAGGACCAGTTTTCAAACTTGCCGTTGCTACATCTACTACATAAGTGACATAGACATGTAAACATACACATACCACACACTGCTGCATGCACTGCTGCATTCGCTTACGCACGCACGCACGCACCACGCACATACACACACACATACCCACACACGCACTCAGGTACGCACGCATGCACATCACAACTCGCGCATGCACGCACGCACACACACACACTCATGTACACCGCAATTCAGTACGCATGCACACACGCACAAACACTCACACACACACACACACACACACACACACACACTTACACACGCACGCACTCAGGCACATACGCACAAAAACAAACACACGCTCTCGGACACGCACTCCAGACATTCCTACCCGCATAGGCGTACGCACAAAAATATAAAATGAGTAAAAATACAAAGTAAAGCAATAAACAAAGAATCATTAAGTACATTAAAGTTCATACAGCAAGGGCAAATATGTATTCAGGTGCTATCTCCCCCCCCCCCCCCTCTCTCTCTCTCTCTCACGACGACACACACACACATACACACACACACAGCATGCACGCACGCGCACACACACACACACACACACACACACACACACACACACACACACACACACACACACACACACAGAGTCACACATACTGAGAGAGAGATCAGAGAGAGAGAGAGAGGGGGAGAGAGAGAGAGAGAGAGAGAGAGAGAGAGAGAGAGAGAGAGAGAGAGAGAGAGAGACCTGCAACAAGATAATTACATTTAAAGCATATATATGTCTTCGTTTACACACTTCAGTCAAGCTTAGATATATATTTATGATCTGAAATAACAGCTTTTCTTTTTAGACCCCTCCCCCCAAATGATGGACAAAATCTTTGCTACCTTATGACTCGTAGAGTCTTCTTAGGCTAATGATAGCCAATGGAACACACCAGTCATTTTGTTTAATATTAATTATTAAATTGAAACACTCAATCACGTATCAATTTCAGGTTGTATTTAATTTAATTTTTTTTTTGAAAGGGGGGGGGGGGGGGGGGCGGGGCAGTAAATTACTCACCAACACTGCTTTTACTTGTTCCCATGTCACTGTTTCGAACTCCACTGCCAGTGGTCTCACTTTGGGTTGATTTTTGTCTCTTTCGAGGAACTGCATCATCTGCCGTTTAGAAAAACAACTTTTATTATTATTATTATTATTATTATTATTATTATTATTATTATTATTATTATTATTAAAGGTTATCTTATATAGCGCTTACCTGTAAACAGCTCTAAGCGCTTTACAATTTACTCAACAACAACAAACAAAAAGAAAAAAAACAAAAAAAACAAAAACAAAGACATAACATAAAAATTAAAACATGAAATTATCCTAAAAGCAACAACAAAAATGTAAAATAAAATAGAACCGTCTTTTCAACATCTTATATATGATTATGCATTGCAGGTGTTAACACGTCTACTACAATTTTATAATAATAATTTAATATAAAAAAAAAACAGTGGTTTTCTGATTAGTTCTTAGCTTATTTTAAATTTCATCAACAAAAGGCCTAAGGGTGAATAATCTTATTTTGTAGCACGCTGTTCACAGGCATAGGAACTGTTAACAAATTTGCTGATTTTCAGCAGTTGGCAAAATTTCAGCACATTTTTATTTTCCATTTTATTATGTGAAAAAGGCAGTGGTTGGGATGCCGTCATGATGGCTTCTTGTCGTTCCAAAAACCGAAGTCGTCATGACGGTTTTGCACCCGGAAAGGCTATGTTGCCGTCACAATTGATGGCGACGCTGTCAAAGTGGTGTCAGATAGGCTATGGTTTCCATAGTCAGCCATCAAGACGGTTCTGTTCTGCTCTCCGAAGAGATTTACGTCACAATACATAGCTAGTAAGCTGCACTAGTGAAAACGATACCTTATAACTTAGCCCTTGGTTTTGTTATTGAAAACGATATTTTGCCGTCCAAAGATTTTTTTTATAAATATAAAAGCAATATTGATCATTGATGCCGATATCTTTATTCTTTAAATTGACATTTTTAAAGTTATATATCATAATACTTTGTGAAATAAATTTTAGGCTATGCATTACTTTAATTGTTACCTGTTTTGGTATTTTAATAAGTGGGGCTGTTTTATATCTATGATATTCATTATATGCAGCTAGTATCAGCTCCTACAGCATAGGCTACACTCACAGGAAGGAAGTACCGGCGCCATCGCCACGTGCTCATTTGAATCGAATTCGGAATGGGTGAATTTTACCTAGTTCTACTGACTACATTTCTTTTATGAGACAAAATTGGATTTAAAAATGTACCCACCTTCTGAAATGGAGCTTGATGAAAACCAGCATGACAGTCGCCTACTGCCATCAGCATCTGTTTTTTTTTTTCAGTTTCGGCATTTTCGAGGAGACAGCAAAAGTGAAGTGTTACCAAAGAAAATAGATCTAGATTTAAACTTCCCCCCACAAACCTTAATGACGTCAGACGTCTTTTCACTGATCTTTCTCGGAAAGACATGCACTGAAGGAAAGCAACTCTTTTGGGTACCTGGTCGATTCAACGGAAATCCATTTCAACGATGTTTTTGGACGATTCAACGATGGTCGTTTCAACGGATGTTCGTTACAACGAATTATCATAATTATCAACTTAGCGTCTTAATTAATCTTTCTAAAAAGTCGTTTTTGGGGGATTAGGGCTGTATCAAGGTGAAGGCGCTGGAAGAGGCTTGTGGCCAGAACAAGAAAATATGGCTGCATTTACTAATTTATGGTTAGGGGTTGGGTTACTTGGTTGTTTCATCGGGAAAACGTTTTGGACGTTTAAACGGATCCCTTGAAATGGATTTCCGTTGAATTGTCTATAAATAACTCTTTGTGCCTTGGATCAAAAGTGACTAAAAACTGCAATGTTTTAAAAACAATAAAAAAATAATAAAACTTTGGAACTCCCTTTGCATAAAAAAAATTCACTGTTCTTTTTTTTTTTTTTTTTTTTTTTTTTTAAGTTGGGAGGGGGGGTTCCGGAACCCAGGTAACCCCCCCCCCTGGGTCCGGCCCTGCTACTTTCCCCACTTTTGTGTTCAACGTTGAATCTGTTGGATTTAACAAGCTCGCTTTTGAAGTTTATGCATGCACAGCTATATAATTTGTATGATTTTTGAGCCATTTAAGCATGTTCTTAATTAAACGAACTTTAGTTCGCGAACTCTGACGAACTAGAGTTCACGATCTCGGACGAACCAGGTTGGTTCTTAATTGGACGATCTAAAGATACGGCGAACCTAGTTCGAAATAGTGCACGAACCTCGGCAAACCATAGTTCGCTGTTGGAAAAGGTTCGCTCAACGTGTTGAGCAAACCAAGGCGAACCTTTTCTCTGATTGATCAAAACTTTTACCCTCTTCTGCGTTGGAGATAAGAAGACAGTCACCGATACAAACAAATATGGCGGACGGCGATATTTCACTCGTGCGAAGAACAAGGCCTATTTTTTTTTTTTAATTGATTTGTGGGAGGCGCAACGCTGTTTGTGGGGTCGCTACTGCAAGGAGTACAAAAACAAACATCGTTCAAATCGCGAAGCCGCATAGCGGCAGCCATTTTGAACACGCCGAATCAAGTACTTCAGTTAAGAAAAAGAACCATGGCAAACCTGGTTTGCTGAAGTTCGCCTAGGTTCGTTCAACCTCAATTAAGAAACAAACCAAAAGATCGCCGATCTTCTCCGATCTAGGTTTGCCGATCAAAAGTTCGTCCAATTAAGAACAGCTCTTATATATTATACTTGTATAATTTGTGTGTTTTTTTAGCCCATTAGATTTTCGCGAAGTAAATTAAGAAAAGTGATTTTGACGGGCGCTTAGGATAGAGGTCCTTAGACGGCATTTAGACTAGAGGGGTCCGTGGTTTTCGGAAATTTATTCAGACATTGAGCCATAAGGGCAAAGCTCACAAATATGAAGGTTATCCTCTGAATTCCAAATCGGTTCAGGAGAAAGATTGACCACGGTCATTCATGGGTGGTGCCAGAATAGCTTGGTGTCCTGAGGCGCCAAGCGATTCTGTCAGTACCCTTGAACTATCATCATTATAGTCGATCCATTCCCTGTTGTAGTTTGTTACGTTAAATTTTGAATGGGTGTTTCAACATTCCTCGCTTCTAAGAAAGAGGAAAGCTCTTGCTTTTTTTTTTTTTTTTTTTTTTTTGCTTTTTTTTTTTTTTACAAACTGATCATATGCTGTGTGAAGTATGCATTCGTTGAAAATTATGCAAGAACGTGAAGTGGCATTATACCGTAAAGATGACATAGCTAGCAAGCCGTCCATGGGCAGAAATTCGAAAGTGCGAAAAAGAGAACAAATATAAACCATTTCCAGTTCCTGCTGAAATTTTCACAGATCAGGACAATAATTAAAAGCATTAATATATCAATCATTTATTCATTCATTCATTCGTTCGTTCATTCATTCATTCATTCATTCATTCATTCATTCATTCATTCATTCATTCATTCATTCATCTATCTCTTTATTTCTTAGTTCACTCATCATTTTATTCAAGAAATTTAACTTACGGATTGCTGCTCATTATTCATTTGTTTGTATTCTTTCACTTATTCATCTGAATTTCGTTGGCATTAGGCTGTACATCAGTAGGCGTATCCATTTCATGACGACCAGCCCAAACACCGAAATCTGCATGAATGCATGCGCACTGACTGACGAGGTATGATTCAAAAAGAAAGAAAAAAATCCTATCTACACTCCTAATCTGCGGGCTTTTCCTTAGAAATTTAACCCCTTCTGGACTTGGATTGTTTTAGAAATCTATGTTACTCAATACCTAAAATCCTGAATTGTCCGCGTGCGGAACACGAGTACAAGTTGGTCTCAGCAAGAGGCACAGATCCTCTTGAGCCCCCGCGGTCGCGGTTGCTCATGAGGATCTGTGTCTCTTGCAGTTCGTTCGCGTTTACCCAGTTTTCTCGGCAGTGAAGGGGTTAACGTGCAGGGTCACACTGCCATCTACAGGCTGGCACGGTTATTTCAAAGCTAACAAAGTAGACTAACTGTCATCGTATCATAGGCACCTACAGTAATATTAATGTGTTTGCGCGCGATGGGGCTGACTCACGCAGTTTCGTATCATTATCGACACGCACTAGAAATGCGCCTATGCATTGAGCGTAGCGGATCGAGGGAGGTAACCGTTGGCAGGATTACTATAAGGTGGCATCTTCACGTCCATGGTGACATGCTTAAAGGGGGCTAAGATACGGCCACAATTGTTCTGATCCGATTGCTTACGACCTCTGACGTCAGTGTGAGTGGTGGATGGGAGAGGGGGTGAGGGCTCATGAGGATCTATGCCTCGTGCAGTTGGGTCGTGTGTAAGTTTTTCTCGGCAGGAAAGGGGGTTCAACTTCAATGGTTCATGGTCTACAGACCGAGTCGGTTATAATATAAGCGGCATCATCGTCAAATCCTCTATCGCCAGACTACACTGGGAATGTCAATAAGCGTTAATAGGCTACTAATTCAACAGACGCCCATGTCCACATCACACAATCTCCTTAGCGGGTCACCTCTCTTGGTCAATGGGCTGTCAAAGACGACACGATACACGCGCAGGCGATCGTCACGTTTAATGCAACAGTTTAATTGCAGTCTTCCTGTGAATCATCCTGCGCCTAGGATCAACTAATCATTACTCCCACACTAGCACTAGGGTTCAAGTGAAAAAAAGTGTATGATCACGAAACGCAAAAGCGAACCCCCCCCTCCCCCCCCTCCCCCCCCCCCCCCCCCAAAAAAAAAAAAACAACAAAACAAAACAAACACACAAAAAAACAGACGCAGCTGCGCATTTCCTCACGTACATAATGAATCCAAAACGAACATTATTAGCTTAACAAGAACTTACTCCGTAAACTAGCTCTCATCGTATATCTCCTTACCCGTCCGGCGGGGTTGTCACCGCTAAACACGTAAAGGGTGTAGAATGACAGAGGCTGTTCTTAATAAGTAAATACTGTTATGCTAATGTTCGCTTTGGATTCCACATTGGGGTTTTGGTTTTTCATCAATTTATGGACGCCTCTGCATACATGCCTTCCTGTTTTATAACTCATGCCACAAGTTTGCAAATTCTCACACTACCAGTTGCTGGTCTGTGATATATATATAGGACCGTACGGCTCTGGCAACTCGTAACAGGAGTTGGAAATTCGTACACTACGGTTGGGGGGCGGGGGGGGGGGGGGGGAGGGGCGGCACTGTCTCCAGCAAGATTTTTACTCTCCGGAGCGGGAGAATGTCTAAAAACTCGCAGAAAAAAAAGGGAAAATTATGCCCTCCCCCCCCCCCCCCCCCCCCCCCCCACCGGCGACAACGCTATACACTCCCTCAGCTATTGTTGCTGGGAGCTTTGAATGAGTTAACTCATTCGAGACGGGCCGCCTAGGGATACGCGGCGAACCGTAGTCGGCACGTCTCGAATGAGTTAGTCGCTTCGTTGCCAGCAGCTAGAAGCGTTGTATCGCAGGGAAGCTTGCCGGAACTGTAACCTTCTGCGTGAGGCAAATGAATACTCAAAGCGGCCAGTAAAAGGCAAAGATACTCAAGAGCCCCCGTATCTGCGGCTCATGAGGATCTATGCCTCTTGCATTTGAGTGTTGTCTGTTGCGTTCCGGCAGTGAAAGGGTAAACTTATGAGTGCTCACTATGACACGGCACATTTTCAGATAGTTACAATATCCGGTCCTCTGAGTAACTATCCGTGATGTGATGATGATGATGATAGAACTTTATTGCCATATGTAACAATACATTAGGAAATCGTTGCAAAGGAAGAACATTAACCACATCAAAATATAATTAAGCTACTAACGTGTACACACACACACACACATCATCACACACACACACACACACACACACACACACACACACACACACACACACACACACACACACACACCGTGTGCCTTAGTACTGAACTATTATGGTCTAAGCATAAAGACAATAAACATGATTTCACAGTAACACAAATTACATAGGACATATCGTAATATAAAACTGAACACGTCACTAGCATCATAGACACAGCAGTGTAGTTAGCCCTATTTCCAGGCCTACACATTAGTTTGGCCAGCCACCCGCTGCTGTGGTATGCAGGCACTCCCCGCTGCCAGCAGGCAATTTAGGTCATTGTCGGCATCAACTATTCCTTGTTGAATCTATGTTGCGGCGGGACTAATGATGTGTGTCAGTGTTGTGCCCGTGTGTCATACTGTTCTCTAACTCTGCTTCCTCAGTTTTCTACATACCCTGCGGGATGTTTGACAGCAGATACACTTAGTAGTAGGATACTGGAAGAGCATTCTCTTCCAGTATCATAAACAGCCCTTCGCGCGCTAATGATTAATTGCCACCGATGGCTTATCGTGCACTCGAGTCAGTTTCACCCGAACGCTCCGTAACTAAAAGTGTGTTCCACACGGCCTTGTAGATGAAGTATTGTGCTGATAGCTGGGCAGTATTTACATTAAACAGTGGGACGGATGGGTCAGGTTTGGCGTTTGTTTGCATCAGTATTAAAAGCCTGGACAGCAGTTGGGTAAAAACTGTTTTTAAAACGACTCGTGCGTGTTCCGATCGCTCTATAACGGCACCCTGATGGCAACATCTCAAACAACTCATGGGCTGGGTGGGAAACATCTCGGAGGATGGATCTAGCCTTTCTTTAGCATTCTTTCATGGAAGAGGGACTCTAACGAGGGCAAATCGATACCTATGATTTTCGATGCAGTGTTTACTACTCTGTTTAATTTGGATCGCTCTTTCCGTGTGGTACTGCCAAACCAAACGGTCAGGGAGAAGTTCAAAACACTTTCAATAACTGCCCGGTAAAAGTTGGTCAAAATTTGTCTGCTGACGCCAAACGTTTTAAGACGTCTGAGAAAATACAGTCGTTGCTGTGATTTTTTCAATAAACAATCAACGTTTTTCTCCCATTTAAGATCGTTTGAGATTTGGGTGCCGAGAAACCTGAAACAATCAACAATTTCAACATGGCTACCATGAATAGTGAGGGGAACAATGTCACTTTTGATTTTCCTGAAATCCATGACCATTTCTTTCGTTTTAGGCACATTCAGGTCAAGGTTATTGTCAGAACACCAGCCAAAAAGTTCATCTACTCTCTCTCTCTCTCTCTGTATGCTGTTTCATTGTTTAAAATAAAACCTTCAACAGTGGTGTCGTCAGCAAATTTAACTGTAAGGGCATCCATTCCGACACGCAGGGAAAAAACACTGCGTCTTTAAAGACAGATTCCCAAATTTGAAAGGTGTCATCTCAAGATGACATAACAGTTCAGAACACAAGCAGATTGATAACTCATGGTTGGTGCCAAAATGGCTTGGCGGCTAAACATTGTTCCCTGGAGGCTACAGTTTCAGGAGAAGTATCGGCTGACCGTGACCATGACCGTTCAAGGATGTGACAGATAGCTTGACGCCTTCAGGAGCTGGCACATCCTTGAACTATCATGTTCACTGCTTATTCTGGCACCACCCAATGCGCTAAAGATCATTGGGCCAACGTCGGCCCGATGACCTTTTGCGCATTGGGCACCCTTGAAATATCATGGTTGATCCAACCCCTCTTGGTCGTACCTAGTATCTGGACTAATTGAGTTAACTCAGTGTTGCCTGTTCCAGGATGCGGCGGTTCATCACCCGGTGTTTACCGGAAATGACCTCTCCCGTGCTGTGCCACCGGAAGTTCTTCAGAAGATTCAGGAAGACGATGACGTCATTATGCCGAGCGGAAGGAAGAGCTTCCAGTTACCCGAAGAGAGGCCACCCTTGAGGAAAAGGGGTTTGGATTCTATTTCACATTCCAGCGATTTTGCAAACGATTTAGACAACGGTATGGGAAACAGTTTGGGCAGCTCGGGAAGCTCGGGAGGCTCGGGCAGCTCGGGCAGCTCGAGAAGCTCGGGTGGGACGCGTTGGGGTTCCTTCGGATTTAATAAGGGCTGACAGGACGTTTCCGCAAGTCTTTCGGGTGAAATGTACGTCTCTGCTGGACCTGTCCGAAATAACGATGCAGTGTTTCCGGTATCTATCAGTAGTAATGAAGTTTTTTTCTTATCAAGCATTATTTTCAAGACGTAGACCAATGTAGCTTTTCCCGGGACCAATCAAAGAAGGTTTGTCAAAAGGCATGTAAACACTTTTTAGACTTGAACTGAACACAGAGCTGAACAGAGCTGCATGTACGCACTCCTTCGCTGCCGCCTAAAAAACGTGATACCGACCCAGCTGCAAGATACAAATATCCTCAAAAGCCCCTGCAACTGCGGGAGCTCATGGGCATCTATGCCTCTTGTTGAAACCACTAATGTTGCCAAACTACTGCTATGATATTACTAAATTCCTTCTGCAAACTGATTCTACAGTTTTAAACTACAAAATAAGCAGTATGGTGTATTGACTTCGGTTCTCCTTTAAGTCTTTAATTCACATAGAATTAAGTGTAAGAAATGGGATTGCTGGTTTTTGTCAGTGTAGTGTGCAATAATTTAAAAAAAATTAATCTGTTTAACAGACGTAGTATTTTCTGTCTTTTAGGCAAATGACGAATAAAACATATTCCGACCTGCATATACAGCTATATGTTGTAATTCCGTCACATCACTGAATCATTTGACAAGTCATTGATGCCCCATGAGATTTTCTCTTTATACACAAAGAAGTACCCAACGGAGAAAGAAACACGCTTAGAAAAGACGGGTACAACACAAAATAAATTGTGTTGTACCCGTCTTTTCTAAGCGTGTTTCTTTCTCCGTTGGGTACTTCTTTGCATTATACTCTTGGCAGTCACCGTTTTGGTCTGGATTCTTTATACACAGACTGAGTGATAGCTATATGCGACGGCATTGTCGTATAAATCACACTCGCTGACCTCCTCGGTTGAAGGAGTCATACGGTTCACAAATGGGGTAAGTAAGAGGCATAGTAACAACTGCTCTTGCACTGCTGATGAGAGACACTCATTGTCTACGAAACAGTGTGCAACGATGCTATTCTATCAATGTCATGTACAGATGTCTAGAAAAGACAATACGAAATGAATACTAAGACAGACCACAATGAACGACTCGGACTGCAAGAGGCATAGATTCTCATGAGCCCCCGCATTTGCGGGGGGCTCATGAGGATCTACCCCTCTTGCATCTGGATGTTTTCTGTTGTGTCTAGAAAAGACAATACGCAATGAATACTGAGATAGATCATAATGAATCACTTGGACCGCAAAGCAAATCATGACATCTATACTAAGTAAAGAAATTGAGCTATGACATTACTCTTACAAGTATGTATATTGGCGCATAGGTGAGAGTGAGACAGCCGCGATATATTGGTTAGGAGGCAATACCTCCCGGCCCGAATTGTTGACCTGTAAGGACGTTCAGTAAGGTTAAAAAAAGAAGATGTTTATTTTGTGAAAAGCGAGATTTCATTGTAATAGAATAAAAATCACGCTTTTCACAAAATAGCTGGGCTGTCTTTTGCCTTTATAGGGCAGCAATGCAAGCTGCAGTATTGGATAGTGTTATCAGAACTTTAAAAAATGTTCAAACGAAACACTCCTAAAGTTCACCTCTTTCAACAGTTCTAGCACTCTAACGCCACCACACACCCCACCCCCAGCTGACTGTCGGAACGTATTTGTGGTAAGTGAGTCATTGTTAAAAGCGTGCACATGCGTGCGTGAGTTCTGAGTGCGCGCTTAGTTATTATTAATTATTTATTATTACTAAAGTGTAACCGAGTAATTTATATCAATAAATAATTGAATACAATCAAACATTACATTATTGTGCGCACTCAGGGTCATTAGTCTCACTCTGATACAAGTGCATTACCAGCAGTGCTCATAATTATCTCACATTTTCTTTCGAATTTCTCTGGAAATAAGTCAGACGTGGACAAAAGTGTATCTATTTTTCTGGCACATCGCTTCCAGAATCAGTCGTCTGAAAAACTTCCGATACAGTACGGGAGAGGTCAGTTCCGAAAAACGAAATCTTTGATCATATACTACTCGTACTTCATTTCTTGTAGATTTTTCATTGATTTGCTATTGAATTTCTTTCGGTTATATTGCAAATTTATTGATCGTTGGTTCCAAACGAAAGTTCTTCCAAACAAAAGTACCGGCGTACTTTTCAAAACAGGTCCTGTCGAGCAACTGTAAGAAGAACATTTTCATGCATTTACAGCTTCACAAATTGTACTCACGACATACATTTTGTATCAGCAGTATATCATTCCGTGGCTTCATAACAACGCGAACATGTCACAATTTCAAACAAAAGGTAAATTCAGTTATGCACACACTCTCATCATCTACTCGAAACAGCCGCCCGCATTGACTTGGGCACTTCCGTTTGGCTGTGCTCAAATTGACCTCCCTCCGCTGAAGTGAGCTTACAATAAAAACAACATCTAATCAAAAAATGTAGGCCCTATGTCTCCTTAGGTGATTTTCCTGTCCGTTAATAACATTTCAAGTTTTGTATTACTCAACGCGTGTTGTTTTAACCGTCTCTCTTTAATTTTCAAATGCAAATTACGAGTATTACGAGTATGCACACGCGACAGCACAGCAGTTGAGTTTGTTCTGTAGCAGACGAGTTTTGTAGAGCCGTCGACCTCAGATCAGGTCGAAGGCACTGCAACATTCGTCTGCTACAGCTTAACTTTTGTTCAACGGCGTCGCACTTTTTATTTATTGGTGAGACTATCAATACAGTATTGTACTATAAAGAGAAGACGTCAGTGTACATAGATAACGTATGTAATTTCTAAATCTATGTCTCATGGCCGTATATTCATTTCTATATTGAACTCGGCGGTAAGCTTCCTGTTTCAAAATGCATGGGCGACAGTGCGAAGACTTTAAATGACGGAAAACGGCCCACAAAGTCTGATGAGTCATGGCCAGCAAGACACATACACAACACTCATAAGCCCCTGCCGATACAGTGGACATTATTTGTGTGGAACAGGCTGTTTGAAGAACCAAAAAGCCGAGATTCAGCTTTCTGGGATTCTGAAAAAGCTGACTCACTGTCCATGACTGCCGGAAGACTGTCACCCATGACAATGGAACACAAACACTTTGAAGCCATGTTCTGTTCACAGTGTGTAATTTAAAGCGACCCTCTCCAAGCAAGAAATGTTACTAGTAAATAATCTTCTTTATGACTGTTCTTAGCATGTATATCTTTCGATAATGTTGCACAACAGGATTAACATAAATTTTGCATGTGAAGTAAAATTAAAGTCCTTTCTGCTCCTCTCCCTTACTGCCTTAGGAGAGTTCCTGGACGGGCAATAACACCTGTTGCATGCGCCTGCTCACGTTGCTTGTGAAACTGTAGGTATGGGTAGGGAAGTTTTATTTACAGCAGATCAAACACAGAGAAACCGCGTAGCCGTTAATTTTAACAATCAAACTCCGTCCAGGAGCAGGTCGATTTGACTTTCACTTTAAGAAATAATGCGGACGACGCATTTCTTTAACCCATTTAACCCACGGCCGCATTTCCCAAACTGTGTGTTACCTAACGACTACGTACCAGTTGCAGGTGATAAATTGAACATGATAATTTAAGGGTAGTGCCAGATTAGCTTGGCGCCTGAAAGCGCCAAGCTAATCTGGCACTACCCTTGAATTATCATGTTCAATCCATCACCTGCTGTAGGGCGTCGGGGCTAAATGGGTTAAGTGCAAAGCTTGCCCTTTTGTTTCACCGCTTTGTCGTCAACACACACACACACACACACACACACACACACACACACACACACACACACACACACACACACACACACACACACACACCGACACACACAGACTGACACACACCCTTCCAAGCTGAGCATAAAGAATACGCAAGAAATATGCGTAAGGAGGAAATGTGTTTATTTTGTGTGTGCGTGTTTATCGTATTGAAAAAAAAATCCAACCATTTTTACATACACTGAAGATATTAATAAACATTTACTTTTACAGGATATTTACAAATACTGGTATTATTTCCAGACAATTATGGCATAAAGAAAACAGATGAACGGAAATGCAGGAGAGGCAGTGGGGTTACCGGCTTCGCCACCTAAGTGATCACGTTACGCTCCAAACCAGTTGCATAAGCGAGCTTAGTCCTGCACCAGCCACTAAGCAAGGTGCGCCGCTATAGCGGCGCACCTTGCTTAGTGGCTGGTGCAGGACTAAGCTCGCTCATGCAACTGACCCCCGGTAACGAACAAGAGCGAAGTCATGGCGGATAATCAGCCTGTGCGTCCGGGCTCACCCGTATCTGGGTCTCTTGGATATGTTCAGAGCGTTCGCTATGCTTATGCTTGTAGTCCCCGATCACATTGTGTGCTAGTGGGACATTAAAATGAAGAAAACAACAACAATGCTTATGCTAGACGATGGTATTTCGCTGTGATTTTGCTTTCGTTTGATCTGTACGGCGGAAAGGTAACCTCTTTGCTGTCCCCGTCTTCTCGAGTGATGCCTAAGAATCCGTTCTACTGCGAACGGCCGTAAAGCGTGAAAATACAAGCTTGCGTGAGACTGTCGGTAGTGCAGAGACTTGCAGCACTGGTCTGCACATATCGTTTTATTTTAAACGTTGGTTTTTAAGTTACAGTGCGAGTATAACAGAATGCTCTAGAGAATACTCTCATCTGCTGTGGATAAAACAGCTTCCGAGGCCGCAAGGGTGGCATGAGCTGACACAGACTCGGTATGATGATATGTATGTCTGTGGCTACTATAGTATAAGGCTGCCGGAAAACATGACATTCCGAACACCTCAAAGGTAGGTCGATGTAACGGGGAGGAAGGGGGTGGGAGACTCCATTCCCTGGAGAGGAATGAACATCAAAGGGGGGAAAGAAAGAACTCCATGTCATTTGATGTACAGAAGCAGTAGTGGACTTCTGGAAGCACACTGGTTGTCTCCCAAGCTTCGCTGATCAACGTAGCAAATCGACGAAGACAACCAGTGTGTTCTGGAAGCTGCCGAGCGAGATGATCTCCACCCCCATAGAAATCGAAGTGAACGAAAGAAAGTGCACGTCATTTGATGCGGCAAACCAGTAACGGAGAGACAGATCTGCAAGCTGCCGAGACAGAAAATTTCCCCGGACCAAACCCCTCCCCCCTCCCCCTCTCAAAACAACAACAACAAACAAACAAACAAACCACACACAAAAACAAACTACTGGCACCTCACACACTGCCCTGTGATGTCAAAGGCACGAAGTCCATTTTTGTGAAAAGCATGATTGTTGTATTAGAATGAAAATCTGGCTTTTCACAAAAATGATCATGGTCCGGACGGAAAGGGTTAAAGTATTTGAACTCGTGTAAGTAACTGACAAAACAACCTAGTACCTGGCCACTACTTTCCCGCAGCCTCCACATCTTACCTTACATAAAAATACACGTACGATACATCACAAACACACTTTACATGTGCAACACAAAACAGGTACGTACTTAATGTGGAATGTCCAACAACCAAACCCGAGTTCGCTGTTGCCGTGATTAGTTACATCATTTACACAAGACACGCGTACAGTGAATTTGGACCCTGTGGCTTACACCCGTAAAATCCAAAATCACACACCTGTACAAAATGTATGTACATGATTTAGGACAAAATAAAGAATGTGAATCTTACTGCTGTTCTTTCTGTGCCCCCTGGGTGACAGGGACTGACAGTGATTACTCATGCATAGTGCCTGATTTGGTGGTGAGTCCTGCCCTGTGAGGGCAAAAGGCAAGAAGTCCATTTTGGGAAACGCTAGATTTTCTTTTTATTACAATGAGAATTTCGCTTGTCACAAAAATGGTCTTGTGCCTTCACAGGGCCGAATGGTGCCTGCTGAGGCCTCAAGAACTGAAGCACTTTTGCGTACTTTAACCCTTTTATTCCAAGGTCCCATTTCTCAAATTTTTGGAGGTGTTGCCCATCTAATAAGTACCATTTGCAAGAGAGTGATTGACCATGATAAATCAAGGGTAGTGCCAGATTAGCTTGGCTAATCTGGCACTACCCTTGAATTATCATGGTCAGTGGTCAGTCAGTCTCCTGCTCTAGGGACTCGGGGTTAAATGGGTTAATTATCAGAGCTGATCCATTGTGTACGACCAGCACCTAATGTCTAGCTGACGATTCTGCACTGTTTCATTTGGCTATGGTCGCGAAAGCAAAAGCAGTCTACATACTTTATTGTTTCAACTATCTATCCCATATAAGCTGTTCTTTGACTCTGGACCTTACGGTCTTCGAGATATGATACAAGGTCATAAACAAGCAACAAAACAAAAGTAGGACTGGCTTCAAACCTAATCATGACTTGGATAAACATCACCTCTTCTTATTGAGATGTCTGCTAATCCTTCATTTTGAACACAGACCAGCACACAACAAATTAAGGTAAATTAAATAATCCTTTGTTACCAAGTATTATATGACTGGCTTTAACCCGCTAATCCATGAGGTTTAAATTTTAAAATGTATAAGATTGTCCTATGAAAGTTATTTTACAGTTCAGGAGATAGACTGACCATGACAGTTCAAGGGTCGTGCCAGAACAGCTAGGTGCTTGAAGGCGCCAATCTGTTCTGGCACCACCCTTGCACTGTCATGGTCAAACTTATCTTATGGTGTAGTATATCAGTACTGAAAGAGCTACCAGGTAACAATTTTTATACACAATAACATCACTAATCATCACGACCATTAACCATCAGTATAATCTGCAGAACACAGCGGTACTTTAACAATGTACAAAGAAATTATTCCATAGCATTAATAGAGCTCAGTGAGTCAATGTATTACAATGCTCAGTACAATTAATGCAGAACACGGTTTTTATATCAATATACAACACCCAAAAAATCGTAACTTTTTTTAACACAAAATATTTACAAAACCATGTATGCTTTGATTTTGGACAGAAAAGTATGCACGAAAGATATACGCCTATTGTAAGTAAACCCTGTAAGCACACACTGTGTCCAATAATACAAATATAGACAAAACACGGTAGATACTATTATTGCCAGTCCAAAACCAAATAAATCAAAATGCAAACATTTTTATCTGAGACAATATCGGCACCATCACCTGACAAATGCGCATGACTGCTGTGAAAAGCTCAGCAGTAAAGAACACGATCTCTGTGCTGGTCTGTGATCAAGGACCTTATGTCTGTAAGGCCATAAATTCCAAAATCACAAACCAGCACTCATTTTACCAGATGGGTACAATGTATCCTAAGTCATGAACAAAACAGATATAGCTGCAGACATTTTAACCCATTTAACCCCACAGCCACATTTCCCAAGCTAAGCTGGCAGAACCCTTGAATTATCATGATTGATCAATCTCCTGCTGTAGTGTATCAGGGCTAAATGGGTTAATTACTTCAAACTGCAAACTGTGAGATACATTACTGGCGTGTAACAGATGATTAGAGATGCATGACTACCAGAGAAAACAAGTCACTTACAATTTGCCTAACACGGGCAATCACTAAATAATTTGCAAAATGCCTACAATAATAAGCATACATTTACAGTATGTATACCTTATTAGACTTTAAACATACCAGTGGAGAGATCATTTTAGCTGGTCTGACAAACTGGACCTTACAGTTTCAAGGTGTAGGTCCAAAATCACAGACAAGCACATACATCTATACAAAGCAGACTGAATCTGAAATGGCGCCATTACAGTTTGGATAACTTGAATTGAAACAGAAAAAAAATAGGTACACTACGTTGCCATGGATTCAGACATGCTGTTTTGAGCAATAGGGCTCGTGAAGTTCCCCTCGTTGCCTAGCAGCGTCGGCGCGTCAGCCGCCATCTTAAGAGGATACCATAGGCATGAGACAGTAGCGAAATAGTGTTTCAACATGTTTTTCTTCCTCTTTGGAAACAAACAAAAACAGATTCTGTTGAATGGTTTCCTACAGTGATGGCAAGACTTGCTGTTATTGCTTATAGTACGTCAGGACTTTCCTGACATTACAAAAACAGCGATTTTCTATGAGCGCTTAGTCCCGTATCCTCACAAGATGGCCGCCACGACTGGCGTGATGACGTCAGCTTCCCGAGCCATATACAAAAAATAATAATAATAATTACGGTATTTATAATGCGCTTATCTTATAATAATTATAACTCTAAGCGCGCACTCACAACTCGCACACGCATGCGCACGCTTTAGACAATGACTCACGTACCACAAATAGTGAAAAATACATTACGACGGTCAGCTTGGGATGGGGAGTGTGGTGATATAGTGCTAGAACTGTTGAAAGAGGTGAGTTTTGAGGGCGGACTGAAAGGAGGAGAGAGAGTGTTTCTGACGGAGAGAGAGTGGGAGAGTGTTCCAGGTGCCGGGATGGACGGTAGACGGAGAAAGAGAGGGGGCCGAAAGTGCTGAGATGAGAGATGAGATCATAGACTCTAAAAGACTATCCTAGTGCAAGAGCTATGAAATAGTCACCACTTCATGCATAGCCCTGAATAGAGACATATACATGAGGTACTTTGTTAGTTGGTGAAGACTGAGATATATATTCTGATGAATTACCTCTATATCTGTTAGCCGGCTTCACAAAATTTCGACCAACCGTTAGACGGCTTCACAGTCCAATATTTGGACAGTTTGTTAGCCACCTTCACACTGTCGTGTTTTTACTTCTATGTGGGCTGGATGGACTAAGGAATCAAACCAAACATGCACTCACAAAATACAGGAAAACCATTTCATAACTTGGCGGCAAGCACGCTTCTTTATTTATTCTCCGAGCATGCGCAGTCCCCCCAAGGGAAATAATCGTTGGAGAGAGACAACCACTTTACAGGAGTTGTCTCCCATATGCTTCATTTTATGTCACCTCCCCCTTTGAGTTAAAAACTAAACTAACAAAATCAAATTCTTATTTATTGAACGAAACCGAATCTTTGCGAGATCGAACCGAAACGGAAGTGTTCAAGTTTTATGCGACCAGCAAAGCATCTCTATCAATAATGTTCAGAGAAACAGCAAAGCGTCTGCTTAATCAAAATAAAAGAATGAACTTGAACCTAATAACACAAGCTCTCAGCTTTTACACTACACAAACCTATCTATCGCAAAAAATGCGACTCCACATGTGTGTTCACCATACATGGGTAACTACACCACAACGAAGATCAGGTCCTCTAATTACTGGAATCTTGCAGGCTATGGTCGCGAAAGATCTAGTAGTGTATGGCTGTACTGACTTGTGACTAAGGTGGTCTGCCTGTCTGGTCTGACTCTTGCGCTGAAGGTGTATCCTGGGATTGCTGCGGCTTTTGAAGCTCGTCGGGCGTCATCGATCCACTGGTCGACTATGGTCTCGATCTTGTGCGTCGGCTCACTGGCGGCAGCTGGACTCTCTGTATACACACTGTGTCTACGATGCTTGCGGTTACGTCTCAGTACTCCGCTTGGAGTTTTGACCAGGTATGACCTTGGTGCGACTTAGCGGATCACCACACCTGGACGCTTCCACCCGGTCTCTCGTTCATCCCTCACGAGGACAATGTCTCCGGGGGAAAGGTCCGATAAGAGACGTGCTGTCTGATCAAAGTGCTGTTTCTGGTACAACTTTGATTTGGCGTCTCGCTGTTGTACAACTTTTTTATCAATCGTCTTTGGAGCTATCGTGGAAGGTAGCACGGGCAAAGTCGTACGCAGCCTGCGGCCAAACGCTAGTTCTGCAGGACTGACCCCTAAACTAGGGATAGGCGTCGAGTGGTAGATCAACAGGGCCATGTGTTGATCATCCTGTTTTATAATGTTTTTTGCACTTTGGAATCCACGTTCTGCTTTACCATTACTTTGTGGATAACTCGGGCTGCTAGTCACGTGCTTGAACTTCCAGTCTCTGGAAAATCTTGCGAACTGGAAAGAACCTAAATGTGGTCCGTTATCTGAGACCAAAGTTTCTGGAATGCCATGGGTGGTAAAGATCTCTTTTAGCTTCTCGATCACTGAGTTTGATGTCTGGTTGTTTGGGAGAGTTTTTATGTCTATGTACCTTGAATAATAATCAACTGATACAAGGTAATGGTGTCCTTGTATTTCAAGAAGATCCACTCCAGTCTTCAGGAACGGGAAATCTGGCATTTTTAATGGTGGCAGAGGCTCACTAGCCTGTAACGGCCTCTTCTCAAGACAGTATTGGCATGATGAAACACGGTCTTTTCCTTTGAAATCCGTGGCCACCATACGGCTTGTCTGGTACGTTCACGACACTTTGTGATACCTAAGTGTTCATCATGGATCCTGTCTAGGATTTCTGGACGCATGCTGTATGGTACGACAATGCAATCACCTCTTGTCACAATGCCACTGACAACGCTCAGTTCTCCGCGAACAGCAAAATAGTCTCTAGCTGCCAGTTTCACGTCAGCCTTCGGCCAACCAGTCAGTGTGTATTCACGAACTGTTCTCAAGCAGATGTCTTTATCTGTCTCTTGCCTTATCTCCTGTAGTTTGCTCTCAGATACTGACCAAGAAGATGTCACTTCATTCACGTATGCCTGCACATCTTTTTCTGAAGTAGCAGCACTGCTGGCTGATGGACTTCTGGACAGCGTATATCAACAATGACCAAGTCCTTGCCAGGCTTGAACTCAGCATGAGGCTTAAACCTCATAAGCCGCTTTAAAAGTCTCTGTCATCTCAGAGGCGTTTCTGAGAGATCCTTTGTGTTGATTATGGGCACCAGTGGCTTATGGTCCGTTTGTAATGTGAAACTCTCAAGTCCCACTAAGTAGTGCTCGAAACGCTCACAAGTCCACATGGCGGTCAGACACTCCTTTTCGATCTGAGCGTAGTTACGCTCTGAAGACGTGAGGGTGCGGGAACAAAATGCAAAAGGGTGTAGTCCCTCACTACCGTAGCAGAACACCACCGATACCATAGCCGCTTGAGTCTGCAGATACTATGGTCGGCTTGGTAGGATCAAAGTAGGCCAATGCCGGTGCTGTGGTCAGCGTCTCCTTAACTTTGCGGAATGCTTCGGTCTGCCCCCAGGCCCATGGACTCTCTTTAGTCGGCAAGTCGTTCAGCGGTTTCAGTGTAGCTGAAAGTTGTGAAAGGTATCTCCCGCGGTAATTAATCATCCCAAGAAATCTTCTCAGCTCGGCGACATCTGCTGGATCTGGTAGGTCAATAATGGCATCAACCTTGGCTGGGTCGGGTCCGATACCATGGGAGCTCATAATGTGGCCAACAAAAGCAATTTTTACGCTTCTTTAATCTACACACTCTAGCAAAATGTGACATTTTACCACACGTCATGCACTTCTTTCCCACTGCTGGACGGCGTACTTCATGTGAGACAATCCACATCTACTACAAGTTGGAGCTTGGTCCATCTTGCTACCACTCTGTTGATTCTGCCTGCCTCCCCTTTGAGGAAAGTTTCTCTTTTTTATATATCTATCTCCATGGCTCACTCTATCAATGTTGTGCCCTGCTGCTCTCTGTGTCAGTAACTCTTCTTTTAACTTCTTTTAACCTGCACTTGTTTTTTTAGCCATAGTAGTTGCTGACTTCAGCGTTAGGTCTGCTGTGAGTTGAAGATTCTCATGAAGTGCTTTGTCTAGCAGGCCTGTTACAGTTTATCCCGAATGCAGTCGTCTTTATTCGGAAATTCAGAGTGCGTTGCAAGGTCATGCAGACTTCTAATGTACTTTTCTACTGTCTGTCCAGGATGCTGGTCTCTTCTCGCGAACGTAGCCCTCTCAATGTTGCGAATGTTGAATGTTGCGAATATCTTGCCTGCCTCTGCCCCAAAGGCGTACAAAATGCTACTAACCTGCACCTCGCCACTGTCTCTGTTCAGCTTTTTTGCCAGACGAAATGCTGGAAACGCTCTTTCCAATCGACCCATGCAGCTGGCTCATTAAAGTTAAACTCCTTTGGTGGCTTGAACATTGTCCTCTTAGAATTATACACTTTAAGTAAACAGTCACTGCTGCTGCACGTTAACTTCTGACACCATGTCGTGTTTTGGCTTCTATGTGGGTGGATGGACTTGGATTCAAACCAAACATGCACTAATAAAATACAGGGAAGCTATTTCATAACTTGGCGGCAAACATGCTTCTTTATTTATTCGCCGAGCCTGCGCAGTCCCCCCAAGGGAGATAACCACTATACAGGAGTTGTCTCCCATAGACCGCTATGTCTCATTATATGACACACACTATTCAGACCATACAAGTTCCCGTGCAATTTGGACGTCATGCTTACTGAGGTTAAAAGATGAAATTTCACACAGGATGTACTTGACCAATGTTGGAGACGCATGCCTGCAGAGAACACATTGAAGTACACTTTACCTAGCACTTTTGCCAATGATGCATACTTTATCCCATGTAACTCTATAGCTGCATTTCCTATATTTTGGAGGTGTATAACGACTATGTACCACTTGCAGGAGATGGAATGACCGTCATAATTCAAGGGTAAGGCCAAATAAGCTTGGCGCCTGCAGCCATCAAGCTAATCTGGCTCTATTCTTCAATTATCGTGGTCAATACATCTCCTGCGGTAGGGCGTTGGGGCTAAATGGGTTAACATTGCAGATAGCAATCATACTTTCACTCTACCTGATAGAGATATGCACTAGTCTGTGATTTTGGCCCTTACAGTCCAACATTACAGACCATCAAACACGCTATTGGCTCGCATTCAAGTCAACATGCAAAGACTGATTCAAGCATATATTGATGCTGAAAATATATGATTCAAACACCACGCTTGCAAGCAAACAGTAAGGGTGCAAACCCGGTTAGGGGGGGGGGGGGGAGGGGGTGTGCACAGGGGATGATGGGGGGGGGGGGGGTGCACAGGGGATGATGGGGTTGCTCCACGGGAACAGACTAACAGGTGGGGGAGAGAGAGTATCTTTTCGCTCCCCTTGCAAAATACATTCTGAAATCAGAAGGTCAGTATCGTTTGCAAAGTGTAGTCCTCGTAAATAGAGGAGAATTAAAAAAACCAGATGGAAATATAGAAACAAACAATATTTGAAAAGTCTTTGAGATGTTGGGCTCTGCATAGATTGTTAGTAACTTGTGTTAAATCCAAAATCACAGACCAGCACACAGTGATTAATTGCTCTAAACTTTATTTGCTTATCTATCTACCAATTTATTTATTTGTATTTATTTATTTGCACTATTTGCAGTTTGAAGATCACCACGGCGACCTTCCCTGGGCCTTCTATATGTGCCCGTGATCAGATAGAGGCTGGTTCGATGGGCTTGCCGACTGTCTGCACTCGAACGTCGGTCGGCATCCGCAAAAATCACTTAGTTCAAGCACCAGCCTCACCAGTTTAGACTCGGTCGACCTTGAGGTCAGCAAGTGATGCAGTAGAATTTAACCCTCATATACATGCAGCCTCTGGTACATTAACTCATTCAGCCCCGACACACCACAGCACTGAAGACATGAATCGAGCATGATAGTTCAAGGGTGGTGCCAGAATAGCTTGGCGCCCATAGGCGCCAATCTATTCTGGCACCACTCTTGAACCATCATGCTCGATCTGTCGCTAGAATCGTAATACACTTCTTCAGAAGGCAACTTCAAAAGATGGGGATTTCGGTCCTGAGGTAGAATGAGTTAAACTGTACCTTTGGCTGCACGCACAGGGGTGTTAAAAGCCTGGCATGAAGAGCATATCGTGCATTCCACATGCATGTAAGTTCAGCATTCTAGCTGGTTGATCAACATCCTGCCCCAGGCGTGGTACGTGCATCATGAATCAGACATTAGGAGTGTTTCGCATGCTGAACTGTAAAGTGCAGATTATGTATCAGTGACCACGAGGCAGATATTGTATTATTGACATGATAGCTCAGTGGCGTAGGAATAACTTTAACCCATTTAGCCCAGTATTGCCTTTCTCATTTGTTAGAGGTGTCACTTAACAACTATGTACCAGTTCCACTGAGGAGATGCAACAACCATGGTAATTCAAGGTTAGTGCCAGATTATCTTGGCACCATCAGGTGCCAAGCTAATCTGGCACTATACTTGAATTATCATGGTCGATCCAACTCCTGCTGTAGTTGGTCAGGGCTGAATGGGTTAAACCAAAGAGAGGGTGTGTGTGTGTGGGAGGGGTGCCAAAAATCAAATGACTAACGAGGGGTGTGTGTGTGGGGGGGGGGGGGGGTAGGACATCAAATACAAGACCTTTTTACAGGCTAATAAATCAAACCCCAAGGGCTTGCATCGCAACACATTTTCTCTGGCTGAAAAATCAAACAAGGGATGGTGTTGGTAGTGTGGGCAAACGGGCAAGGGCAGCAAGAGAGCGCAATAGACGATTTCCCAAAATCAGAAGTGGGTCAGAATTGCAGGTGTTCCAACACAAACAGTGGTGCCATCTAAAATAATTTCTTGCCACCTCGTACTCTTTTCCTAAGAAAATTGAAGCAATTATGTCGTTTTTTCCAAAGGAAAGGGAAGTAACTCCCAAAAATAGCACAGAATTTGCTGACGGTGCAAAAGCAAAGGAAATGACTCCTTACAGTAACGGTGACTGCATGCACACAAACGACAAACTGACAAAGTGTCATGCAAGGTGGCAATGGGTTATCAATATGTTTAACCCTTAGACTCCCAGAACTAAATGACTTTCATTCTATAGAATGGAAATCATTTAGTACTGGTAGTCTAAGAGTTAAAATGGCTTTTGCAAAACATACCTTGATTTTCACACCAGCAGGGAGAACGATCGGTCGGAAGGAGAGAGAGTGCGGACAGATGGGTGTGACAAGGATGCAAGGGACATTAGGATGGATCATGGACGCTCCAGCTGCTGCCTGTCGGTGTGGAAATGATTAAGCCTGCAAGAGGAAGGACATGCTACATTACTACAAAAAAAAAGAAAGTAAAAGAGAAAAGAAAGTGAACAGACTGACTGATTTCAGCAACAAACTTAAATAAACTAGCCACTGACTGCATACGTTTTTAACAGTCACATGATGTTGGCGTAACATCACACAGATGCAAAATGTATAGACACAATTCTAAAGATTGTGTGTGTGTGTGTGTGTGTGCGCGCGTGTGTGTGTGTGCGTACACGAAACCACTCAAATGGGTTACTTTCTTTACCATCCTTATGCAAAATGGGTGTGTGTAAAATTCTGGGTGACCAAGTCAGGCACCCATTTTTTCTGAGGGTTGTTTCTGCATTATCTTTCATTCAAAAGTCAGAAAAAAATATCAAAATAGGATGTCCCCATTTCGCCAGATTTACTTCATGTTGTGTTTTGGCGATGCCTTGGGCCTGTGTGTTGACAGGGAAGCGAGTGTTTTCAGATCAACTTGATGATCACTGATTGGTTAGCCCAACACCGATGAACGGAGTTGTTTCCCTTGCCCTTCCTAAAACGTCTTTCGTCCCCAACCACTGGCCATTCACTTCACGTTTGCAGAGGCACTTTATGCAATATTTCTTAGTTAAGAGCACACCCAAATGTACTTGTTCAGTGCAGTTATTTAACTGAGAGATGCCTCCAATCCCCGATACCCGTTTGGCCCAGAAAAATAAGGCGTCTGCTTCAGCCGTGGCTCGGTCCGTGTCTTCCTCTCTCTGACCGTTGAGTCTTGTAGTAAATGATAATAGAACCCCACGATTTTAACAAAAGCTTTCTTCTTCAATGAAAGGAATTCGTTCAATAACCCTATTACAAGGTCAATCTGCCACGCAATTTTGTTTCTTTTTTTTTTTTTTGTTGACATGTGTGATTGTCAGTGATCGAAAAGTAACTTGACACATGCATGCACAGTATGAGTTGACTTTTTTAAAAAAATGGCGCCAGATTTCAATCCTTGTTCGCAAAACTGCCTCGCGATTCGAAGAACAAACGTCCACAAACAAGTCTTTCGGAATGTGCAACTGAAGTGTCGCTTTTTACTGTATTACCAGTTTTTAGTTCCCAGGGTCACCCTGGTCAGCCCCACAGGGTGGGTTTTTCTCTCTATTCTGGGGCATGTGTTTCTGTCTACCCTTTGTCCATTCACCTGTATTTGCCTTTTTAAAACTCTCCCTACTGTCTGCACTGCCTGTAGCTCTTGATATTGGATGTGTGTTGCTAAATGGTCTTAGCTTTATTTAGGCCCCATGTGTTAGGTTTATTTAACGTATTTGACCGGCTGGCGACATACATGGCAATGTTCTGTTTAGGTGTTTTTTTCACAAGCAGTGCAGGCACGTCCTGAGAAAGCCTTGTTGCTGTCGGGACGTTAAGCAATGTACAATCAATCTGATTCAAAATGTCAATTGGTTTACATGGTTGTATTGGACATGTTTGCAGCAACACCGTTTTGGTCACACCAGCTCAGGACTTTGTGCACACACCCAGCGCCAGATGGCAGCAGGATGTCCAAACCCATCGGGATCTATGGAAGTGGACAAGCACGCCCCTTCATGGCACATGACCAAGGCCCATGATCAAATTAGTCAGCTGCAGCATCATGGCCCCCCAGCCTCTGCCACAGAGGGTGCGTCTGGTAGGAGGGTGCATGGACGGCAGTGGAATGCTCCCAATTACAAACTGGTAAGTAAAGTGATTCTATGATCATCTTCATTTTATTGGCTGGCGTGCGTGCGAAGCAAAAGTGAGTTTATGTTCTGGGCCACTGGTCGTCCGTCCGTCGTCCATGGGAACTTTAACTCATTCTACCCCAACACCAAAATCTGCCCCTGTCCTCTCAAGACCGCATTGCAGCGCAGGACACAGATCGACCATGATAGTTCAAGGGTGATGCCAGAATAGCTTGGCGCCCGTAGGCGCCAAGCTATTCTGGCAACACCTTTGAACTATCATGATCGATCCTTATCCTGCTGTGGTGTGTCTGGGGTAGAATGAGTTAACGGTGGCATTTTCTCGGAGACTATTCAAGCCACATTCTTCAAGCTTGGCCCGAGGATACTTTGTGGCAAGACCTTTTCAAACATGCCAATTTGAGTGACCTCTCTCAAAGGGTCACGCATGGTTGACAAATGTGTGAAAACTGCTTGCATTTTCAGAAAACGTGGATTTTGTTGCTGTAGAAGCCAGCCCTCGTCACCGAGGTCACACGTATGTAAATCGGTCATACACGGGATTACTCTTTTTATCCTTGTGCAAGGCCCCTTAAACCAAAATTGGGCTGTTTCTGTCCTAATGCAGCTTTGGTTTCAATCTTTCTTTCTTTCTTTCTCCAGTTGGCAAATGGAGCCTGGGATGGACCTGAGACTGAGAGTAGTGCCAGCGCATCGCAATACGAGGGCAGTGATGACGAGGAGTTTGTTCCTCGCTCAGTCGAGCTCACCGGATTCAGAGGGTGTGTCGGCATCAATTGCTGGGATCTCTGACATAGACAGTATTGTATCGACTATGTTAGATTTCATCAAAGTGGCAGGTTCAGGGTGGCCAGGTGTCGGTGACGCTAGTACCAGCAAGGTGCAGTGTGCGTTAGGGGGTGGCAATGAGAATGTGGATAAGCAGAAGGAACATGATGCTGGAAAGAGTGGGGAAAGAGCACTTACAGAAGAAACAGGTGTGCACGTGTCGCAGAGAGGGAAAGGAAAGTACAAATGGGACAAGAAACATGCATGCACATTGTGTGGCAAGCTTGTCTTGAAAATGAGCACGCACTTACAAGATGTCCATGCAGATGAGGCAGACGTTGCTAAAATTTTGTCGATGAAAAAAGGGACAAAGCAGAGACGTCGAGCATGGATCAGATACAAGATGAGGGTGATTACATGCATAACGTTGCTGTTCTTGAAAACAAATCCGGATGTTTGA
Source organism: Semisulcospira habei (assembly GCA_036245525.1). Classification (NCBI taxonomy): domain Eukaryota; kingdom Metazoa; phylum Mollusca; class Gastropoda; family Semisulcospiridae; genus Semisulcospira; species Semisulcospira habei. Next base: position 197,692,450 of record BTPG01000001.1, read on the forward strand.
TTCCTAAGTATCGCACCAAAACTAGTACGGTAGACGACCTTCTCGCCTGTAGCCATTGCAAAGGGCTCTATAAAAAAAGCTGATCTCTGTACACTCAAAACGTTGCTGTCAGAAGCCAGGAGGGTTTCAGATCACTCAGCGAGGGGACGTGGCGCGACGTGGTCGGCTAATGCTTCCAATACCCTTAGACGTTGAATTTTCCTTCTATCACAAGGTCTTGGCCAGCCAGAGAGATGATGAGATAAGCCGTCTCATCAGAACTGACCCCTTGCTTCTTGAGTATGGAAAGAGATTATTTGACCGCAGGGACATTGAAGAACACACAGCTCCAGGATGCGGGAGTTAGGGAGACTATTAAAGATTATCAGAGTGAGGTCAGAAATGAAAATCGCAAGTTTAAATGCTGTGATCAATTCAGCTAGCTTTGATCATGTTGTCCTGGCTGTAAAAGAGCTAGCAGATTTTGATGAGGACACACATCAGTTCAAAAAAGGCAATCTCGCCATGCGCATAGGCCATGCTTTGAAAAAGTGTTCACAGATCAAACAGTCACAGGCATCCAAACAGCTTGGGCAGGGTTCAGACGACAGGTGGCGACAGGAGCTCTCTGAGGCGCAGCGGTTTGACTCTGTCTTCAACGGGGACTGGTATGATTGTGTGTCCGCTACAGCAGCCCAGTCGGTCGGGAAAATGACCATGAACAAACCCAAGCTGATCCCATCATGTGAAGATGTGAGGAAGGTCCAACAGTTTCTTGAGACAAGGATGGTTTCGGAAGATTATCCGACAGTGGTTAAAGCAACTCTTTGTGCTGTATCACTTTTCAACCGAAAACGAGGGGGAGAAGTTCAGAGAATGAAGGTGTCAGACTTCCAGAATGCTAAGATTGGATCGATCACCAATCAAGATATCTTGAAAGGTCTCACAGAGATTGAGAAGAAAATGGTGAATCATTTTCATCGAGTGGAAATCAGAGGCAAGTTTAATAGGAGTGTTCCCGTTTTGCTGACGAAGAAGATGATGACAACTGTGGACAGAATCCTTCAAATGAGGCAATCAGTGCCAGCCCTCGCTGATTCCCCATACATCTTTGCCACACCTTATGGTCAGAGGCCTTACAGAGGCCATGATGTTCTGAAGGCCCATGCCCTAGAAGCAGGGGTGTCATACCCAGCCATGTTCACATTTACTCAGTTACGGAAGCAGGTTGCAACTTTGGCTCAGTCAATGGCCATCTCGGAGTTAGACCAGGATCAGCTGGCAGATTTCCTTGGCCATGATATTCGGATACATCGCCATATCTACCGCCAACCTCAAGACGTCCTTCAAAAGGCAAAAGTGGCAAAGATTCTTCTGTCAGTTAACAATGGGATGACAGATTTTGAGAGTTGCATTAGAGCTGAACTGGGCCATGATGAAGAGATTGACTTTGACAATGAAAACACATCAGAAACTCGCAGAGAGGTCTCGGGGGAAACAGCACCTGTGAATGAAGCAAATAGCAAGTCAACAACACAGGAATCAATGAGCATGACCAAGAAAAGACGTCCAGAGCCTGATGACAAACTAGATAGTTTTGATGATGACAGTTCTGCGTCGGCTCCTGTTCGAAAGAAAGCTAGATTTACAAGGAAACCATGGGGGGAAGCTGAAGAGAAAGCTGTTCAAACTCGTTTCAAGACACACCTCGTCATGAACAAACTTCCTGGAAAGGCCGAGATACAGCACGCAATGGCAGAAGAGCCCGCACTTAGACATAGGCGCTGGACAAACATTAAGGATTACGTCCGCAACAGACTGAAAAAGTTACAAAAGAAATGAATTGAGGTTCCCCGCCACTCGCGGCATTTTCGGTTTCATACAGATTTATTACAAGAGTGTTATTATTGGGGTGGTTTCAGCATGTATAGCCTGCTTTTTTTTTAATCTGATGGACGCCTGGATCATTTTGTATACTGTATAACCTTTGGATTTGCAAAACGAAACAGCCGGCTGGGGACAAAAGACAATAATAAGATAAGATAAGAAAACCATTGACAACGTAAAGATTGATTACAAGAGTGTTATTATGGGAGGGGGGGGGGGGGGGGCCTGGATCATTTTGTAATATACTGCATACCATTTAAAACTCTGCAAACGGAAGAGAATGGTTGGTTGTTGGGGACGAAAGACAATAATAAAGGCTGAAGTTTCAAGTGATTTCTTATGTTGTCAGTTAATTAATTAATGTCAGTGTTCTGTTCTGTCATTTTAACTCATTCTACCCCAAGACCAGAATCCCCAAATGTTGAAGTCGTCTTCAGAAGACTGCGTTGCAGTGCAGGACACAGATCCACCATGATAGTTCAAGGGTGATGCCAGAATAGCTTGGCGCCCATAGGCGCCAAGCTATTCTGGCATCACCTTGACTATTCTGGCATCACCCTTGAACTATCATGGTGGATCTTTATTTTGCTGTGGTGTGTCTGGGGTAGAATAAGTTAAGCCCAAATGTTGAAGTCATCTTCAGAAGACTGCGTTGCAGTGCAGGACACAGATCCACCATGATAGTTCAAGGGTGATGCCAGAATAGCTTGGCGCCCATAGGCGCCAAGCTATTCTGGCATCACCCTTGAACTATCTTGGTGGATCTTTATTTTGCTGTGGTGTGTCTGGGGTAGAATAAGTTAAGTGTTAGTTTCTTCGTCTGGGTCTTTTTCTATCTTTCATATTTTTCCACACATTTTGACCCGCATCATACTGAGGCTAAAAGCTTCAAATTTGTTCACTGCCATAATTCTATGCAAGCTACATTACAGTACTTACAGATGAGGACATAGACCAATGGCTTTAGTTCAAGGGTGGTGCCACAATAGCTTGGCGCCTAGAGGCACCAAGCTATTCTGGCACTAACCTTGGACTATTTCAGTCACACTTGTTGCACACACTGGTGTATTCCGAATGATAAGGGTTAATATTCAAAATGCTCTGTTGCTGTTTGTCTGAAACTCCAGAGTACCCAAAACCAAAAGAAAAGTCCTTTAATTTCCAGAATACATTATGTTGATTCTCACATCAATGCCATGATAAACTGTTTTGCTTCAGAAGGACAAAACGCAGCAATGTTTAAAAGATTTCCTCTGTAAAAATCATAATCGAAAGGTTACGGGCCAGTGTTTATTGAATTTTGCACCATACAATGTTAAAAATGTTAAAGCACACATACACATTAAGTTGAAAAAACAACAACCCCCAAAAATAATGTGAAACAGAAGTATTCCATGAACTGGACCTTATTACAGACGCCTAATGTTGTGAAGACACCCATTTGGACTGTAATGCCAGTTTTTGTGTGAGAGGCACCCACTTTATTGGGGAGAAACCCATTTTTTTCCCATCTAGTGGCTCTGTTTCTAGAAAATGTCTATTTTATTTTAAGTTATAGAGCTTAGTTATAAGGTGAGTTCTAAACATTCGCATCAATTCCAGAGCCCTAGAATAAATAGAAATATGGGAACCCATTTTGACATAAAATGGTAGGTAACCCACTCTGACGCTTTTGTCTGCATGTGTGTGTGTGTGTGTGTGTGTGTGTGTGTGTGTGTGTGTGTGTGTGTGTGTGTGTGTGTGTGTGTGTGTGTGTGTGTGTGTGAAGTCTCTCTTGACTGCATCTCAGGGTAGGGGATGGGCATTTACCGTCATACCAGCCCCCCCGTGAGGTCCTCCCCATGAAGCCCCGTGATCCTGTGGAGCCGAGTCCCCCTCCAGCAGATGCGATTGTTGGCAGGGAGTTTGCCGGATCGTTGGGCCTCGTAGAACATGATGGATTGCTGCAGTACTTCGGCGTAGTTGTACTTTGTCGTGGGGCTACCTGTCACGTTTTTAACCCTATAACTTCCAGAACTAATAATGGAGGTATTTAGTTCTGGTAGTTAATCTGGTTTAGTCACTGACAAATAAACAAAGACAACATTAAAAATAATGGTCACCTCTGACATTTTACAAATTAGTGACCAAGAAAAGGGGGAAAGAATTTGTTAAAAATGTTTAACCCTTTAACTCACAGAACAAACTTTGTCAGTATAATTATGTTAGAGGTCTTTTTACTTGTCATTAACTTAATTATTTAACTCCCAGAACTAAATTACGTACATTATTTAGAACTTAAATTCTAAAGAGCGTACGTAATTTAGTTCTGGGAGTTAAAAATAAAGTTAATGACAAGTAAACTAGACCTCTAACATATACTAACGATCAAAAGAAATGCGACCTTTTTTGGAATAATCGCAAACACGTTTCCGATGATTCCAAAAATGTTGCATTTCTTTTGCTCATCATTATTAAAAAGAAATCAATGACAAAGGGTAAAGGACAAAATCCGTGAAGATGGCCATAAGTGATATCTTTCATAAATCAGTCAAATAGAAAAAAAATGGCGAGGGAGGGGGGAGGAGGAGGGGGAGGGAATCAATGAAGTTATACACCCTACATTTTTTTAACCCTATGGCTGTCAGTAGCGCTTTTTGTTGAAGTGATTCCTGTAGGAATCACTTCTACAAAAAGAGCTACGGTCAGCAAAAGGGTTAAGTGCATTAATTTGCATACAAGAAGGGGTATGTTTTGTTACACATATACTTTCCTTGATTGTGTGAAATTTTCCCATGCTACTGCAAAAGTACTCGCTGAGCCCAGAACTCATACCATCCACCCCCGCCCATGTTAATATAACTGAACATATTCGAGACGTGTTGCGTTTGGATACGCGGCTTTATGATGAGGCACATCTCCAATGAGATAAAATTGCCGGGCACGTAGTCCAAGAATCCGACTACCTACCTACCTCCCTTCCTCAGTATTCAGTAAGACTGGCTTCAAAGTGCGACTTTGTCCTGCGATTTTTTTATTTTTGGTCCTGTTCCCATAAAATCCTTAGGAACACATCACAGAGAAGCCGGTGGCGCATGGATACTCCCATTCGCGAAGAGCAAAGAGTACTAGGAGGGATTGATTGGGGTGGGGGGGGGGGATCCAATGTTTGGGACCTTCAACCTGATACAAAACGGGGGGGGGGGGGGGGGGGGGGGGTAGAGAGATAAAGGACGAGGTGCGTTTTAAGACTCACAATTTGCCAAAATATCAATCAACATCAACGGGAGGGGGGGGGGGAAGGGGGGAAGAGATGGGGGGGGGGAGGAGATGGGGGGGGGGGATCCAAACACCCCAAAAAGTGACTTTGTTATATAACATTTTAAAGAATTTTGGGTCGGGGAGATTTCCGGAACCCCTGTACCCACCCACCCACCCCTCCAGATCCGCCCCTGGCGTGGGAGGAGTGTACAATAGACAGGTATGGCTCTTGGACTAATACTAAAACACACTTTAAAGCCAGTTTGATAAAGTACTGGGGGTGGGGGGAAGTGCACCGCAGGTGTCTTGAGCTCACAGAGTGAACGCAACTTACCTGTGAGTTGAGCTGGTCTGAGAGAGGTTCCACAGTCGACAGAGACGTCTACAAATGTGGCAGTCCCTCCTGGTTGCCCACCCGCTCACAAGTGCGCGGACATTTTCACGCACAACTGAGTGCCTGATGCGTGCTTGCCCTGGTACTCGTTGACCATCTCGTAGTGGATCTGGCAGCCTGTTCTGTGCGAGTTGATGAATGTTGCATCCAAGGCGGGGGGAGGGGGAGGAAGGGCGGGTGGCTTCCGAAACCGCTGAGAACCCCTTCCATCCGTCCCTGGGCTGTGGTTTCAAAGAGGTCTTTGGACCTCTTTGAATCCACAACCCAAGGGCAGATCTTGTCTGAAGGTCGTGTAGCGTGTTCCGTGATGCCGCTGACGCCAGGTGTGAAGTCTATGACCAGTTCCCAGCCCACGATGTCGTGATGCAGCGGGAAGCAGAAGCGACCCTCAAAGTTGTGGCCGTTGTGTTGCAGCACCTCCAGCTGGGCCGTCTGGCTCGCTGACATCACCATGACCACCAGCGACGGTGACAACAGTAAAATTGCCCACGAAGATATCGTCGCTGAGATGGAAGGCGAATACAAAAACTGAATGAAACAAACAATCAATGAAGCAATGTATAAAATTAAATAACAGAGAGACAAACAGTTAGATCCCCTGCCCCAGCCTATCAGGCACCCAATAGGGGATCTAACTGTTTGTTTGTCCAGCTCTGAGTAATTCCCCTTGGTATGTGTACAGTTCTACCAGCGCTGGCCTCACCTATCTGTTTTGTGAGTATTCTATACCTCGAAGCAAAATTTATATCGTTACAATGTTGAGTATTGTCTTGTGCATCTACTGTGGGAAATCAGGGTATTTACCCGAACACATTTAGTAGTGCACCTAATTCTTGTTTGTGTGTATGTGTTTCTCCTGCCTACTTCCTAAGTTCCAGAAAAAGACATGGGTTATAAGCTTGACGTGATTCATCTTTTTTAGGGATGTATATGATCGTCTTGTTCTATATCTGCTTATTTTTCTGTGGGCTGGCATGTGGGTGCCTTATAGGCGGAGGCAGAGGATCTAACTGGTTGTCTGTACAGCGCTGAGTAATTCCCCTTGGTATGTGTACAGTTCTAACTGCGCGAGCCTCACCTATCTGGTTTGTGAGACTTTTCATGGCGGGCATTAAGACATGGCTAATTGAGCCATTCATCAGCCTCGCCCTGAGGTATTTTTTGTTTTTCGCACAGAGTAAAGTGTAAACTATTTCAAGGCTCTCGCATCAATAGCTGCAAAGTATCGTTTAGAGTTGCCGCAGGCAACGCTATACGACACTTCCGCAGCTATTGACGCGGGGCAGCCTTGAATGAGTTGAACTAATAAAACATTCAGTCTTCCTTTTTAGTTGAGAAATAAAACTGAAATGCACTTTAAACGAGCCGATGTATCGACCACAATAGTTAAAGAGCAGTGCCTGGTAAACCTGAACGTCATTCAAGAATACGTGTCAGATTAATTGGCTTAATGGCACCTTCATTATGGTCGTCGATCCGTCTCCCGCTGTAATAATTTATTGTTAATTGGGATAAGTACAAAGACACTGCAGTCGACTTGCCTGATAGCAAGGTCAGACATAACGCAAGTCGGATAATTTACATCAACACTTTTCCTGAGGTTCCGACCACACTATCTCTATATAATTTACCTCGTTCACAACAAACCTCGGATATAATATCACAGAGCGATCTGTTCATTATATCCGAAGTGTACTGTGTACTCTGCTGACCGTACGTACCTTCTAAGACACAAATTCTGCAGGTTATGCAATTCTGGCCCTATGTGTCCTATTATACACGCTCCGTTTACGTCAGTGCGCAAAAAGTCAACAGGACAACGTCGACCGTAGTAGATGTGCACGGGCCGACATCGGTCCCACGGCCTCATTAGTGCTTGCTGGGTTGTGGTTTTCACCTCTTTAAAGTGCACGGTTTGAAATCTTGGTCATCCCCGTTGTTGCACATTATCAGTTTGAAGATGCAGTAGGGCTGATCTTTAACAGCAAGGGGCATAGATTCTCGTGAGCTCATGAGAATCTATGCCTCTTGCAGAGGATGGCTGTAGGTTAAGAACTAAAGAACGGTGAATGTAACCTTGGAAGCCCTTAAGTACAGAGACAGAGAAGGCGCGGATGTACTTATAGTTGCTATTATTAGAGTCAACTTGTGTGCATTGTACAGTCATGCACTTTTAAAGCCCTATAACGCCGTAACTGTTCAAAGAAAACACTTCTGCTATGGTTCATTTAGACACAGGAGAATCCAGTCCAGCACACAAAGCACCATGTCATTTAAAAATGACTCCGCTCAAAGTTGACTGTATCTGTAACACTGAAACAGATTGACGCAATAGCGGTCTGCGCAGAATAAACAAGTGTGATTACGCGTGTGCGTTTGCTGCGTGCCCACACGGCTGCCGTGACAGTTCGTTAGGAATGTCGACATGGCATAACAAACAAATGGTGCTGAAATTTTGGCTTCAGATTTACGCGTAATGATACTTTTTCAAAACACGACAACTTCGTTCAATGTCACCTCAACGGGGCAACACTACAGTCAGTATCTATCTATACCTGTATCTGCAGACGCATGTGTAGTAATTCGTTTAACAGGTTCAGTGCCCTTTGACGGAAAATGTGTTTCGGCAGTCTTCGTCAATTCAACATCAAGAAACCCTAGCTGTCCTAGGAACATGGATTCAAAGTGGTGTCAGCAAGAGACATTGATCCTCATGAGCCCCCGCAACTGCTGGGGCTCATGAGGATCTATACCTCTTGCAGTTGGGTGTATTCAAATTTTCTCAGCACTCAACGGGTTAAATGAAATAGAAGAAACAGAGGCTTTTTTTTTTACAGTTGAGAGAAAATGAATTCTACTTCACACTGATTTGAAAGTTGTTTAAAAATGCCCGCGTAGTACTATATGTTGATTTGGCGAATTTAGCAATCAACGGCCCGCCCAGAAGCAGATCCCTTAATTCCGTGCCTTATCTTTAGTTCAGTACAGATATCTTTCTCTCAAGGTTACCGGCTTTCACCGTTGTTCTTAAACCGCAGCCATCCTCTGCAAGAGGCATAGATTCTCATGAGCCACTGTAAGCTGCAGGGGCTAGTGAGAATCCATACGCGTCTTGCTGATAGAGATCGACCCTATTTACATCCTAAGATTGACTGTGCGACAACGGGGATCACCACGGCCTGAAATGCCGAACTTTGAAGAGGTGAGTTGAAAAACACGACCCAGTAAGCACAACTGAGGCTATTGGGCCGACGTCGGTCCGATGGCCTTTTGCGAACTGGGAATAGGTGAAGAACGTGTACACACTGAATAGACATACACACAGGCCCAGAACTGCATTCTCTCCAGAATTTGTGTCGGAGAAGGCAGGTAGGTAATAGAATGGTTTCTTTGAACTTTTCTCTTCTGAGATGCAGGACTACAGCGCGGCCGTCACATGGCAAACGCCATTTTGAGAAAAGCGAGAGTTTCATTGTATAACAATTAAACCCTCGCTTGTCTTTAAAAAAAAAATTCTAAATCACATATGCGCTTTTGCCGTATAACGGCAGAGCGGGAGACGGTTCGGCCATAAGGAAGAGGCATCAATCCAGTTGGACACGTAGTTTTGACTAGTCCTTCAAGCATATTAGGCACTGCCCTATTGTAGTCGATCCATCGTCTGGTTCAGAATGCATTTCACATTAAAACTCATTTCAACAACTCACAGTTTTATTGCTTGATTGTTATGTTTTACGCTCTGATGGGAACACACTAATACTTTACGATGAGCACCAGCCAAGCCAGGCATGTCTGGCTTGGTCAAACACGACACAGATACAATTTTAGATTCTGTGTGGCTAAAAGACAACTTGAAAGTCTAGGAGATACAGGAGGGTCTATTAAAAGTCTGACAAACTGCAGTTCATGCTCAATGACAAGAAGAGATTTAGATGGTCAAATCAAGTCCGAAAAACTGTATTCCACATGGGGGCAAAGTCAATAATACTTTCGGATGAACACCAGCCAATTCAGGCATGTCTGGCTTGGTCAAATACGGTGTAGATACAATTTTACAATGTGTGTGGCTAAAAGAAAGTTTAGGATACAAGAGGGTCTGTTAACTCATTCGCAGCCAGTCGCATCCGGATGCGCGGCATAAGCCGCGCATCCGGATGCGGCTGGCCGCGAATGAGTTAAAAGTCAACGACTAGATGAGATTTAGATGGCCAAGTCAAGTCCGAAAAATTGTATTTGTTCCTCATGGGGGCAATTTCAATTGCCCCCAAGAGGAAAAAATAAAGTGTTTCGGAATTGACGAAACTGTGGTATGCTGTCCAGGGGTCGGCTGCATTGCGGAGCACCTTACACAGTGGTTTGCGTAGGATGAAGGATATTCACGCGACTGTCTTAGTGAACATAGTTACATTCGGCCTCTGCAAGGTCTGCGCAAGACACGAATACATCCTTGACAATCTTTAAGTTTTACAATCGGTTGAGCGATCAGTTGGCGTCACGGACGCAGTACACCGTATGACCCAGTTGAGCTTGGTCCTGCAGTCCTTATGAAATACCTGGGACCAAATTTGAATTGCCCCTGTGTCGGATTAAAAACAAACAAATAAATAAATAAATAAATAAATAAACTTGTTTTGACCTGACTTCACTTGACTACCTCTTTTGGGGGAAAAATTACCTGATGTGAGGATGGATACGAAAGGTGCAGTTGTGTCAAACGATGAGAGAGTGTACGGCTTCCAGTTTTAGGACCGTGATACACAATGCAGACTGGACCAAAGAAAGTGACTGCCAATTAGAGTGTGCAATGCAATGAAAATCCTAACAAATAAAGAAACACGCTTGGAAAGGTCACGTACAACACAATTTAATCAAATTTTCGGATTTTAACCCGAAAATGTAATACATTGCGTTGTACTTGACCTTTCTAAGCGTGTTTCTTTCTTTGCTATTATTTTCTTTTCCAAAATGGACATGCAGTCGGGCGTACAGTGCTTTACTTCAGCACAGATTTGGGAGGGGAGGTGACAACGTACCGGTCGCGGAACGTGAATCGACCATGATAGCTGTAGATTAGACTGTCGCATTTGTAGATATTAAAAATAAAATTTGAAATCTTGCACTTTCTACAGAATGTGGCATATGTTCATAAGGCAGAATGCCACACCTAGAGTCGCAAAAAAAGGATTGCTGCATGACACATATGGCGCCTCCCATGGTACTGCTCCTTAGTCTTTTCTACTTCTAACACCAACCTGCTGGACATCGATCGAGCTTTACATATCAGACAAGGGTAGTGCCTGATTAGCTTGGGTCTTTCAGGCGCCAAGCCAATCAGGCACTACCCTTGAGTTATTTTGAACAATTATTTTCGCCGACTAACAGGTATTTCATAGAGACGATTTTTAATGGATGCTCCGAAAATGTGTTAAAGAGTTATAAAAGTGAACAAGCCATAGCAGATCTGCCTAGGAAGGCAAAGAACTGCGTCCAATTTTGAGAAAAGCTAGATTTTTCTAGTATTCCAATGAAAATCTCGCTTTTTCCTCGTATTTCGCGTTCTTAGGGTGGAGAGGCATTTTAAATATAGACTAACCCATACATTGTTATCTAGACGAATCAAAGGACGCACCCTAAACGAAGACGAGCATTTATTTATATATATTAAATTAGTTTGAGTTTTGATTATTCTCTTATCAGTTCTTACAGCGAGTGACATCACGTTTTGTCAGGTAACGTATGATTATGTATATCTTGTAGCCCGCAGAAGGCGATTCAAGGCAATATGGGAAAATTGTATCTATTATTTTACGTATATTATTTAATCGTTTATTTATTCGGGTTTTTTTTTTCGTTCGTCCGTTCGTTTGTTCATTTGTCGGTCTGTCCATCGATCCATCCGCCCGCCCATTCATCCATCCAACCATCCATCTATTCATTCATTCATTCATTCATTCCATGTATTATCTTTGCCTTCCAATTCAGCCACGATGTTGTGGGCGATTTTACTCTTGTCGCCGTCGCTGTTGGTGATGGTGACGCCAGCGAACCTGACGGCCAAGATGGAGGTGCTGCAACACTACAGCAACAACTTTGAGGGCCGCTTCTGTTTCCAGCTGGAACACGACATCGTGGGCTGGGAAATAGTCATAGACTTCACCACTGGCGTCAGCGGCATCCAGGTACACAATGCATCATGTTCTCCTAGATAAAATTTGGACATCTTTGAATCCACAGCCCTGGCCTCCGTTGGGTGAGAAAGCTTAGTCCTGCGTCAGCCACTAAGCAAGGTGCTCCGCTTGTGTCCGTTTTATCGCGGATGCGCATGCGCCGCTCAACTCCCCAAGCGTCTGAGCCGAGGTAAGAGATATATATAGCTCCAGACTCCAGGTCCTTGAGCAAAACAGAAAGTAGCTGGCGATCTGATATAACGGCCTTTATGGGGCTATATCACAGTCAGTTGTCTTAATTAATATGTCCGTGAGTGAAACCTGCGGTTATGCCCGGAAATCAACGTAACAGATGTGTACGGTCACCGCGGACGTATAGTTAGTTTAATTATGAACAATAATAATAACAACAACAATAATAATAATAATTAAGGACTTTAATAATAATAATAATAATAATAATAATAATAATAATAATAATAATAATAACAACAACAACAACAATAATAATGATAATAATACGAAGGACTTTGTATATCGCTAAGTCCCCATTGCTGCGCTCAAAGTGCCTTAAAAAAACATGAGCTGTGATGCAGTGTGCACTCTCCTCCAGTTCTTCCTACAGTACCACCTGCCCGAGCAGTGTGCGTCAATGTACGCGTAAAATCAACAGACCCTCTACAAACGGCACGGCGACCAAAAAGAAAGACCACACCATAACAGAAACAAAACAAATATAATTTCTGAATTTTAAGGTATTGTCTCTTCATCATTGTACTTGTAGCAGTGGGACGGCGTATTCATCAACTCGGCCGGAACAGGTTGCCAGACTCACTTCGAGGTAGTCAACAAAGAGTACCAGGGCAAGCACGCCTCAGGCACTCAGCTGTGCTACAAAATGGGCGGGCAGCTGTGTGGGGGTGGTGAGCCAGGAGGGACGGCCACATTTGTGGACGTGTCCGCCGATTGTGGAACTCCTCCCACACCGGCTCAGCTCACGGGTACGTTGCCTTTACACGCCCGGAGCCCAAAACACATAAAGTGCATCCCCCCCCCACCGCCCCCCCCCCCTCCCCCACCGCAAAGAAAACCTCCCCTCCCCCTCCCTTTATTTCCAATACTCCGTCTAACTGATTTAACCTATTTAGCCCCGACGCCCTACAACAGAAAATGGATCGAGCATGATAATTCAAGGGTAGTGCCAGATTAGCTTGGCGCCTCATGGCGCCAAGCTAATCTGGCACTGCCCTTGAATTATAATGCTCGATCCATCTCCTGCAACTGGTACATAGTTATTTGGTAGCATTTCCAAATTTGGGACATGTGGTCTTGGGGTTAAATGGGTTAAAAATGTGCTTTAGTGTGTCCAGCAATGTTTAACTCATTAGAGACGTGCCGCATCCGGAAACGCGGCATTAAGCCGGAAATCCATCACTCTGTAAATGTGTTAAAGCTATGTTAACATGGTGGGTGGGGGTGCACCGAAGGTGTTTTTGGCTCAGACAGCACTTTGCAGTGATGTTGCAGTGGCGTATGCAGATTTCCGAAAGTCAACCAAAGTACATACCATGTGTTTATGCAAGTTAAATAACTTGTATAAAATGTCACAGATGGCCATCTGACTATTGCTCCCCCCCTCTCCCCTCCCTTTTTTATTTCTGTTGGTCAATGTTTTCTAAAACATATCCGGTACAGTGAACTTTTGTATTTCCTCTCACCTATTGTCACTGCATTCAAAAATGTAATAGTTGAACCACTTCATTGATTTGTTCCTTGTTAAGTTGTCACCGACTTAACTTTTTAACACATTCGAGACGTGTCGCATCTATGCCGCAAGTCCGGATGCGGCATGTTTCGAAAGAGTTTAACTAAACTCCTAGAACTAAATTACTTCCATTCTTAGAATGAAAGTTCTTTAGCTCTGGAAGTTACAGTATTAACAAACGTTATACAGGTCACTAACTTTTGAGATCGGAGTTGGTCAACTTTACAGATTTTTTCCTGTAGTTTACTTGTCAGTGACTTAACGAGAGCATTGCGTTTCTTAAGTTAAAGGGTTAAAAATGTGACAGGTAGCCACACGACAAAGTACAACTACGCCGAAGTGCTGCAGAAGTCCATCATGTTCTACGAGGCCCAACGATCCGGCAAACTTCCCGCCGACAACCGCATCTGCTGGAGGGGGGACTCGGCTCTACAGGATCATGGGGCGCACGGGGAAGACCTCACGGGAGGCTGGTATGACGGTAAGTGGCAAATGGCCCTGCCCCCCCCCCCCCCCCACACACACACACACACCCACAAGCCGCCCTCCCCCCCCCCCCCCCCAAAAAAAAAAAAAAAAAAAAAAAAAAAAAAAAAAAAAAACAACAACCAAGATAAATAAAATCAGCAAGACCCATGGAGTTGAAGCAGAGTCTTTGCAACAGAGCCACGATAACAGGTTTTAATCCATTTAGCCCCAACGCCCTACAGCAGACGATGGATTGACCACGATAATTCAAGAGTGCTACCATATTATTAGCTTGGTGCCTGAAGGCGCCATGCTAATCTGGCACTATCCTTGAATTATCATGGTCGGTCCATCCCGAGCAACTGGTACACAGTCATTAGATAACACCTCCAAAATTATATGGATATGTCCGTGGGGCTGATTGGGATAAAGGGTCCCGAAGTCAAGATACCATAGACTTATTTTGTAGTCTAACACAACAGACTCAGCTAACAGAAAGAAGTGTTGACATCGGAGCAGTAGTTAGGCCACGATACCCAGGACGCAAAGGCTATCGGGCCGAAGCCGGCCGTAGTAGGCCCGTGTGCGCGGACCCACTGCGGCCGACTTCGGCCCGATTGCCTTTTGCGTGCCGGCTAGGGTCTTGAAAAAAAGCATGTGTTATGTTATGTTGAGAACGGCGTGCGTGACGTCACAAACGCTTCCCCCCCCCCCCCCCCTCCCCGGTATATCTATGCCTAAGCCTGACACTTTGAAGACCAGTGACAGGTTGCAGGGAATTTCTCTAAGCGTTTCAAGCCATACTACATTACCTGAATATATACTGAACCTGAGTTTGAGAGGCGTGCAGGACAAGCTTCAGGCGTACTCTCACCGGCCAAATTGCACGTTTCCAACCTTAATTTAAAGTACCATTACGCATAAATCTGAAGACACATTTCAACACCATTTGTGTTTATTAAGCCTTGTCGACAAACCTAATGAACTTTAACAGCATTTTGGACACGCAAGTAAAAGAACACGCGTAATCGCACTTGTTTATTCTGCGTTGTTCCTAGCGTGTCAGTCTATTATTTTGCCCTTAGCGTGTCAGTCTATTGTTAGCTGTTTCTCGTAGTGAAAGCGTTGTATTTCTAGGCCGGAGTGGAGTCATTGTCAGGTTACTTTGATATAAAGACAACGTGTGCTGAACTGGATTGTCCTGCGTCTAAATGAACCGTAGCTAAGAAGTACCCAACGGAGAAAGAAACACGCTTAGAAAAGACGGGTACAACACAATTTATTAATATTTCGGGTAAATACCCTTTGTCAAAATAGACAAACAAACAGAGAGATAAGCCGCTACTTATCTTCATTGGCAGAAGGAATGTGGCAACTGAAGGAGGTGACGTAAAATAAAAGAAAAGGAAGAACAAAAGTGCGGAAAAAGTAAAAATGACGTCAACGAAAAATCGTAATAGAGAGACACGGAAAGAACCTGAACACGAGAGACAAGAGTGTGTGCAAGTACGTGCAGGAGCGAGCGAAAGAAAAGGCGTGTAGATGAGGCCAGAGAGAGAGAGAGAGAGAGAGAGAGAGAGAGAGATGAGAGAGAGAGAGAGAGAGAGGAGAGAGAGAGAGAGAGAGAGAGGAGAGAGAGAGGAGAGAGAGAGGAGAGGAGAGAGAGAGAGAGAGAGAGAGAGACGGAGAGAGAGAAAGAGAGCGAGATGGAGAGAGAGAGAAAGAGAGAGAGAGAACGAACGGGGAGTACCCTTGGGCACGAAGTAGGCTGAGTGTCTAATACACAAAGCCTGCTAAACACCAACCCGAAGGCAAACTTTATATCACCTTCAAGTTGAGGACTACCTCGGGGAAAAACGGGAGGACCCCGGGAAAAAAACCCAGCATTTAGCACGGTACACAACAAGTAATAAGTCATGAAAACAAAGCAAATAATCAAATTCAGTAAGAGAATATTGGTATAAGTGGAGAGTAGGTAGTTGTGAAACCGTCTTCAAGGGTAACTCAAAAAATAAAGGGGGGGGGGGAGAGAGAGAGAGAGAGAGAGAGAGAGAGAGAGAGAGAGAGAGAGAGAGAGAGAGAGAGGAGAGAGAGAGGAGAGAGAGAGGGGGCGGGGGGGGGGGGGGGGGAGGGGGGGGGGGGGGGAAAGAGGAAGGAGGAAGGGAAAAGGAAAAAGCGTAAAGAGAGAAAGAGGGCTAGAGAGAAGTGGGAAAGGGGGTAGGGGGGGGGGAGAAAGGGGGAGAGAGGTAGGAGAGCGAGGAAAAAAAACAAAACAAAAAGGGGTGGGGTGGGGGCGGAAGACAACCAGCCAGAGCCACCAACCCCACCCAGCAGGCACCCACCAGCCCACAGAAAAACACACAGGCACGCAACAAGACGACCACATACATCCCAAGGGATGCACACGATCGCCTCGCCCCAAAACCGCGCATCAAACCGTGAGCCGGAGACCCGGCGCCCGACAGGGAAGGGCAAGGGATCCAACTAAACGTTCGGCCAGCGCTAAGAAAGTCCCCAAGGGAAATGTACATATCAACCAGCGCCAACCTCACCTAACTGGTTAGTGAGTAGTAAAACAGTGAGGTAAAGTAGCAGACACAAGCAAGGTAAAAAATGTTAATCTTTCATATTCATCCCGAGTGGCGCCACAGTGCCCAGTTTATTAATCAGAAATTTTTCACGGTCTTTCCTGGCCCAGACATTACTGGCTTGCATAAGCCAGAGGCCTTTAACCCGAATGTCCGAGACGGAATGGTCGGCCTGATTGAAATGTCGTCCGACCGGTCTGTTGTATTGGTACTTGACAGACTGAAGATGTTCTTTGAAACGGTCGTTGATGGTTCTTTCCGTCTCTCCAACATAGAGTTGGCCGCATTTCACACAGGAGATGACATAAATCACGTTGGTGGTTTGACACGTGAAGTATCTGTCTATGTTGAATTTGTAACGTGGACCATTCACCACGGTGGAAGGGCAAATAAAAGGACACGTCTTGCAATTAGGAACATTGCACGGAGTGGAGCCGGAGGGTCTGGTGGTATGACGAGGCTTGAGAGTAGAGCGAACAAGCATGTCCCGCAAATTAATATCCCTCTTGAAAGCTACCAACGGAGGTTCAGAAAAGATAGCAGCAGATTCTTGATTGGATGACAAAAGACCCCAGTTAGAAAGAAGGATTTTACGCACCGGATTGGTGTGGGGATGGTAGATCATGATTACGATAGGCCTGTCACTATCAGCGGTAGGTTTAGTCTGCAGTGTACTCGCGCGACTAAGTTTTTGAACCGTTTGGAGAGATCCTTGAACAACAGTATGTGGGTAATGTCTGTCGATGAAAAATCCAGCCATTTCTTTGGATTGAACATCAAAATCTGATTCTTCGGAACATATTCTTTTTAGCCGAAGAAACTGGGAATAAGGGATGCTGTTTTTAGTTTTGGGGTTGTGAGAAGATCGGTAGTCGAGGTAGGAATGTGAGTCGGTAGGTTTGTAATGTATTGAAGTTTTCAACGTTCCGCAGTCAATCCTGATGTTCATGTCCAGAAAGTCGACTGAAGTAGCTGATATAGTGTATGTGAACTTGATGGATGGGTGGAAGTCCTGCACGAAGTGAATGAAGTCTAAAAGTGCAGCTTGGGTCATGTGTGTAGCTCCTAAACCGTCATCGATGTAGCGTTTATACATCTCAGGGACAGGCCCGGTGTATTGCTGAAGAATCTGTTGCTCAAGGAAACCCATGAAAAGGCAAGCATAGCTGGGTCCCATTTTTGTGCCCATCGCTACGCCACTGCACTGAGCGAAGGTGACGCCATCAAAGATGAAACTGTTAAGAGAGAGAACAAATTCAGCCAGACGTAGAAGTGTATGAGTAGGAGGTTGTTTATGACTTCTATGGTTGAGGAAGTATGAAAGTGCATTGAGGCCGTCATTGTGCGGTATAACAGTATATAGTGAAGTGACATCAAGGGAAAACAACAGTTCAGGTTTGAAAAGTTGTTTCTGGTTGACTTGGTCTATGATCTCTAGAGCATGGTTGGTGTCTTTAATGTAGGTAGGTAGAGACTGGACAAAGGGTTGGAAGATGATGTCCAGGTATTCGGAGATGTGTTCAGTGGGACAGCTGCAAGCTGACACTATGGGGCGGCCGGGATTGTTGAGTTTGTGAATTTTTGGGAGAAGGTAAAAGTTAGGTTGCTTAGGCCGCTTTTTTATGAGGAGATTAGCTGTGGAAGGAAGCTCTCCTTTAAGAATCATCTATTTGACTGTCTTAGAGATGCGCATCGGCATGGAGGGAGCATTCGTCAAGGTGTTGGTAGTGTTCTGGGTTCTCTAACTGTCTGTAAGCCTCTTTGATGTACAGATCTCTGTCCCATACAACGACGGTTCAAGCTAGACTTGAGTGTGGTGTTCCGTAACCACCTGTTACAGAAGTGTATCTTTGAACAGTTGCGGCGGTAGTGGGCCTTCAAGGTCACTGTTTTTGTTTCCACCATCTTAAAACGCTTAGAAAATCTCCTGGCCATTGATCATCATCGAACTGTCATTGCTGGTCCATGTCTTATCGTGTGACATGACTGAATATTTTGAAACATGCGTTTCAATCTATTCAGTCGTAGCACACGACAATACATGGATGTGCATCTCATAAAAACACCGAGCGGTATGTTTTAACTCATTCTACCCCAGACACACCACAGCAAGATAAGGATCGACCATGATAGTTCAAGGGTAATGCCAGAATAGCTTGGCGCCTATGGGCGCCAAGCTATTCTGGCATCACCCTTGAACTATCATGGTCGATCTGTGTCCTGCACTAGAGTGCAGTCTTCAGAGGACAACGGCAAAATTTGGGGATTTTGGTGTTGGGGTAGAATGAGTTAAAATGACCTGTTTTTAACTCATTCTACCCCAGACACACCACAGCAAGATAAGGATCGACCATGATAGTTCAAGGGTGATGCCAGAATAACTTGGCGCCTATGGGCGTCAAGCTATTCTGGCATCACCCTTGAAGTATCATGGTCTATCTGTGTCCTGCACTACCTTGCAGTCTTCACAGGACAACGGAAAATGTGGGGATTTCGGTCTTCGGGTACAATGAGTTTCATATTTCGATTCATACAGCGGGTGATAATGTCAAGTTCAACTTTCCCATGGCGTGGAGTACTACAGTGCTGTGCTGGAGCATTCTGGAGTGGCCAGAGGCCTACACGGCAGCAGGACAGCTGGACTACGCCTATAGTGAGATCCGCTGGCCGCTTGAGTATCTCTTGAAATGCCACACTGGGCCCAACGAGTTGTATGTGCAGGCACGTTTATCGCTTATCTTGTTGTTCGTTCGTTGTCAGTGTCTCTTTTAAAAATTCTTAAATAAATAAATAAATAAATAGTTATATTATTATTATTATTATTTTAATTTTTTAGGGGGGGGGGCGGGAGGGGGGCGGGAGGGGGGGCGGGGGAGTGTCTTAGTTGGAGTGAGGTGGGGCGAGAGGGAGGGTGAGGCGTGGACGGGGGATGCGAGGGGGAGGAGGGGGGAAGTGGTGCGGGGGTGGTTTTTGGTTTGGTGGAGGTTGAGGGCATGGTCTTGCCCTGACAAGCATTTAACATTTTTGCTGTTAGGAACGCTTTTTGTCGAGGTGCCCCCGTAGTAACACGTCTTCGGGCCCACGATGGCCGCAGTGGGCCCACGTACTGCCGTGCTTTGCTTACTGGGTGATTCCTGCAGAAATCGCCGGTCCAAAATTTAAGTCGTTACCGACAGTCCTGCAGGATTCTACTCAGTCTATGAAATATGCTATCGACAGCCAAAGCCTGGCCATACCTTATCTACATGTGGCATGTTCACACCAGAATGTCCTTTGGTCACACTCCCTTTGCAGAACTTGGCATACACCGTTTTAGACCCATACTCTTCCAGAGCTAGTCGCCATGTGACTCGGAGCTAAAGCAGATAGCACAGAAAAATCCAGAGTAGGCTTATCATGTTTCTCGGCATGAAAAAGGCTAATAATGATAATAAAATTTAATGTAAACTCATTCTAGGCGTGCCGCATACAGACATGCGGCTTTTCGCCGCGTGTTCAGTCGTACGCGGCGCGTCTCGAATGAGTTAACATTTGCAATCTGCAGGTGGGTGACGGTGGAGCCGATCACGGAACATGGACCAGCCCGGAGAGGATGTCAGCGAACAGACCGGCATACAAGATTGACGCTTCGAATCCCGGAAGTGACGTAGCGGGTGAGACTGCAGCCGCGATGGCTTGCGGGGCCATCGCCTTCAAAACGAAAGGTATCAGTTTGGTCAGGCGATGCAATTTTGTTCACGCAAAGAGTTGTCCCGCTTTGTTCATGACCGATTAGAGGTTCAAGTATCCCTAAATTAGAAGTAGGTCACATTGCACGGACTTCTAACAATGTTCGACCTACTTCCTGAATGATGTATGCGCATTGAGTTATATTATTAATATGAGAAATGCGCCATATAAATACCATGTATTATTATTAATATTATTATTATTATTATTATTATTATTATTATTATCATTAATCACTTCTATTTCAAATCACCGCCTCTTGTGTCAGACTGTTCTTATGTCACCGTCTCTGCCACGTAAAGGCAAAAGATAGTAAGTTCTTTGTTTTCAAGAAAAAAACGATTTTCATTGTACTGCAATGAGCAACTCGCTTTTCACAAAAATGGACTTGCAGTCTTTTGCCGTTACAGAGACCGAAACCGAGCTAAAGTGACTTTCAATTCTCTTCACAGTAAGCAAAAGATCCTTGAGCAGGCGTTGGTCGCAGTGGACCTGCGCACAGCCATGCGCGGGCCTACTACGACCGACATTAGCCGGCCGAGGACCATTGCTTACTGGGTTGTTGAGTATGTGACCTCAAGTGGCATTTTCTATTTTTAACAGACGATTTCCGTACAGCAGAAGTTATGTCAAAACTGGGCGTCTCTTTGCGTTAACAGTGGATTGAAAGCCCGGACAAACATGCAATATCGCTTGTTTGTCCGGTCTTTTATTCTATTTAACCCCAACGCCCTACAGCATAAGAAGGATCGACCATGATAATTCAAGGGTAGTGCCAAATTAGCTTGGCACTACCTTCTGCAATTGTTACACAGTCGGCCGTCGCTGACACCTTCAAAATTTTGAAAATGCGGTCGTGGGGTCAAATGGATTAACTCTTTCGCGCCCAGCCGTATCCGGATGCGCGACTTTTGTCGCGCATCCGGATGCGGCTGGCCGCAAATGTGTTAATCCACAGTTTGCGTCGAGAGACACTCAGTTTTATTTTTTACATCGCGCCGGCATGTTTGTCCGGGCTTTTAATCCAATGTTTTTCGTCAAAAGACAAGCAGGTTTGATTTTTTTTTTACCAACTTCTGAATAGCATCAAAATATCTGTTTCAGATGCCGCTTTTTCGACGAAGTTGCTGACTCACGCAAAACAAATATACGACTTCGCGAAGGCTCATCCGGGTTTCTATTCTTCTAGCGTCAATGCCGCTGCCGCCTACTACAAGTGAGTCACGTGTCCTGGTATGCGATTCATGTTGCCCTCTGAAGGCAAATACAAGTCTATTTTTGCGAAGAGCGAGATTTTCAGTGTATTAAAATATCACTCTCGCTTTTCACAACAATGGACTTACTGTCAGTTGCCTGATTAACCCATTTAACACCACGGCCGCATTTCCCAAATTATAATATAATAATATATGTAGAAATACTACTACTACTACTACTACTACTACTACTACTAATAATAATAATAATAATAATAATATAAAGGACTTTTGTGTAGCGCGAAGTCCCCATTGCTGGGCTCAAACCGCTTTTGGAGGTGTCATCTAACAACAATACCAGTTGCAGGAGATGGGTCGACGATGTTAATTCAAGGGTAGTGCCAGATTAGCCAAATGCTACCAAATAACTATGTACCAGTTGCAGGAGATGGATCGAGCATGATAATTCAAGGGTAGTGCCAGATTAGCTTGGCGCCACCAGGCGCCAAGCTAATCTGGCACTACCCTTGCATTATCATGGTTGATCCATCTTCTGCCGCAAGGCGTTGGGGATAAATGGGTTAAACTTTTATGGCCTATCTAACCTCAGAGAATACAAGCTACAGCGTGGAGGGTTCCCCGACAAGACTGTGATAGCATCGCACATTTCGCGTCAGCTAAGCCCTTTTGAATAATGGATACATACAATTCATGTAATTTTGTTTATACCCAAGAAGGTCGTAGTCTTCGCGATAACTGGTGACACAGCACGCCCGAACGCGGTCGATTTTTGCCACAAAAATAGTAAAACGCGTATGAATGGACAATTTCCATTCATACGCATCTTGCACTTTGTGTGGGAAAAAGGAATCGATCTTATTGATTATATCAAGTGTGGTCAAAATCTTTATATGAATAATATACCCATTTTGTCAGAGAGATAAAAAAAAATATATTCAGCATTTTTTCACTAATACGCTGCTGTATCCCAGGAGCGTCTTGGTTACAATTTAAGGTGGGGTTTCCAACTATTTGTTTGGGACATTGCACGCGCAGCTTGAAGCGCCGAGGCAATCAGTCGTGTTTTCCAGACTCTTACATTAGTGATGTTTCGTTTGAAATGAACGACTACCAACAACAAACTAGAGCGCAGTCAAGGCGGATAACAGCTTGTTCCGTAAGCATAGACAGCACTCCAAACATGTCAAAGAGGTCCGGGAGGGGGAGGGGGGGCTCATGTGAATCTATGCCTCTTGGAAATGTTTGGAGGGATCATGAGGATCTATGTCTCTTGGAGATGTTTCAGGGGGGCTCATGAAGACCTATGCCTCTTGGAGATGTTTGGAGTGTTGTCTATGCTTATTAACCAAGCTGGTTAACTCATTCTACCTCAGACACACCACAGCAAGATAAGGATCGACCATGATAGTTCAAGGGTGATGCCAGAATAGCTTGGCGCCTGTGGGCGCCAAGCTATTCTGGCATCACCCTTGAACTATCATGGTCGATCTGTGTCCTGCACTAGAGTGCAGTCTTCAGAAGACAACGACAAAATTTGGGGATTTTGGTGTTGGGGTAGAATGAGTTAATATTCGCCGTGACTTCGAGTCCTTCACTTTTGGGAGTCGTTCATCGTAAGCGTAACGTCACTACAATCAAAGAATGGGAAAACGGGAACCTCTCTTCCTCCCCCCCCCCCATCCCCCCCCCTCACATTCTTCCCCCTGACCCGCTCCTGAAAATGCTTTTTGCCTTGTTTTTGCTTTTTTTATTTTTATTTTTTAAAATTTTTTTAGTGTAAACCTCTGGACTGCTACTGACGCTACCGTTGGCAGGAAAGACGCGTCCCCAGTAGCAAAATATCTTCGGGCCCACGACGGCCGATGTGGTCCCGCGCACAGCCGTGTGCAGGCCCATTGCGGCCGTCGTGGGCCTGAGGACCTCTGCTTACTGTGGGGTAGTTACGCGTCTTTTCCACCGAACGGTGTCGCCACTTTCAGGCACGGCGAAAACTGAACCTTTTGGCTCGGTTTGTCGCGATGTTTCCTGCAGCCAGATTGTTACAAGCCCCCGTTGTTTATCTTGCCTATCGCACACTGTACAGATCTAACAACTACACCGATGAGCTCACCTGGGCTGCGCTGTGGCTGAACAAAGCGACAGGTGAGGCCAATTACCTGGAAGATGCCAAGAGGACCTACATTCCGGGACCGGCTTGGGGATTCTCATGGGACGAAAAGCTCGGTGGCAACAAGGTGAGACGGCTGAATGCACACTGGTTCTCTCCCTCTGATCAATACCATGGTAGACAACCAGTGCAGGGTGGATGCTTGTTGTTCATTGTGTTGGGTATAACAGCGAGACTTTAGGCTGGGGTTGAGGGGCACGTGTAGAGTACGGGTCTCTTGGGTACAGCTGTACACCCTCATTGGGATCAACTGCACGAGAAACTATACTGAGGAGTAAAAAAAATGTGACACTGTAGTGTTTCCAAAAATGTCGCACTTCTTTTGCTCCTCAGTATATGATTTTGGAAATGCTGCCTTGGGGTTAAATAAGAAATAAGATAGCTAGCCAAGCCGGCTGCGAGAGCCAAGGGCAAATAACTCGACACGAGTGATGTCCCTTGCAGCGTCTGCTAGTTTGCCATGAGTGATGCCCATTGCGGCTCAACACCTTGACGTGTTTTTTTAATAATTATTTATTATTATTATTTTTTAAATTTATTTTTTATTTATTTATTTTTTATATTTATTTACTTATTTTTTATTTTTATTTTTATTTATTTATTTTTTTTGGGGAGGGGGGTAGGGAGAGGGGGGGGGGGGGGAAGGGGTATTCTCCTCCAGGGCGAAAACCGGCCTTTGCGAGTCGGTAGCAGTTTTAGTCGCGATGATTCCTGTAGGAATCATCGCGACTAAAATCGCTACCGACACGCAGAGGGTTAAACGGGCGGACAGGACATAGTTGCAGACAAACAGCCTAAAAAACAGATAACCATGCTGGAATGTAATTGTGGACCAATTGGGCTGCAGGCCGCAAGGTCCAGTATCACATATCAGCGCACACACGGTACTTGTCTCGCGTCTTTCAGATCTTGCTGTTCGATGCCACACACGACGACAAGTACAAGAATGACATGATAGCAACCATGACCGACTGGTCCCCGGCCGGCAGCGTCCCCTACACGCCCAAGTGCTTGGCATGGAGATTACAGTGGGGTGCTCTCCGCTACTCTGGTCAGTGACTACACAGACTATAGATCTGTGTACGTGTGCTGGTCCGTGAATTTTGGACCTTACGGCCTGGGGCCGTAAGGTCCAAAATCTCAGATCAGCACACACACACACACACGACACACACACACACACACCTGTAATTATTAAATTATATACGAGTATTAAAAACATAAATATGAGGAGCACAGATACGCATCCGAATGCAGTACGTCTCGGCTGCGCTAAGTGAAGCTGGTCTCTTGTCAGAAAAGGAGAAAAACGCAGATTCTCCTGAGCCGTCAAAGCCTGCAGGATCCGATGCTCATGAAAATGAAAATATTTTCTTTACTTCGCTAACGCTTGCATCTATGTAGACGTTAGTTTGATTATTTGTTTGATCAACCAGTTCAGTACAATACCAGCTGACACAGACTGAGTTTATGCAATCTTCTTCAATTTAAGAGCCCCCCCCCCCCCCCCTCACCAAAAAAAAAAAAAAAAAAAAAAAGATGTTCCAAGAACATAGATTTAAAGTGATGTCAGCAAGAGGCATAGATCCTCTTGATCCCCCGCAACTGCGGGGGCTCATGGGGATCTATACCTCTTGCAGTTGGGTGATGTTCAGGTTTTCTCGGCACTGAACGGGTTAATCCCTTAACAGCTACTGGCGGTACAGTTCGGCTGGACGGACGGATAGTCACGCGTCTTTACCGCCGATCGGTATCGTCATTAGCATTTAAGGGGTTAAGGGATGGATAAAGGAAAGGACGGATGGCTTGACTGATGGATGGATGAACGAGACCAAAGGGTTGACTGCCAGTTCTTGAAAGGTAGAAGTAGGTATAAAAAAAGCACTGTCAGGGGAGAGAATTTTAACACTACCATATAGGCAGGAAAAAGCACTGTCAGGTTGGAGAATTGTGCACAATTCTCTCCCCTGACAGTTCATTTTCCTACCTACTTGGTAGTTACTTCCGATGGATCGATGGATTGAGCGACTGATTAATTTTGCAGCCAACACAGCTTTCCTGGCTCTGCTGACTGCTAAGCGAGACGTGCATAAGGCGGAGTACAACCAGTGGGCCATGTGTCAGATCCACTACGTTCTCGGGGATGCAGGCAGGAGTTACGTGTGCGGCTTCGGGACCAACCCTCCCACCAAACCCCACCACAGAGCCGCGTAGGTCTTGTTACTTGTAAACCTATTACATCGTAAAATATGTTTAAAAAAAATAATTTGCTTGTGTGCAGTGAAGGCTACATTGCATATTACAAGATAGATCAACCATTTTAGTTCAAGGGTGGTGCCAGAATAGCTTGGCGCCTCAAGCGCCAAGCTATTCTGGCACCACCCTTGAACTATCATAGTCAGTTAATTTCAAGCAGTAGTATATCAGAAAGAAAAGGGTTAACATACACATCTGCTCATGAAAATGTACGCCTGATGCAGACATATAGGGATTTGTACGCCTATAAGAACGTGAATACTCACTGGCTGATCTTCAGTTTTCATTCGTATTTATTGTTCATTGCAATGTGTCCACAGTTCATGCCCTCTCTTGCCCGCTCCGTGTAGCTGGGACTCCCAGCAGAACCCGGGCCCCAACCCACACGTGTTGTACGGAGCTATGGTAGGCGGCCCAGGCAATAGTGACGATTACAAGGACGACCGAATGGACTACATTCACAACGAAGTGGCGTGCGACTACAATGCTGGATTGCAGGGTGCTGTTGCTGGTAAGCGTTCGCGTACCGTGTGAAGGAGTGCTCCCCAGACAGATACCACACGGGCAGTACGCCACAAGTACACTTCTATTCAAATGAGATGCTAAGCATCTCATTGGAATAGAAGTGTACCTGTGGCGTACCTTCCAGTGGGTCTATCTGAAAAAGTAGCATGCTCCTACAAACGGCAAGGGTCTCGTCCTTAATTTCGAAACCATAGTGGGAGCTGGACAGACCGTGATAGTTCAGATCATGGAGCTTCATATCATGTGCACTTCTGCCCTATAATGGCAAGAGAAAGTCCATTCTGTGTAAAGCGAGACTTGTGGTGTAATACAATGAAAAGCTTGCTTTTCACACAAAAAAGGACTATATCAGCAACCCAAGCACGCCTGTGCTCGGGTCAACAACGGCCGATGACGGCCCGTGGTGCCCTTGCTTAACGGATAACTCTCATTTGCCTTCATATGGCATACTCGACAAACTCAATGAGAGATGGACGGACGGTTCAAGGACATCCTCAGATTAGCACCATGATAGTTCAGAGTAACACCAGCGTAGGTTGGCACCTCCGTGTACAATGACAGTTTGAGAGTTACACCAGATTAGTGTCTAGGCCACCCTTACACTATCAACACAATTCACCATCAAGGTCTGCGCATATGTCTGGGAGCCTTCAGGACATCTCCAGTTCCCAGTCTGTATGCCGAGGCCCGGGAGCCTTCTCTCAAGCTCCGCCGCATCCGCCTCATGCTCAGCTACGTTCTGAAGCTGAAGGCCCATCCAGACAATCCTGCCTATGATTGTGTTTTTAACCCGTCGTTTGCAGAGATTTACGTTGCCCATTCGGGAGCTGTCCGTCCACTTTCCTTCCGTGTCCGACCTCATCTGCAGGCGGCCGGAGTGGACCTGGACAAAGTTTCGGAATCTCTGCAACACGTCACTCCACCCTGGCTACTACCATTTCCTGACATCTTGATTGGACTTGACCGCCCACAAGAAGGATTGTACTCCACCAGCCATATACCAACAGAGCCTCAATGAACTCCTTTCAATTTTTCCTGGCTATTGTCGTCTTTATACGGATGGATCCAAGTGTGAGGGGAGAGTGGCTGCGGCTGCAGTGTCCTCTCGCCATCCTAGACGCCCATTTAAGCTCCCCCTCCCTGACCATTCCTCTGTATTTAGTGCAGAACTGCAGGCAATTCTGCTGGCACTCAAGCATGCCTATCAGTCTCGGGAAATGAACTTCCTGATTTTGTCTGACTCTCTTTCTGCCCTGCAGGCCCTTCAGGGCGCGGGAAGAGACCACCCACTGCTGGTGCAGATTAGAGAGCTCTACGCAGACTTGATGAAGGAATATTATGACATCATTTTTATTTGGGTCTCGGGCCATGTGGGCATCGAAGGCAAAAGAATCGCAGATTCTGCTGCCAACAGTGCCCGCAGTGACCCTGTCCCTGACACACAGACTGTTCATAGTGATTTTAAACCTGTGATTAGTGCGTATATAGCCCGCAAGTGGCAGTCCGAGTGGGACAAAGAGGAAGGGAACAAGCTGCATGAAGCTTTTCCTACGGTGTCCGACAGTCTACCTCATCGCTGCGGCAGCCGCCGTGAGGAGATTGTCCTTACTCGGCTCTACATCGGGCACACGTATGTTACGCACTCTTACTTACATAAACAGGATGAGCGTCCATGCTGTTTTGCATGTGATGAGCAGTTTTCTGTTCGACACTTTTTGCTGTTTTGTGCTGATCTAATTGACACGAGATATAAACACTTCACAGCAGACTCCTTGAAGGTTTTGTTCCGGGAAGTTCCCCCGGACAAAATCTTCAATTTCTTGAGAGAATGCAATATTTTTAACAAGATCTGAGCATTCATAGACTATGTGAATTTTTTTATTTGCCATTTTTGAGAGTCTGTAGACGTTTCTTTTAAAGACATGTGTGACATTTTAGCCTGCCATTTTAAAGCTATATTTACATCTTGTCTTAAGACCTTGCTTTTAGTCTGGCTGACCAGATTTTTACCCATCCCGCCGTGAGATAGCCTTAGTCGCCTGCGCGGCGTTAAACCCAAATAACTAACTGCCCTGTGAAGGCAAAAAAAAAAAATCAATTTTTGTGAAAAGCGAGATTTTACTTGTAATACAATGAAAATCTTGCTTTTCACAAAAATGAACTCACTGTTTGTTTGCCCTTACTGGAAAGACCTCAGCTATCAGTCTCTGGAACTCTGTGCCGCGGGATGCCCCCTTAGCTGACTTCCTTGCCACCTTCTAATGTGTTGTTGAAGTGAGGGCGAAATCTAGGGGACCCCCTTCATCTTTTCCACTGCATTGACCCCGTTTTTAAGGTCTTCGACCGCAGGAACACTCATTTTTATGATTATTTTTCAAACATATTTTGTAAAAGATTTTGTTTAGGAAGTCACAAGTTCCTGCACTCAATTCCTTTCACCGCTGATATTTTCCCAGGCCAGCTCTTGCAATTCCATTTCCTACTCCCCCGTACGCACACAGTGTGTTGTTCCATTACACGGAGTCGTCCACTCAAAGAAGAAAAAAGAAAGATAATTAGTCTTGAACCATGTTTAATATTTTTTTGGGTGTTGCAGGTATCATACAACTGGCCCTGGACAACGCATTGCCTGACGCTACCTCCTGTGGACACTGTTAAATTCTGTAGCAGCCTGTTTTTAGTAACCACTCTTATGAGAGATCATCCTGTAGGTGGCTGTAGCCGACTAAATGGTGGTTTGTAATGACAGATGACACTATGTCCTTCAAGATTTCACTTGAAGGAACACTTGTCTTTTATGACTATTATTTTCATTGCCAAAAGGATTCAAAACCGATTCTGTTATGTTTTTAGTGGCTTAAGCATGTTCTTAATTAAAAGAACTTTAGTTCGCGAACTCTGACGATCTAGAGTTCACGATCTTGGGCGAACCGGGTTGGTTCTTAATTGGACGATCTAAAGATACGGCGAACATAGTTCGAAGTAGTTCACGAACCTCGGCAAACCATAGTTCGCTGTCGGAAAACGTTCGCTCAACGTGTTGAGCAATCCAAGGCAAACCTTTTCTCTGACTGGTCAAAACTTTTACCCTCTTCTGCGTTGGAGATAAGAAGATAGTCACCGATACAAACAAATATGGCGGACGGCGATATTTCACTCGTGCGAAGAACAAGACCTATTTTTTATTGATTTGTGGGAGGCGCAACGCTGTTTGTGGGGTCGCTACTGCAAGGAGTACAAAAACAAACATCGTTCAAATCGCAAAGCGGCATAGCGGCAGCCATTTTGAACACCTTCGCAGACAGTTAGTACGCCGAATCAAACACTTCAGTTAAGAAAGAGAACCATGGCAAACCTGGTTTGCTGAAGTTCGCCTAGGTTCGTTCAAACTCAATTAAGAAACAAACCAAAAGATCGCCGATCTTCTCCGATCTAGGTTTGCCGATCAAAAGTTTGTACAGTTAAGAACAGCTCTTAGACTCTGTTTCCGACATTCTGTGAAAACAGAGCGATCACTCCTTCATCGATGGAGTGATCGACCTGTTTTAACAGGATAAATGTAGGCTATTTCTGACTGCCCTCTACGTGGTTACGCCCCTTGTGATTTATTTGAGATGAAATTTCCTGAAAGGAGGAAAGTTGAAAGTATGAGCTTGCCCTTCCCCATCCCCTCTTTGATAATATGGATTGGATTGGAGTTTTTTGTTTTAAAAATAGTCGATGTTAATTTATTTCATAATAAAGGCACTATTTCTGAAAGGCACTATTTCTGATCTAAACGTGTCGTTGTTGTGGTTTTGTGTGTAAGCAGCATCAGCAACAATAAACATAATCCCCCCCACCCACCCACCCCCCCAAAAAAAAAAAAAAAAAAAAAAAAATTATGTCTGAGGCATTTAAAGCACCTTGAAAGATCTAAACAGCTTGTCGATTTTTTTAAATTTCAAACTTTTTAAACTGTTTAACCTTTTGGCTATCAGTAGCGGCTTTTGTCATGAATCATCGCGACAAAAACCGCTACCGACAGCCAAAAGGTTAATTAAACCACTCGCGCGCAAAACGCCGTCCATCAGCGAGATGTACGTCTTGCAGCATCATTCGGCTTGTGACCAGAATGCAAAAAAAGACTGCGTTGTCTAGAGTGTCAAGCGCGTCAGTGTAACATTCAGTTGTGTGTACGAGTGGGACGCGTAAAGACACACTTGGGGAAATTGTAACTTTGCACCGGATGCTCTCATGCACCGCTCACATATATGAGCGTGCATATAAATATATATATATATATATATATATATATATATATATATATATATATATATATATATATATATATATATATATATATATATATATATATATATATATATATATATATATATATATATATATATATATGATAGAACTTTATTCCCATATGTAATAATACATTAGGAAATCAGGCGTTGCGGTCCTGCGCAACATAAAAAGAAGAACATTAAACACATCAAAATATAATTAAGCTACTCGCGTGCACACACGCACACACACGCACACATCACACACACACACACACACACACACACACACACACACACACACACATACCGTATGCCTTAGTAACTATTGTGGTCTAATCATAAAGGCAATAAACACGATTTCACAGAAACACAAATCACCTAGGACATATCGTAATATAAAAACTGAACACGTCAATTGCATTATAGACACAGCAGTGCAGTTAGCCCTATTTCCTACACATTAGTTTGACCAGCCACCTGCTGCTGTGATATGCAATCACTCCCAGCTGCGAGCGGGCTATCTAGGTCACTGTCTGGCATCAACTATTCCTTATTTAATCTCTGTTGGCGGGACTACTGATGTAGTGTGTTATGCTTGTGTTTAATGTTCTCTATCTCTGCTTCCTTCGTTTTCTACATACCCTGCGGGATTTTTGGCAGCAGATAATCCACTTAGTAGTAGGATAATGGAAGAGCATTCCCTTCTAGCATCATGAACAGTTCTTCCAGTCAGTATGACTAGGCGCGCGCTAATGATTAATTGCCACCGATGGCTTATCTTGCACTCAGTTCAGTCACCCGACCGCTCCATAACTAAAAGTGTGTTCTGCAGATGAGGTATTATGCTGATAGCTGGACAATACTGTATATATATCCATTACATTAAACAGTGGGACGGATGGGTCAGGTTTGGCGTTTGTTTGCATCATTAAAAGTCTGGACAGCAGTTGGGTAAAAACTGTTTTTAAAACGACTCGTGCGTGTTCCGATCGCTCTATATAACGGCACCCTGATGGCAACATCTCAAACAACTCATGGCCTGGGTGGGAATCCACCCCCATATATATATATATATACCACACTTTCAGATTTGTTTTCTTTGTAAATTCACACTGAAGATGCCAAGTGTGTTGGTGAAAATACAATCCCAACGAAGCAAGAAACACGACAGAAAGGACAAGTAGAATGCAGATTTTTGGATTTGTACTTGCCCTTTCTAATCGTGTTTCAGTCTTTCTTTGTTGGGTTTTCATTGGGTTAGTGAGGCCTACATGGACCGTGAGCGGAATCACTTGCCACAAATACACCATATTGGTAATGCAATATAAATACATCGGCTTATCTGATTCCTTAACCCTTTCATTTGTGAGAAAAAGCGAATACGGTCCAACTGCAAGAGGCATAGATCCTCATGAGGATCTATGCCTCTTGCTGACACCACTGTATGTTCATATTCCTTGGACAGCCAGTGCAGTTTGGCGTTGCACTACCAAAGATTTCAGACACGTAATCTGCCCCCACTGGAAGTAATCTGATGAAGGAACGACTTTCCTGAGATTCTGATATATAATCCTGAGTAAAAGAAAGAAAGAAAAGCGCGATATTTTGATCCAGTTTACTGCATCTTTATATCATCGTCTTGCTAACTGATTGTCTTAACACATTAACTTTCGTTGTCTGAGATACCGCTTAATCGTGGCCGTTCCCCCAATCCTATTATCTCCCCATTGCCAGGTCGCCGAAACTCCTTATCTTCTCCTGATTCATGATTCGGCCCCTTGGCCAGCCCTATTTTCCATCTGCAAGAGGCGTAGATTCTCATGAGCTCCTTCATTCGCAGGGACTCTTGAGAATCCACGCCTCTTTCTCACAGAGATGGGTCCAATGTACATCTTGAAAGAAAGAAGCCGTTCCCGCAGACTATAGAGTGGTCTTTTCTCCGATTCTCGTGATTTCCTTCATGGGATTGCGATATACTCTGTGTCGTGACGTGAAACCCTAATGTTTCCTCATTATAAGGGGCAGATTCGTGTGAGCGATCGTTGTTGTTATATTATTGCTATTAATGTATAGTCAGAGGCGATAAAAACGCGAAACATGTCAGTAAATGTGCCCGCAAACAAAGAGCCACCCTGACAACAAAACGAGAAAATTGTATTTGTGTTTACTGCAGATATTCAGCCTACTGTCTGAACTATCTATCTATCTATATATATATATATATCCCGTAGTCTTGCCGACCGTTGGGGCACCACTGATGACTTGGCAACCAGCTCCCTCCATTCCTCTCTGTTCTCCGACATTTTTAGCGTATCGCCCAGCCTCAGTCCTGCCCACTCTGAGATATTGTCCTCCCATCTTTTCCTCTGTCTTCCTCTCCTTCGTCCTCCTTGCACAGTGTCTTGCAGGATTGTTCAGCAGGGCTTGCCAAAACAATCCTGCAAGGCTGTCTGAGCTACCTTCACACAAAAAGTGGAAGAGTTATCGTCCGTGTCTACCTTGGAAGGCACCGGGTTTCATTAATGAAAATACTAAGCAAAACTGGACACATACTGACAAGAAATGTGAGATGTTTTAACACACATGTTGTGTGGATTGCTTGATGTTATTAACTGCCTCAAAAGAAATTTCACACACAGAATTCACCAGAGAACCAGAACTTTCGGTGCAAATCATTTTCTTAATAAATCTTATTTTATTAATGTGAATTATTTTCAAACCATTTTTTATGCTCCAGTGATTGACACGGAGATAAAGAATACACCCATATTCATTTAACCATGTGTATGTGGCAGCTAACCTAAAAATAAACAACTTTTTTGATTTTCATGCTTGTAGGTTATATTGATTTATTTAGGTGCCTTTGACAAACGAAAAGTAGGTCAAGACCAAACAGGCCGGATTTTCATTCACACGTTGATTGGCTTTCAGCTGTGTCCTCTGCAGATGCTCCCCATTTCATTTTCAATATCCCGTGATGCTAGTGTCATTTATGACGTCATAAGTCTTCGATTTGAGATTTGTAAGACTATCATTCCATTTACAAGTGACATAACACACTCTTCATAACAGTTTCTAATAAATGACGTCATAATAACACGGATTAATGCATATTTACCACGAAAAGCGCTATGGTGAAAAATTCGCGTTTTTATTGCCTCATGGTTTATATAAGGTATATTAAGGCAAGTAGTAGGAAAAAACACTAGTAAAAACACTAGGAAAAAACACTATGTGTATCATAGACTAATGATGATAGATCTGGCTGGCCTAAGTGTACACAAAAAGAATATAGGCATTTAAAAAAAGTATATTTATCTCTTAAAATGTATTATTGTCAAGATTCATATTTATTTAATTTATTTATATATTTATCTCTTAAAGTGTATTATTATGACAAGATTTACATTTATTTTTGTATTTATATATTAATCTTTATTATTATTACTATGACAATAGCACATTCAGAACCTGACAAAGACACATTCAAGAATAAAACTGAAACAACCACATATTGCAAAAGAGGATACGAACACAGAACTGTCGTTTTCTTTTTAACAAGAGTCACATGTTATCACGAGCCTCTGCAGACAAAATAAGGGGCTATGAGGATCTGTGCTCTTGCAGACGGGAGAGGATGTGTTCTGTTTAGTAAGCACTCTTCATTCACGTCTAAATGGGATCAAATGGAGAACTTTCCACAGTGTGTATGGGTTTACTCAAAATTCGTGCAAAAAGGCAAAACGCGTGTCCAGATTAGGCCGAGGACAACTGTACAATGAATACCAGTAGACCTGTCCTTATATGGCAACAGCCAGTATGTCTATTTCTTAGAAAAGCGAGATCTTTGTTAAATATCTGACTTTTATCATCTAACGGCATAGACTGCACACATGTGAGGAACACAGACAGAAATTACGAGATCACACAGGCTGGTGGGGCTCTCTCGTACTGTCGTATAATGTACGTCTAACATCATAGGCCACAGTGGCGGGTCTTCGGGTAGGGCTCGGGGCTCCTTATGTTCTCTCACCTCCGCCGAATAATTTGCATTGTATTTTTTTTAATGAAAATTTGTAAACCCTCTTTAGAAAATCTGTAAACCCCTCTTTAGTTCATTGCATCCAGAGGATGAAATAGCCATAAAAACAAGAAAGGCAAAGCCATTATGGCTCACGTGTATGACCTATTTACATATGCGTGACCATAAGGGCTGGCTTCTGCACCAGCAAAATAAATGTCTTGTCAAAGTGTAAGCATTTTTCACACATCTATCAATCCACGTGACCCTTGACCTTTGCGATGAGTCGACTAAATTAATATGCATAGGAAGGTCTTATCATCAGCTACCTTTGTGCCAAATTTGATTGAAAATGTTGCAAAAATGTTGATAATACCTACAATTTTATTTTAAAATAAATTGGCATTTTACACACATTTGTCGGCCTCTTGTGACCCTTGACCTTTCCGAGGGGTCATCCAAATTAGTATGCTTAGATAGGTCTTACCATTAGGTATCTCTGTACCAAATTTGGGTTTGAAGTTGTGAATAGTATTTGAGAAAAAAAAATATGTTGTCAAAATATGGCTATTTTGGACCTATTTCCTGAGCTCTTGTGACCCTTTACCTTTCCGGGGGATCAACAAAATTAGTGTGCATAGAAAGGTCTTCTCATCAGGTATCTCTGTAGCAAGTGTGGGTTTGAAGTTGTGAATAATATTTTAGAAAAACATCTTTTGTCAAAATATGGCCATTTTGGACCTATTTCCAGAGCTCCTGTGACCCTTGACCTTTCCGAGGGCTCATCGAAATTAGTATGCATATATAGGTCTTACCATCAGGTATCTCTGTAGCAAGTTAGGGTTTGAAATTGTGAATAGTATTTGAGAAAAAACATCTTTTGTCAAAATTTGGCTATTTCTGACCTATTTCCTGAGGATCAACCAAATTAGTATGCATAGAAAAGTCTTACCATCAAGTATCTTTGTACTAAGTTTGAGTTTGAAGTTGTGAATAGTATTTGAGAAAAAATAAATTATGTCAAAATATAGCTATTTCTGACCTATTTCCTGATCCCCTGTGACCTTGCCCTTTGTGATAGGTCACTCAAATTGGTATGTTT
The DNA here is from genome assembly GCA_036245525.1 of Semisulcospira habei. NCBI lineage: Eukaryota > Metazoa > Mollusca > Gastropoda > Semisulcospiridae > Semisulcospira > Semisulcospira habei. Next base: position 197,728,232 of record BTPG01000001.1, read on the forward strand.
AGAAAGGTCTTGTCACAAAGTATCCTTGGCCCAAGTTTGAAGACTGTGGCTTGAATATTCTCCGAGAAAATGCCAACGTTAAGTTTACCACGGACGACCACTGGCTCAGAATATAGACTCACTTTTGCTTTGCACGTGAGCCAAAATCCTTTTAAGGTCTGCGTCACAGTTCTGGAGACAGATCGACCTTGATAGTTCAAGACTGTGGCAGTGGTGTCGGAATAGCTTGGCGCCGACAGGCGCCAAGCTATTTCGACAACACCCTTGAACTATCAAGGTCGATCCACATCCTGTCCTAGCATGTCGGGGTTTTATGTGTTAAAGTGTACAAACCTTCCCCGCTGGACTGGCACACATTCTGTCAGTGGTTTGGGATTGGACACAATCGCGACTGCATCATGAGGATCCGTGCCATTTGTGGATGGAGTTTCCTCTGTAAGACTGAGTCAGCGAGTGCAGAGTAACGATATTGTGTGGATGGGGAGAAAACACAAGCACAGGAATGGGATGGGCTCTTTTGAGTGTTCACGTCACGTCAAGCTGTACTGGGAAAGTCAGGGATTGCGTAGTGAGCACAAGTTCTTCCAGTCGATATCGGCCGCAATTGACCCGCGCCCACGTCAGTCCAATGACCGTTTGCTGACGAGGTGCGCGGCATCAGTACAGGCAACGAAACGGAAGTTTGTGATCAAATGCTAAGATTACTACCATGCATGTCACTCAAAATTGAATCCGATGATTATTATTTGCCTACTTTTTGTATGTGCTGTTATCTGCTCCTGGCAATATAATAATAATAATAATAATAATAATATACAATTTTGAGAAATATTCTAATAATAATAATTAGCATCATCATAATGTAATAATAATTATATAATAATACTCGTCATCATCATCTACGCTTTCAGTGTTGCATTGAGCCCGAAATAAACACATTCATTTGAAGAAACGTTATGGCCCAGCTTCAACAGCATGAAACATAAGATCCTCACGAGTCCCGGCTGTGAACGCAGTGCTTTTTGTCGCGATATGATTCCTGTAGAAATCATTGCGACAAAAACCGCTACCGACAGCCAAAGGGTTGACACATTCGAGACGCGCTACATTCAGATACCGTACACGCGTCCGGATGCATCACGTCTAGAATGGCCCGGGTTAGGTAACTGGATGAGACAATTATGGACAGACACTAAGCTGAGAAAATACATCACAGACAATAGTATCAGTACAAACCGGTTCAGCCAAAGAAGCAAAAGTGCATCTGGCCCCGTCGGCCTGTGGGCCTCTGTTTAATTAGGTTATGAGTAGCGCTTGGTATATTTATAATAAATGACCACGGTAAAACAAGTAAAATGTAATTAGAAATTAATCTCGCTTGTCTCAACAGTACGGTATTACACTATCCTTGGACTGTCATGGTCGAACTATCACTTGTTAACTCTTTCAGCCCGAGGCCGTATTTCCCAAATTTTGGAGGCGTCATCTAATAATTATGCACCAGTTGCAGGAGATGGATCGACCATGATAATTCAAGGGCAGTGCCAGATTAGCTTGGCGCCGACAGGCGCCAAGTTAATCTGGCACTACCCTTGAATTATCAGGGTCGACCCATCTCCTGCTGTAGTGCGTCAGGGCTGAATGGGTTAAGGCGTGTTTTTATCCGTCTAGATAGGCTTCACGAGAAATGTGTCCGTGTGTGTTTGTGTGCGGGTTTGTGTTTGTAAAAGAGTCGAACGAAGTTGTCCGAGATATCACTTTATCTAAATCCAGCGAATCCGTTCTCATGAATGTCACACAGACAATATCCATGCATTCCAAATATATCATCTCTTTTGCCTCTAGCACCGCCAAACGCGGACCGACATCTATTGGAATCTGAGTCTGCTCAGCACTAAAGTCCTTACGCCGGTAGCAAAAGGTTTTCGAGCCGACGACAGCCGCAGCTGGCCCGCGCAAAGACGTGCGCGGGCCAACAGCGGCCGTCATCGGCCCGAGGACTTTTGCTTGCTGGGTACGCCGTGGGAGAAGAACACAATCAGCAAAAGGATGAGTTTGAGGAGCCGACGGCCTTTTTCTCAGTCCTACCAAGACCAAGTCCAATGTGCAGTCATTGTAAAAGAAGAAGAATATGAATAAATAGATGAATAATAATAAAATAATATCACCAAGACCAAGTCCAATGTGCAGTCATTGTAAAAGAAGAAGAATATGAATAAATAGATGAATAATAATAAAATAATATCATAATAAAATAATAATAATAAATAAATAACATTGAAGAAGAATAAATAGATGAATAATAATAATCACAATAATAATATAATAAAATAATAATATAATAAAATAATAATAATAAATACTGAAATAACAACAATAATAAAAAGAACAAGAACGACAGTTACTCTTATATAATCTTCCATTACCGCTGAGTTGTACGGCCGACCCTCTCCTACCAACTTGTGCTTGAAATAAGGGACGCCAAAGAAATTTAGATTTATCACGGTCGACACGTTTCCCGCGATTGGAGATAGACGGGAAAATGCTCATCAATCAACATTGTAATGCTGACATGTTTAGGCGTGATCCATCTCCCACGCAGTCTGTCACTCCGGTCCTAAAACAAGATTTCCACTATCACAGCACATCGCTTCCATCTGAAAGGGGCATAGATGTCCATGCACACCATCAGGCTTGCTGGGCATCATTCAACGCCCTTGTGAATGTAGCCACCCATCGGTACAGTTTACACTACCGGTGGCTTCATGCAAAGGCGAGTTTACTTATACGAGACTTGTTGCATTCGGATACGCGGCTTAATGCCCGCGTATCCGGATGTAGCGCGTCTCGAATGACTTAAACTTCACGCTTCTCGTGAACTCACATCTGTGTTCTTCAGGTTGAGGAAGATTGGTTTTATTTCATGACTGATAGCACTGATGGAATTCCCAAGCAAATTTGTATCTGCACACCAGAGGCATAGAATTACATCTTCATGTTTCATGGCAAGAGGCATGATATGGATGAAGGTGTTGGTAGGGGTTCACGAATATCTGTGCATCTTGCTAAGCGCGATTTACATCTGTGTTTCTTAGGGAAGGGAGGCTCTGGGTGTATAGGCATTGCACTGCGGGTGACAGATTTCCATGCGGAGTGGTAGACTGTGATACTAGAGCCTTTCTCGGGCAAAAGTTTCGGTCTAAAAGAGTCAAGGATTCACATGAGCCTCTGCGTCTGAAAGAGGCATAGATTCTCATGAGCCCCTGCAACTGCAGGGGCTCATGAGAATCGTTGCCTCTTTCATATGAAAGAGTCTAGTTGTATCGACCGTACCGTTTAACTTACATCAGTGTTCCGCCGACGAATCAAGTCACCAGGGGTTTATGAGTGGTAAAGCCTACACCGTGATATGCTGATTGTCATTTGTCTGCGTGGGAGTCAGGCTAGTCCCCTGGATTTGCCACAGAAGACATGCCGTGGTGCGATTGGTTCATGTGCAATAAGGAACCGAGACCTACAATTCTGCTGCCTCAGTACCGGGATAGTCTGATTACCACAGATATCCAGAAGGAAAGTGACCAGCACTAAACAGCACAATTTAAAAAGTTCACTTCAGTTCAGTGTTACGTTTGTGGTTGTGTTATTTCTTTGAGAGCATGTGTGTGTTGATCATTGGAAAGATCCGATATTCATTTGAGTTATTTTGGATAAAAATGACGTACCTTTTTAGTAGGATTCATTTTCTTTTGCACGGAGACTTGATCGATTTTTGTTGTGACGCGTATTTTCGCTACAATGTTGTAAAGTTTTACCTACATTAGACTGGAAGGTTCGAGCATGGTCGCGATCTTTCTAGTGATTTCAGATATGACGTCAAAGTTGTTGGTTACATATTTTTGTAACTATTGTATCGAATGCGCCTTGATGTTAGTCGAAAGCTGTAGTTGATTCTGGAGTGTTGTTTTTGATGATTATTAATACGTTTTGGGTACATTTTCTTTTCTGATTGGTTGTGTTGTGTGAATTTGCTGAATTATTCTGAATAGTATAAAATAGCTTGTTATGAAATATGTGTGTACATTGTATGAGAGACGCAGTGTGTCAAAAGTGTTGATGCATTGTAGAGGAGACAGTGTATCAGTGAGTGGATGAATTTGTGGATGCATTGTGCTGAGATTACATCGCTGCAATAAAAATATTGTTGGAACCGTTACTCCAGCGTCTACAACCTTGTCAGTGTGACGAGTTGCAGCTGAGTGAAGTTTCTTTACAAGAACCCTACGTCCGTGCGTCTGGTGTGATGAGTATCCATGATACTACGACTACGGCGTAACATTCAGTTCGTGCAAGACACACATCGCATGTGCTCGGAATGACCCATATGCACTCTACCCCACCCACAGAAATCTTCCCAAAGTTTCTTTCGATGTACTGCCAATGGTGGTCTGGTTTAACAGAAATCTCTTATGTGCCCTAAATCCGTTGCCTTTCTCCACACTCTGCTACGGACGCGATCGATTGTGTGGTGCCTTTGGTTGTGTTCCTGAGAAGAAAATAAGTTCCAGGTTTCTCTCATCACGTTTGATCATCTCCCCTTTCGTAGGCCCTGTGGGATTTCTACCTTGCCAGAAAAGAAGAAAAAAAAAAAACATCCCAGGCGCTAAGCTAATCTGACACTGCCCTTTAATCTATCATGGCCGCTCCATCTCCCACAATTATTATTATTATTATTACATGGTATTTATATGGCGCATTTATCATATTTATAATATAACTCAATGCGCAGAATGTAGCCGCGAGCTAAACCCAACAAGCACGCTCACGTGAATCACACGCATTCACTCACACACTGTACGTAAACACAGAACATTCACGTGGTGCTAAGGGCAAGCTCAAGCGAGCTACTGACGGTATTTGGAAATCGTTTTGTATTTGAAATTTTATTAAGTTGGCTGAAACTGATACCAAAGTGAAGTGATACCACAAGCTGAGAGAGCCGGCACGCTGGTTGTCTCCCTCGATTCACTGCGCTGATCAGCGCAGCGAATCGAGGGAGACAGCCAGTGTATTGACAGAGTCATGATAACGTGCACACTGTTGGGCTCGTTAAATCTGCCTCCGCAGCTGTAGAGAATCGACGACACATCCAGTGGTGTTCAGTGTGAACGAGTTCATAGCTCGGCCGGGCATTAAACCCAGTTGGGAAGATATAAAACGAGGATAAATCCTGCATTTTATGGATTAATTCGAGACTTTAAAAAAAAAAAGAAAAAAAAAGACGCTGACGAAATTACGAAACGTTCCTAACCATGTACGCCTACCATCCGCCAGGAGGCCGTACCGTACTCCGAATGAAAATTAAATTTTTGTAACGTAATGCCTAACTAGCTAACTTTTTTAAAAATTATTTTATCTTACTTGGGACATCAAGTTCTTGGTTACTTGCTGGGCAAGTGAATACTGTCTTAAAATGTCCGCCATTTACTGTTGCGTGTGCGCCCATTTCCGGAGGATCTCCGGCTAACGCTCCTTCGTTGTGCACGGCGTGTTAGGTGGCCTGGGTGGGCTTACGTTCGTGGGTCTCACACATAACAGATTTTGAACATTTTACTCTGTATCCGTTTTATTCTGCCATGGGAGGGGAGTGGGGTGGAGGGGAGAGGGTAAGAGGAGGATAGGCAACGCAATAGAGATCACCTCCACGCTGGTTTTCTCCCTCGACTCGCTGCGGCTGATCAGCGGCAGCAAATCAAGGGAGACAGCCCGGCAGTGTGGGGTTACTGACTTCGAGAAGGTTCGGCTGAACGGTCTTGAGATAATAATAATAATAATTACGGTATTTATAATGCGCTTATCTTATAATAATTATAACTCTAAGCGCGCACTCACAACTTGCGCACACATGCGCGCGCTTTTGACAATGACTCACTTACCACAAATACATTACGACAGTCAGCTTGGGGTGGGGAGTGTGGTGATGTTATAGTGCTAGAACTGTTGGAAGAGGTGAGTTTTGAGAGCGGACTGGAAGGAGGAGAGAGAGTGTTTCTGGCGGAGAGAGAGTGGGAGAGTGTTCCAAGTGGATGGACCGTAGACGGAGCGGGGGCCGAAAGTGCTGAGTTTGGGGCGGGGGATGTGGAGGCGGAGAGGGTCGGTTGATTGATTGTACATTGCTTAACGTCCTGACAGCAACAAGACTTTCCCAGGACGTGCCTGCACTGCTTGTGAAAAAACTAAACAGAACATTGAATGTATGTCGCCAGCCGGTCCGATACGTTAAATAAACCTACGAAATGGGGTCTAAATAAAGCTAAGACCATTTAGCAACACACATCCAATATCAAGAGCTACAGGCAGTGCAGACAGTACGGAGAGTTTAAAAAAAGGAAAATAAAGGTGAATGGACCAAGGGTAGACAGAAAAGCATGCCCCAGAATAGAGGAGAAAACCCACCCTGTGGGGCTGACCAGGGTGACCCTGGGAACTAAAAAGTAGTTAACCCCACCCAAGTCCCCCAGGGCAGACCCGGGTGGGGGGGGGGGGGGGAAGAGGGTCGGGGGCGGAGAGGAGGGAGCGGGAAGGAGTGTAGGGGTGAAGTAAGTTGGAGAGATAGGCAGGAGCGTAGTTGTTAATGGATTTGTAGCAGAGAGACAGAATCTTGTATTGGATGCGTTGGGGGATGGGGAGCCAGTGAAGGAGTTTGAGCAGGGGAGAGATGTGATCGGAATTTTTCTTTCTGAGGACGAGGCGGGCAGCATTGTTCTGGACGTGCTGGAGAGTGAAAGTGGTGGAATGAGGGAGGCCGGAAAGGAGAGAGTTGCAATAGTCGATGCGATATAGGATGAGAGAGTGGTATTTTCTGATCTGACTGATGCGACGGAGGTGGATATAGCATGCCTGGGCCATGGCGGAGACAAAGCTGGTCATGGAAAGAGAGGAATCGAGGATAACGCCGAGGTTCTTGGACGAGTCAGAGAGGGGGATGGGGGTGCTGTCGAGTTGAAGATGGAGAGAAGGATGGAGCTGGGAAATTATGTTCAGACCAGCCTGAGATTTACAGTCTGGGCATGCCTTTCCACACAGGGCATGTGGATGGGTGTGGGCTGGCAGTGTGCTTATAAGTTAGCTGAGTAAAGGATAAATTGTGACTTGAAATCCTTTAGTCCACCTTCGTCTTGAGAACAGACGCGTAAGCAGGTTCTGCAAGAGGCATAGATCCTCGGGAGTCCCCGCAGCTGCATGGACTCATCGGGATCTATGCCACTTGCAGATACGCGATTTCTGGTTCCGGATAAAGTTTCTCCTGGAAAACTGGCCTCCCGAAACTAATTTCCGAGCCTAAAGGCGTTTGATTACTCTTGCTTTTCCAGGGGCTCGCTATCTTGGTAGATCCCAATTTTCCCCGCGAAATTGAAAGCCCTCCAAACATGGGGAGACCATCCGTCACAGGCAGGCATAAATTGTCTGTCTTTTATTTGGGTAGAGTTACGGTTATTTGACAGCAGCGGGAGAGAGTGACTATCACCCATGGGGAGTTTTCGCTGTTCTGTTGTTGTACGTGTATCTGACTGTAATTTTAAAAAAGATCACGTTACGTGTACACCCAAGCATTTGAATGTGCATCAATTGGCCAAAAGACACTTTCTATTCTTTTTCCAAAAAAAAAGGTGAAGTTTTTAATGTTTGTTAACCCTTTGCCTGTCGGTAGCGGTTCTTGTCGCGATGATTCCTGCAGGAATCATCGCGACAAAAACCGCTACCGACAACAAACAGGTTAATGCTTGTTAAGTAACCTGGTCAGTTGATGGTTATTTTATGTGAGGTAATAGTATGGACAGCTGTTCAGGTAGGCTGGACATACAGCTGGATGATGAGTATAGAGGTGGGTGGTCTCTATGTCTTTAGGTACGAAATTCTTTCAGCACGCTTGAAGTCAGTATCAAATTCGGTCTTATTCTTGAACTAGTATAGTTCGAGAATAAGATCGAATTTGATAGTTCAAGGGTATTGACATAATTTCGTACCTAGAGACATAGAGAAGTCTTCAGACGACAACTTTATTTCTTTAGAGCTGAACAGATTAATAAAAATTACGGAAATAACACTCTGTTAGATTGGAATATAATCAAAAAGTCATAGCATGTGAATGGGTGGTCTTCAGAAGAAGGACAACGGAAGAATGGCGATGAGATTCACACTGTTCTGTGAAGGCAAAAGACAGTAAGTCCATTTTTGTGAAAAGCGAGATTTTCATTGTAATATAATGAAAATCTTGCTTTTCACAAAAATGGACGTATGGTCTTTTCCCGTCACAGAGCAGCACACACGTAAAATGTCTACTGCTGTCAAGGGAAATGCTATATTGTTTTCCACGCCATACGTCACTGTCACATCACCATTCACTGGCGCAATGGGACTTTTCTGTAAATCACCACATCCGTGGGGAACTCATATGTCTTGGACAATCACACAAATGTGGCCATTTGTGACTGACAAGAGGCACAGATTCTCAGGAGACACTGCGATCTGCAGTGGCTCGTGAGGATCTGGGAATCGAGCAGATGGAAGGGTCTTCGTTCGGTAAGTGCCATATATCAATCAGAGGTATCGATAACTCTCTGGGCCTAAAAAAAACCCCACAAAAAACAGCGATGTAAAACAGAAGCGAGTCTTGTATCCAAGACACATGGTTCCTTGTGCTACCCTGCAGGCTGCAGGAGCTCACGATGATCTATGCGCCTTTGTTGGTGGGATGAAATCGGTAGGAAGCTTCCAAAACCTTTCAGGTCACCGCCTACGCAAGGGAAAAGTACCATACAGAATGTGAATCTGTCTAGACAGTAGTTCAATTTAGAACGCACGTTGAAAAATGCCCCGTTCCAATCTTATAAGCAACATTTTGTGATAATAGGTTTATTTTTAACATTAAAACTTTAAAAAAAAAACAACGGCAACATAATCGGTCCAGTAAACACAGATCATCGAGCCGACAACGACCGCAGTGGGCCCGCGCACGACTGTGCGCGGGCCCACTGCGATCGATGTCGGCCCGCGGGTCTTTTGCTTACTGGGTGTGATTTTAACAGTCATAAAAGTGATGATGCTGACAATAATGATTTTGATACATTGCTTTTAGTATTGACCATACACATTTTCCGTTTGATGTTGATTAAAGATTTTGTACATTTAGGTTTGATTGAATTTTAATCTAACTGATTTCTTTCAAGGCGACTGATTTCATTTGAACTGAACTGCATGAATTGGATTGGACCGGATAATAAGTGGTGTCGGCCGCAGCCAGATTAGTTAAAGTCCTGGAGCCGACGCTGAAAAGAGGAATTTCGCTTACTGGATTCGTTTTGTAACAGTTCTACTAAATCGTTGTGATAAAGACAGACGACAGAAATGCCGCTATTTGGTTAGTTAGTTAGTTAGTTATTTGGGTTTAACGCCGAGCAGGCGACTAAGGCCATCTCACGGCGGGCCGCTATTTGGCAAAAGACATCATTTTCATTTTTGAGGAAAGCGAGATTTTCATTGTTAAACAATGAAAATCTCGCTTTTCTAAAAAAAAAACCGGACTTATTGGATTTTGCCAAATAGCGGTTGAGATGCAGACCTTCATCATAGACCTTCATCAGCAATGCTGTCCTGTGAAGGCAAACGGCAGAAGTCCATTTTTCTGAAAGCAAAAATTTCCTTGTGTTACAATGTTAATCTCACTTTTCACTTACAGAGAAAGATATATTAAATTATGACTCACCCACCTGTGTGTAAGGAAGACGTAAACTGGGCAAGGAAAAACCTGCTGGAGATCACGATGCCGTTATGTTTCTATGTATGTGCAGGAAGAAAAATCCATTATCGAATATAAATACCACCCATCCACTACCCCCCCCCCCCCCTCCACCTCGCCCCACCCCCACCCCGCCCTCCCTCCTCCCACACACACGCACGTTCTCTCCCTCGATTTGCTAGGAGGGAAACAGCCCTGCCATACGAAGGCAAAAGATTTTCATTGTAATACAATAAAAATCTTGCTTTTCACAAAAATGGACTGAACGGCCTTTTGCCTCCACCGAACAGCACTGCTGATGGAGGTCTTGCCTATCGCAAAAAGGACTTACTTGTGCGTGTCTTCTTTTTTGCAGATAAATGCCGTTCATCACTAAAAACGATTACGCCATCGGCGCCACCTTTCGGGCGTTTGAATCGAGATCTAGACAAGGGAGGTAATTTCATCCTAAGGCTAAAATAGTGAGTAAAGGAATTTTTGGACGGTCAATTGCAATTGTAAAAGGGAGGTACATCGAAGCTCGTGAAATATGTGACGTTTTGATTAAACAGGAGAGCGACGCGTTTCCATTTTAATCTGTAGTTTTCACTGGTATTTTGTTTTGTCGGAACGTAAACATTTTCTTAAAGCGATCTGCTCCATGGCGGGCTTCAATTGCTAAATTCGCCGATACGACGGGTTATTAACTCATTCGAGACGTGCCGCCTCCGGATACGCGGCTTAAAGCCGCGTATCCGGAGGCGGCACGTCTCGAATGATTTAATGTTATCTTGCTTCAACTAATACTGTTTTTACCCTTGCTCTCACACTCCATGGAAGTAAGGCAGGCATAAAAGAGATTTTCCATTACTTTTGAGCGTAGCGGGAGGAACTCCCTTGTGTATACAAAGGACGGAGATGAAAAACAGAAAATATGTCTTTCATGTTTTCGACATTCAACACCATTAATTACTGCAAGGCAAACTAAGACCACTTGTGAAGGATATATTGCGAACCATTAACCCTTTACTGTCGGGCCTAGGTCGCTTTTTAACCCCTTTAGCCCCAAGGTCCCGTTTCTCACATTTTCGAGGTGTTGCCTAACGACTATGTACCAGTTGCAGGGGACGGCTTGACCGTGATAATTCAAGGGTAGTGCCAGATGAGCTTGGCGCCTGTAGGCGCCAAGCAAATCTGGCACTACCCTTGAATTATCATGGTCGATCCATCTCCTGCTGTAGTGATCCGGGGCTAAAAGGATTAACACGGTGGTGCTAAAAATCGCCAATAAAACGGGGGTTTAACCCTTTTCGTTGTCGGTAGCGCTTATTGACACCATGTTTTATTGTTTTAAGACCAGTGGCAATAAACAATATCTTATCTTGTCAAAAAGCGCGACTGACAGCCAAAGGGTTACAGCTTTAACCCTTTGGCTGTCAGTCGCGCATTTACAAACCAGGTGTGTAGGCAAACGTCAGAAAGGTGTCATTACTATCCCTCGGCTCATCGGTGAACTCTCCCACGTGGAAAAAGAGGTTAACTCTCTTGCTTACAAAGGAGACGTCGTAAGTACACACGAAAGGAAGAGCCGAAAAGTCTTTCATTTTCCAACACAGAAACTTCATAATTAACCCTTTGCGTGTCGGTAGCGGTTTTAGTCGCGATGATTCCTACGGGAATCATCGCGACTAAAACCGCTACCGACACACAAAGGGTTAACGATAGCGAAATGGGTCATTTTGCGCCGCATTATGATAAAACATACCAGGAACATTTATGATGGAGATACTATGAACTGTTGACCTTTATTGGAGTAGGTCACTTTAAGTACCATTTCCTTACAGACTTGCGTGCGTCCCTGGCAGACTGTCTTCGTTTCCCGCCATGCCATCCCTCGTACAGTCCAAAATCAAGACCTGCATACAAAGACGTTATAGAAAGGCAAAGGCAAATCAATTTAAAAACCGCCGTAACTCTTCAGAGATACACTTCTGTAACAGATGGTTACGAAACGCTACACACAGGTCTAGTTATGGTTCATTTAGACACAGGACAATCCAGTTCAGCACACGTCGTCATTATATGTCAAGTAACTTGACAATGACTCCACTCTGTTCTAAAAATACAACGCTATCAGTGCTAGAAACAGCTAAAAATAGACAGACACGATAACGGCAGCGCAGAATAAATAAATGCGATACGCGTGTGCTTTTGCTGCGTGTCCAAACTGCTGTTAAAGTTTATTAGGTGTGTCGACAAGGCATAACAAACACAACTGGTGCTAAAATGTCTTCAGATTTATGCGCAATGGTACTTTAACGCAACCCGCCCCATTAAAGGAGTAACATTTCGCAATATCTCCTTTTTAAAAACTGTTACAACAATGCTGCAGAAAAGGGATGTATTAACTTTTGCTTATTACAGTTGTGACGTCTGAATGTCGTAAAATGAAAAACGTTTCTGCTCTTCTTCTCCTTTCGCCTAGGAAAGTTCCACGGACGCGTAAAAGGGGCACCAACAACTCTGTTACTAGTGCCTACTCACATGGATTGTGAAAAGAAGGGTATAGGAGTCTTTGTTGAGACAAGAGAACATTGAAAAACACCTGTTTCGACAAATTTAGCAATTAAAGCCCACCATGTGGCAGGTCGCTTTAGGACGTAAACTGCCTTGTCCGTTTGCCGTTCAGGACAGTGTTTGTTCCTGAATGAATATTTCTTTCATCTGTTCGCAAAAACAAAGAATCTTTTGTGAATTGTTTTCTGTTTGCCTTTCTACTGATGCGTAATCTCTTTCTGTGTGTGTGTGTGTGTGTGTGTGTGTGTGTGTGTGTGTGCGTGCGTGCGTGCGTGCGTGCGTCCGTGCGTGCGTGCGTGCGTGCGCGTGTTTGTGTGTGTGTGTGTATGTGTGTGTGTGTGTGTGTGTGTGTTTGTGTGTGTGTGTGCGTGCGAGTGTGTGCATGCGTGCTTGGTGTGCGTGCGTGTGTATGTGGGCGTGCAGTTTTTGTCATTCTATTTGCAAACGCATTACCTCCAAGTAAGAGGCTGGGCCCACGCTACCAGAATTTGCCACTAGCAATGTGTGGTAAGCAACAATTTGCCCCCTGCCACATCGGCTTCGTGGCACACGTTTCAATGTACGCGCAATGTTTTGTACTGACTGACCTGCCATTACCATATATGGAACAGCTCTCACGGCGCGCCCGGTTGAAATATTCGGAGCTGCGGGAGTCCCATATGCATGGGAACTCTCGGACAAGGTTGATCAATTTACTCACTGGAGACGTGCCGCATACGGATACGCGGCTATTTGCTGCGTTTCCACATGCGGCGCGTCTCCAATGAATATTACAGTCTCAAAGCCGTCGGCCGTCGCTCAGCTTCTCCGCCATTTTTCCTGGCTCGCCGGAAGATGAAGACTAACGGGAAGTGGCGCAAGAACACCGCTGATTGGCTGAGAGGCGGCAACATTGCTCGAGCCTTGCCGGCTACCACAAATGAATAGACTCGGTTTGTATCGGGTCGCAATTTGTGGGGGCAATATTGTAGGCGCCCCCTAATTGAGGCGGCAACATTGCCGCCACAAAATTGCGCCCGGCAATAGGTGTTTGTGGTAGCGTGGGCCATGCTTCTAAAGAGCAAACCGCAAAATTGCTCAATCTTTTCCCTTCTTTCTTCTTGAAACGGCTTTCTTTCTTAGCCCAAATAAAACCCTTGTGCCAGGTTCTGTAGAAGAACCAAGAACAAAGAAACTGTTTGATTTAGTTCTGCCGACACAAAGCAGAAAATACCAGTTAGCATTTCAATCTGCATTCAGAAATCTAATGCAAACGCTTCTCCGTTACATTATCTCGCAAATAAGCGTGTCCCAGTAGGCAAAAGGTAGTCGGGCCAACATTGGCCTCATCGTGGGCCACATGCGGGCCGACGTCGGCCCGATGGCTTTTTGCGTACAGGGTTGTGATGTCAAAAAAAAAAGAATCTATGCAATGTAATTGAATCGACCTTCTCTGGTCAATAAATGTTAAAACGATCTGCACCATAGCGGGTATGGACATTGTGTGCCTTTTTTTTTTCACAATCTGTGTGAGTAGGCGACGTAACAGATTTTTTTTCTACTGCCCCTAGCGTGCAATGGAAGAAAGCTTTTTTTGTACAAAGAAAAAGAAGAGCACACAAATCTTTCAATTTACAACATTCAAACTTCATGTGTTAGGTTAGCCATTTTATCCAGCACTACTGCTAGACACACTGAGAACATTTATCAAGTAACCCTTTATTGCCTGGCGCAGGTCCCTTTAACAGTTTGCAATATCTCATTTATAAACGTTCTTGTTATTTCTTTCTGTAATGCTGCACAAAAGGACTAACTTTAGCTCATGAAATTTGAATGTCGGAAGATGAAAGACTTTTCTGCTCTTCCTCTCACTTGCTATAAAATAGATTTCCCAGATAGACACAAGGACAGCAGTACACTTTTGTTACATCTGCCTATTCACATGGCTTGTGAAAACAAAGTCGACTTAATAGTTATTGGCGGATTTTAGCACTGCCTGGATTTAAAGCGACCTATTCCAGGCAAGGCAGTAAATGGTTAATAGTTCAAAATATCTCATTCATAAATGTAATGTTAAATGTAATGTTTTACAACAATGCCGGACAAAAGGGCTGACTTAAAATTATGAACTTTGAATGTGTTGTATTAAAGACGATTCTACTCTTCTTCTCCTTTGTATGCCGGAGAGTTCTTCCGTTATGCGCATGAGCAGTGGACAACCTCCGTTACATATGCTTACTCACACGGACTGTGACGAGAACGGCAAAGACAATTCTTAGCTCGCTCAAGACGACAATGATAACCAGTTGAATCTGCGAATTTTATCAATAGAAACCCGCTAAGGAGCATATCTCTTTAACTCATTCGCGGCCAGCCGCATCCGGATGCGCGGCTTATGCCGCGCATCCGGATGCGGCTGGCCGCGAATGAGTTAACCCGTTCAGAACCGAGAAAATTTGAACACACCCAACTGCAAGAGGTATAGAGCCTCATGAGCACTCCGCAGTTGCGGGGCTGATGAGGATCTATGCCTCTTGCTGGCACCACTTTGAATCCAGGTTCCTAGGACAGCTAGGGCTTGCTGATGTTGAATTGATAAAGACTGCAGAAACAGTTTGTCGCCGGACACTGAGCGGGTTAAGTTAGAGGTGGCCGAGAAGGAAACTTTAAATCGTAGCGTTTCCCTGGAGTCGTTAAGGCCCCGCTACACGAGCCCGGTTTTGAGGCCGATTCCCGATCAGTTTTCGAATCGGTAGGTGATCGGTCCGGACTAAAAAAAACGTGTGCACTGCCACACACTTCCCGACTTGTTTAGCCGACCGGTTTGAACCGAAGATCAAAGTCGTACCTGTTCTGCAAAATGACTGTTAGTTTTGACAGTGATGATGATGTGCTTGCATTATCAGCAGTTTTGCATCATCGTATTCGGGAAGAGGCGTGCGAAACATCAGCACTGAACGGCGGTGGTACTGATCACAACAGGCGTGTTCCACCATTTGCAAACCGTGCTGAAACGACATGATTTGCGAGACGCGCTCTGATTGGTTGAAGCTTACGATCGGGACCGATTCGGATCGGGAAAATAGAGCAGGTTCTAGACACCCGATTCCCAGCCGATTGGGACCGGATCGGATAATTGACGTCATCCGATCGCAATCGGATCGGAATCGACTTCAAAATCGGGGCACAACCGGCTCGTCTGGCGGGGCCTTTAGATGCGCCATTAGGTTTGTCTGAGTGCGAAAGCGAAGATTACTGCCGGCGACCTTTTAGTCCTTTCACTTGAGTCTGGCCTCAATTGGCAACTACACATTTTGGGAAAATTCATTCTCATTACCACAGTTAACTTGTCCCTTCCAGCTCACAAACTTAACGCGACCTTTACCAGACAATAAAGCTTAAATGTATGTAGTTCGCAACATCTCCTTTAAGCGATCTGCTCCAGGGTGATTCTTGATTGCTAAAATTCGCGATACAACGGGTTCTCAGTATTGACTATCCTCAACTAAGAATTTTCTATCCTTCATTTCACAATCTACGTGCAGGAATACGTAACAGATTTTTTTTTGTTGTTGATTTTAGTACGCCTAAGGGGAACTCTAGCAAAGGAGAGAGAAAAAAAAAAAAACAAGATGAAGATTTAATCCCAAAGTCTAACGTGTTGTTTGGAACTCACATGCGTTTATCTTTTAGAAACATTCAGAGTTCATGTTCCTATTTTTAAACGTATCCTTCTGATCCCGGCCATTTCCCTTCTCTCTAACCCAACCTCTGATCAAAACACACCCGCGCACAAAAATAAAGTTGGACACATGGCGCTTCCCGCCATCAGTGCGGTCTGTGGGCTGGAGTAGCCCCAGGAATTCTGAAGAGGTAGAATAGCACGAATAGCAAAATGACGTCACTGTATGCTTCACGTCATGGCGTCGCTAGTCCAACGACGCCGCGTACACAGTAACGAATTTGATGTCAATTCAGAAACATTGTATAACACTGACATCTGGTGCTTTAACACTGACGTGGTTGGCACCTTTACGTCACCGTTACTGATCCTTATCTAGAAGTCGAGAATTCTTACTTTTTAAATTTGTTTTCTACAATGAATTACTTTTTACGAAAAAGTTGAAAAGGTACAAAGCTGTCTAAAAAAGTTCATCCAATGTCTATCTCCGAGCTAGCTTTATCCAAAATTCCGAGTGAATAGAACGAAAATTACGGACTCCAATGCGGGTCAACTGACTTTATATAAACGGCAATTTATCAAGGGTAGTGCCTGATTTGCTTGGCGCCTTTTCAGGCGCCAAGCTAATCAGTCACGATCCTTGAGCTGCCTCTGCAAATCCACCTAATTGATACTGAAAGAACGTAAGACCTCTCCAGCGTGCGCGTCCATAAATTTCTTATTCATTTTTTTCTTCAGTAAGTGCGCGGAGGTGTTGAAAAGTGTAACAGCTTTTGCTGCCACCTTCCTTTCAGCCCAAAATGGAAACTCTTCAAAGCCAGGCTAGAGGGAACGGGAAGGGTTACTTATGGTTTTCCGCTTTGCCAGCGTAAGTGTTCACTTCAGTTTGATCTATTTTTGGTCAAGAGGTCTTGCCTCTGGTATGTAGCCGGTCTCGAAACTCAAACATATTTGAATCCTTTGAATGCCTTTAATGTTTTCTGCTTGTTTTTGTTTTCTTTGCTTTTTCATTGGTGTGTTGTTGTTTTTTCTTTCTGTTTCCCCGTCTCAGTAATAGCACTTAAGTGTGAAAAGACTTTAACTCATTCAGCCCGACGGCCGTATTTCCCAAATTTTGGAGGCGTCATCTAATGACTATGCACCAGTTGCAGGAGATGGATCGACCATGATAATTCAAGGGCAGTGCCAGATTAGCTTGGCGTCGACAGGCGCCAAGCTAATCCGACACTACCCTTGAATTATCATGGTCCACCCATCTCCTGCTGTAGTGCGTCAGGGCTGAATGGGTTAACCATTTGATTGTCGATAGCTGTTTTAGTTGCAGGAATCATCGCAACAAACAGCGCTATCGACAGACAAAATGGTCACACTTAAATACAATCATAAGTTTGATTCGGGAATGCCTTTCAGTGGCGTAGGAAGATTTATAGTGGAAGTATGGCATAAACGCCTAAAAACCGAAACGCAAGGTTGGGCAGGTGGGAGGGTGGGGGGAGGAGGGGGGGGGGGGTTGTGGGGCGGGACGAAGACGATGGGAAACTTTATTTCTTTATTTCTGAACGGAAGAAGCAGTTAGCACATGTGCCATTGTATGGCATAAACGCCTAAAAACCGAAACGCAAGGTTGGGCAGGTGGAAGGGTGGGGGGAGGGGGAAGAGGAAACAAGCTGTCTAATAAGGTCTACATATCGAACACGTGTCTTATTATACCAGTAGTTGCCTGTTTAGTTTTAAAGAGCCATAAGACTAAAAATCCACGTTACTCTGTCTTTTTGTGATGCAGGTAAGAAAGAACTGTCCTGAGCCACTTGGGGGGGTTAGGCCTGATGGAGGTTTGGCCCCAAGTATACTTGTATGTAGGGAGGACCAAGATGAGGTGTGTTCCAAGTCCAAAAAGGAAGCATGACCAAAGGATACCAGTAAGGATAGGTCATACCATGTCCGGGAGAAGTGTGGCCATGACGTCACACCCCCACCCCCACCCCCCACCCCCTCAGATTCCTCTGCCCAGCTACTAACCTTTTCCCTGGTGAGAAAACGTGAACACGATCCACCTGCAAGAGACACAGCTCTTCATGAGCCCCCCCCCCCCCCCCCACACACACACACACACACACATACACACATCCCCCCCCCCCCCAACCCTTCGCCCCACAGTTTGCGGGGGATCATGAAGACCTATGCCTCTTGCTGACACCATTTGATATTTGTGTTTCTTGGAGGGTTTGGGTTTTTCGGCACTGAGTTATCAACGATTTCAGAAACACAATCTGCGTCCAATGCCATTTGATATTTGTGTTTCTTGAAGGGTTTGGGTTTTTCGGCACTGAGTTATCACAGATTTCAGAAACACAATCTGCATCCAATGCCATTTGATATTTGTGTTTCTTGAAGGGTTTGGGCTCTTCGGCACTGAGTTATCACAGATTTCAGAAACACAATCTGCGTCCAATGCCATTTGATATTTGTGTTTCTTGAAGGGTTTGGGTTTTTCGGCACTGAGTTATCACAGATTTCAGAAACACAATCTGCATCCAATGCCATTTGATATTTGTGTTTCTTGAAGGGTTTGGACTCTTCGGCACTGAGTTATCACAGATTTCAGAAGCACAATCTGCGTCCAATGCCATTTGATATTTGTGTTTCTTGGAGGGTTTGGACTCTTCGGCACTGAGTTATCACAGATTTCAGAAACACAATCTGCGTCCAATGCCATTTGATATTTGTGTTTCTTGGAGGGTTTGGACTCTTCGGCACTGAGTTATCACAGATTTCAGAAACACAATCTGCATCCAATGCCATTTGATATTTGTGTTTCTTGAAGGGTTTGGGCTCTTCGGCACTGAGTTATCACAGATTTCAGAAACACAATCTGCGTCCAATGCCATTTGATATTTGTGTTTCTTGGAGGGTTTGGACTCTTCGGCACTGAGTTATCACAGATTTCAGAAACACAATCTGCGTCCAATGCCATTTGATATTTGTGTTTCTTGGAGGGTTTGGACTCTTCGGCACTGAGTTATCACAGATTTCAGAAACACAATCTGCGTCCAATGCCAGTGACAAGGAAAGGGTCAACCTTTCCCAGCCGGTGGCCGCACGCTGTGTTTTTTAAAAAAACTTAATTCATCGCTAAAGAACACTTAGTCCAAGTTAAACGGCTGAGAAATGGTCTTAGCAGGAGACATAAATTTACATGAGCCTCCGCAACTGCGGGGGCTCATGAGGATCTGTGCCTCTTGCAATGGAACGTTGGTCGGTGTTCCTACATGCCACTGCCTTAAATGTGATTTTGACATGTTCATGTTGTTTCCATAGTGGTTTCACATCGATCGTCTGCTTTACGTCAGACCGTAGAATTATGTTTCGAAGCTGTCAAACGGCAAAATACAACGTAAGGAATCAACTCACGAAATGTGTGCGGGTCTGTGATTTTGGACCTTGCGGCCTTTGGCCAGACCAGCACACTTCCTCTCTTATCTTCATTTCTTGTGGGTTTTTTTTTTTTTTTTTGTCACCTTTTCTGTTAATACTACTTTATTAAAGACAGGTATGAATAAAGCCATGCGTGCTTCATCCTGTTAAAGGTTTAGTTCAGTTCAAAGACACAATAAACGTCGAATATTACAAATCGCATAAAAATGTTCTTGTTATTATATCCGAAGTTTGTAATAAAAGCGATGTAGTTTACAGAAATTGTACTGTCAGGATCTCTGAAAAAGTGTAGTTAAATCAGACTTGTTCTATCCAACCTTGTTATAAGCGAAATCAACTGTATGTCATCTTTGGTTCAGCTCTCTCTTTGTACTATATTGGCCTTTCTCAAAGACTTTCAGCCAGGTTGGTTTTTTTATCAATACATGTATAATTATGTGTGCTGGTATGTGACTTCGGACCTTACCGCCTTGAGCCATAAGGTCAAGAATCACAAATCAGCTCACCCGATATAGACGCTCAAATACAGACGCAGCAGTGGATAAAGGAATATCGGTCCTCAAGGTAAGCAAGACGATGATGGCTGACCTGTCAGGGCGAAAGACACCAAGTCCGTTTTTGTGAAAAGTGAGATGCTCATTGAATTACAATGAAAATCTCGCTTTTGACCAAAAAAAAAATGGACACAGTTGTTTTTTTTAAAACCTGAAATGCCATAAGCCGGTCAGGAACCAAGCTTAAACTATCATGGTCAATACGTATCCCGCCATGGTTGGTAGTATGACAGACGTCATGTCTAACAGCTTTGTGCGACGTCCTGTATCGTGACTACTGACGGCGGAGGTTGGATCGACTATTTTGGGGCTACTGGTCCTATGTCTCCCATGAGTGTCTGGCGGTCAAACCTTTTATCTGCGGAGCAAGGCTTAGTGCACCCCTGGCATCTTATTACACCCCAAAATTGTCAACCTCTTTCGCCATGCCCATTGATCAGCTTTTGTCGATATGCTAAATGACGCAAAACATTTGGGCCCTTTTGTTGTGAAAGGTCCAGGTATGTGTACTGTATGTACCAGCGCTCGCCAAATTTTTGGTTTGTGATTTAACCCATTTAACCCGAAGGCCGCATTTTGCAAATTTTGGAGGTGTCACCTAACTACGATGTACCGATTCAAGGGTATTTGCCAGATTAGCTTGGCGCCTGACAGCGCCAAGCTAATCTGGCACTACCCTTGAATTATCATGGTGGCTCCATCTCCTGTTGTAGTACATCGGGGCTAAATGGGTTAACTGCGCAAGATGAAAAAAAATGATGAGGATAGCGGTTGAATCGTCCAGCGCCTCCGCAGGCACTGTCACTGAACATTCATGCTCAATTTAAGCTGATGAAGATGTCAGATTTAAAAAAGCTAACAAACGTATCTTTTTTGAACCCGACAGCGTCATTTTTGCTGGAACATAAACTATCAGTCCACAGTGAAGGCAAAGACAGTAAGTCCATTTGTTCGGAAAGCAAAACTTGCACTATATTTCCAGAAATACATTTGATGTCTTGTGCGTTAACAAGGCATAATGACCTTTGCCGTCGATCTTCGACGTATGTGTACAGTCAACTTTGCGTATGGCGAGGTAGGAAATGAGAAAAGTTGGATTTAACAATTCAGAAGTCCTGACGAATCCTTTCGTTAATATGCAAATTATACGTATGGGAGGACACCCAAATATGAAACACTCACGCTCGTCCAAAGAAAGATAGAATCAACCTGACATTGATACATCTTAGGACAAAACCAAACTACAAAACCTGAAACGACGCAGAAGTAGTTTGGCTTTGGGGGGAAAATCGTTTCACATTAGGCGCACTTTCATATTTAGTTATCCTCCAAAACTTCACTAGTAGCAGACTTTTAAAAAAACAATCTCGTTTCCGCGGCTTATGATATATCTAAAGTTTATTTTACAAATCTATATTTTAAAAAAAAATTCATAACTAAAAAGTAAATTTCAGATCAGGTATTGTTTCATATGTAGGTATCCTCCCATACTCTAATAGCAGACTTATAACAACCAATCTCGTTTCTTTGGTTTCAGTAATAGACTTATAACAACCAATCTCGTTTCTTTGGCTTCAGTAATAGCTAATGTTCACTGTGCAAAGCTGAAATAAAAATCTAATTTCAAACACAAGCACAAACTGATGAACCAATCTAAATCCCAATCCGACCAAGTTACAGCCGATCAGCCGCCGCTAACTGGCAAGCTCTCTGGTCCCTCGGGTTGGTTGGTTAGTTCGGGTTTAACATCCACAGCACCGAGGTGATCATGGACGGCCCTGACGGGCGGGTTATGGGGGACAGGGAAATCTATTGCCTATGGAGTACGACCTGAACACTGATCAACTCAGGCGCACTCCGAATGTGCCACTTTGATTTACCAGGACCTTTCAACGGACATGCTATTGAACAAATGCGGTTTTTTCCCTCTGGATTGTGAGTCCAGCTACCGGGGCCGGGACGGGATTCGAACCCACGACCCGGCGATTCCCTTCGCTCTCCTGCTCCGACGTTTAACCGCCTGAGCTATTTCGGACTCTTTCTGGTCCCTCAGTTGTGAGGCACCACATATCGATTCGTCTCACGCGCCTCTGATTCAGTGCCTGGGACCAGTGATCTGCACCGAGTGATTCTCTGGCTTATACGTCATTGGCGTCAATCTGCAATAGGCCTAGATCCTCATGAGCCCCCGCATTAAACGGGGGCTCATAAGGATCTAGGCCACTTGCTAAACCCGTCAATAGCAGTGTTCCTTAACGTGAGGATTTTGTCAACGTGCGTCAACCAAACGAGTGACGCCTACAGTTGTGGGCTCACTCTCAGAATCAAGTCCCAGTGGCTTTCTCCGTTTGTGAAACAGTGATGAAAACCTTCATCAGAAAGTGAAAAAAAGGAGTCGATGGCTGTCAGCAAGAGGCACAGATTCTCATGAGCCCCTGCAGCTGCAGGGGCGCATGACACTCTGTGCCTCTTACTAATGGAAGGGTCTGATTAAGGAGTGTATTGGACATATAAAGAGGGGGACGACAGGCGGGACGGAGTATTACGTAGCTGGCTAAGAGGTCACGGTGAAACGGTAGGTTTCTATACATTACTATAGAAATAAGGAGGTTCCTGAACTAAAATCGAGACCTTTCCGTCGATATTGAAAATTTACTCGAAAACAATTCAAACATTATTCGACTGATTTGGATTTCAGCGAAATTCAATTACTGTGGCTTCGACTGAAAATTACTAGTTTTATACGTTAAACTTCTCTGAATGTTTTAATCACCAATGTTATTTTGTGACTGAAGAAAACAGTTCTGGACTAGACTGGACTGCAAGAAATAACTGTGACAACCTTTGAAGTGGACTTTACAAGTGGAAAAGTCCAAGCGGAACGGAAGCAGGTAAGGGCTATTTTTTGCTCTAAAACTCACTTGTCATTGAGTACTTGGTAATACACTCAATAAAGGCGAAATAAAAAATCATTTTATTTCCCAAAGGTGAAAAAGGAAGATGTTTTAAACATCCACGTTGAAAACTATAAAGCGTTTCTACTACCGTCTCCATCTGAAACCGGCATTTGATCTACAAAATAGGAATAACAGTTAAGACCATTTTGTGAAAAGCAAGATTTTCATTGTACTACAATGAAAATCTCGCTTTTCACAAAACAACAACAACAAAAAATTAATTAAAAAGATGATGCGGTCTTTTGCCATATATTGAATGAATATCACCATTAAAGCGTTTTCTGTGTATAATTACTTTCCATTACGCTTCACAGTTCATTAATTTCTTGGGCTAATCATATATGAATCAAAACGTGATTTTATTATAAAACAAATCTCAGTTTTTAACATATTGTCTGCTGCGCATTCCATTAACCAACATACTTACGTGTACACGACTTTCGCTTCCAGAGTCAAATGCAGAAAACTGATCGACCTTGATAGAGGATACAGTCAGATTTACTTGGCGCCTACGAAGCCAATCCTCTCGTAATTTCCCCCCCCCCCCCCCCCAATACGTACATTACAATTCCAATAAACCATTTCGCTCTGGATGGGAAAGACAGATATTAATGCAAAGTAAATATACTGACGAGCAAAAGAAATGCGACATTTTTAAAATCATCGGAAACACCATAGTGTTTCCGGTGATTTCACAAATGTCGCATTTCTTTTGCTCGTGAGTTTATGTAATATCCGAAGTTTCTTATAAGCTATGTAATTTAACAGTCTACTTCGCTTATAAGAAACTCGGATGTAACAAGAGTCGGATATAACAACACTTTTTCAGAGGTCCCGGCTAAACTCCTGTTAACCCTTTTAGCCCCAAGGTCCCATTTCTCAAATTGTGGAGGTGTTGCCTCACGACTATGTACCAGTTGCTTGACCATGATAATTCAAGGGTAGTGCCAGATTAGCTTGGCGCCTTCAGGCGCCAAGCTAATCTGGCACTACCCTTGAATTATCATGGTCAAGCCATTTCCTGCTGCATGGATCCGGGGTTAAAAGGGTTAAATTACTTGGCATATAACAACTTAACGATATAACAAGAAACGTTGGACCCCCGGGCGATTCGTTATATCCGAAGTTTTCTGTACATAGAAAGAGTTAATTGGGAGCTCGGAAAAAGAAGCGTTTTAATATCCGAATTGTGCGATATATGACCTAGTCATAAGCGAATTTACTGCGCCGTAGTAAACCCGACCAGTATTGGTACGATTTCGAAAGCAAATCTGGGAAGACTTCTGTTGGGCGTGGTGGAGCGCGTATGGGCGTTTCTAAACGCAAAGATCCCCTCTTGACCGAACTGAACTGAACTAAACTGAAATATTGCACCTCTCAGTTACGATTTTGTTCTATCAAAACCTTCTGCTGTCAGGTTTTTTGTTTGTTTTTTCTTCAATTTCAGCATTGATCTCGTTTAGGATCAAAGGGAACGGAAACCAAGATCATCAACGGAACAACAACGTATTGCCAGTCTCAACAGGATTCATCTTGTGTGTTTGATAAAAACAAAGGACAATGATAATTATGGCGAAAACTGCATCTATTTCACCACTGTCCATTCTTCTGGCCGTATCTGCTATCGCGCATTTGGGCGGCCTGGTGCACTGCCTTCCAATTCAGGTAACGAACTATGCTACTTTCTTCTAAACAAAGTATTATATGAAGAAAACGTGTTTGTCCATTAACACATTCGAGACGTACCGCAACCGGATACGCGCCATAAAGCCGCGTATTCGGATGCGTCACGTCTGGAATGTGTTACACAAACTATATAGGCTAATACTTTTCATTACGAACTTCGAATACGCAAAACCTTCGTCTCTTTCTTCTTCGAGGTAAATTTGTGAACATCGACGACTCTGTCGCGGTCAGGTAACGAACTATGCTACTTTCTTCTAAACAAAGTATTATATGAAGAAAACGTGTTTGTCCATTAACACATTCGAGACGTACCGCAACCGGATACGCGCCATAAAGCCGCGTATTCGGATGCGTCACGTCTGGAATGTGTTACCCAAACTATATAGGCTAATACTTTTCATTACGAACTTCGAATACGCAAAACCTTCGTCTCTTCCTTCTTCGAGGTAAATTTGTGAATATCGACGACTATGTCGTCATTGTGCATGATTTCTATTTGTGGGTGCGGGTGTGGCTGGCCACGCCAATCCTGGAGCCACACCTGCGAGGGCAATGGGGGCACTGGAACGTAGCTGTAGGGAGAGTCGACGCCTTCGATATACACTTTGGGTGGGGTGTGTGTGTGTGTGTGTGTGTGGGGGGGGGGGGGGGGGGGGGGGGGGGCTCTTGTGCCTGGGGCTGGTTGGTGCAGGACCTCGGTCTTGTTGAGACATGGTGAGGCCAAACAGTCGAGAGGCTTCCGAGAACCTGTTGACGATGGTCTGGAGGTCAGACTCCGTGTGCGCCATCAGCGCACAGTCATCGGCAAACAGCGACTGAAGGATCAGTCTCTCGATGGTCTTGGTCCTGGCGTTCAGTCGACGGAGGTCGAAGAGAGAGCCGTCTAGTCTGTACTTCAGGTACACTCCCTTCTCAAGGTCGCGTACTGCATGGGTCAGGACACACGTGAAGAACAGGTTGAACATCACGGGGGCAAGAACACAACCTTGTTTCACACCGTTGGAAATGTGGAAGGGTGCGGATGTGTCGCCGTTTGACTGGACAAATCCTACCATTCCATCATGGAAGAGGCGGATGATGTTTGTGAACTTCCTGGGGCAGCCGAGCTTTGCGAGGATGACCCAAAGCGTTTCTCTGTTCACGTTGTCGAATGCTTTGGTCAGATCTATGAAGACAGCGTAGAGGTCCATGTGCTGCTCAATGCATTTCTCCTGGACCTGTCTCACAGAGAAGACCATGTCGACTGTGCTGCGGCCGGGTCTGATACCACACTGAGCCTCTGGGAGTGCTTCCTCAGATACAGAGCTGATCAGGCGGTTGAGGATGACTCTCGCGAGGATCTTGCCAGCAATGGACAAGAGTGAGATCCCTCGGTAATTGGCACAGTCTGCTTTGCTGCCCTTGTTCTTGAACAGGGAGACGATTGTAGCATCTCTAAATTCCTGTGGCATGTTCTCCTCTGCCCACTTGCATGTCAGAATGTTGAGGAAGGCGTCAAGGGTCTCAGGTCCAGCTGCTTTGAAGAGCTCTGCGGGGATGCCATCCATGCCTGCAGCCTTGTCGGAGTTAGTCTGGTTGATCGCTTTCTTGACCTCGTCCAGGGTAGGCGGGAGGTCAAGGTCATCCAGTGTCGGCTTCTGGGGAATCATGTCCAGGGCCGCGGGGTCGACAGTGGAAGGAATGTTCAACAGATTTGAGAAGTGTTCTCTCCAGCGCTCAGTGATGCTGCCTTTGTCCTTCAGCAAGGTGAAGCCGTCGGAAGAAAAGAGAGGGGTTGTGCTGGGTCTGGCAGGGCCATAGACAGCTTTCATAGCGCTGAAAAACTCCTTGGAGTTGTTGGATTCAGCAAAGAGTTGAAGTTCTTTTGCCTTGCTGTCCCACCAGGTGTCCTGCATGTTGCGGAGCTCTCTTTGGGCTTTTCTCTGGAGGTGTTTGAAGCGGTCTTTTTTTTAAAAAAAAACTTTTTTATTTGCATAACACACACACACACATACACATAACACAACCAAAGTTACAAATTGCAGAGTTACAGATCCAATACAATGTACTACACATAGCTTTCAACCCTAACAAGAAACACATAATGTTTATGTTTACTTATAATCTACAATATACGGAGTAAGATGAGAGAGAGAGAGAGAGAGAGAGAGAGAGAGAGAGAGAGAGAGAGAGAGAGAGAGAGAGAGAGAGAGAGAGAGAGAGAGAGAGAGAGAGAGAGAGAGAGAGAGAGAGAGAGAGAGAGAGAGAGAGAGAGAGAGAGAGAGAGAGAGGAAGCGGTCTTTCTTGGACAAGGAGTTGATGTTCTGCCACTCGATGAAGGCACTGCGCTTTTGCTCCAGTAGCTTGTTGATCTCTTCATTGTTCTCCTGTCGCGGTATGTACCACATAACAACGATATTGTCTCATTTCGATATTACCATTGCTCCTCCCTTATTCTATCACGTAAATCTGTAAGGGTTCCCCCGAAAGTTTTCCAATCAACAATTACTGTTGGGATCCAACAATTACTTCCAAGACCTGCCCCAGTGTCATTTTGGGCCCAGAAATCTAAAAAGACGGTCATGAGGAAATTGACGTAAGTCAAAGAGCAGTTTTTTCCCCCAGAGAACTTGTTAACATTTTTTACTTAAACTGAGCATCTAAAACAAATTTCTTTATGATATCAATAAGAATAAACTATATCATGCGCGCACATTAAACATTCTGTAAATAGGTGCCCTACATTTTGACTTGGAATCCCATCCACCGCCAAAAGAAATGCGACATTTTTGGAATCATCGGAAACATTTCATCGGAAACATTTCTTTTGCTCTTCAGTCTATCACACAACATGGTCACGTGAAGTTCAAATGAGCAGACCCACGGGGAGGGTTGGGTTGGTCTAAGGCGGAGACTGATTACATCCAACAGTGACTTGTGTCAGGTCCAATGAAACAATTAGTATCGAAGATGCATGTCATGGCTGTCGTCACGATCAGGCTCTCTCGGATGCCCGATGGGGATAGAACAACCTGTTCTCATCAGGCGAACGTGAAGCATCGACGACAGCGTCCGGCAGTCAGTGACATTGCTCATCAATGCCGGGGGCCGAAGTTTTGAATGACTGAGCCGTGTGATAGGTTTGGATCTTCCCATCACGAACGAATGATAGAGACGTGTGTTGGTCTGTGAATTTAGATCTTGCGGCTCTAGAACCGCAATGCCCAAAATCACAGACCAGCATATGTATACTGAAGACAATGGCTTGGCTTGACTTCGCGAACGAAGATTTTATAGGAGTTGCCCACGACGTCTGCAGGCTTGTTCGTGGCTGCGGAGGCCAATCCGAGACAGGCAGGTTCGACCGCAGTGGCTGCAGGGGAAGGTATGGCCAGGGTTCTGAGCTGCGGCATCTCTGTTTTTTCTCCTGAGCCGCTTGTCCTTAAGGCTAGCTCTGTGAGAGTCCTCAAAGGAGACAGCTGCCTTGTAAATGGTGGAGCGCTCCCTGGCGCTCCACTGAAGACAATAGCAGAAATGCAAACATAAAATGATCCGTCATGACCTCGCTCTCGCCCGCAGCCACAATTAACTGAATGGCGTGTAAAGACTGAAAATATCTTCTCCCCGTGGCCGGCCCAAAACAGTGAATGTACCGTTTTTGTACGTATATTATAGCTACTGGAGCAGTTTGAAGCGGGTTTGTGACGAACTTCTTTCACCTTGCTTGAGTCATCACAATATTATCAAATTGAATCCCGCGCACCCCGGTTAGGGAGCGACCAGTAGGTACCGCGGCAGAAGAACGAACTTAGGGACGAACAAACAACGGGCGGAAGTGAGTGCTCCTTTCATAATGCAAATAAAATCTTAACAAAGAAGAAACACGCTTAGAAAGGCCAAGTGCAACGCAATTTATTAAATTTCAAAATGGGCAGACAAAATTAACCTGTTCAGTGCCGAGAAAATATGAACGCCACCCAACGGCAAGAGGTACAGATCCTAATGAGCCCGCACAGTTGCGGGGGCTCATGAGGATCTATGCCTCTTGCTGTCACCACTTTGAATCCATGTTCCTGTGAAAGCCTGGACATTTGGGTAGACATTAAAGCACTGGAGACGTGTCGTCTAAGGATACGCGGCGATTCGCCGCGTGTCCGTATACAGCACGTCTCCAATGAGTTAACAAAGAATTGATGCAGAAACACAATCTGCGTCAACTGACACTGAAGGGGTCAAACCGGACTCACAAACAAGACTACAATTTATACTCTTCCCGCTTAACTCATTCTACCCCAGACACACCACAGCAAGATAAGGATCGACCACGATAGTTCAAGGGTGATGCCAGAATAGCTTGGCGCCTATGGGCGCCAAGCTATTCTGGCATCAAACTTGAACTATCATGGTCGATCTGTGTCCTGCACTGCAATGCAGTCTTCAGAGAACAACGGCAAAATTTGGGGATTTCGGTGTTGGGGTAGAATGAGTTAAAGAAAGAGAAGTGAAGTGTATTGTACTCTTGTCTAGTGTATGTCCATTTTGAAAGGCCCCTTTTACAATTAAAAGGACAAGTATAACACAATATATTATCATTTTCAGGTTAAAACCTGAAAATTTAAATATATTGTGTTATACTTGTCCTTTCTAAACGTGTTTATATCTTTCTGGGGCATTTTACGTGCTTGGCAGTCATCTTCTTAGTCTGGCTTTCATAATATAGATCAACTTAACATTATCCCACCTGTGGTCATGATTATTTGTCAGAGTGAATGACTCAGTCATATCAATGCGAGCAGCTACAACTGCGAACTTGAGATGTCTAGAAACTCAAATGAAAGTGAAAATTATCCCTCGCCTTCCGCACAATTATCTGCGAGCACCAGCAGGTCGTTTGGTGCACACGGCAATTATGAATTCGGTCATTGACACCTCACTCCATCACGATTCCTCATTACAATCCTGGGCTTGTGCTGGAGGAGCGATTTTAACCCGCTTATGCTTGCTGCCACCGGTACAATTTACAGTACCTGAGGCTGCACGCACGGGAGGGGTGGGCGGGGGGTGGGGGGGGTGGGGTGGGGGCTGGGGGGTAGACCTGAGGCGGCGTACATAATGACCACACACTTGACGAAGTTCCAGTGGCATGTTCTATATAGTATGTCCGCTGAAAGGTCCTGGTAAATCAAAGTAATACATTTGCAATGCGCCCGAATTGACCAGTGTGCAGGCAGGGTTGGAAGATTTAACGATATAACGATTTAACAATTTAACAAATTAAATTTTTGGTTAAAGAAAATTTAACGCGTTAATGCTTTTAAAAAGTTAAAGAAAATTCAACGAATTAAAAAATAAAAGTAACGATTATAGATTTCTTTCGTTAAAAATTTCGTTACTTCAGTACGTTTTTCCGCGACGAACAACAGGTGTCTATGCACAAAGCCGCGCCGGTTTGACCCAGTTGCAGCCGGTTTGAGGCGGTTTGGAGGCTCTATGCCTCTGGGTGAAAAACTGAACGGATCCCCTTTACTTGAGAAAATCATGAACGTCGATTATCTCAGGAAGAGGCATAGATCCTCATGAGCCCCCTGAGGTTGCGGGGGCTCATGAGGATCTATGCCTCTTTCAGTTGGGTGGTTTTCGTTTCAGGAGTGAGAAGGCAGATGGCACTCGTACAGCAAAGATTGGACAGTTGAAAAACGTAACGAGCCCCTTTGCTTGAGAAAATCACCAGCATAGATTATCCCAGCAAGAGGCATAGATCCTCACAAGCCCCCATAGTTGCGGGGGCTCATGAGGATCTATGCCTCTTTCAGTTTGGTGGTTTTCGTTTCAGGAGTAAAAAGTCAGATGGTACAGCAACGATTGGACAGGTGAAAAACTTAAGAGATCCACTTTGCTTGAGCGAAAGATGAGCGCAGATTATCCCAGCAAGAGGCATAGATCCTCATGAGCCCCCGCAGTTGCGGGGGCTCATGAGGATCTATGCCTCTTGCAGTTGGGTGGTTTTCGTTTCAGGAGTGAGAAGGCAGATGGTACTGCAATGATTGGACAGCACAGGTGTATACATTTTTAACTGTAGTAGGCATAGATCGTCATTAACCCACCAACCCCCACCCCCCCACCCCCACCCAAGACTGCTGGGGTTCTTGAGGATCTATGGCTCTTGCAGATGAGTGGATTTGTCAGCATCGCGAAATAAGATCAAACAAGCCTGAATTGTTCCATTTTTAGCCGCATGACTTTTTCATGCGCTGTGCAGTTTTCCGAGTTTTTTTTTTTTTGTTTTTTTTTTCTTTCTTCCCCCTTCTCATAACTACTGCATGTATCTGGCCTGATAGTATTTAGATAGTGGGTAGAGGAGGAAATCTGGTGGCGTGTCACTTTTCAACTGCATGCCACTTTTTTTTTTTGTCTGAGCTGAGCAATAAATGATCATTCTTGTATTTAACGCAAATTTATTTCATTAAAAAGAAAAATTAAAGAAAATTTATTTCTTTAATTTTCAAAAAAAAGTAAAGAAAATTTATTTCTTTAACCTTTTACCAGAAGTAAAGAAAATTTATTTCATTAAAGAAAAAAAGTAATGACTATCAACCCTGTGTGCAGGTCGTACTCCAAAGCAATAGTCAATAACTGGCTCTGTACCCCTCATAACCTGCTCATCAATGTCGTCCACAATGCAAAGTGAACCACCAACTGAACGCAGTTCCTGTCCAATGCGCGCAAGGTCATCGGGCCGACTTCGGCCGCCGTTGGCCGGCGCACGGACGTGCGCGGGCCAACAGCGGCCGAAGCCGGCCCGTTGACCTTGTGCGCATTGGGTGGCTGCAGCTAAGCGTCGGAACAAATTATGTGATATTTATGTGATACTTAAAGTGATGTTTAAATTAATTAGCTTACATGTATTATGTGATATGCCGGTAGAATGTGTTGTGTATAGTGGTTGTATTTTTCATCGGTCTCATTTTAGATTGTTTCTTACTAATCCTTTTACCTCTTTCTTTTATGAGCTGTGAGCTGTAACAAAAATATCCCTTTTGGGACATTAAATATCTTGAATCTTGAAGAGAGCAAAATTAATGGAACAGCAGGTCGTGGGTTCGAATCATAGTTCCGGCCTCGGAAACTGAACTGGCTATGCAACACAGGGGAAAAGACGAGCTTGTTTTCTAGCATGTTCATTGACGGGTCCTGGCAAATCAATGTGACACAGTTGCAGTGCGCCTAGATTGATCAGTGACCATAGGTGTTCAGGTCGTACTTCTTGCACTCCATGACCCGCCCCTTACGGCCGTCCGCACTCACTCTTGTTGTGTGGACGTCAGAATCTAATCAACCCGTTAATTAGCGCGGAATTTAATTTGAATCCCAGGGGCGGATCAGTTACCTCTCGGGGAGGGGGGGGGGGGTTTCCAACTTTTTGTTTGGGACCTTCAACCTCATACTAAAGGCCTCCTCGACGGTATACCTTGCTTCCAGGGGCCGAAAAAAAATCGAAAAACGGGGGAAGGGGGGTACAGTGAGAAAGGCGCGTGCGCGTTAAGACTCTTACCATTTGCCAAAATATCAAACAACGGAGAAAGGGGGAGGGGGGGGGGCCGGGGGGGGTCCGGTCCAAACACCCCAAAAAGGTACTTTGTTATAGCATTTTAAAAAATTTGGGTCGCGGGGGGGGTGGGGGTGGGTGGGAGGATGTTCCTCTAGAACACCCCCCTCCCCCAGATCCGCCCCTGAATCCTAACCGTCATTCTGAAAGCATAGCGCTGCCAGTGCTTCTGTAGGCTGCTGTTCGCCGTCCGATGCGAATGCTTTATGTCAAATGGGCGAAAGGACACAATACGCTGAAACACTATGCACTAATTGGAAGGTCAGTCTCACGGGAATTTGGTACTTGTAGACTATAGCTCAAGCAACTTACTCTGATTGAGGATGTACACTGGGGACGTTATCTAACTAAAACGTTAACCCGTTCAGTGCCAGATGACGCAGACTGTATTTCTGCTTTAATTCCAGATTAAAGATACGTCCTAGGAACATGGATTCAAAGTGGTGTCAGTAAGAGGCATAGATTAACGTCTTTTGTCCACCACGAAGATGGAGCACTGAATAGGGTCTGAAAAAATTGTGAGTCCAGCTGGAGTCGAACTCGCGACCATTAGGACGAGAGTCAAACGCTCTACCATCTGAGCCACCCAGCTCCCCGTTATCTACCTAGCATTTCTCGGATGCAGATGCATGGAGCCATTAAACTCACCGGCTACTCTTCTTGCAGATACAAAAGTTATGCGCTGTCATAGCTTAACAATCATCATCCAGCAGAGATCTGCAAGACGTATAGATCCTCATGAGCCCCCGCAAGATGCGGGAGCTCATGAGGATCTATGCCTCTTGGTGGCTTTATTCAGTGTATTATTCTCGGGAGATCATTAGTTCTCTGTTGAATGGTGTGGGTGTGGAAATCACCATTGCGAACTTCTGAACTTGAAACAAGAACCCACAAAGTCTTTTCTATATGAGAGCTGTCTTCGCTGTCAAGGGTTTCTACATTTTGTCTTTGATCTGATTCTGATGTTGAAATATCTCCTTCTGAAAAAGCCTCGCAGATGTGCCAATGCGTCATAGTGAACTCTAGAAGGGGCGCGCGCAGTGCACACGCGTCATTGGTTTGTCAAACGTCATTTGTCATGACGTATTTTTTTTGTTTTATATTTAACGTGATATGAGATTCGCTGTCGCTTCAAGACTTGCGAAAATGGTGACAAAACTAGAATTTCACTGTTCAATTTCAGTCTTGTTATAATTTGTGTGACTCTTCTGAAAGCGCGTCCATGTGTGTGTATGCGTGTGCGTGCGTGCATGCGCGCGCTGCAAACATCCTCAAGAGGCATAGATGTTCATGCGGTCTCCGGGCACTTGAGGATCTATGCCTCTTGGAGATGCGCTCATATGTGTCATTGGCTTGTCAAACGTCATTTGACATGACGTATTTTTTTGTTTTTACGTAATTTTATATTTAACATTTAACATGAGTTTCCCTTTCGCTTCAAGACTTGCGAAAATGGTGACAAAACTAAAATTTCACGGTACAATTTTAGTTTTGCTATAATTTGTGTGAAATCAGGTTGACTTTACCTAGCTACATGCTATACTAAGTACACCAGTCACCTGCATGCTCTTCTGAAAGCGCGTCGATGCGTGCGTATGCGCGTGCGTGTGTGCATGCGTGCGCTCCAAACATCCTCAAGAGGCATTGATGTTCATGCGCCCTCCGGGCACTTGGGGATCTATGCCTCTTGGAGATGCACGCATATGTGTGAGAAAGAGCGAGCGAGACTGAGAGAGAGAGAGAGAGAGAGAGAGAGAGAGAGAGAGAGAGAGAGAGAGAGAGAGAGAGAGAGAGAGAGAGAGAGAGAGAGAGAGAGAGAGAGAGAGAGAGAGAGAGAGAGAGAGAGAGAGAGAGAATAACGTCATATTTAGAGTATGAGTGTCTGCGTAGTGACGGAGTTGCTTCTTTTACGTCACCGCCACTGTCTGACCTTCTCTAGAAGTGAAGTTTTTTTTTACTGTTTTAATTATTTCCTGAAAATAAATTACTAAAGAAGTTGAAAAGATACAAAGCTGGCTAACGAACTCATCCATGGTCTTTCTCCAAACTAGCAATATGCAAAAGTTCAAGTAAATATGACAAAAATTACGCACTCTAATCTGGGTCAACCGACTTCCTATAAACGGTTTTTTGTCTTCAATGAGACATTCAATTACAATATACTCGGAGGCTCTCTTAGCCACCCACTTAAGAAATTATTTTGCCAAGTTTCAAGCTTGTGTGTACAAAAATATCGGAGATTCTCTTGTTTACATACATACGCACACACATACATACATACATACGCACATACGGCGCTTCGCCGCGCCAAATGTACGTTCAGCAGCGAGGTTAGCGTAACTAGACATGACGTAATTTTTATCTTGTTACTTCAATTGTTAGAGGTTTAGCCTGCCCGCCTTTGACATCATGGACATGCTATTAAATTCGCCCCACCGCGATCCGTCCTAAAAAGTCTCTTCTTTAATAGAAGGGGCCTTAAAAGGCATTGCAAGAAGGCCTCATGTGCCCACTAACGCAAGGGGCTTAAAAAAATATGTGTGATTCTTGTCGACCTAGTTAGATCAGTATTTCACACGAAGGAAATTGGCAATTGGGTGCGTATCGTAGGCTACAGTAAGTTGGGCGGTTACCAATGTTTGCAGGACCCGAGCATTGACATTCGAAATTAACTTGGCTCAGTCACTCTTTTGTGGAAACGGCTGACAGAGTTGTCGCGCCTAGCAAGCAGACAATACAAGCAGTGATCGTGACCGGACATTTGTTGGTGCCGATTAATTTGACGGAAATAGTGGCTATTTCCCCACCCACATCTGGAAGTCACATAAATTAAAGCAATCTGATCGTGACCGGACATTTGTTGGTGCCGATTAATTTGACGGAAATAGTGGCTATTTCCCCACCCACATCTGGAAGTCACATAAATTAAAGCAATCTGCTCCATGGCAGGCTTTCATCGTCGATAAAACTGGTTATTGGTGTTCTCGTGCCTCACTAACACTTTTCTACCATTGTTTCACGCTATATCTGAGTAGGCACATGCACCGTAGGTTTTCCACTGCCTTTCGGGCGTAACTTAACAACTCCTCTGCGAACACAGGCAAAGAAGAGCACTCAAGTCTTCCATTTTACGATATTCAGACTTCATAATTTATGTTAGTCCTTTGTCCGGTATTCTTGTAAGTCGTGTATATATGGGAGATAATGCGAACTATTAACCCCTTACTGCATGAAGTAGGTCGCTTTGAAAGTCTGTCGATAGATCGAAATGGCAACTTTAACCCCTTAAAGCGACCCCTTCAATTATAAAGTTTGAACGTCAGTCAGTGTGCAGTTGTTCTGAGACGCGCAATTCGTGATCACTGCCAGCGAAGGAGTCAAAAGTTCATAGACTGCGCTGATCAGATTATCACTGGAACTCATCCGGATACGCGGGGAAAAAAAAAAAAAAAAAAAAAAAAAAAAAAAAAAAAAGAAGAAGAAAAAAAAGCAAGCAAACGAACGAACCAACAAACACGTATCCACATGCAGCACATGTCGAACAGATTAATTACAGTTTAGCGGCAGATTGGTCGGTCTTGATGGTTCACATGTAGTGCTTAACTCAACTGGCGCCTGGGAAGGAACAATTTTATCTTCTCCGACAGAATGTCTCTTGTTGGGACAACGTTTTGCTAAGCAAAGGTCATCGGGCCGACATCGGCTGCAGTGGGCCCGACGTCGTCCCGGGAAGTTTTTGCTAACTGGGTTCAAATACCTAGTGAGCAAAGCTAAGGTTATGAAGCCGGCGTCAGCGTTGGCTGCCCCATGCTCGGCTGTACGCAAGCCGAAGTAAGGCCGATGTAGCCACGATGACCATTTGCCCACCAGGCATGTGCAAAGTCCGCAGAAACCTTTTTACCTAAGCTGCTGAAACTGGAAATAAGCGTAATTTCCATGATGGAAATATTGGATCAGTCAATATTTGATAATAACCGGCCTACCGGCTGATCAATATAACTGAATCCGACTTATCTTAACTCATTCTACCCCAACACCGAAATCCCCAAATCTTGCCGTTGTCCTCTGAAGACTGCATTGCATTGCAGGGCACAGATCGACCATGATAGTTCAAGGGTGATGCCAGAATAGCTTGGCGCCCATAGGCGCCAAGCTATTCTGGCATCACCCTTGAACTATCATGGTCGATCCTTATCTTGCTGTGGTGTGTCTGGGGTAGAATGAGTTAAGTAAATCTTAGTATACAATTTACCTGTTCCCCTCATAATTAGGATCTGATTGCAACTCTTCATAGCAGTCTTCTGTCCTGAAACTGGCCACCACAATCACCTCTGAAACAGAAAACAGACAACTGTATTTGACAAAATGCAATATGACACTAATTTTTTTTTTTAAGTGAAAAATCCACCACTTCATTTTTTTCTGATAAATTCAGTATGATTTAATACATCCAGAAAAAAGACGACGTGATCAAATCTATAGATTACAGATTGCATCACATTCTCTTTTCTTGTTTCTTATTATTTCCCAGCAAAGAAGAGCATTCCTTGAGAAACTTCAGCACGTTCCACGAAATAACGTTAAGAGAAAAATGTTTGGATCTGTCAAAATGTATCACGGACATCTCATTTGTCGAGCATACTCCATCTTTGGGCTGACAATTAATTTCTAATCAGACATGTCATTTCAAGAGATGTGCGGCCTCTCAACGCGCCCGGAAATCACCACACACTAGTGAAATTGATCCAAAAGAAAACGAAATATAACGCAAGGCAAAAGGCGGACATGGAACTCAGAATTAACCCCGTCTCTGCCAGTGAATACGAACTGCTCGTCTGCACATTGACCGACATTCGCGTGAGGAACACAAATGTAAATGGAATCAAACATAGGCACAAAAAACTTAGGATTCACAAGA